>OY740823.1:6101208-6701208 GCA_963514005.1 Raja brachyura | reverse complement strand
TTGATAATTGTAAAAAAGAAAAGAAGAGAAAAGAACTAAAAAAAATAAAAAAAAATTTAAAAAAAAAATAAAATAAAGAAAAATAAAATAAAAAATTTTAACCTCTGCCTATATTATATATATAAATAAAAGATCACAATATGTATTATTAATAACTCTACTACAAATGATGGTATCAGTAAAGACATGTTACTTCCATTTTTAAAATACATTATTCTCATCAGATCCCGCGGGGGGCACGTCGAGCCATGTTGCCAAGAACAGCTACTTATCTAGATACAATATATATGGAGACCACATCTGTTCAAAAGAATTATACCTGTCCAATAGGACAAATCTAATTCTTTCCAGATGTAGCGTCTCCATCATCTCTGCTGCCCACATTTTAGTTGTGGGGGATAGTGTTCCCTTCCAAAATTTCAATATAATTTTTTTCCCAATTATCAAACAATAATCAAAGAAATTTCTTTGATTTACTGTAAGTGATAACTGTAAGTCCGGAATTCCAAATATTATTGACTTTGGGTTGGGGTCCAATTTAACTTTTATAACTTCAGAAATAACTTAAAACATTTCTGTCCAATAATGATTCAATTTAGGACATGTGACAAAACTATGTATTAAATTTGCCTCTGTTTTCTTACATTTGTCACAGATAGCAGAAAGCTTCGGAAAGATACTATTTAATTTAACTTTTGAATAATGTAACCTATATAATACTTTAAATTGAATCAATATATGTCTGGCGTTTAATGAACATCGGTGTATACGTTGTAAACTTTCTTCCCAGTTTTCTTTTGTTATAGCTAATCCTATGTCATTTTCCCATGCTTGACGATATGTTTCCGTTGTTGGATTCTCCTTATCCAAAATGATGTTATATATATAAGCTATTAATTTTTCTGTATTTGGGTGTAAATTAAATAAATCGTCTAACAATCCTGCTTCTTTATTTTAATAATCTTGTGTATTTGATTTAATATAATCTCTAATTTGTAGATATCTAAACAAATGTTGTTGAGATAGTCCATAAATGTCTTGTACCTCTTGGAATAAAAGAAATTGTCCTTTTCTATAAAGGTGTTCTATTCTTGTAATTCCTAAATCATCCCATTGTCTAAACCCCCCATCCAACATGGGAGGCCTAAACGATGGGTTATTCCTAATTGGTAATCTAAATGAGAGATTATCTAAATGTAAAGTCTTAACAATTTGTTTCCAAATACGTCTATTATTATATATTATTATGTTGTCCTTATAGATTTTTTTTTGTACTTCTATTGGTGCGAAAATTATCGAACCTACGTTAAAAGGAAGACAATCTTCCTTTTCTATATTTAACCATGTTGGTGCATGGTCCGTATTTACCCACCAGTAATTCATATTTTTAATCTGAACAGCCCAAAAATAATATAGAAAATTTGGGAGTGCTAGACCTCCGTTTATCTTAGATTTACATAGATGTTTTTTACTTATTCTATGGTTTTTATAATCCCAAATAAAACTATTAACAATATTATCAATTTTTTTTTAAAAAGTTTTTGGTAAGAAAAAAGGGATAGCCTGGAACAAATATAACAATTGTGGTAAAAACACCATCTTTATTGCACTTATTCTACCAATCATAGATATAGGAAGTGTTTTCCAATATGAAATATTCTTTCTAAGTTTATCTAATAGTTGAGGATAGTTGGATTTTATTAATGAGTTATGAATTGTTACATTAATCCCTAAATATTTAAATTTATCTGTAACTATCTTTAATGGGTATTGTTGTAATGTATTTAAATTTATACCTGTTATTGGCATAATCTCACTTTTATTCCAATTGATCCTATATCCGGAAAATGCACCAAATTTAGTTATAACATTTAGTAAATTAGGAATACTAATTTCCGGTTTTGTAATATAAATCAAAACGTCATCTGCGTATAGAGAGATTTTGTTAATTGTTGTGTCAGTAGTGTAACCATATATTTCAGGTTCAGATCTTATTTTTTCCGCCATAGGTTCTATTACCAATGCGAACAGTAAGGGCGACAACGGACATCCTTGTCTACATCCCCTAGAGAGTTTGAATTTAGATGATAGAATTTGATTAGTCAAAATTCTAGCGGTAGGATTCGAGTATAAAATTCTTACCCATTTACAAAAAATATCACCCAATTGAAATTTTTCCATTATATTAAATAAATACAACCATTCCACCTGATCAAACGCTTTTTCTGCATCTAGTGATATAACCGCTAATTCCATATCTCGTATTCTTTTTGAATATATAATATTAAATAAGCGTCTGAGATTATGGGATGAGTAACGCTTTGAGATAAAACCTGTTTGGTCATAATGTATTAATCTAGAAATCACTATACTTAATCTCCTAGATAAAATCTTAGTTAATATTTTTTGGTCTGTATTTAAAAGGGCAATCGCTCTATATGATCCTGGATCTTCCAAATCCTTATCTGCTTTAGGGATAAGTGTAATTGTAGATTCATTTAATGATTCTGGTAATTTACCTTGATCATAAGCATATCTATACATTGTCTGTAGTCTTGGTGAGATCAAATCCTGAAATTTTTTATAAAATTCAGCACTTAAGCCATCAGGACCCGCTGCTTTTCCATTCTTCAACGAACTAATCGACTCTACAATATCCTTTACTGTTATTTCAGCATTTAACAATTCTCTACCTTCCTGGTCTAAACTATTAATTTGACATTCTTTTAAAAATATTTCCATACTGTCTGTTTGTCCTGTTAATTTTGACGAATAAAGATTTTTATAGTATTGTAGAAATCTATCATTAATATCTTTCGGAGTAGTCAATATATTTCCATACTCAGATCTAATTCCATGTATCGTCTTTTCCTCTTCTAATCTTCTAAGCTGTCCTGCTAATAGTTTTTGTGGTTTGTCTCCAAATTCAAAATGCACTTGTTTTGTTTGTTGAAAAAGTTTAATAACTTGGTTAGAATATATTTTATTTAATTTATATTTTACTGATGCAATTTTATTACTTAACTCTTTGGAAGGATGTTTTATATTTTCACTATCTAAACGTTTTATCTCATTTTCTAAATTTTGTTCTATCTTTCGATTTTCTTTATTAAAATGAGCTTGTGCAGATATTATTGCGCCACGCGTGTATGCCTTAAATGTGTCCCATAGCAATGATGGGGAGGTTTCAGAATTATCATTAGTATCAAAAAATAATTTAATCTGATCCAATACATGATTGCAACAATCATTGTCCTTTAATATCTGAGGATTAAATCTCCAAGTAGTAGTTTTGTTAGAAATATCTTTTAATTTTATCTTAAATGTTAATGGCGCGTGATCTGAAATAATAATGTTATGATATTTTGCATCATACGCAAAAGGAAGTAATTTAGAATCTATTAGAAAATAATCTATCCTCGAATAGGTTCCATGTACGGGCGAGAAAAAAGAATATTCTCGTCCGGATGGATTATCTATCCTCCAAATATCTTTAATATTAGATGTGTTAATGAAAGTATTTATAAGATTACTTGATTTCGAGACGGCTTTCCTTTTTGTTGATGATCTGTCTAGATAATTATCTAGGGTACAATTTAAATCACCTCCAATTATTAAATTATGTTGAGTACATATGGGAATATTATTAAATATTTTCTTAAAAAATAATGGGTTATCAAAATTAGGAGCGTATATATTCATTAAAATTACCTTTTTTGAGTGTAATTCACCTGTAATTATTACATATCTACCTTCTTTATCCTCTATAATAGAACTTTGTATAAAGGGTGTGCCTTTGCGACTAATTATTGCAACTCCTCTAGATTTATGTATAAATGTAGAATGATACACCTTAGAAATCCATTTAGCTGTTAATCTGTGTTGAGCATCTTTTCTAAGATGCGTCTCTTGGAGAAAAATGACATCTGCCTTCAATTTGTTCAATTGAGCTAAGACTTTTCCCCTTTTAATTGGTTCATTAATTCCTTTTACATTCCAACTGCAGAAGGTTACTCCATCACCCCCAATCTTCACCTTCATATCCTGCATTTTACTATTAAGGGGGCTTTTTTTGGAGTAGCCTTCTTGGCTCCCTCAGCTCCCCGTTGCACCCGAGCTTCAATCCAATGAGAATTTCTATCCACATTAATCCGTATCGATGTCTTTTTAAACTGAATATACTATAGCATACAAATCTATATTCAAATAATATGTAATATAAGGTTAGAGAAAAACAAAAACAATAAAGAATATCAATGAAAAAAAAGTAAAGGGTGTTAGAAGGGTGCTCGGAAAAAAAAGAAACTACACTTGTATAGTGTGTAGTATGTGAAGGTGAAAGCCACACTAACATGGCCATTAATCTAACGACTTCCGTACTTAAAGATGTTAATAATATCAGCTCCTATCCCAATACTATATAAGTTGGTATAGGGTACTAACTTTATATACTTATCAATTATTTCTATTATTACATATTATTAATAACTAATTACTAATATCGATTATATTTAATACTGTAATATGTAATACTATTATCATGGAATAATTAATATTTTTCTACTAATTAATACAGAATTACAACTATATGCTCATTATTCCACATCCTTCTGAATGAATATTTCCATATTCACAGGTCGGTGATAAAAGTTCAGTCCTCTCAGTCGTTTCCGGTTTCTTCCTCCCCGTCTTCTCTCTCGTCGTCTTCCAACTTCTGCTGTATGCCTCGGGCGAATTTCAATGCTTCAGTGTGCTTAACAAAGCGTTGTTCTTTACCATCATAAGTTACTCTCAGTGTTGCTGGGTACATCAAACCATATCTCAGATCCTTAGTATCCTTTAGACTCCTCAGGATACTTCTTGTTTCTGTAAATTGTGCTCTTCTCTTAGCCACTTCTGCTGGGTAATCTCTGAAAATACTGATGTTGTCTCCATCAAATTTCAGATTTCTCTTTTTTATTATTATCTTCATCATTTCTTCAAAGACATGATCAAAGGCCACTTTGACAATCATTTGTCTGGGGGGCGAACCGCTCCTAGGAACTCGTCTTAGAGCCCTATGCGCACGGCCCAGTATAGGTTCTTCATCCAGATTCAGAACATCCTTTAAAAGTTTAGCAACAAATTTTCGGGGATCCTGATTCCCCTCACGACCTTCGCTCAGACCAACTATTCTCAAATTTTTACGACGTTGGCGACCCTCCAGATCAATACATTTCTCATTTATTTTATGTATTAATTCTGAGAGGCGTTTGTTCTCGGCTCGGAGATTTTCATTCTCCTTAGTATTATATTCAGCAATCTTAGTAAGCTCTTTAATTGTTTCGCCTTGTTGGTCTATCGAAATTAGAATAGGATCTATCTTGTCATCCAACTTTCTTTCCACCCCAGCAGCTATATCCTTTACCTCCAAGATTTGGGCTCGCAACGCAGCGTCAGCCTTATCTTTCCACTCCTCCACCATACTTCTCACCGAGGATACAACTTCCTTTAAGTCGACATCAAATTTCTCATGAAGTGACTGCATGTCTGATTTTATACTTTTTAAATCAGCCTTATACTCCTTCCTAAGGATCTTTATCTCACCTAGGATAGAAGTCTTGATATCTTCCATTTCAGCTCTCCTCTGTGAAATTTCTTCTTGAGAGGAAGAGGCAGTGGCAGCAGCAGCAGCAACAGCTGCACTCAGGCCTGGTTCCCTTCTCTGCGGTTTTTTTGAAGTGGGGGGAGGGGAGCGCTGGGTCGACATTTCTTCTTTTTCAAACGCTGCCGGAGCCGTGTGCAATTAATCTCCTGTGGTGAGTTTGTTTGTTTGACCCTTTTACCCCCGTTTTAAATTCAGTTTTTTGTGGAGCTGTAATGGCGCGGCTCCACTCACAGCATGACGCCAACCGGAAGTCACCAGATACTAGCTTTTCAATTAAAATACAAGAAACTAGGCCAGGTCAATAGCATCTGAGCATGCTTAATGAAATAAATGAATATTACTTACACGCCCCTGGTCAAGAAACTGCTCATTACCATGCACATGCAATGTATGATGTGGAAGGTACTGGGGGACGTACCTATAGATTGTGCACCTCAGTGCTCTGATTGGGGAGAGCCAGAGGGGAGGTTAAGCCAGAAGAATTGTGTGTATAAATGGGCTTTTATTTCCTGACTTTGGTGTGCCTCTAGGGAACAGCAAAGGAGAGGCACCTATTCTGCAGAATATTATCTTAATAAAAGCTTCTTTGCTGACTTTGTCTCAAACAGCGTTTGTGATTTTTTATATCACAGGGTGAACGGGCGATCGCTGGTTGGCACGGACTCGGTGGGCCGAAGGGCCTGTTTCCGCGCTGTATCTCTGAAGTAAAAAAAGGAAAAAGTGAAACAGGGTGAGAAGGGCGAAAGTTTGGGGCCTGTTTCAAGATGGCCGACTTTTGCCTCCTCTTCCCAGCGGAAGGTTACAAAATGGCCGTTCCACGAAAAATCATCATCTGCCCTTATCCAGACTCGCCATGATGGTCAACATCTACACTGGTGGTGGAGTTTCAGATCAGAGACAGAGGGTGAGAGAGACGGGGAGAAAGAGAGAGAGGGGGGAGAGAGAGAGAGATAGAGGGAGGCAGAAAGAGACCCAGAGAGGGGGGGAGAGACAGATGGGAGAGAGCAAGAGTGGGAAAGGAAAGAGGGAGAGAGAGAGACAGAAGAGAGCAAGAGGGTGACATTAAGGTGGAGAGAGGGCAGTGAGAGAGAGATAGGGAGAGATATGGGGATAGAGCGAGAGTGGGAAAGGAAAGATTGTGAGAGAAAGAGAGAGACAGAGAGAGGGAGAAGGGGGAAAGGAGAGAGAGAAACAGAGAGAGTGTGTATGTTTGGGGCCTGTTTCAAGATGGCCGACTTTTACCTCCACGGAAAACACCATCCACCCCCCCTTACCCAGACTCACCATGATGGTCAACATCTACACTGGTGGTGGAGTCTCAGATCAGAGAGACAGGGGGGGAGAGAGGAGGGGAGAGAGGGAGAGGGGGAGGGGGGGAGAGAGAGAGAGAGAGGGGGAGAGGGGGAGGGGAGAGAGAGAGAGAGAGAGAAGAATGAGAAAGGGGGAGTAGAGAATGGGTGCAGAGAGAGCGGGGAGGAGGGAGAGAGAGTGAGAGGGGCGAGAGAGGGTGAGTGGGGAGAGAAAGAGAGTGGGGAAAGATTGGGGAGAGAGAGTTGGCGAGAGAGTGAGGGGGAAGGGAAAGAGGGTGAGGGGGGAGGAAAGAGCGGAGAGAGAGAGTGACAGGGAGACAGAGTGTGGGTCCTCATGATGGTCAACATGGTGGTGGAGTTTCAGATCAGGGAGAGAGGTGGGAGAAAGAGGGGGTGAGGGAGATGAGCCAGAGATAGAGGTGGTGAGTAAGAGGAGTGAGAGAGGGGAAAGAGAGGGAGAATGAGGAGAGAGATATGGGAGGGAAAAGGGGAGAGAGGGTGGGGAGAGAAAGGGGGTGAGAGAGACAGGAGGGAAGGAAGAGAGGGGAGAGAGAGCGGAGGGGAAATAAAAAAGAGGAGAGAGAGAGAGAAAGGAGAGCGAGGGGGAATAGATAGAGCGGGGGAGAGATAGAGGGTAGATGGGCGGGGAGAGAGTATGGGGCCTGTTTCAAGATGGCTGACTTTTGCCTCCTGTTCCAGCGGAGGGCGACAAAATGGGCGTTTCCCCCTGTATCCACGAAAAATCACCTTCCTCTTCTTATCCAGAGTCCCCACGATGGTCAACATCTACACTGGTGGTGGAGTTTCAGATCACAGAGAGAGATAGAGACAGAGGAGGGGTGAGGGAGTGAGGGCGTGAGAGAGAGTGATGTGAGAGACAGGGGAAAGAGAAAGGGAGAGAGGTGAGAGCGAGGGGGGTAGAGAGAGTGGGGTTGAGAGAGTGTATCAAATATTAGTTTAGTTTCCGTGCTGTATCTCTGGACTAATCTAGTGCATGAACGGGCGATCGCTGGTCGGCACGTACTCGGTGGGCCGAATGGCCTGTTTCCACGCTGTATCTTGGAAGTAAAAAAGGAAAATGTGAAGCAGGGAGAGGAGGGCGAAAGTTTGTGGCCTGTTTCAAGATGGCCGACTTTTGCCCCCTGTTCCCAGCAGAGGGCGACAAATGGCCGTTTCCCCCCCGTATCCACGAAAAATCACCATCCCCCCTTATCCAGAGTCCCCATGATGGTCAACATCTACACTGGTGGTGGAGTTTTAGATCAGATAGAGGGGGAGAGAGGGGAGGGCCAGAAGGGGAGATGGATAGAGTGAAGAGAGAGAGAGAGGGAGAGAGAAGAGGGAGATTGGGGAGAGAAAGAGTGGGAGAGAGAGTGGGGGAAGAGAGAGAAAGAGATAGGGCAGAGATAGAGGGGGAGAGACAGGTGGGGAGATAAAGTGGTGGGACGGAGATAGGAGAGAGAACGAGGGGAAAGGAAAGAGAGGGACGGAAGGGGGAGAGAAAGAGGGGGGGAGCGGGGGTGAGAGAGACAGGGAGAGAGAGAGAGAGAGGGAATGAACAGAGAGGGGAAAGAATGAGAGGGTGAGTAGATAGAGAGGAGGAAGAGAGTGGCGGGGAGCGAGAGGGCGGAGAGCGAGAGGGCAAGAGGGGGAGAGGGAGAGAGAGAGGGGGGAGAGAGAGGGGAGAGTGAGAGGGTTGTGAGAGAGGAGGGAGTGACGGGAGAGAGAGGGGAGAGTGAGAGTGGGAAAGGAAAGACGGGGGAAAGAGAGGAGATAGTGGGGGAGGGAGAGAAGAGGTGGAGTGAGAGAGAAGGGAGAGAGAGTGAGGGAAGAGAGAGTGAGGAGAGGGGGAGTGTGAATGGTGCAGAAAGTAGAGGGAGCGAGAGGGAGAGAAAGGGTAGAGAGAGGAGAAATAGAGATGGGGCAGAGAGATAGAGGGGGGTGACACAGCAGGGCTGGGAGAGAGAAGGGAGAGAGAGTGTGTGTGAGGGTGGATAGAGAGAGGGGGGAAAGGAGGGGAGAGGGGGAAGAGAGGAGGGAAAGGGGGAGAGAGAGAGAGGAAGAGATGGTGGTGGAAAGAGAGGGGGCGGAGAGAGTGAGGACGGAGAGAGAGGGCGGGTAGTGAGAGAGAGGGGGAGAGATGTATGGGGGAGAGGGGGGAGAGGGGTGGAGAGAGAGTGAAATGGGGAAAGGAATGAAAGTGAGAGGGAGGGGAGAGAGAGTGGAGGGGTACAGGAAAGAAAGGGGGGAGAGAGGGGAGAGAGTTTGGGCCTGTGTCAAGTTGGCCGACTTTTGCCTCCTGTTCCCAGCAGAGGGCGACAAAATGGCCATTCCCCCCCCCACCCCCTCTCCCCTTATCCAGAGTCCCCATGATGGTCAACATCTACACTGGAGCCGGAGCCCGGAGCGGAGAGACTGCGGCCGCCTCTGGGATGGATGCGCTCAGGGCGCGGATTTATTAATGAGCCGAAGCACTGAGGTGAGCGGAGATTTCACCGCGCTCTTCACCTGCTCCCTGAACTTGGACTGGGTCGCCGCATAAATAAATGTGTTTGTGCAGCAGCTGAGATTACTCAGCAATATCCCGACGTAGTGAAATATATATTGAGAATCATTCAGATCATTTCCAATTCCTGTGATCTGATAATAGACGAATTCTACGACGACCGTCAGCCACAGGAGGATGAAGCTGCCGGAGATGGTGAAGAGTAAAACCACTGACCTCCTCCTGCTCTCCATCTCCGTGTCACTGCGGTTCTCCCCCTTGCTCTGACCCCTCAACCCCTTACGGACCCGACTGGCCACTAAAATGTGCCGGACTGTCAGAGCGTTGAGCAGCAGGATTACAGCGAAAGGGAGGAGCGGGGTTGAAACCGTGTTGAACCAATGCCACCCACCCTGGGTCAGTGTAATAACTGTCCACCGTGGCACAGCCCCACGGGACATTGTCAATGTTTTTCCGGGGTTCCCGTGTGAAGTAGCGGGGAACATTTTTCACACAGAGCAGAAGTCCGGCTGTTGCCAGAACCACAACCGCAGCTTTCCCGGTGCAATATTTAGTTTTCAGCTTCTGGCAACAAATGGCGACAAACCGATCAAAGGTGAAAGTGGCGGTGAACCAGACAGAACAGTCTGCAGCTGCATTCAGCCAGTACAGCGTTAACACTGCACACAGGGGTGATGGACAGGAAACTCCAATTAAAGTAATGATATTTGATCTGAACCAAAATGACCTCGATGATGGCGACCAGTAGATCGGCCGCTGCCATGGCCACCAGGTAGCGAGTGGTGCAGGTGGAGAGGCCGCACTTTCCCCGGGACAGGATCACAATCGCCACTAAATTCACTGTGGAAAGAAACAGGGAATGGACACTGGGCATTACTGAACACATTCTCCGGGGCTAAACACCGGCTCGACTTTCAGCTAAAGATCACCAGTGTTGGAGTCGGTGTGAGGCGGCAAGTTTAACAATGTCAGATCCGGCTCCGACTGTGCCCGACCTGCCTGCTTCAGCAGAGATGAGATAAGGCGGAGTAAAGGGCGGGGAGGGAACGAGCAGCCACCCGCTACAATAGGCCTAATGGTCCTTTCTAAAGTTAACCCTGCTCACAGTCTCTGATGGGGCCGGTTTCACAGACTCAACCGTGACCAGCCGCGTTTAACCAGGGCTCTGGGAACTCGGCATCTGATGGGGACGAGGAGGGTTCCAGAGGGAAGGCAGGGACAACTTAGAATCCGGCAGCAGAGTGGCTCCGTTAATAGATTCATTCCACAGTGAGTCCAGTTCAGTAACAACACACACACGCCAGTAGATCCGCGGCCACTGGTTCAGGAGATCGGTCCAATTATTGACCAACAGGCGGTTGAATCCAACTGTGACAGACTCCACAGTGAGACACAGTGTCAACAGGAGCGGCTGTTCTCTCTGATCAATAACTCAGACACAGTGAAACCCCACCCAGTCACAGTCCTGGAGAGCTGTCTGTCTCCGGGCCAGTCACACCGTCCTGGGGAAAGGTCCCACTGAAGGCAGGAACGTCATTCTAGTGAGTCCCGGCAGTGAGAGAAAAAGGGGGCTAGATTCTGCTCTCTGAAAATAAGAAAAATCACAGCATTAATTCAAAAGTATTTCACTGAGAGGATTGATAGACTTCACATATTCTTGTACAACGATCATCAGTTGGGAAGTTTGTAACATGATCAGAATCAGGTCAACACCGGTTAACACACGGAGTTATCAAACTTGAATATTTCTGCTCACTTACCAGGGACTCCAACGGCAGCAATTATTACATACAAGATTTTCTCCACCTTGTCATATTCCAAAGCTTTTGCCCCCATTTTCTCTGCCCCGCGACGTGTCCCCGTGAGCGAGTGGTAATCTCTCGCAATGAAATGCTGGGGCAGAACATTCCCCGAGATGTTATACCATTTTCCGTCTCCACCGGGACAGTGGAGTTTCAACACAGTTTAAAAATAGAGATTTTGAAATGATTCACAAACAGATGACATCAGCCAAGTGAAATCCCCGCTGAGACAGGTCGTGATTTATTCCGGGTATTGATTGAGAAACCCGAAAGACTGGGAATTGCAGCGATACTGAGTGATGGAAATTGGGAGCGGCATTGTTCCAGCAAACAGGATAATGTTTCAAACTCCATCAGATCCAACTCTCCACCTCATGGTGTTGATCTGATTCCCTTCAATCCACTTCGCTCAGCAAGGCAATCCCAAATTCCAGGGACCCTCTCAGGGCTTCTGGTGCCCAGTTTGAAGGTGGACTGGGCGACCTTTGTCCACGGGTTGAGGAATTGGTTCAACAGTTCGCCTCTGACTAAAATGCCCCTCCACTCTGTTTCACCACTCAATTTCTCCCTTTCTCTCTCCCTCCATCCTTACCGCTGTCCTTTCACTGAACTGTTAATCTCTCTCCTACCCTCTCTATTCTCCCTGTCTACTCCGCCCTCTCCCTGTCAACCCCTCCCCCTTACCACAATAACCCCTCTAACTCTCACTGCATCTCCCCCTTGAATAGTTCTGCTCACTTACCAGGGACTCCATCGATCCCACGAATACATACAGATCTTCTCTGTATGTATCCGACCCTTCCACTCTCCCGTTTGCCAACCCACTCACACTCAATTCCCCCCTCTGTGGGGTAGTACTGATAGGTAGACACACACTATGGAGTAGTACTCATGTAATGCTACATTCCAGGGTACTGCTGATGGAGTGACACACTGTGGGGTAGTCCTGATGGACTGACACACTCTGTAGTTGTCCTGATGGACTGGCATAGTTTGGTCTAGTACTGATGGAGTGACACAATGTGGAGTAGCATTGAAAGGCTGACACATTGTGGGGTAATATTGATGTAATGACACTGATGGAGTTGTTCTGATGGAGGGACACACTGTGTGGTAGTGGCCGTATCCACAAATAAATCACCATCCACCCCCCCCCCCCCCCCCCCCCCCTTATCCAGAGTCCTGAGAAGGTCATCAGCTGCAGTGGATTGGTGGTGCAGTGTATCAAATATTAGTTTAGTTTACATTCCGCGCCGTATCTCTAGATTAAACCAGTTTGTGAATGGATGATTCCTGGACGGCACGGACTCAGTGCGCCGAAGGGCCTGTTTCCGTACTGTATCTCTGAAGTAAAAAGGGGAAAATCACCCCCCCCCCCCCCATATCCACGGGAAACCTCCAGATTTCCCCTCGGGGGGTCAACATCTACCGGTATTGATGTTTCAGATTAGAGAGAGAGAGAGAGAGAAGAGAGAGAGAGGGGGGGAGAGATAGGCATGGAAAATGAGAGAGGAGAAGGAGCAGTGTGAGGGGAGAGAAAGAGAGAGAGGGGGAAAGGAGAGAGGAGGAGAGATGGGGAGAGAGAAAGGAGAGGGGAGAGGAAGGGGTGAGAGGGAGGGGGAAAGAGAGGAGGTGGAGAAAGTGATGGAGAGGGAGAGGCGGAGAGAGAGGGGATGATAGAGGGAGGAGTGAGAGGGGAGGGACGGAGAGGAGACAGAGGGGGGAGAGAGGGCAAAGAGAGGGGGAGAGAGGGTGAAAAGAGAGGGGGAGAGCGAGAGAGGTAGAGGGGAGGGAGGGAGATAAAACGAGATGGAGAGAGGGAAGAAAGAGAGGGGAATAGAATGAGGAGGGGGAGAGTGTAGGGGAGAGGAAGTGAGGGGAGTGAGAGAACGGAGAGGGGGAGAGATAGAGGCGGAGGGAGAGTGGGAGTGAGAGAACAGAGAGGGGGGGAGAGAGACAGAGTGGGAGAGTTAGGGGGGATGGAGAGGGGAGAGAGAGGGAGAGGGCGAGGGAAAGAGAGAGAGAGGGGGGAGAGTGGGCTGGAGAGAGGGGGAGAGGGGAGGAAGTGGGCAGAGAGAAGGATATAGAGACGGGAATAGGGGAATGGTGAGGGAGAGGGTTGAGTGAGGGGAGAAAGAGAGGGGGGAGAAAGAAAGAGGGGGATGAGAGAGGCGCGGAGAGAGAGGGGGGAGAGAGAGGGAGAAGGGAAAGAAAGAGTGGTGAGTAAGGGAGAGAGAGAGACGGAGATAAACGGGTGAGAGCAGGCAGAGAGAGGTGAGGGGAGATGGGGGTGTCAGGAGAGAGAGAGTGGGGAGAGAGAGTGGGGAGAGAGAGAGGAGGTAGAGATGAGAGGGGGAGAAAGTGAGAGTAGAGAGGGAGAGAGGGCAGTGGGAGAGAGAGTGGGGAGAGAGAGCGGAGACAGGATAGAGAGGGAAGTGTGTGAGTGGGGGTGAAGAGAGAGCAGGGAGGGGGAATGGGTGTGAGTGAGGGAGGGGAGAGAGAGGGGGAGATGTTGCGAGAGAGGAGAGAGAGTAAGAGTGGGAGTGTTAGGGGGGTAGAGTGAGGGGGAGAGAGAGCGTGGTAGGTAGAGAGGTGGAGGGAAAGAGAGGAGAGGGAGATGGGGTAGAGAGTGAGAAGGGAGAGAGCGAGGGGGAATGAGAAAATGAGGAGAGAGATGGGGAGAGCGAGTCGAGAAAGAGACGGGGAGAGAGAGGAGAGAGAGAGGCGAGGAGATGGAGGGGAAGAGGGAGGAGGGTGTGAGAGGAGGAGGAGAAAGATAGAGAGGAGAGAGAGAGAGGGAGATAGAGAGAGGATGGGAGAGGAGAGAGAGAAAGTAAGAATGGGGAGTGAGTGGGAGAGACAGGGAGAGAGGGAGGATGGAGAGAGCGATGGAGCGAAAGGTGGGAGAGAGAGGAGGGAAAGAGATGGGATAGCGAGAGGGAAAAAAGAAAAATGGGATTGTGAGAGAGGGGGAAGAGAGAAGGTGGAGAGAGAGGGCAGAATGTTGGAGGATGAGGGGAGAGAGAGAATGGGGAGTGAGATAGGGAGAGCGAGTGGAGAGAGAGACGGGTGGAGAGATAGATAGACAGGGAGATAGAGAGAGAGAGGTAGAGGGAAAGAGAGTTATGTATATATATATATATATTATATATATATATATATATATATATATATATAGAGAGAGAGAGAGAGAGAGAGAGAGAGAGAGAGATAGAGAGAGAGAGAGATAGAGAGATAGAGAGATAGGTAGATAGGGAGATAGGTGGATAGGGAGATAGGTGGATAGGGAGATAGAGAGATAGATAGAGTCTCTGTGTAGTACCACGTGAAGCGTAGCATGCACATATTTCTGGTGAAGGAAAAGGACCCAGATTATCCAACCTCGCCCCATATCAAGTCTGCCATTGTTCTAATGTCCTATGGACTCCTGGTGATTCTCAGTTGCACCATTTCAAACTCAGTGGCATCCTTCCTGTGGCTTGTGTCCACTTGCCCATGAAGGCAAGTTTCATCTTCACCTGACTGACCACTTGTAGAGAACCATGCATAGAGTAATACAGCACGAAAATAGACCCTTTGGCCCAACTTGCCCAATCTGACCAAGATGCCCCACCTAAATTACACCCACCTGCCCGTGTTCGGCCCATATCACCCTGACACCTGCCTGTCCATATACTTGTCCAAATGTACTTCAACTGTTGTTATGAAAGACAGAAATGCTGGAGAATCTCAGCGGGTGAGGCAGCATCTATGGAGCAAAGTCAAAAGGCAACATTTCGGGTTGAGACCCTTCTTCCCTGTGGGGGTAGGAAGGGGGGGGCGGTAAGAAGAAAAGGAGAGGCGGTGACAGTGGGCTGTGGGAGAGATGGAAATGGGAGGGGAAAGAGGGAGAAAGCCTGAAATTGGAGAAGTCAATGTTCATACCGCTGGCGTGTAAACTACCCTATGGCACGGCAGCTCATTCCACCTACCCACCACCCTCTGTCTAGTGGGGAATCGGAGCACACGGAGAAAACACACGCAGTCAAGGAAAGAACATGCAAACTCCACATAGTCAGCACCCGAAGAGTGGATCGAACCGGGGTCAATGTGTAGACATGGCAAAATATAACCTCATTAGAGATAACTATCTTTATTGGAATTATTGGATTTAATTAGCGATGTTACAATACCTACTTTGAACAGCGCTGCAGTTCTGCCACTGGACATGTGCGCGACTTTGGCACCTTGGGGGGAGGGGGGAATTAAAATGCCGTTTTCTCCTGCCTGTCGGAGCCCTGCCTGTCAGGCTCTTCAGCTGCTGCAGAAAAATCGTTCTGACTTCCGTTCTCTGAAGTTTTTAATCCCTGGAGTAAAATAAAAAGCTACTTCTAACGCCGACAACGGGACGGATCTCACGTAGGGGTTAAAACATAAGGCAAGTCGTTTATTTTACATATAAACTTGCTTCATAGGATGACTTTAATCCAAATTTCATTAGCGAAAATGTGATTTTGGCCCCATACGAACTGGCAGTATTTTTCCTGCCGATATGGGATTCAAATTCACTGCAATCGCAACGTTCCAATCGATCGCTTTCCACAAAAACCCATTCGCAAGGATTAAAATGCCCATTAAATTACGGGAATTAAATCCCTTCCATTTGGTCTATAAATTCATGACAATGAGATTTAAAATTTGCGTTAGATTGTGAATTCTTGTCTGAATGTTATCTGGACACTTAGGCTATTTAAAAATGTTAATTTTTTCTTAAGAAATGGATAGATGTTTAGATCTAGTAATTGAATTCTGTAATTAGCTACAATTATGTAACTAATTAATTATATGCTTTGATTTCAGGTCATCCAAGTAAAATTGTTTCATATTTGTTTCAGAAAGCTTCAATCTATAATAACTGAAAATGTCATATTTTTTTAAATACTGAAGATATGAAAGTGAATTAGGTATCAAATTAAACTTATTTTTATGCTTTACCTGATGGGATAAATTGCAGACTTGATTGTGTAACATTGCTAAATGATGTATTCTGAAAATGTGCACAGATAATCTGTCTGATGCAAACATATCGAGCGACATCCCATGAAACTACAACAATAACCAGGAGATACAAGAACTTCAGATGCTGGTTCAATAAAAAAGACAAAAACAATGCTGGAGTAACTCAGCGGGTCAGACAGCATCTCTGGGGAACATAGATATGTGACGTTTTGGTTTGGGACCCTTCTGCAAACTGATTGTATTGGGATATGTGAGAAAGTTTGAGAGAGGGGCAGGACAAAGTGTGATGAGTCATGGGTGGATGCAGGTGAAGGGGGTGAGTTGATTATCAGTTGGTTAATGATCAACGGCATAGAGTCACACTGTGTGGAAACAGGCTCTTCGGCCCAACTTGCCCACTCCAAACAACATGCTCCATCTGCACTATTGCCAACTGTCCACACTTGGCCCGTATCCCTCAAAACCTATCCTAGGCGAAATCTATCCTATCTTAAAACCTATCCTGGTGCAAGATGGCGCGGCCGGGCCCAGTCGCCGTCGTGGTAGCTCCGCGGAGATTGTGCGTTTTTACATTTCATTTTGTTCATTTTACATTTATTTCTTACTACTAACACATTAGCACTAACAATGCATGACCGGAAAACACTCTTAAATCTAAACTTTAGCGTAACCCAAGGCAGGGGTGGAAATCGCTATAAAAAACATGGGGGGGGGGCACAATATTTTGCGCCACACGTGCATGTGCGCAAAAACACACACATCAACACACAAGCGCGAGGCTTCAGCCGTGGGCCCTGGGGACGGTAACATGGCGGGCTAACCTGGTTGGTGACCGACTCCGAACTCCAGCAACATATCTTCGTCCGCCCCGAATCGTGGGGCTAAAATCGTCCCGTTCACGGAGCCTTTCATATCCCGGCGCCGTTTAAATTCTGCCGGCATGGCTTCAACATCGGGAATCTCGAATGCCTCGATTCAGCCAATTGATTTTAAGCCGGGCGGGGCGATGAAAGGCCCCACGAACGGGCTGATCTTTGCTCCACCAGGATGTCTCCCTCCTCCATTCACTCTATCCTCAGTCCCACCCCCTACTTCCGCCTCTGACTGACACCCTCCTCCAATCATCGTGCTGAATCATCATGCCCCCCCCAACTGCGTGCTGACCGACATCTCTCTCGTCCAATCGGCGCCCTCGACCATCAGTCCCGCCCACACTGTCTCGCTGAGAGCGGAGATTTTTATTAGATTTTTCACCGCGTTTCAAAATACGGCAGAGTTCACAAGCGCGCCGTGGCAACAACAATGGGTGATGAAGTCGGGGAAAACATCGGGGCAAACTATGGGGGGGATTCGAAATAGGCTAAGAGCTCAAGCCTTCCGTCCACCTCTGCCCAGATTATTGGCCAACAGATTATTGGGACACCGCTACCAGCCTTGGAGGGCATCTACCACACACGGTGCCTCAAGAAGGCCGTCAGCATCCATAAAGTCTCCTCTCACCCTTGTAATGGACTGTTCAAACTGCTCCCTTCTGGCAGACGTTACAAGGCCTTCTACGCCCACACCTCCAGACTCAGGAGCTATAGCGGCTCTGAACCGGCCCTGCTGAGTGTCCCCCACCCCCATGGACTGTCTCCCCCAGCCTCGCACTTTAGTCTGTGTTGATTTTACTGGTCTAATGTTCATTTTTACAAACCTTGTTCTCGCGATATTTAAGCCTACATTTTATTTGTCGATTAAGTTATGACATCGGATGGAAGTTGCAAACCAAATCTCGTTGCACTTATGTGTAATGACAATAAAAGATAGTATTAATATTATTATTATTATTCTGGCTAACGTCCAGTCCCTGGAGAACAAGTTGGATGACATCAGGGCGAGCATCAGTTTCCAGCGGGACATAAGAGACTGCAACATCTTCTGTCTGACCGAGACATGGCTGACCCCGCTGGTGCCGAATCAGGTAATTTGTCCAACCGACTCCTTCGCTGATTTCCGTGCGGATAGGGAACGGAAGAATCCGGGAAATCAAAGGGTGGTGGAGTTTTCTTCATGACCAACAATACCTTAGGAGTATTAAGACGCTTTCTCATTCCTGCTCCCCAGACCTGGAGCCGTCCATTCTGCCTTCACCGTGAGTTCAGCTCAGTGATCATCACAGCCGTCTACATAGCACCGCATGCGGACACCAACATGGCACTATCGGACCTATACAATGAGTTTTGTCGGCATCAGAACAAGAATGCTGACGCGGCTATGGTGGTGGCTGGAGATTTTAATAAGGCAAATCTCAAAAAGGTTATGCTAACTTCTGCCAACAAATCACGTGTGTCACCATGAGGGAAAAATCTTTGGACCACTGCTACACGCCGTTCAGGAAAGGTTACAAGACCGTTTCTCTCCCTCCTTTTGGAAAATCTGACCACGCTGCCCTATTCCTGCAGCCGAAGTATAAACAACGGACAGTACGGGAAGCGGCAGTGACAAGGGACATAAAGCGGTGGTTTGACCATTCAGAGGCCATGCTGCAAGATGCACTGAGCGGTGTCGACTGGAATATGTTCCAAAGTCAAAGAATCAAAAGAGTTTATTGTCATGTGTCCCTGACAGGAGAATGAAATTCTTTCTTTGCTTAGCACAACAGAACATAGTAGGCATTGACTACAATTATATACGCAAACACACACATGAATTGATAAATTAATAAAGGGGAAATAACAGATGGAGGGATATTAATGTTCAGAGTTTTGTCCAAGCCAAGTTTAATAGCCTGATGGCTGTGGGGAAGTAGCTATTCCTGAACCAGGTCGTTGCAGTCCTCAGGTTCCTGTACCTTCTACCCGAAGGAAGCAGGGAGATGAGTGTGTGGCCAGGGTGGTGTGGGTCCTTGATGATGCTGCCAGCCTTTTTGAGGCAGCGACTGTGGTAGATCTCCTCGATGGAAGGAAGTTCGGAGCTGATGATGGACTGGGCCGTGTTTACTCCTTTTTGTATTCTTTCCCTCTCTAGAGCACTCAAATTGCCGAACCAAGCCACGATACAACCGGTCAGCAAGCTCTCTACTGTACACCTGTAGAAGTAAGGGAGAGTCCTCCTTGACAGACCAACTCTCCGTAATCTTCTCAGGAAGTAGAGGCGCTGATGAGCTTTCTTAATAATTGCATCTGTGTTCTCGGACCAGGAAAGATCTTCACAGATGTGCACGCCCAGGAATTTGAAGCTCTTGACCCTTTCAACCATTGACCCGTTGATATAAACAGGACTGTGGGTCCCCATCCTAATCCTTCCAAAGTCTACACTCAGTTCCTTGGTTTTGCTGGTGTTTAGGGCCAGGTTGTTGTGCTGGCACCATATGGACAGTTGCACGATCTCTCTTCTTTTCTCTGACTCATCCCCATCAGTGATACGTCCCACAACAGTAGTGTCGTCAGCGAACTTGATGATGGAGTTCGCACTATGACTACGCAGTCATGAGTATAGAGTGAGTACAGCAGGGGGCTGAGCACGCAGCATTGAGGTGCTCCCGTGCTGATTGTTATCGAGTCTGACACATTTCCACCAATACGAACAGACTGTGGTCTGTGAATGAGGAAGTCGAGGACCCAATTGCAGAGGGATGCGCAGAGACCCTGTTCTGCGAGTTCGGTAACCAGCTTGGAGGGGATGATTTTGTTAAATGCCGAGCTGTGGTCAATGAATGGCAGCCTGACATATGAGTTTTTGTTGTCCAAGTGGTCCAGAGCGGAGTGGAGGGCCAGCGAGATCGCGTCCACCGTTGATCTGTTGTGGAGGTAAATAAACTGCAGTGGGTCCAGGTTTTTGTCGAGGTAGGAGTTGATTTGCGCCATGATCAACCTCTCGAAGCACTTCATCACCACAGGCGTTAGTGCCACAGGTCGATAGTCATTGAGGCACGTCACCTTGCTCTTCTTGGGCACCGGTATTATTGATGCCCTTTTGAAGCAGGTGGGAACCTCAGACCTCAGAAGTGACAGGTTGAAAATGCCCGTAAAAACTCCAGCCAGTTGGTCTGCACAGGTTTTTAGCACACGACCAGGTATGCCATCAGGTTCAGACGCTTTCAAGGGTTCATCCCTCTGAAGGATTTCCTGACGTCGGTATGACTGAGACTGAAATACCATCAAGTTCCACCAATCAAATTCCAGAGATGTCAGTGAGTTCGCGGAAGCGGTTACGGTCTTCATTGCAACAATAGCCAATAACATCGGCCCCACGGTAAGGGTGAGCATATTTCCTAACCAAAAACCCTGTGTGGACAGGTCCATTCACGTTGCCTTGAATGCTCGCACCGCTGCTTACAACTCCGGCCTGGTATCCGGCAATATGGATGACTATCAGGCAGAGTCCTACAGACTGCGAAGGGCGGTGAAGGACACAAAAAGAAGGTACAGGGACAGGATGGAGTCGCAGATGGCGCAGCGGGACATCAGACGCCGTTGGCAGGGGCTACGGACTATAACTAACCACCGGAGAAGCCCCCCCCCCCCCCAAGCGGGAGAGCCGGCACCTCCCTAGCTGATGACCTGAAGTCTTGTTACGCACGAGTGGAGACGGGCAACATCACCCCTAGCTAACAACAACACCGCCAGCAACGCAGGCTAGCGAGGCTGGAGGGAGGTCCACCGCTGGGGATGTGCACACATTCTCGGTGTTCGAGCATGACGTGAGGAGGGCTGTGACGCGTGTGAACACGAAGAAAGCTGTAGACCCAGATGGTATATCTGGGCGAGTATTAAAGTCTTGTGCTAATCAGCTTGTTCCAGTGCTCACCGCAATATTCAACCTCTCCCTGGCCAAGTTCATGGTCCCTGGCTGCTTCAAAAGATCCACCATTCTACCCGTACCTAAGAATGCCTCTCCAGCCTGCTTGAATGACTACCGACCAGTGGCCCTCACCTCGGTGGTCATGAAATGCTTCAAGAGGCTGATCAAGAACTACATCTGTGCCTTCCTCCATCGCACTATGGACCCGCTGCATTTTGCATAACGTCCGAAAAGATCCATGGATGATGCGGTCTCCCAGGTTCTGCACCACCAATCTCTTTCACCTTGACAGCCAGAAGGGGGACCTATATGAGGATGCTGTTCATTGATTTCAGTTCAGCTTTCAATACCATAGTCCCCACCAGACTTGCTGAGAAGCTGCTGGAACTGGGACTAAACACTCCCCTGTGCGCCTGGGTCCTGGACTTTATCACCGACAGGCCCCAGGTGGTCAAGATGGGGAGACATACCTCCAACCCCCTCACCCCGAACACAGGATCCCCCCAGGGTTGCGTCCTTAGCCCCCTACTGTACTCGCTGTACACACATGATTGTGTGGCCAGCGTCAGCTCCAATTCCATCTTCAAGTTTGCTGATGACACTGTGGTGGTGGGCCTGATCTCCAATAACGATGAGAAGGCCTACCTGGAGGAGGTGGCTGATCTGGCACTCTGCTGTCAGAGCAACAGCCCCTCTTGAATGTCACTAAAACTAAGGAGCTGATTGTGGACTTTAGAAGGGCTCAACATCCGTGGGCAAATGTGGGTGAGGGGCAAATGTTTGGCAGATGCAGTATAATGTAGATAAATGTGAGGTTATCCACTTTGCTGGCAAAAACAGGAAAGCAGACTATTATCTAAATGGTGGCCGATTAGGAAAAGGGGAGATGCAGCGAGACCTCGGTGTCACGGTACACCAGTCATTGAAAGTAGGCATGCAGGTGCAGCAGGCAGTGAAGAAAGCGAATGGTATGTTAGCTTTCATAGCAAAAGGATTTGAGTATAGAAACATAGAAACATAGAAAATAGGTGCAGGAGTAGGCCATTCGGCCCTTCGAGCCTGCACCGCCATTCAATGTGATCATGGCTGATCATCCAACTCAGTATCCCGTACCTGCCTTCTCTCCATACCCCCTGATCCCTTTAGCCACAAGTGCCACATCTAACGCCCTCTTAAATATAGCCAATGAACTGGCCTCAACTACCTTCTGTGGCAGAGAATTCCAGAGACTCACCACTCTCTGTGTAAAGAATGTTTTCCTCATTTTGGTCCTAAAGGAATTCCACCTTATCCTTAGACTGTGCCCCCTTGTTCTGGACCCCCCCAGCATCGGGAACAATCTTCCAGCATCTAGCTTGTCCAACCCCTTAAGAATTTTGTAAGTTTCTATAAGATCCCCCCTCAATCTTCTAAATTCCAGCGAGTACAAGCCGAGTCGATCCAATCTTTCCTCATATGAAAGTCCTGACATCCCAGGAATCAGTCTGGTGAATCTTCTCTGTACCCTCTCTATGGCAAGGATGTCTTTCCTCAGATTTGGAGACCAAAACTGTACGCAATACTCCAGGTGTGGCCTCACCAAAACCCTGTACAACTGCAGTAGAACCTCCCTGCTCCTATACTCAAATCCTTTCGCTATGAATGCTAACATACCATTTGCTTTCTTCACTACCTGCAGCACCTGCATGCCTACTTTCAATGACTAGTGTACCATGACACCCAGGTCTCGTTGCATCTCCCCCTTTCCTAATCTGCCACCATTCAGATAATAGTCTACCCTCATGTTTTTGCCACCAAAGTGGATAACCTCACATTTATCCACATTATACTGCATCTGCCATGCATCTGCCCATTCACTCAGCCTATCCAAATCACCCTGCAGCCTCCAAGCATCCTCCTCACACCTAACTATATCCCCCAGCTTGGTATCATCTGCAAATTTGGAGATGTTGCATTGAATTCCCTCGTTCAAATCATTAATATATATTGTAAATAGCTGGGGTCCCAGCACTGAGCCTTGCGGCACCCCACTAGTCACTGCCTGCCATTCTGAAAAGGACCCGTTTACTCCTACCCTTTGCCTCCTGTCTGCTAGCCAGTTCTCTATCCACATCAATACTGAACCCCCAATACCGTGTGCTTTAAGTCTGTATGCTAATCTCTTATGCGGGACCTTGTCGAAACCTTCTGAAAGTCTAGATATAACACATCCACTGGTTCTCCCTTATCCACTCTACTAGTTATATCCTCGAAAAATTCTATCAGATTTGTCAGACATGATTTACCTTTTGTAAATCCATGCTGACTTTGTCCAATGATTTCACCACTTTCCAAATGCGCTGCTATCCCATCTTTAATAACTGACTCTACCAGTGTCCCCACTACCGATGTTAGACTAACTGGTCTGTAATTCCCCGCTTTCTCTCTCCCTTCTTTTTTAAAAAGTGGGGTTACATTAGCTACCCTCCAATCCTCAGGAACTACTCCAGAATCAAAGGAATTTTGAAAAATTATCACTAATGCATCCACTATTTCTGTGGCTACCTCCTTGAGTACTCTGGGATGCAGACTATCTGGCCCTGGGGATTTATCGGCCTTCAATCCGTTCAATTTACCCAACACCACCTCCCGGCTAACCTGGATTTCACTCAGTTCCTCCATCTTATTTGACCCCCGTTCCACTGCTATTTCCGGCAGATTATTTATGTCTTAATGAAGACAGAACCAAAGTAGTTATTCAATTGGTCTGCCATGTCCTTGTTCCCCATGATCATTTCACCTGTTTCTGACTGGAAGGGAGCAACATTTGTTTTAACTAGTCTCTTTCTGTTCACATATCTATAAAAACTTTTGCAGTCAGATTTTATGTTCCCTGCCAGTTTCCTTTCATAATCTATTTTCCCTTTCCTAATTAAGCCCTTTGTCCTCCTCTGCTGGATTCTGAATTTCTCCCAGTCCTCCGGTAGGCTGCTTTTTCTGGCAAATTTGTATGCCTCATCTTTTGTTTTTATACTATCCCTGATTTCCCTTGTTATCCATGGATGCACCACCTTCCCCGGGGGTTCAGTATTGATTGTATAGGAGCAGGCAGGTTCTACTTCAGTTGTACAGGGTCTTGGTGAGACCACACCTGGAGTATGGTGTTCAGTTTTGGTCTCCAAATCTGAGGAAGGGCATTATTGCCATAGAGGGAGTGCAGAGAAGGTTCACCAGACTGATTCCGGGGATGTCAGGGCTGTCTTATGAAGAAAGACTGGATAGACTCGATTTATGCTCTCTAGAATTTAGGAAATTGAGAGGGGATCTTATAGAAACTTACAAAATTCTTAAAGGGTTGGGCAGGCTAGATGCAGGAAGATTGTTCCCGATGTTGGGGAGGTCCAGGACAAGGGGTCACAAGCTTAAGGATAAGGGGGAAATCCTTTAAGACAGAGATGAGAAAAACGTTTTTCACACAGAGAGTGGTGAGTCTCTGGAACTCTCTGCCACAGAGGATAGTTGAGGCCAGTTCATTGGCTATATTTAAGAGGGAGTTAGATGTGGCCCTTGTGGCTAACGGGATCAGAGGGTATGGAGAGAAGGCAGGTACGGGATACTGAGTTGGATGATCAGCCATGATCATATTGAATGGCGGTGCAGGTTCGAAGGGCTGAATGGCCTAATCCTGCACCTATTTTCTATGTTTCTATGTTTCTAAATGTGCTCTAATCAATGTCTTACACAACTGTAACATGACCTCCCAACCTACACAATACTCATTCTGGGGATCGTTTGTTGGGCGAAGGAACAGTTTCTCTGCTGTACTGTCATGTCCTTTATGTTCTATCTGATCTACCACAGTCCATTTTATGAAATCAATTACAAAGTCCCCAAAGTCAATAACGGGAAAGAATCGTGCTTTTGGTAAAACACTCCCTGACTGACCCCCTGTGAATCCTAGACCTTGCCGATAAAAGTCTGAGGCACAGCATTAAAACATTTAAAACACACAGTGGTTAAAAAAATATATTATTTTTAAAAAGGAAGTGTAAAGATAAATCAATTGACCGTTAAAAAAAAAGAGAATTATAGGGAATAACAAAATGAGGGTTCTGAAAATAGTTTAGATTTCTACAATCCAAACGCTTGCCTCAGATGGCTCGTTGCATTCCTCGTCCAAGTGGACTATTCCTCAACCAGGTTGGCACGGTGGAGCGGTGGTAGAGTTGCTGCCTCACAACGCCAGAGACCCAGGTTCGATCTCGACTACGGGTGCTGTCTGTACAGAGGTTGTACGTTCACCCCCGTGACTGCGTGGGTTTTCTCCGGGTGCTCCGGTTTCCTCACACACTCCAGGTGTGTGGGTTCATTGGCCTCTAAAATTCTCCAAAGTATGTCCAGTGGATGAGACAGTGGGACAACATAGAACCATTGACAATGGGTGATCCATGGTTGGCGTGGAGTCAGTGGGCCGAAGGGCCTATTTCCAAGCAGTATCTCCACGCAAAACTAACTAGATTTTCAGTCTGGAGAATGGTCGCGATCGGAAACATCACTTATCCATGTTCTCCAGAGTTGCTGCCTGACCCACAGAGTTACTCCACCACTTTGACTTAGATTACAGTTTAGTTTAGAGATACAGCGCAGAAACAAGCCCTTTGGCCCACCGAGTCCACGCAGACCAACCATCCCCGTACACTAGCTCTATCCTACGCACACTTCGGACAATTTTACCAAAGCCAATTAACCTGCAAACCTGTACGTCTTTGGAGTGTGGGAGGAAACTGAGGTCTAACGAGGTGAAATACAGCTCCTTGACAGAAGCTGAACAATGATGGAAGTTGCGCCTCAGGAAGTTTAGGACACCTGTTGCTTTCACTGTTACATGATGAGTCTGACCATTCCATCGTAGATTTCTGTAATTTGATGCCAAGATACTTGGTTTGTTTGGATTCTTCAAGGGTGACACCAAGTATGTTGTAAGATGTGACGCCTGGATTCCTCTTTCTGGTGACACACATGGTTTCACATTTGGAAGGGTTGAACTGCATGCCCCATTGTTGTGACCACTCGACCATAGTATCGAGATCCTTTTGGAGAGCATCTTCATCATCAACTGACTTAATTGGATGGTACAGGAAACAATCATCAGCGAATTGTCTGGTCGTACTTGCGACTTTTTCATGGATGTCATTGATGTAAAGCAAAAATGGGTGTGGGCCAAGTACTGTGCCCTGGGGTGTACCACTCAATACTGGGTGCCAATTGGAGCTCTTTCTGTTCACACACACGCGCTGAAGACGTGTTGGCAGGAAACTGGAAATCCATCGTTTCGTGTTGGAATTAATACCATAGCTTCCGAAGCAGTCTGTGGTGTGGGATGACATCAAATGCTTTAGAAAAGTCCAGTACAACTAAATCCATGATGACGTTACTGTCAAGTTGCTTGGCCACGTCATTTTTTTGTCAGGATAAGCTGAGATTTGCATGATCTATGGCTCCTAAATGCATGTTGGTTGTCGGCAAGAATATTATGTTTGCTCACGTGACGCATCAGATTACTCTCAATGATATGCTCCAGCAATTTACAGAAGGAATTGTTAGTGAAACAGGACGATAATTCGCTGGGTTGGTGGTTGAACCTTTCTTAAAGAGAGGAGTGATGTTGGCCTTCCTCCAATCCAGCGGTACATCGCCCGAGTCAAGCGATTGTTGAAAAATGAACTGTAAAACTGGAGCCAGTTCTTCGGCTGCGATCTTGAGGGATTGATTCTGTATCTGATCTGGTCCAATTGCTTTTGTGGTATTAATGTTGAGCAATAACTTCTTGACACCTTCAACCTCAATTTTAATAGCAGGCATATCATCATATGGACAGGAAAGGACTGGAAATGATGAAGGCTCCACATCTTTCCGGGTGAAAATGTGTTGGAATTGGTTCGCAAGAGCTTCTGCTTTCGCCTGGTCCTCAGTGATCAGGCAGTTGTTCACTTTTAGCATCTGGACACCAGTGCTGTCTGTCCGTCTGGATTTCACATATCTCCAAAAAGCCTTGGGTTGTTCTCCCCCAAGAATAGAGGAAACATGTTGTCTATGAGCACTCCTAATTGCACGATCGACTTGCTTTCGCACACTAGTAAAATTGTACCAGTCCAATTTTGTACCCCCTTTTTTGGCACGGATATAAAACTTCTCTTTCTTACTGCAGAGACATTTCAGTTTCACCGAAAACCAATGAGGACGCATACGGCCCTTGATTAGTTTTTGAGAAACATAATTTGTGACAATGTTATTTAAAGAGTTTTTCAACCACACCCAGTTGTCTTCAACGGATCTGAGTGCAGGTTGAAGAAATCTTTTGCCAGTTTTTTAGCTAAGCCTTTAAATTCCTCGCTGTTCACTCTTTTCCAGAGGGAAACTTTTTGCGGTGGTTTTGAAGGGACTTTAAGCTTTAAGCGCAATTTTGCTTGGATAATATAATGGTCACTAAGTCCAGCACATGATGAAACTTCCGAGATTAGATTTACTATCCACACCCAGATATAAAGTATTTTCAGTGCCACTTGTCTCATCATGCCTGGTAGGGAAAGGGACTTTTTGGGCAGGTGATTTTCCAGAGTAAAGTCAGCTAAGGCTTCCGGGAGAGCCCCTTTTGACCAATCTACACCTGGGACATTGAAATCGCCCCGCAGGATGATAAGTGGTGAGCGTGAAGAGGCATTAATTTTGGAGTTGTTCGATCCAAGATCTAAAAGAGGCTCCGTTTTCGTGTCAGGAGGTCGGTAAAAGCTTCCGATCTGTAACAACTGACCCTCAAGCGTAGCCTGACACCAGATTTGCTGAGAGTCGCTGACCAAGTCTGTTCTTTCAAAGCAGGGAATGGTATTGTTAACTCCGATGAAGACACCGCCTCCATGCTTGTTTCTGTCCTTTCTAAAAATTTGGAGGTGAGGAGGGAAAATCTCAGCAGATTTGATTGATGGGTCCAGCCAAGATTCAGACCCGATAAGAATATCAGGGTTTTCAGTTTCGATAAATGAATTGATCACAGCACATTTTCCTCTTATACTGCGGCAATTTATAACAGCTATTTTGATTCCGTGTTCATTGCTGACCTCATTCCGATCAATATTGTCTCCAGCCCCACGGATCCGCTGGCTTTCTCCGGCCCCGCTGCTCCACTGGCTTTCTCCGGCCCCGCGGCTCACCTGGCGTTCTTCAGCCCCGTGGCTCACCTGGCGTTCTTCAGCCCCGCGGCTCACCTGGCGGGCTCCGGCCCCGCTGCTCCACTGGCGTTCTTCAGCCCCGCGGCTCACCTGGCGTTCTTCAGCCTCGCGGCTCACCTGGCATTCATCAGCCCCGCGGCTCACCTGGCGGGCTCCAGCCCCGCGGCTCACCTGCCGTTCTTCAGCCCGCGGCTCACCTGGCGTTCTTCAGCCCCGCGGCTCTCCAGGCGGGCTCCAACCCCGCGGCTCACCTGGCGTTCTTCAGCCCCGTGGCTCACCTGGCATTCTTCGGCCCCGCGGCTCACCTGGCGGGCTCCAGCCCTGCAGCTCACCTGGCGGGCTCCAGCCCTGCAGCTCACCTGGCGGGCTCCAGCCCCGTGGCTCTCCTGGCGGGCTCCAACCCCATGGCTCTCCAAGCGGGCTCCAGCCTAATTAGGAAAATTAGGCTGGAGCCTCTCCAGGCGGGCTCCAACTTAATTAGGAAAGGGAGATGGATTATGAAAGAAAACTGTCCCACACAAGATTATGAAAGAAAAATGTCCCACACAAGAGATTAGTATACAAACTTAAACTTATACAAACGGTATTGGTGGTTCAGTATTGATGTGGATAGAGAACTGTTTGGCAGACAGGAAGGAAAGAGTAGCAGTGAACGGGTCCTTTTCAGGATGGCAGGAAGCGACTAGTGGGGTGCCGCAAGGCTCAGAGCTGGGACCCCAGCTATTTACAATATATATTAATGATTTGGATGAGGGAATTAAATGCAACATCTCGTAGTTTCCGGATGACACAAAGCTGGAGGGCAGTGTTCGCCGGGAGGAGGATGCTAGGAGGCTGCAAAGTGACTTGGATAGGCTGGGTGAGTGGGCAAATGCATGGCAGACGCAGTATAATGTGGATAAATGTGAGGTTATCCACTTTGGTGGCAAAAAGAAGAAAGTAAACTATTATTTGAATGGTGACCGATTAGGAAAAGGGGAGATGCAACGAGACCAGAGTGTCAAGAGCAGGGAGGTTCTACTGCAGTTGTACAGGGTCTTGGTGAGGCCACACCTGGAGTATTGCGTACAGTTTTGGTTTCCTAATCTGAGGAAAGACATTCTTGCAATAGAGGGAGTACAGAGAAGGTTCACCAGACTGATTCCTGGGATGGCAGGACTTCCATATGAACAAAGACTGGATAGACTCGGCTTTTACTCACTGGAATTTAGAAGATTGAGGGGGATCTCATAGAGACTTACAAAATTCTTAAGGGGTTGGACAGGCTAGATGCAGGAAGATTGTTCCCGATGTTGGGGAAGTCCAAGACAAGGGGTCACAGTTTAAGGATAAGGGGGATGTCTTTTAGGACTGAGATGAGAAACTCATTTTTCACACAGAGAGTGGTGAAAAAGAGGGAGTTAGATGTGGCCCTTGTGGCTAAAGGGATCAGGGTATATGGAGAGAAGGCAGGTACAGGATACTGAGTTGGATGATCAGCCATGATCATATTGAATGATGGTGCAGGCTCGAAGGGCCGAATGGCCTACTCATGCACCTATTTTATATGTTTCTATGTTTCTCCACATGGAAAACAAGTTAAGAAAATTTAAACTTCTATTTTTTGTTATAGATTGTTTCATATTTGAACAGTGTAGAAAGTTAGTGTAGAAATAGCAGGGGCTATGACAGAAATATTTTAAATGTCATTAGAAACGGGAATGGTGCCGAAGGATTGGCGTACTGCGCATGTTGTTCCATTGTTTAAAAAGGGTTGAAAGAGTAAACCTAGCAAGTATAGACCTGTTAGATTGAGGTCAGTGGTGGGCAAATTAATGGAAAGGATACTTAGAGATAATATATATAAGCATCTGGATAAACAGGGTCTGATTAGGAACAGTCAACATGGATTTATGCCTGGATGGTCATGTTTGACTAATCTTAATTTTTTTGAAGAGGTTACTAGGGAAATGGATGAGGGTAAAGCAGTGGATGTTGTCAATATGGATTTCAGTAAGGCCTTTGGCAAGGTTCCACATGGAAGGTTGGTTAAGAAGGTTCAATCTTTGGGTGTTATGGCGGAGTAGCAAGATGGATTCAACAGTGGCTGAATGGCAGATGCCAGAGAGCAATGGTGGATGGCTGTTTGTCAGGTTGGAGGCCGGTGACTAGTGGAGTGCCTCAGGCATCTATGTTGGGTCCACTGTTGTTTGTCATATACAAGAATGATCTGGATAATAGTGTGGTAAATTGGATTAGTAAGTATGCAGATGATAGGTGGTGTTGTGGACAATGAAGTAGATTTTCAAAGTCTACAGAGAGAATTAGGCCATTTGGGAGAGTGGGGTAAAAGATGGCAGATGGAGTTTAATGCTGATAAGTGTGAGGTGCTACATCTTGGCAGGACAAATCAAAATAGGACGTACATGGTAAATGGTAGCGAATTGAGGAATGCAGTTGAACAGAGGGATCTAGGAATAACTGTGCATAGTTCCCTGAAGGTGGAATCTCATGTAGATAGGTAAATAAAGCTTTTGGTGTGCTGGCCATTATAAATCAGAGCACTGAGTATAAAAGTTTGGATGTAATGTTAAAATTGTACATGGCATTGGTTAGGCGAATTCTGGAGTATGGTGTACAATTTTGGTAGCCAAATTATAGGAAAGATGTCAACAAAATAGTAAGATTAAACGAGAACTTACCAGTTCGAAGGTTGATCTTTATTTTATGAGGAGTTGCGATGAGGGATTTCGTGAAGAACCCGCCAGCACGCATGCGCGACATTCTTCAAAGCAGCCGTGTGGAATCACAGAACCAACAAACAGAGAAATGACTTGTTATAGTAAGATTGAAGAGACTCTTATTACCAGTTGACTTTATGATCGAGGGTTGGGAGCGGAGGGCACAAAATCCCTCATCGCAACTCCTTATAAAATAAAGATCAACCTTCGGTCTGGTAAGTTCTCGTTTAATCTTACTATTTCATTTCGGAGTCACGTGAGTGACTTCGTGAAGACTTCAAAGCTCTGTGATTCCATGCCCTGGACAACGTCCATGCTGTCACACACCACTTATAAGGATGGATAGGAGTAATCAACTTTCCAGACTGCTTGTACTGAAAAAATAAAAATATTTATTAATAACAACAAAGAAAAAACCCTCACTGGGGGGAATCTGTATGCTCTTGACCCGCATTCAGCACGGCCTCCGCGAACAATACAGGAGCGGTAACAGGTTTATTATAAAACCGTTGAAAGGTGGCTTCTTTCGCCCATCCCGCTGTGGCAAGAATATGGTCCATGGGCACCTCTATGACCCTTGCCGCCGATGTCGTTGCAGCCCTGGTGGAATGGGATTTAAAGACATTAGTGTCAATACCGGCTTCATTCAAGACGATCCTGAGCCATCTGGGGATTGTCTGTACTGTCACTCTATGGTGAGGTTTTTTGTGGCTGATAAGTAGGTATTTCTCCATTCCCCTTAATTTCCGCGTCACTTTAATATAGTGGCGGATATGGGTGGCTAAACATAGCCTTGCATCAGCGGGGTATGCTGGAAACTTCAGCTGCAGCCCTGTGTATCCAGGTTTATGCTGCTTGAGTAATTCATCTATAAAGAAGATTACTTTGTCTGGGGTAGAGATCATTCTGTCAATCTTGACCTTGTGAAGTGTCTGTACCCTTTGCGCTGAAGTCAGTGCCAGTAACATCACCAGCTTCAGGGTGACTTTGTCCAATTCAAGCCCTTCCATGGGCGACCACGTCCTGAACAGGGTTAATACTTTCCCAATATCCCAGGTGATGTTGTAACGAGGTCTTGGCGAATTGGAATTAAATATTCCCCGCATGAGTCTGGACACCAGCTTGTTGGATCCTACCTCAACATTGAGGTAGAATGATAGCGCACTCCTGGCGCTGTTGATGGCACTGTAGCTGAGGTGTTCGTCATGATGCAACCCCGCCAGGAATTCCAGCACATCTGTGATAGTAACGGAGTCATATGCAATGTGGGAGCGGCCACAGTAGGTTTCCCATTTCCTGATATGTGTAAGATATTGCCGCCTGGTGGACTCCCTGCATGATGCTCCAATGGTATCCATAGTTCTTGATGATAGACCATACCGCAGTAATGGCCTGTTCAGAACCTGCAAGCCAATAATTTTAGGTGACTATGGCAGGGATGTAGTTCCCCTGAAACAGGGTTCGTCACCAATTGTGGGCAACCCCCTAAGAGGACCCATGGTTGACTGATCATATCAAGGACCACCGGATACCATGGCTGCGTAGGCCAGTCGGGTATGATAAGAATGCCCTTAGCAGCATCTGACTGTATTTTCCGCAATACCCGACTGATGAGGCAAAATGGAGGAAATGCATAGAAAAACCATTTCCCCCAATCTAGCGAGATCGCGTCCATCGCCATTGCCCCAGGATCTGGCTCCCATGATACGTATGTTGGTACCTGATGGTTCAACCATGACGCAAAAAGGTCAATATCCGGTTTACCAAATTTGGCTGTAACTTTTGCGAATATTTGGGGATATAACATCCACTCGATGTTGTCATTAAATTTGCGTGACCTGGTGTCCGCCACTGTATTGAGCTTACCTGGTAAATAGGTAGCTGAAATCCAAATATTCAGTTGAATGCACCAGAGCCAAATTGTGTCTGCCAATTCATCACATGAAATTGACCTGGTACCGCCCATATGATTTAGATATGCCACCGCAGTGGTATCTATTTGGAGACGGACATGAGTGTCAGTAAAGTTTGAACAATAAGCTCTAAGTCTGTGAAATGCTCCTAGCATCTCCAAACAATTTTATCCCTTGTGATAACAACAGGGTAGATTCAAGGGTGTCCCATCTGCCTCCACAACTAGTGTAGTTGTCCGTGGCTCCCCAGCCATGGGAGCTTGCGTCTGGTTGTAAGTATACCATCGGATTGGGCACAATGATGAGCTTAATTGAGTCATGGATATTATCAATCCACCATTGTAACTCAATTTTTGCCTTGAGAGGCAGCTGCATAGGTCTATCGAAATGTCCAGCGTTCAATTTTAACGCTGAAATCTTGGCTCTTTGCAAATGTTGATAATGCAAAGGTCCGTATTGGGCAGCTGGAAAAACTGCTACGATTTTCCCAATCACCTTAGCAGTTTGTCTAATTGATGGTATACTGGCGCAGACTAGATTCTTACATGCTTGAATGACATCCCCAACTTTGTTAGCTGGTGTGGTGGCCATCATGCGATTGGAATCCACCGTGAATCCCAGATAATCCATGACCTGTGAAGGGCAGAACTTTGATTTATCTGGATGGATAATGAATCCCACTTTTTGAAAAATTTCCACAGTGGCTGAAACTGCCAGTTACGCTGATTCCAGAGTGTTCCCAATAATTAGGATATCATCCAGATAAGCCATGACCATGTGATTTTGTCTCCTCAGTGTAGCCAACACTGGTTTGAGTAGTGTAGACCGAGAATTGTAAGTGGACCTTTGTGGCCTCTTGTTTACTGAGAAGCAGACAGTGGAATAGATGTGGAATATACATGAAAGCAGCTAAACAGACAGCAAAGAGAAAGAACCATTCGGCCCATTTAAGAACCAGAACGTTAAGATGTCTGCAGCTGTGGTGGACGGAGGAGAGTATCGGTGCCGGTGGGTGGGCTGGGGGTCGCCTCGTGGGAGACGCTCTGGGGGATCCGGGATCAACTGCAGGAGGCAGATGAAACAGATGCTGCCCAGCTCTGCATGGACAGACTATGAACAAACTGCCCTCGGCTTCCCGTTCAGTCTGCAGGGAGTCGGTATTTATTGCACAGACACTTTCTTGTCAGTATTAATGTAATCAATTAATTGATCATTTTCTTTAACCCAACGAGCAAATCCAGGCGCCAGGCATTGGGCAGTGAGCGAGGAGTCGGAAGCACAGCATCACGTTAGATCCCTGGCTTGGGGCGTGAAACTCAATACTCAGCGCAAAATACAAATGAACCTTTTACAATCATCCAATATCATTGTTAATATTTCCTCATCTAACCTGCCACAGGAATACCTGGGACAGTCTAGGACTAGAGGTCATAGCGTCAGAATTAAAGGACGTTCTTTGACGAAGGAGATGAGGAGGGATTTTGTTAGACAGAGGGTGGTGTATCTGTGGAATTTTTTGCCACATAAGGCTGTGGAGGCCGTCAGGGGATATGTTTAATGCAGAGATAGATAGATAGATTAGTACGGGTGAAGGGTCATGGCGAGAAGGCAGGAGAATGGGTTTAGGGGGAAGAGATAGATCAGCCATGATTAAATGACAGAGTAGACTTGATGGGCTGAATGGCCTATTTCTGCTCCTATCACTTATGACCTTCCTCAGCTTGACAGCAGCTGAATCCAATCCCCTTAATTTGTGTCCAAAGAGGGGTCCAGATGGGAAAAGTCACCTATCCATGTCCTCCACAGATGCTGCCTGACCCGCTCAGTTACTCCAGCGCTCTGTGTTTTTATTTGTAATCCAGCATCTGCAGTTCCTTGTGTCTTCCCTCCATTTCCTGACAATGTCCTCCCCTCCCGCCCGCACTCACCGGGGTCCCACACACCCATCGCCCACCGCAGGAACCCCATGGTGGCCGGAGGAGCAAGGGACCACGTTGCAAGCGCATCGGACACAGACTCGGGAAACAGCTTGCATGAGCCGCGTGTATTGATGCAGCGCTGCAGAGTGTGAAGCTGGCCGGCTGAACAAAGAGCATGAATACTGGACGGTGCATGTGTGCAGGCACTGCAGCAGCTGGGAAGGTTTGGTGATGAGGCAGGAGGGGATCACACAGTGACCAGCGCCATGCGTCCACTGAGCCGCTGCACTTCCCATCAGCAACAACAGGTAACATGATGCACGGAGCTCCCTGGACTTGACGCAACTGCCAATAAAAATACTCTTCAATCACATTGATTCACAACACAATTACTTTAATAACATTAACAGATTTTGCCGGGACATCGCGGGTGCTGGTTAATCACCTTGCACAGAAATATTTTAAATACAATGCCGAATGATACAAATTAAAGCACATTTTGGGTCTCAAACCTTCGATAAATAAATTACATCAACCAACACATCCAACATTTCAATTTACAAACCCACCTGCTGCTTATACTTGGAACAACACTTTAAACATTGCAAACTCTAGTGTCAGCATTTTACTGATCACCCGTTCAAGAAATCTCACAGCAATAAAGTGAAAGCTGCAGGGACCAGCAATTTGATCAAAGTAACCGGAGCAATTAGCCCACAGCACAGAACGGTTCTCCTGACTTGTGGCAACAATAAAAGTGGTTGATTTATCAATCGCCGTGTTGATGAACTCAGTGCGATAATCAGACTGCATCACAACAGCCCCGATCCCAGCGATCCCACACAGTCAGAATATCCCAGTGGGGGCAGTCTGGAGAGGGTCGGACAGATGGCAATGAAACCTGTTGCTGGTCCCTAATGGACACAGGGAGTGGGAAACCAGGGACCCATCCCATCCCAGATGTCTCCACACAAAGTATCATCAGAAAAGGTGAAATACAGCAAGGGCCAATATTAATACCGTTTGCAAATGTAAATAATTACTCAAAGTAATTCAAAAGGAAATAATTAAATGTAATAACACTAAAAATGGATGTCCTTTCTCTGACAAAGCTTTGCCTGCAGTCTGAACATTTGTACGGCCTCTCTCCAGTGCGGATCCACTGGTGTTGGTGGAGGTTCCCTGCCCATGCGAAGCTCTTCCCACATTCTGCACATTCATGCACTGTGAAACTCTTCCTACAGCCGCTATCCCAAGTGGGTCCTCTTCTTCTTATCGAATCCACACACAAGATTAGAAGTTGTTCAGCCAGAGCTGAACACATGGCTTCTCGTGCGTGGTGGTGGAAAGATTCATGAAACCAGGGCTGTGACATGAACGCTCTTTCCTTGACCCCGTGGTGTCAATGGAGGGAGGGAGCTGGACTCTGAAACTCTTCTTCCATACTGTGCTTTTGTACGGCCTCTCTCCATTGTGGGTCTGCTTGTGTCTGAGGAGGCTCCCAGCCTGTGTACACTTACCACATTCTGCACATTCATGCCGTTTCACCTTTGTCCGTGCTTGAAGATCACCTGATTTACCAATTCCACTCCAGATGGTGTGAACGGATTCTGCCCACATTTACGTTGTGAATCTGGGTTCACACTGGAGGCAGAAGGTTGTCCAGCTGACGTTCGTCTGGAGGCTTTAGGATGCCTTCTTAAGTGTTGTATAAGGAACTCCGCTGTGGTAAATGCAACATTGCAGTGAGGGCAGGGATGACGGTAAATCTTTCCCCGGTGCTGGAAGGCAACAAGGTTCTGTTTCTCCTACTCTCTGGCACAGTTCACAAACCTCGAACAGAGGCAAAGGTGAAGTGGACAACAGTGGTTAACACTCATCACGTGAAGACAGAATTTGAAGTTTATCAGTAAAGTCAGTTGAAAGACCGGAGATGTACCCAACCACGGCCAAAATCCAATCTTAAATATACTGCCCCAAGAAGGAGACCCAGAAGATGCTGTTGTGGCGGTCCCTGGGGGGTAGGCCACTCCTTGGATCATTCCCCTCGCCGATGGAAGGACAGGGGCGTTGGTCTGCTACGGGGTTTGCTGTTGAGACTCTCCAGGGGTAGAGATAAGGGTGTGCTGGTGTGCTCTCGAGCGGAGAGAGATTAGGTGTCCTTGTGTGCTCTCGAGCGGTAAGAATTAAAAAGCTTCTTTTGAAACTGCCTGGCGTTCGGTCTTTTCCTGACCTTGACCAGGCCACTACACTGGTGACCCCACGTCGTTCATCACGCATTGTGATGGATAATAACGCTGTTGCGCTGAAGCTCCCAACTCTGTGGACCGAAGAACCTGAAACCTGGTTCCAGCAGGCAGAGGCACAGTTTGCTGTGAGAGGTATCACGCAGGATGAGACTAAATATTATTATGTGGTTGGCTCGCTTGACCAACTTACTGCGAGGCGAGTTAAGCCTTTCCTCAGGGCCCCCCCGGTTACAAACAAATATGCTGGCCTTAAAGCATTTCTCATCAGGAAGTTTGGCCTGGGTGACGCCGAGCGGGCAGCTCGTGTTTTCAGAATGGACGGTCTGGGCAACCGCCGGCCGTCTGCCCTCCTGGAAGACATGCTCACCCTGATGGGGGACCATGAGCCGTGCTTTCTGTTTAAATATGCCTACCTGGAGCAGCTGCCTCCCGACATTCGCATGCAGTTCGCCAGGGATCCGTTTACCGACATGCAGGCGCTGGGTGAACAAGCCGACGAGCTGTGGAATTCTCACCATCACAACCTGGCAGCAGTGGACGTCCTTCCCGAGGCGTTTGGAGACTCAGAGCAGGTCGGGTCCGCTATCCACCGCGTCTTCACTGCTCCCAGTCGGCCCCCGCGGCAAAATCCGGCGGCCATTGCGCATTCCACAGCAGGCAGGTCCTTCCAGCACGGTCAGCCTGCATTTCAAATCAATGCCAGCAGAGGTCGCTGGCATTCAAACCAGGCAAATTGGCTTGCAGTTCCACCAGACGCCGGCAGGGACCGCTGGCGCTCAAATCAGCCTAATTCGCCTGCAGTTCAACCAGACGCCAGCAAAGTTGGTTGGTGTTATTACCATCGCCGCTGGGGAGCTGCAGCCAGGCTTTAATTCTTACCGCTCGAGAACACACAAGGACACTTAATCTCTCTCCGCTCGAGAGCACACCAGTACACCCTGATGGCCCCCTGTCATCCGTGGATGCGACTTTCGCGCGCATCCTGGCAGATTTTCCCGGCATTCTCGAACCCCACTTCTGCTCCTCCACCCCGAAGCACGGGGTGGAGCACCATATCCCCACTACTGGCCCGCCTGTGCACGCCCGGGCACGTCGTCTCGCCCCAGATAAGCTCCATCTAGCTCGGGAGGAGTTCCACCAGATGGAGGCAATGGGCATTGTGCGTCCCTCCGACAGCCCATGGGCCTCACCGCTCCACATGGTCCCTAAGAAGAATGGGGGCTGGCGCCCGTGCGGGGATTACCGTCGCCTGAATAATGCGACCGTCGCCGACAGATATCCGATTCCACACATTCAGGACTTCAATGCCCATCTGGCTGGAGCATCCGTATTTTCCAAGGTGGAGCTCGTGCGAGGGTACAATCAAATTCCGGTCCGCCCCGACGATATCCCGAAGACGGCCATTATTACACCATTTGGTTTATTCGAATTTGTGCGAATGCCGTTTGGGTTGAAGAACGCCGCGCAGGCCTTTCAGCGGCTTATGGACTGTGTGTGCCGCGGATTGGACTTTGTCTTTGTGTACCTGGACAACATACTAGTGGCCAGTCGCTCGAGGCAGGAGCATTGCACCCACCTCCGTCAACTGTGTCAGCGCCTCAGCGATTTCGGTTTAGTTATTAACGCGTCTAAGTGCTGTTTCGGTGTGACGGCTATCGATTTCCTCGGCCACCGCGTGACTCAACAAGGGGTGTGCCTCTGCCGACCAGGGTGGACGCTATCCGCAGGTTCCCCCGTCCGACTACAGTTAGGGGCCTGCAGGAATTTGTGGGGATGGTCACTTTCTATCACCGCTTCCTGCCGTCAGCGGCTGCAGTCATGCGTCTGCTTTTCAAACTGATTGCTGGTCATCGCAGGGAGGTTGATTGGTCCGTGGAAGCAACAGCGGCATTTGAGAGGGCTAAGCAGGCACTGGCCGAGGCCACGATGCTCGTCCACCAACGAGAGGACGCCATGACCGCCTTGACGGTGGATGCTTCTGAGGTTGCGGTTGGGGCAGTGTTAGAGCAGCTCGTTGAGGGTTGCTGGCGGCCACTTGCCTTCTTCAGCAGGCATCTCAGTGGTCCTCAACGTCGTTACAGCGCTTTCGACCGTGAGCTCCTTGCCCTGTATCTCGCCGTACGTCATTTTCGCTATTTTCTGGAGGTAAGACCATTTACTGCATTCACGGACCACAAGCCACTAACCTTTGCATTCGCCAAGGTATCAGACCCGTGGTCTGCCCGGCAGCAGAGGCAGTTGGCGTATGTGTCTGAGTACACCACCTCCATCCAGTTCGTTGAGGGCAAATTTAACAGGGTGGCCGATGCCTTATCGCGACCTGCAATCCATGCAGTTCTCCAAGTCGGTGAGGGGATCGACTATTCCGCCCTGGCAGCCGCTCAGCTTGCCGACGAGGAGATGGCCGCCTATCGCACGGCAGTTTCGGGCCTCCAGTTGGAGGACGTTGTCTGTGGTCCTGGGGGTACTACGCTGCTGTGCGATGTCTCCTCTGGAGTTCCACGACCCATCGTCCCCTTCGCCTGGCGGCGCAGGGTGTTTGAGGTGCTCCATGGACTTGTGCATCCCTCCATCAGGGCGACAACAGCCCTAGTAGCCTCCCGCTTCATGTGGCATGGCCTGCGGAAGGAGGTTGGACATTGGGCGCGCACTTGCATCCCGTGCCAGACCGCCAAGGTGCAACGACATGTGCGCACCATTGCAGGAGTTCCCCATTCCGCAGAAACGTTTCGACCACATTCACGTGGACATCGTGGGGCCGCTGCCGTCGTCCCAGGGTATGACATACCTATTCACCATTGTGGACCGCTTCACGCGGTGGCCTGAAGCCATTCTGCTACCGAATTCCTCCATAACCACCTGTGCTCGAGCATTGTTGGCGCACTGGATCGCCCGGTTCGGTGTTCCACTGGACATGACTTCCGACCGGGGGCCTCAGTTCACGTCAGAGCTGTGGTCGGCCATGGCACGCCTCCTAGGTGTTCGTCTGCACCACACGACAGCGTACCACCCGCAGTCGAATGGACTAGTGGAGCGGTTTCACCGACAGCTTAAGGGTGCCCTAAGGGCGCGGCTCACTGACCCAGACTGGGTAGACGCTCTACCGTGGGTTTTGCTGGGGATACGCACCGCACCCAAGGAGGACTTGGCCTCCTCCTCTGCCGAGTTGGTGTATGGGTCTCTGTTAACGGTGCCTGGGGAGTTCATCCCGCCAGCACGTGGCCAGGTGGAGCAGCCTTCGGACACTCTGCAACGTCTTCGGCAGACGGTGGGCAAGCTGGCGCCGGTGCCCACTTCTCGTCACGTGTCCTTCCGTCCGCACGTTCCCTCTGCGCTGGAGGACTGCCAGTTTGGTTTTCTGCGCAGGGATGCACATCGGACACCTCTACAGCGGCCATATGAAGGTCCATTCCGGGTCTTGGAACAGGGCTCGTCGACGTTTGTCCTGGACATGGGGGGTCGGCGTGAGACTGTTTCAGTTGCGCGGTTGAAGCCTGCCCATATTGATATTGATCGGCCGGCGCTAGTAGCGCTGCCCCGTAAGCGAGGGCGGCCTCTGTCTAGGGTACCTCCTCCTCTGGCTACTGCGTCCCCCGCACTTGTTGACCAGGTGCCGGTTCTGGGCCCAAGCATTGTGCGCACCCGGTCTGGCCGTCGTGTACGCCCTCCTGTCCGTTTCGTACCTCGGGTACTGGGGGGGGGGGTCCTGTGGCGGTCCCTGGGGGGTAGGCCACTCCTTGGATCATTCCCCTCGCCGATGGAAGGACAGGGGCGTTGGTCTGCTACGGGGTTTGCTGTTGAGACTCTCCAGGGGTAGAGATAAGGGTGTGCTGGTGTGCTCTCGAGCGGTAAGAATTAAAAAGCTTCTTTTGAAACTGCCTGGCGTTCGGTCTTTTCCTGACCTTGACCAGGCCGCTACACTGTTGTGTCAATTACAGGGAGGTAAAGACAGAGCAGAAGCCAATAGAAGTTACATTATCAAAGAACAAGAATGTCCAATATCCTCAGACATATTCTCAAAGTAAACCAGTGGAGTGAAATGTTAGGACCTGACCCCTATGGTCTCAGAAAGCACAAACCTACTTAGATTTCATGTGGGAAGAAAACTTATGTCAGCTTTTCGTTGAAAGCTCATGTGGCTTTTTATTGCATCACGGGAAAAGGTTAAAGAGGAAAAATGTGAAGAAGATTTTCTCCTAACCAATGGCGAGCATGGCTTCATAGTTCCGCTTCACATTCCTATAACGGAAAATTTCCCAGTCACTTATCTCTTCCCACTCTTCTTTGGGAAAAATGGCCAGCAATGTCTTTGAAGCTGCCTGCATCCTGGAACAACAGACTTTGAACCTGATACTTTGGTGGAAAAGCAGCGGGCGGCTGAGCTCAGTTGTTGGTGAACGATGGCCTCAGTTCCCCCCACCCCTCTCTCCTCACCGAGCCCCTCGACCCCAGGCTCCAGTACGGGTCACGTTGCAGGCAGAGGAGATGAGATTAATTTGGTATCATGTTCAGCACGGACTTTATGGGCTAAAGGGCCTGTTCCTATGCTGTTCTGTTCCCTGTTCTTCATATAAAATATCTGTTTGTTTATTGTCACTTGTAATGACGTACAGTGAAAGGCTTTTTGTTGCATACCATACAGTCAGTGGATTGACAAATATTACAATCAAACCATTTACAGTGTATAGATGCTTGATGAGGGAGTAACATTTAGTACAAGGTAAAACCAGCAAAGTCTGATAAAGTTAAGTCTGATGATCACCAATGAGGAAGATGGTAGTTCGGGACTGCTCTCTGGTTGTGGTAGGATGATTCAGTTGCCTGAAAACAGCTGGGAAGAAACTGTTTCTGAATTTGGAAGTTTGCATTTTTACACTTCTGTCCTTTTTGCCTGATAGAAGAGGGAGTGGCCAAGGTGAGACTGGTCCTTGATTATGCTGCTGGCCTTGTCGAGGCAGCGTGAGGTGTAAATTGAGCCAATGGAAGGGAGGTATTTAAGAAAGAACTGCAAATGTTCGAAAAATTGAAGGTGGACAAAAAATGCTGGAGAAACCCAGCGGGTGAGGCAGCATCTCTGGAGAGAAAGAATAGGCGACGTTTTGGGTCGAAACCCTTCTTCAGACTGATGTCGGGGGAGGGGGCGGGAAAAAGAAAGGAAGAGGTGGAGACAGTAGGACTAGTAGGAGAACTGGGAGAGGGTGGGGAGGGAGGGAGAAAGCAAGGGCTATCTAAAATTGGAGATGTCAATGTTGATACCACTGGGGTGTAAACTACCCAAGCGAAATATGAGGTGCTGTTCCTCATATTTGCGCTGGGCCACACTCTGACAATGGAGGAGGCCCAGGACAGAAAGGTCAGATTGGGAATGGGAGGGGGAGTTGAAGTCCTGAGCAACTGGGTGATCAAGGAGGTTTTCACCAAAGCGATCGCAGAGCCTGCGCTTGGTCTCACCGATGTAGAGAAGTTGGCACCTGGAATAGCGGATGCAGTAAATGAGGTTGGAGGAGGTGCAGGTGAACCTCTGCCTTACCTGGAAAGACTGATTGGGTCCTTGGATGGAGTTGAGGGGGAAGTTAAAGTGACAGATGTTGCATTTCCTGCAGTTGCAGGGGAAAGTGGGGGTGGTTTGGGTTTGAAGGGACGAATGGACCAAGGATTTACGGAGGGAACGCGGAAAGCAGAAGGGAGCAGAGATGGGAAAAAATGGACCGTAGTAGGATCCCGTTGGAGGTGGCAAAAATGTCGGAGGATTATATGCTGTATGCGATGGCGGATGGGGTGGAAGGTGAAGACAAGGGGGACTCTGTCCTTGTTATGAGTAGTGGGATGGGGAGTAAGAGTGGGGCTGGTTTACAAAATGCTGGAGTAAATCAGCGGGATAGGCAGCAGGAGAGAAGGAATGGGTGATGTTTTCGGTCAAGACTGAAGAGGGTCTCGACCCGAAATGTTACCCATTCCTTCCAGCATTTTGTGTCTACCTAAACAGTGCCTATCCATGTCGCAATGTGCCAGCAGGCTGGAGGAGTGGGCAAAGGCCTTGCCACAGAGCGGGCAGGTGAAGGGGCGCTGGCTCGTGTGGACTCATCGATGCTCCAACAGGTGGTCAAGGCGGGTGAAGCCGTTACCACAGGACGGACAGGGGCAGGGATGCTCACCGCTGTGGGTACGCTGGTGCTGCCACTGGCTGGACATGTGGGTGAAACCCTTGCCACATTCAACACACTCAAAGGGTCTCCCTCTGGTGTGTATCCGCTGGTACTCCCACAGCCCCCGTGCGCTCCCCGGTGTGCAGGCGCCTGTGAACCTTCAGGCGCTTGGTCGACATGTAGCCTTTGCCGCAGTCGGAGCAGGAGAAGGGCCGCTCGCTGCTGTGCACCTGCCGGTGCTCCCGCAGCCCCGACAACCGGACAAAGCTCTTGCCACAGGTGGAGCAGCCATAGGGCTTCTCGCCCATGTGTACCCACCGGTGCTCCTGCAGCCCCGACAACCGGGCAAAGCTCTTGCCGCAGGTGGAGCAACCATAGGGCTTCCCGCCCGTGTGCACTCGTCAGTGTATCTTCAGATCCTGCACCGCCTTGAAGTTCTTGCCGCAGTCCGAGCATTCAAAGGGACATTCTCACGTGTGCACCCGACGGTGCACCTGCAGCACCGACAAACTGGCAAAGCTCTTGCCGCAGGTGGAGCAACCATAGGGCTTCTCGCCTGTGTGCATGCGCTGGTGCCCCTGCAGCACCGACAACTGAGTAAAGCTCTTGCCGCAGGTGGAGCAGCCATAGGGCTTCTCGCCCGTGTGCACCGGCCGGTGTATCTTTAGCTCCTGAGCCTTCTTGAAGCTCTTGCCGCAGTCGGAGCATTCAAAGGGGCGTTCTCCCGTGTGCACCCGCTGGTGCATCTGCAGCCCTGACAATTGGGTAAAGGTCTTGCCGCAGTCGGAGCAGTCAAAGGGACATTCTCCCGTGTGCACCCGCCGGTGGATCTCCAGTTCGCTCGGGCGCTGCCAGGCCTTGCCACACACGTCGCACTCATAACGCTTTTCCTTGTGCCCCATCCCGTGGTCCTCCAGTGAAGCTCAGCCACTCGAAGCTCAGCCCGCACACCGAGCAGATGGGGAGGGTGTATGCTCACTGGCACCCTGACCACCCTCAAGGTCCGCTCACATCCCCGTCTCTCCGTCCATCGCAATGGCTCCTAAACCCTGCAGGAGGGGAACACAGAGGGGCAACAAGCTAGCAAACAGGACATTACTAATGCGTGAACATTACTGGTACTTGAAGGGGGGGGACTGGGGGGTGGAGAGGGGAGCGGGGTGAAGGTGGAGGGTGGGGGGAGGAGGAGGTGAGTGGGGAGACACGAGGGTGGGAAGGAGGGGTGACGTGGTGAGGAGGCATGGGGGGGAAGTGGGGAAGGGGGATGAGGACGGTGGAAGTAAGGGGAGGGGTTATGAGGGGACGGCGGAGGAGGGGGGTAAGAGAGGGGGTGAGGAAGCAAGTGGGAGAAGGGGGGCTGCACGACCAGCACGCTGACGTCACCGTCAATCCAAGGGGGACTGCCGGCCACGCACCCCGACATTGCGCAGAGTCACGTGGGGGGCAGCTTGCATCATGGGAAGAAAGTCACACAGTGCTGGGGTCACTCAGCGCCTCAAGCAGCTTCTGTGGAAAGGGGGAACGCATAACGTTTCAGGTCGAGACCTTCAGTCTGATGGGAAGTGCACAGATACGGATGTGTAAGCAGTGAAAACAGGAAAATGTAGAATAGGTCATTGTTTGTTGGGAGAAGGTAACAGGCAATAGGTGCAGGAGGAGGCCATTCAGCCCATCGAGCCAGCACCGCTATTCAATATGATCATGGCTGATCATCCAGGATCTAAGTACCCCATTCCTGCTTTTTCCCCATATACCTTGATTCCGTTAGCCTTAGAGCTAAATCTAACTTGAAAATCTGATCCTGAAATCATCCAGTGAATAAGCGAGTTCGGTATTCTGAATGCGCATGTCCAGGTCATAGGCCACTCGCATAAACATTCTCGGCGGCTGTCCTGTTGTGTGGGTGCAGGTGTGCGTTTCGCCTTTGGTTGGGCACGGGTCTCTGGCATTGCGAGCATTGTTGAGTTGCTGCTGGACCTTCCCCGTCCCCTCCGGGGTGTCCCGTGAGTGTCCAGAGGTGTCCGGGTTGGCCCTGAGCTGGCGGGGCAGTGGTGGTGGCCCCGCGCTTGCAGCTCGCGCGGGGGGGGGGGGGGGGGGGGGGAGGCACTGGCTCCAGCTCGGCTCTGCATGTCCCACCGGGTTTGTCGACAACCCTGGACTGGAGGGGCACCGGCCCTGAGCGGAGGTGGCCCCGGACTAGCGGCCAGCATGGTGGGGGAGGGGGGGGTCGCTGGCTCCGGCTCGGCTCTGCTCCAGCTCCCAGCCTATTCCTGGGCGGGCCAGGGACCGTCGGCTCCGCCTCTCGCTTTGTCCAGTGGCTGTCGGTTAGCCACCTCGGTGCCGGCAGGAGCCGAGCGCCGGTCATCAGGGGGATGCACACAGGATGCTGCGGTGGCTCGGCGGGTCAGGCAACATCTCTGGAGGAGGGTCTCAACCTGAAACGTCACCCATTCCTTTTCTCCGGGGATGCTGCCTGTCCCACTGAGTTGCTGCAGCGTTTTGTGCTCCCCCCGTTGATGGCTGGTGCTCGGCTTTCACCGGCACCCGGGGGAGTTGGCCGGCGGCCTCTGGGTGGGGCGGTGAGTGCGCTTGGCAGTCCCCAGCTCGTCGGGGAATGGGATCCTCGGGTGTTGGAGGGGTGGCTGTGGGCCTGTGGCCGCCGCTGCTCCGGGCCGGTGTCCCGTCAGTCCTGGGTCGCCCGGACAACTCCAGCGGCCCCCAGGCGTGGATGGGACACTCGGGGGACGGGGACGGGGACGGTTCGGCAGCCTTTACGGTGCCGGGACCCCGGGTTTGATCCTGGCTGCGGATGAGGTACACAGGTCTGTGTGCGCACAGCAGCACAGCTGCTGAGAATGTCTCTCCCCGTCACCCACTCGCATCTGCCTCCTCTCTCTCTCTCTCTCGCTGTTACATCCCGCTCTCCCACTAACTGGCACCCCTGCTCCTCAGATTAAATATATATTTACTCATAAATTATGAATAGGAATAGAAAATTAAGGAAGAGGCGGAGACAGTAGACTGTGGGTGTGCTGGGAATGGGAGGAGAAGGAGCGAGAAAGCAGGGACTACCTGAAATTGGAGGTCAATGTTCATACCGCTGGGGTGTAAACTACCCAAGCGAAATATGAGCTGCTCCTCTAATTTAGAATGGGACTCGCTCTAGCCATGGAGGCGGTGCAGGACAGAAAGGTCGTATTTGGAATGGGAGGGGGAGTTGAAGTGCGGGGCCACTGAGAGATCAGGCTGGTTAGTGCGAGCCAAGCGGAGGTGTTGGGCAAAGCGATCATCAAGCCTACACCTGGTCTCACCAATGTAGAGCAGCTGACACCTAGAATAGCGGATGCAATAGCTGAGGCTGGAGGAGGTGCAGGTGAACCTCTGGCGCACCTGGAAAGACTGCTTGGGTCCTTGGATGCAGTCAAGGGGGAGGTAAAGTGACAAGTGTAGCATTTTCTGCGGTTGCAATGGAAAGTACCAGGGGAAGGGGTGGGAAGGGTTGAATTGACCAGTGAGTTACGGAGGGAGAGGTCTCTGCTGCAAGCCGAAAGGGGGAGGATATGGGAAAATGTGCCCAGTGGTGGGATCCTGTTGGAGGTGGCGAAAATGTCAGATTATCTGTTGTATGTGACGAGTGGTGGGGTGGAAGGTGATGACAAGAGGGGCTCTGCCCTTGTTACGAGTGGGGGGGATGGGGAATGAGAGCAGAGCTACGGGAGACCCTGTTGAGAGCCTCATCTATAGTCGATGAAGGGAACCCCCTTTCCCTAAAGAATTAGGACATTTCCGATGCCCTGGGTGCGGATGCGGCAGGAATTGGGAGTAGGGGATAGAGTCCTTACAGGAAGCAGGGTGGTAAGAAGTGTAGTCCAGATAGGCATGGGAGTCAGTGGTTTGTAGTAGATAATTCTGAGGCAGAGTATTCCACAGATTTACAAATCTCTGCGTTGAACAGTTTTTCTTCATCTCAGTCCTAAATGACCTACCCCTTATTCTTAAACTGTGACCCCTGGTTGTGGATTCCCCAACATCGGGGACATGCTTTCTGCATCTTCCCTGTCCAATCCTTTAATACTTTTATTTGTTTCTACAAGATCCCCTCTCTTCCTTCTAAATTCCAGCAATACAAGCCGTCGACCCATTTTTTCATTATATGTCAGACCCGCCATCCCAGGAATTAACCTGTTTAAGAAAGACCAGCAGATGCTGGAAAAATCGAAGGCAGACAGAGATTCAGCTGGTGAGGCTGCATCTATGGAGTGAAGGAATTCTTTTGTTCCAGATGCTGCCTCACCCGCTGAGTTTCTCCAGCATTTTTACCTGTGGGAATTAACCTGGTGAACCTACTCTGCACTCCCTCAATAGCAAGAATGTCCTTCCTCAAATTAGGAGACCAAAATTGCACAAAATACTCCAGATGTGGTCTCACCAGTGCCCTGTACAACTGTAGTAGGACCACCTAAACTCAAATCCTCTTGCAATGAAGGCCAACATGCCATTAACTCGCTTAACTTTTTTTCCTGTTGCCAGCCGGGCAACCTTGCCAAATGACAATTTAGGTGGTCATTTAAGACAGTTTGCATGACATGTGTGATAATGTGCTCGGACGAAGTGCGTCGTTACCAGTTGGAATTATGCTCAATGAAGCATTCACACATTATGTTCAGGAAGGAACCGCAGATGCTGGAAAATCGAAGGTAGGCAAAAGTGCTGGAGAAACTCAGCGGATGCAGCAGCATCTATGGAGCGAAGGAAATAGGCAATGTTTCAGGCTGAAGGTTGAGAAGGCAATCGGTGCGGAATGGATGGATTGAGGCAGGTGAATTAGTACGTGTTGGTTGGAGCATGTAAAATTGTGATGGGAGAGCACGGGGGATATCAGTGGTGTTGAATGGGGGGGGGATCAATATGGGATGAATGGGGGGGATCAGTACAGGATGAATGGGGGTAGACAGAAATGCTGGAGAAGTTCAGCGGGTGAGGCAGCATCTATGGAGCTAAGGAAATAAACGTTTCTGGTCGAGACCCTTCTTCAGACTGTTAGAAACATAGAAAAATAGGTGCAGGAGTAGGCCATTCGGCCCTTCGAGCCTGCACCGCCATTCAAGGTGATCATGGCTGATCATCCAACTCAGTATCCCGTACCTGCCTTCTCTCCATACCCCCTGATCCCTTTAGCCACAAGTGCCACATCTAACGCCCTCTTAAATATAGCCAATGAACTGGCCTCAACTACCTTCTGTGGCAGAGAATTCCAGAGACTCACCACTCTCTGTGTAAAGAATGTTTTCCTCATCTCGGTCCTAAAGGAATTCCCCCTTATCCTTAGACTGTGACCCCTTCTTCTGGACTCCCCCAACATTGGGAACAATCTTCCAACATCTAGCTTGTCCAACCCCTTAAGAATTTTGTAAGTTACTATAAGATCCCCCCTCAATCTTCTAAATTCCAGTGAGTACAAGCCGAGTTTACCCAATCTTTCCTCATATGAAAGTCCTGACATCCCAGGAATCAGTCTGGTGAATCTTCTCTGCACCCCCTCTATGGCAAGGATGTCTTTCCTCAGATTTGGAGACCAAAACTGTACGCAATACTCCAGGTGTGGCCTCACCAAAACCCTGTACAACTGCAGTAGAACCTCCCTGCTCCTATACTCAAATCCTTTCGCTATGAATGCTAACATACCATTTGCTTTCTTCACTGCCTGCTGCACCATGCCTACTTTCAATGACTGGTGTACCATGACACCCAGGTCTCGTTGCATCTCCCCTTTTCCTAATCTGCCACCATTCAGATAATAGTCTACCCTCATGTTTTTGCCACCAAAGTGGATAACCTCACATTTATCCACATTATACTGCATCTGCCATGCATCTGCCCATTCACTCAGCCTATCCAAATCACCCTGCAGCCTCCAAGCATCCTCCTCACACCTAACTATACCCCCCAGCTTGGTGTCATCTGCAAATATGGAGATGTTGCATTGAATTCCCTCGTCCAAATCATTAATATATATTGTAAATAGCTGGGGTCCCAGCACTGAACCTTGCGGCACCCCACTAGTCACTGCCTGCCATTCTGAAAATGACCCGTTTACTCCTACCCTTTGCCTCCTGTCTGCTAGCCAGTTCTCTATCCACATCAATACTGAACCCCCAATACCATTCAAGAAAAATGGGGGGGATCAGAACAGGATGGATGGGGGACGGGGTCAGACCATGTGGATCGGAGGGTCTGTGAAGGATGAATGGGGGATCAGTATGGGATGAATGAGGGCATCAGTATGGGATGCATGAGGGGATCAGTAAAGGATGCATGAGGGGGAAGTACAGGATGCATGGGGGGTCAGTACAGGATGAATGGGGGATCAGTGAAAGATGAATGGGGGGGATTGGTGCAGGGTAAGTGGTGGGTGGGTCAGTACGGGATGATCAGTGCAGTATGAATGGGGGAGAAGTGCAGGATGGATGGGAAGGGGGGTTAGTACAGGATGAATAGGGGGACTATTGTAGGATGGATGGGGGGGATGGCAGGAGAATCAATGCGAGGTGGGTAGGGTGATGAATAGATTGGGGGGGTAGATTGGGAGGGGAGTTTAGTGAGGAATGAATAGAGGGAATGGGGATCAGTGTGGAATGGAGGTGTCCCAGGATAAGCGGGGTGGGTGGGGCATACAAGAGAGAGATAGAGAGGGGAGGGGCAGACGAGGTGGGGAGGAAGGAAGGTCAGCGCTCCTCGGACATCGCCCCGCTGCTTGGCCGTCCCTGTCCAACGCCAAGTTGCCGCCACCAAAGGGGGAGGCGGTTGGGATCTCACCATGGTGCAGCTCAAAGATCCTATAGTTACAGGATCTTTGGTGCTGCTGCTTCAGCGACAGCAGCTCCACCGCCTCCTCCACCCGCACACTGGCCAGCGGAAGGAGACCTCCCTTTCCCTCCCTCCTTCTGCCTTGGCGTGTGAGAGGGGTTGTTTTGAAAGTGCCGTTAGCGGGTTTGCAGGCAGCGGCCGTTATCAGGGCGATAGAGGCTGCTGCCTGCAAATCAAAATCCACAAATGGTGCTTTCAAAACAACCCTTCTCGCACGCCGAGGCCGGGAGGAGAGGGAGGTCTCCTTCCGCCGGGCGGGGTGTGGAAGGAGGAGGCGGTGGAGCCACTGTCGTGGCCGCTGTTGGCGCTGTGCAGGGCTCATCATTCACTCAGATCCTTCGTCACCCCGCTCCTAGTATCTTTGCCCCGCACTACAGCTGTTGCCGCCGCCGCCAACACGAAACGTCACGTTCCTATTCGCCTGAGATGCTGCCTGACCCGCTGAGTTACTCCAGTTTTTTGTGTCTTTCGGTATAAACCAGTATTTGCTTGCCAGGTCGGGCAAAATGACTCGGTGTTTAGGTTGCCCGGCAACACTTTGAGTGGTCATTGGCACCCGCGCAACCGCTAATTTCGAGCCCTGCATTAGCTCGAAATTAGCGGTTGCTGTACCTGCATGTGTACTTTCAGTGATGCACAGGCTTGTTGCACCTCCCCTTCTCCTAATATTGGCTCATTATCGCTCCGTGCACTGAGATACGGGTGTCAGGGGTTATGGGGAGAAGGCAGGAGAATGCAGATGGGAGGAAGAGTTAGATCAGCCATGATTGAATGGCAGAGTGGATTTGATGGGCCAAATGGCCTAATTCTGCTGCTATCACTTTTGACCTTATACAGGGAGAAACCTTGTCCCCGCACTGGAGTCACACAGGGTCTTTCACGCAAAGTTATTCTCTTTATCCCGTATCCGTACACTGTGGACGGATCGATGGTAATGATGTGTTGCCTTTCTGCTGACTGGTTAGCAGCAACAACAAAGCTTTTCCCTGAACCTCGGTACGCGTGACATTAACACAACCCAACCCTCCCGCCGCCAGGTGGCGCTGCAGACAGCGGGACAACGACGGTGCGGCACGAACTCCCGCTGCCAGGGGGCGCTGCACTCGGAGGACCAGAGACGCTGCACTCGGAGGACCAGAGGGCGCCCAGACCTCCTCTCCTTCCTCACTCACTCACTCACTCACTCACATCCCTCCCCCGCTCCTCACCGCCCGCACGCCTCGGGCTCCGGCTCCTCGGGTCGCGGCCGCAGGATCGCGCTGGGGAAGGGAGGGAGGGGAGGAGCGGGTGGTGAAGGGACGCGGGGCCGAGCGGCGGCGGCTGTTCCCACCTGAGCTCCCGGCGCTGAGCGGGGCCTCCCTCCTCCCGTCGCTCGCGGCGACGCGTCGTCCCACCTCACGTGACCGGCGGCCAGGTCCCGCCCCCTCCACTGACGGGCAGCGCCAGCGGCCAATGGGAGAGAGTCCCGCCCCCTCATAGCCAGGACCAATCACAGCCGCAGCCCCGCCCCTCGGACAGACAGCGCCCTCCGCCAATCGGAGCCGCCTCCTCACACGTCACCGTTTGATATTCAGTTGCAGCCTCGTCTCTGTCATTGTTGCTGCTGGCGGCTCATCACAGGGTCCATGTAGACTGGCGGCTCATCACAGGGTCCATGTAGACTGGCGGCTCATCACAGGGTCCATGTAGACTGGCGGCTCATCACAGGGTTCATGTAGACTGGCAGCTCATCACAGGGTCCATGTAGTCTGGCGGCTCATCACAGGGTTCATGTAGTCTGGCGGCTCATCACAGGGTTCATGTAGACTGGCAGCTCATCACAGGGTCCATGTAGTCTGGCGGCTCATCACAGGGTTCATGTAGTCTGGCGGCTCATCACAGGGTTCATGTAGTCTGGCGGCTCATCACAGGGTTCATGTAGATTGGCGGCTCATCACAGGGTTCATGTAGTCTGGCAGCTCATCACAGGGTCCATGTAGTCTGGCGGCTCATCACAGGGTTCATGTAGTCTGGCGGCTCATCACAGGGTTCATGTAGTCTGGCAGCTCATCACAGGGTCCATGTAGTCTGGCGGCTCATCACAGGGTTCATGTAGTCTGGCGGCTCATCACAGGGTTCATGTAGTCTGGCGGCTCATCACAGGGTTCATGTAGATTGGCGGCTCATCACAGGGTTCATGTAGACTGGCAGCTCATCACAGGGTTCATGTAGTCTGGCGGCTCATCACAGGGTCCATGTAGACTGGCGGCTCATCACAGGGTTCATGTAGACTGGCGGCTCATCACAGGGTCCATGTAGTCTGGCGGCTCATCACAGGGTCCATGTAGTCTGGCGGCTCATCACAGGGTTCATGTAGTCTGGCGGCTCATCACAGGGTTCATGTAGTCTGGCGGCTCATCACAGGGTTCATGTAGACTGGCGGCTCATCACAGGGTTCATGTAGTCTGGCGGCTCATCACAGGGTTCATGTAGACTGGCGGCTCATCACAGGGTTCATGTAGACTGGCGGCTCATCACAGGGTTCATGTAGTCTGGCGGCTCATCACAGGGTCCATGTAGACTGGCGGCTCATCACAGGGTCCATGTAGACTGGCGGCTCATCACAGGGTTCATGTAGTCTGGCGGCTCATCACAGGGTTCATGTAGTCTGGCGGCTCATCACAGGGTCCATGTAGACTGGCGGCTCATCACAGGGTTCATGTAGACTGGCGGCTCATCACAGGGTTCATGTAGTCTGGCGGCTCATCACAGGGTTCATGTAGTCTGGCGGCTCATCACAGGGTCCATGTAGACTGGCGGCTCATCACAGGGTTCATGTAGTCTGGCGGCTCATCACAGGGTTCATGTAGACTGGCGGCTCATCACAGGGTTCATGTAGACTGGCAGCTCATCACAGGGTTCATGTAGTCTGGCGGCTCATCACAGGGTTCATGTAGACTGGCGGCTCATCACAGGGTCCATGTAGACTGGCGGCTCATCACAGGGTCCATGTAGACTGGCGGCTCATCACAGGGTTCATGTAGACTGGCGGCTCATCACAGGGTTCATGTAGACTGGCGGCTCATCACAGGGTTCATGTAGACTGGCAGCTCATCACAGGGTTCATGTAGTCTGGCGGCTCATCACAGGGTTCATGTTGAAACATAGACAATAGGTGCAGGAGTAGAGGACATTCGGCCCATGGTCATTCAATATGATCATGGCTCATCGTCCAACTCAATATCCTGTACCTGCCTTCTCTCCATACCCCCTGATCCATTCAGCCACAAGGGCCACATCTAACTCCCTCTTAAATATAGCCAATGAACTGGCCTCAACTACCTTCTGTGGCAGAGAATTCCACAGATTCACCACTCTCTGTGTGAAAAATGTGTTTCTCATCTCGGTCCTAAAAGACTTCCCCCTTATCCTTAATCTGTGACCCCTTGTTCTGGACTGCCCCAATCTTCCTATGTCTAGCCTGTCCAACCCCTTTGTAAGTCTCTACTTACCACCCCACCTAACTGCCCCGACTGAATCAGAGCACCAACTGAATATTGTAACCATATTTTAGCAAGCAAAATATTTACACTGCAGGATACACCTGCATCTGCCAAAGACTCGATAATGGATTCACCTTCAGGCTATGCTTCAGAAATCAAGGGTAGGATGTGACAGAGCTACATAAATTCCTAAGCGATAGGGAGCACAATTAGGCCATTCAGCAGTGACGGGATCGGTCAAAGTCAGCATGGATTTATGAAGGGGAAATCATGTTTGACTAATCTTTTGGCATTTTTTGAAGATGTAACAAGTAGAATTGATAAGGGAGAGCCAGTGGATGTGATGTATCTGGACTTTCAAAAAGGTCCCACACAAGAGATTAGTGTTCAAACCTGGTACACTTGGTATTGGTGGTAGGGTATTTCATTTCGGAGTCACGTGAGTGACTTCGTGAAGAACCCGCCAGCACGCATGCGCGACATATCGTCGCTCGCATTGCAGTCGACGGCTGGAGAGGAGCGCGGCTCATCACCAGCCCTTCATAAGGGCCACTCAGGTAAGTACTAACAACCTTGAGTTGGTTGTTCTGTGTGAATAATTGTGTTTTCTTCCACAGAGACATGGACAGTAGGAAAAGTAAAGGCCGTAAAACTTCTGCAAGGAGTTGTCGGCAACCCAACCCGGAGCCCCCCTCCACGGCAGGAGGACGGGCCGGGAAAAAGGCGCGCAAGCCGGGGAGCCCTGTATTCACAGGACCCGGTTTACCGACGCAGCTATGCCCTAGCGGGGTACCTGCAGAACAATCAGTCGGTACAGCGCCGGAGCAGGTGCATCCTGACTCCATCTCTCTCTCACCCACTGGGTCGTTCGCAGAGACGAGCAAGAGGGATTCGCGTGCTGATGCACGGCCCTTCTCCCTGAGCCCTCTTGAAGGAGGCAGGGATACAATTCCACTACCTAGCCCTTCGCGGGTTGAGGTCTCACCAGGAGCCACTAGGAAGTGGTCTGGTGAATCAGGCAGGCCCGAGTCCACTGGCAGACCAAGGGGGGCCAGTGTCGACTCACCACCCAGGGGGACCAGGAGGAGTCACAAGGGTGGAGCCTCGCCTAGGTCACCGCTTCCCCCGCTGGGGGCAGGTCGGGACCGTACGCCGTCTGGGTCCAGATTTAGGACAGTCGGCAAGCCCGTGCGGACGTCGGGTCACCACGCTGCGGCGTCAGGTGCCGACCTCTCCCCACCCATGCCCTTTGAGGCAGCCGGGTCCAGCTCAGCGAAGAGGAGGCGCTCGAGCAGGTCCGCGCGGGAATCGCTCAGCTTCGCCGAGGCGGCTGGTAGCGACACATCATCACAGTACCGATATTACCTCGACGAGGTACGGACTGATGATCGAAGCCTCAGGAGTTCCTTCGGGCACGAGGCCTCTTACCTCCCACACCCGCCCGATGAAGGGCGCTTGGATCGTATGGAGAGGATATTGGAGCAAGTTCTACTCAATCAGAAACAGGACACACACAGCTCCAGGGGACTCATGGATATATCCCCGTCCCCATCTATGGACAACATAAGACCAGATGAGGAGGATATCCTGGTACATGCCCCAGCAGCACCTGAGGTCCCTCAGGAAGATCTGCTGGATGTGGCAGCCAAATTCGGGTTACCCGTATCGTCAGGACTACCCCTCAACATCAAACTGGCCGCAACCATAGATTATCTTACTAACCATCAATTGCAGGAGGAGGTCCTTGCGAAGGCCATGGAGAGACACAAGGCTCCAGGGAACTGCAATTCACTCCACGTGCCGATTGTGAACATGCCAATCTGGGGTAATATCAGCCCGGGCATCAGAGCGCAGGAAGTGAAACTGCAGAGGATTTTAAAACTGCTTACGTCTGGGATCACCGCTTTTGCAAAGTCGGTAGATGGGGTTGATCTAAGCACCGAACAGGAGGATGCTCTAGCTCTACTCTGCAATACGCAGTACGAGATCAACGCTTTCCGGAAGAGCATTATCAAACCTTCCTTAAATCCCAAATTTGCGGGACTATGCAGAGCACCTCCTACCCCCCCACCTAGACAGCTGTTCGGGGAAGACCTCCCAAAGCAGGTCAAAGAGCTCGATGACCATGCGAAAACCATAGGTCTGATGAGACCACATTTTGTGGCCAGACCTTCGGCCAAGAAGACACCTTACTTCAGGCCACGAGGTCAGACCGATAGGCCAACAAGGACCTACGTTCCGGCACCTCCTCAATATCAACAGCCTCATCAGCCCAGGCCTTTTTTAGGACTAGGCCCTCAGCGGCCAGCATGGAAGATGCGGATTCCGCACCAACCACGAAACCCAGCGCCTCCACGTCCCACCAAAAATCCCAGGGACCGCCGATAACCATGAAGGTAAGGGGGTCTGGGTTCCATGCACTTGCATGTCTAACCTCACGAATTGGGGGCAGATTACGGGGATTTAAGGAGGCTTGGGAAACCATCACTTCAGATGAGTTTATCTTGCAAAGTATTCAGGGTTATGAAATTGAGTTTATTCATGGCCAATTGCCTCCACCCCAGCATATGCCGAATCGCAAATTTGCACTTTCCAAAAAAGAATTGGCAGAAGGCTATGCTGAAATCTTGAGTTTACAAGACAAAGGTGTGATAGAACGAACCACACATGAACCAGTTGAATTTGTGTCTAATATATTTACTAAAACTAAAAAAGACGGTGGATGCCGGGTCATTATAGATTTAACTCACTTGAATACCTTTGTAAAATACACCCATTTCAAAATGGACACATTTGAAACAGCCAAATCTTTGATTTCGGAGGGCTGCTTCATGGCATGCATTGATTTAAAAGATGCATACTATTCAGTATCCATTCGGAAACATCATAGGAAGTTCTTGAAGTTTACCTGGATGGATCAGCTTTGGCAATACAAAGCATTGCCCAATGGGCTTACTACAGCCCCCAGACTGTTCACCAAACTACTCAAGCCAGTGTTATCTACACTGCGGAGACAAAATCATACGGTCATGGCCTATTTGGATGACATTCTGATAATTGGGCACACTCTGGAATCCGCAGAGTTGGCGGTTTCAGCCACAGTGGAAATTTTTCAACAAATGGGGTTTATAATCCATCCAGACAAATCAAAGTTCCTCCCCGCACAGATCATGGACTACTTGGGGTTCACAATAGACTCCAATCGCATGATCACCACCATCCCAACTAACAAAATTGGTGATGTGTTTCAAGCATGCAAGAACCTGGTCTGCGCCAGTATACCGTCTATCAGATTAACTGCCAGGGTAATTGGCAAAATTGTAGCAGTATTTCCAGCTGCTCAATATGGACCTTTACACTATCAGAATTTACAAAGGTCAAAAATAACAGCATTAAAACTAAATGCTGGACATTATGATAGACCCATGCAATTGCCGGTTAAGGCAAAACTTGAGTTACTATGGTGGATTGGCAATATCCATAACTTTTTTAAACCCATCATTGTGCCTCGTCCAATGGTATACTTGCAAACAGATGCAAGCTCCCATGGCTGGGGAGCTACGGACAACAATAACAGTTGTGGAGGTAGATGGGATTCACGTGAAGCTACTTTGTTGTTAGCACAAGGGATAAACTATTTGGAGATGCTAGGAGCATTCCACGGACTAAGAGCCTATTGTTCAAACATGACTAACACTCATGTCCGTCTCCAAATAGACAATACCACTGCGGTGGCTTATCTGAATCATATGGGCGGTACCAGGTCAATTTCATGCAATGAATTGGCAAACACAATTTGGCTCTGGTGTATTCAACGGAATATTTGGATCTCAGCTACCTACTTGCCAGGTGAGCTCAATACAGTGGCGGACACCAGGTCACGGAAGTTCAATGACAACATCGAGTGGATGTTGAACCCCCAAATATTCACCAAAATTACAGCCAAATTTGGTAAACCGGATATTGACCTTTTTGCGTCACGGTTGAACCATCAGGTACCAACATACGTATCATGGGAGCCAGATCCTGGGGCAATGGCGATGGACGCATTCTCGCTAGACTGGGGGAAATGGTTCTTCTATGCCTTTCCTCCATTCTGCCTCATCAGTCGGGTATTGCGGAAAATCCAGCTCGATGCTGCCAAGGGCATCCTCATTATACCCGACTGGCCTACGCAATCATGGTATCCGGTGGTCCTTGGAATGATAAGTCAACCATGGGTCCTCTTGGAGGGTTGCCCACAATTGGTGACGAACCCTGCCACAGGGGAACCACACCCCTGCCATAGTCATTTGAATCTATTGGCTTGCAGGATCTGAACAGGCCACTACTTCAGTATGGTCTATCTTCAAGGACAATGGATACCATGGGAGCATCATGCAGGGAGTCCTCAAGACGGCAGTACTTATCGTACATCAGGAAATGGGAATCCTATTGTGGCCGCATGGACGTTGCATATGACTCCGTCTCCATCACAGATGTGCTGGAATTTCTTGCGGGGCTACACCATGATCAACATCTCAGCTATAGTGCCATCAATAGCGCCAGGAGTGCGCTCTCGTCCTACCTCAATATTGAGGTAGGATCCAATAAATTGGTCTCCAAACTTATGCGGGGGATATTTAATTCCAACCCGCCGAGGCCCCGTTACAACGTCACATGGGATATTGGCAAAGTGCTGACCCTGCTGAGAACATGGTCACCCATGACGGGGCTCGAATTGGACAAACTCACCCTGAAGGTGGTGATGTTGATGGCACTTACTTCAGCACAAAGGGTGCAAACGCTTCACAAGGCCAAGATCGACAGAATGATCTCTACCCCTGAACGGGTCACTTTCTTCATTGATGAATTGCTCAAGCAGCATAGACCTGGATTTACAGGGCTGCAGCTGGAGTTTCCAGCATACCCCGCTGATGCTAGGCTATGCATAGCCACCCATATCCGCCACTATATCAAAGTGACGAGGAAAATAAGGGGAATGGAGCAATACCTGTTCATCAGTCATAAAAAACCTCACCATAGAGTGATGGTGCAGACGATATCCCGATGGCTCAGGATCGTCTTGAACAAAGCAGGTATTGACACTGATGTTTTTAAATCCCATTCCACCAGGGCAGCATCAACATCGGCGGCAAAGGCCATGGAGGTGCCCATGGACCAGATACTTGCCACAGCGGGATGGGCCAGTGAAGCCACTTTTCAACGGTTTTACAATAAACCCGTCACCGTACCTGGAATGTTCGCAGGAGCCGTGCTGGATGCAGGCCGAGAACATACAGTTCCCCCTCAGTGAGGGGTCCTTTCTTGTTGTTATTAATAAATATTATTATTTTTCAGAGAAACAGTGACGGAAATTGATTACTGCTGTCCACCTTTTCAGTAGCGTGTGTGATAGCATGGACGTTGTCCAGGGCGTGAAATCACAGAAGCTTTGAAGTCTTCACGAAGTCACTCACGTGACTCCGAAATGAAATAGTAAGATTAAACGAGAACTTACCAGTTTGAAGTTTGATCTTTATTTTATGAGGAGTTGCGATGAGGGATTTCGTGCCCTCCGCTCCCAACCCTCGATCATAAAGTCAACTGGTAACTAGAGTCTCTTTAATCTTACTATAACAAGTCATTTCTTGGCTTGGTTTTTCTGTGATTCCACACCGCGGCTTTGAAGTATGTCGCGCATGCGTGCTGGCGGGTTCTTCACGAAATCCCTCATCGCAACTCCTCATAAAATAAAGATCAAACTTCAAACTGGTAAGTTCTCGTTTAATCTTACTATTAACATGGATAGAGAACTGGTTGGCAGACAGGCAGCAAAGAGTAAGAATTAACGTGTCCTTTACAGACAGTGATTTGTTGGGAGCCCTAAGGCTTGGTGTTGGGACCCCAGTTGTTTACAATGCATATTAATGATTTAGATGAGCAAATTAAATGTGATATCTCAAAGTTTGCGGAAGACACAACGCTGGGTGGCAGTATGAGCTGCGAGGAGGTTGCTGTGAGGCTGCAGGGTCACCAGTTGCCGGATTAACCTGATGAATGTTTTATTGATGATTTGCGTTATCTTGCCCTGCAGGGTCATTTGAATAGGTTGGGTGAGTGAGCAGATGCTTGGCAGTTGCAGTTTAATGTGGATAAATGTGAAGTAATGGCAAGAACAGGAAGGCAGGTTATTATCTTAATGGTGTCAGATTTGGAGAAGGGGAGGTGCAACGAGACCTAATTGTGCCTGTACAGGTAGTGGAGAAAGCTAATGGCATGTTGACATTCATTGTGTGAGGATTTCAGTATAGCAGCAAGGAGTTGTACGGGGCCCTGGTGAGACGGCACCTGGAGTATTGTTTGCAATGTTGGTCTCCTAATTTGAGGAGGGACAGGGCTTATTATCAGGGCTGCCAACTCTCACGCGTTGAACGTGAGAATAACGCATTTGGGCAAATTCTCACGCTTTCACGCTGATCACAAATTTATCATGCTCTGTCGTGAGAAATTCTGTGATCAACGAAAATGTCAAAACTCATATAAATTGCATGGGCCGCGGGTGTTGGAGAGCCGGGGCCGAGGGACGGATGGAAGCAACGGGCGGGAACAGATGCGGGAAGCCGGGGCTGGCGAGTGTTTGCGGGGTCGGCGAGTGTTTGCGGGGTCGGCGAGTGTTTGCGGGGTCGGCGAGTGTTTGCGGGGTCGGCGAGTGTTTGCGGGGTCGGCGAGTGTTTGCGGGGTCGGCGAGTGTTTGCGGGGTCGGCGAGTGTTTGCGGGGTCGGCGAGTGTTTGCGGGGCTGGCGAGTGTTTGCGGGGCTGGCGAGTGTTTGCGGGGCTGGCGAGTGTTTGCGGGGCTGGCGAGTGTTTGCGGGGCTGGCGAGTGTTTGCGGGGTCGGCGAGTGTTTGCCGGGCTGGCGAGTGTTTGCGGGGTCGGCGAGTGTTTACGGGGTCGGCGAGTGTTTGCGGAGTTGGCGAGTGTTTGCGGGCAGGCGAGTGTTTGCGTGGTTGGCGAGTGCTTGCGGGTCGCTCGCTGCACCTCTGGCCATGGAGCAGCCCCAGTGCAAGAGTCTCGGGCCGCCGGAGGTGTCTAAGGCATTGTGCCGCTGCCGTGAGTCTGTTCCGAAAGAACAGAAACTCCCAAAGGGAGGGGGAGAGAGAAAGAGGGAAAGGAGACAGTGGGGAGAGAGAGGGGGAGAGAGAGGAGGGAGAGGGGAGGTTGAGGGGGACGCGAGAGAAGAGAGGGAGGAGAGGGAGTTGGGAGAGAGGGGGAAGAGAGAGGGGGTGAGAGGGATGTGGAGAGAGGTGGAGATTGAATGGGGGGAGAGAGGGGGAGAAAGGAAGAGAGAGGGGTGGTAAGAAAGGGAGGGGGTAGAGAGAGCAGGAAGAGAGAAACAGGGAGGATGGCAAAGAGAAAGTGGAGATAGAGGAGAAAGAGAGGGGAGAGAATGAGAGCGAGGTGGGAAGCAGAAATGGGGAGAGAGAGGGGGAGAGTGTGTGGGGAGAGAACACGAGGGAGACAAAAAGAGAGGGGGAGATGGAGAAGGATGGAGAAAGAGAGAGGGGGAGAGAGAATCAGGGGAAAGAGAGGGAGAGACAGGGGAGACCTCAGTGGGAGGGCGAGAGGGTGAATAGAGAAAGGAGAGAGGAGGGGAGAGAGGGGGAGAGAGAGGGGGAGAGAGAGAGGGGGGGATAAAGAGAGGGAAGGGGTTGGGGGAGAGAAAGGGTGAGGGAGAGAGAGAGAGAGAGAGCAAAGAGAGAGGGGAGATGGGGGAGAGGGGGGGTGAGAGGAAAGAGAGGGAAGAGAGAGGAGGGAGTGTGAGGTGGGAGGGCAAGAGAGAGGGGAGAGAGAGAGAGGGGGAGAGAGAGGGGGGGGGGATATAGAGGCAGGGCTGCCAACTCCCATGCATTGAGCGTGAGAATCATGCATTTTGCCAAATTCTCACGCTGATCACAAATTTCTCACACTCTGTCGTGAGAAATTCTATGATCAACAAAAATATCAAAACTAATAACAACTGCATGGGCCACAGGAGTTGAAGCAGAAGCAGCGGTGGGGACAGGTGCAGACGGGGAGCAGGAACGGCGAGTGTTTGCCAGGCTGGCGAGTCGCTCACTGCAACTCTGGCCACAGAGCAGCCTCAATGCAAGAGTCCATGGGCGTTGGAATCGTTGCACCGCTTCCGTGAGAGTTTCTGTGCCAAATTCGTCCAGGTGACCAGCATGGATCAGGATGCGGTTTGGTGCATCCTGGAGGACAACCAGTGGCTGCTGGAAGTAAATACCAAGCACTGTGTAGAAACGGTGGAAGATAGTGGATTTCAAATGGGAGTGGTTGGAGAAAGCAACCTGCTTGCCGGCTAGATTTTCACTTAAATATAGATGGTTTATGCATGCAACCAATAATATAGCTTACTCAGTACCATTAATCCCGCCTTAGTTAACATCAATCATAATGCTTTCCCCCTCCCTGGGTATAGTTCAGTAGGAGAGTGGAACCAGTGCTTGCTGATGTGTGTTATACCCTGTGCCATCATTAAAGGATGTTGTACACTTCAAGAGTATGTGAATTGCTTATTTGCATGGTGTCGATGCTGGAAGATACCTGTGTCTCCTGTCTATCGGGTTTTATTTCTTTCTTTTGATTTTGTGTCTATTTGTGCTCCATCTTTCTGGCCATGGCGTCTTCTTGCAGAAAGCCCACGCAGCTTGTCTTTGATGCTGATATATCTGAGCGCTGGGCAACGTTTGAATTTGATTTCGCCCGCTTTGTCAACGTCGTGCACCGTGCCGAACCTGAATCAGTTAAATCCTCCCTCCTCCTCAACCTTGTCAGACCTGATGCCATGAGGAGAGCCAGAACTTTCACCTACGCTCCAGCGGGCCTGGACATGAATAATGTGGTGATTACTCCTGCAGAATCAGACAGTGACCCCACTTGCCTGCGACATAAGTTCAGGGAGATTTGTGACCTGCCCTCGAGCCACATTCTAGAGAGGGCACGGTTTTTTTTTACAAGGAAACACTTGCCGGATTAACCTGTTGAATGTTTTATTGCTGATTTGCGTTATCTTGTCCAGCGGTGCCGTTTCGGTGACATGACAGATCAGCTCACCAGAGACATTTTAGTAACTGGCATGCGTGACCAGAAGTTGCGTTGTGAGCTTCTAAGGGATTCGGATCTAATGTTAGTCAAGCTATGCATGCCTGCAGAATGTCTGAGTTGAATTGCCAGATGACCAGTGTGATTTGGGCACTAAATCTATCAACCTGGCTGGCTTTAAGAGATCACAGCCTCGGATGGGAAACACTGCTTTCCTGCCGCGTGCCAACCCAGGTCCTGGTGAAATGCCCCCCAAGAGGTGCCCAAACTGTAACTACATACACCACAGACTGTCGACGTGCCCCGCCTATGGTAAGGCCTGCAATTTTTGTAAAAAACTGAATCATTTCTCTGCAGCCTGTCGGGCCCGTGGGAAACCTGTACAAACCTCCAGACCTAATCTAAACAGGCTGACACAATTTGATAACTGCTACGGCTCACAGCCTTCCATAGAAGAATCCTACGATGAGGAACCAACTCGTTCTCCAGAGGAGTCGAGCATGTGTTTACCCTCCTCCATGCACCTGGCCAGCGTAACGATCCTACCATATCAATAACTGTCAATGGTTTGACCTTCCTCGCTAAGTTAGACACGGGGGCGAGAGTGAATGTTTTGTCAATAAACCTTTTCAACAAGATAAGGAATAATGAGGCCTTGATTGCTGACCGTTCAACTCTGCATGCCTATGGAGGAGAGATTCTAAGGCCAGTGGGGAGGGCCAATTGTGTGCTGCAAAAGGCCACACAAAACCTGTTTTTTTACATTTTGAATTCTAACTGCGTGACTCTGCTGGGCAACCGTGCGTGCCAGAATCTTGGCCTGGTGTCCTTCGACCACACGGTCCACAAAGTGCAACTGTCGTTTGACCCAGTAACAGAATACCAAAACCTGTTCAACGATGACCTGGGAAAGTTACCACTGACTTACCATATTTGCATGGACCCAAATGTGACGCCCGTGGTCCGCGCACCTCACAGGGTGTCTCATGCCATGAAAGACAAGGTCAAGGCGATGCTCAACAACATGGTCGAAATGGGGGTGCTAGAAGCGGTTAGCAAGCCCACCGATTGGGTCTCCACAATGGTTGCCACGCTAAAGAATGACAAGAATGAAATACGCGTGCATCAACCCGAAGACCTTAAAACTTGCCATCTGGAGACCCCACTATCCCATGCGGTCCATTGAGGACGTTGCGGCTCAGGTCAGGCAGGCCACCGTTTTTTCGATCCTAGACGCTAAGAAGTCGTTTTGGCAGATTCCATTGGACAAAGCGTCTTCTGGCCTGACTACCTTCTCCACGTTTGAGAGTTTCAAGTTTCTGCGAATGCCTTTCGGCATTAATTCTGCTAGCGAGGTGTTCCAGTGAACGATGGAGCAAATAGTCTCAGACCTGCCATGTGCCATCATCGTGGATGATATCCTGGTCTATGGGAAGAACATTGCTGAGCACGACCTGAACCTCCGCCACGTCCTGGATCGGGCTCAACGGGCCAACCTGAAACTGAATCCCAAGAAATGCCAGCTTCATGTCTCAGAAGTCACGTATGTTGGACATGTAGACCCCACCGATGTGCCAGGTCTGCAACGCTTCCTGGGCATGGTGAATTACCTTGGGAAGTTTATACCAAATCTCAGTGAGCTGAGTGCACCCCTGCGGCAGCTGACAAAAAAGGATATCGCCTGGGCCTGGGTCCCACAGCACCAGCAGGCTTTCGACTGTCTCAAGTCCAGACTGATTAACACACCGACATTGAGGTTCTTCGATGTAAGCCGCACCATCACCGTCGCCTGTGACGCTTCCAAGTTCGGTCTGGGCGAGGCCTGGCTTCAGTCTGTCAATGGATCGTTACATCCTGTCTCCTATGCCTCCCGCATCATGACGGACACCGAGCAGCGGTATGCTCAGATCGAGAAGGAGCTGGTCGCGGTAGTGTTTGCCTTCTCCAAGTTCAGAGACTTCCTGTTTGGCAGCAAATTCACGGTCGAAACCGACCATCAGCCACTGGTGACAATTCTGAACAAACCGATTCATGCTGCCCCTGCCAGGCTGCAGCGTATGATGCTGCAGCTCCAGCGTTTCGACTTCAATATAGTCTACAAGAAAGGCACCGAGATGCACATTGCGGACACCCTGTCCCACGCCCCGCGGACTTCCTGTGCCCGCTACCCCTACGAAACAGAAGACTTGCTAGTACTGGGTGTTGACTTTATTCCCACCAAGCAGTTACAGCTTTTGGCCGAGCACGCCACTACTGATCCAGTTGTGCAGCTTGCCTTTGTGATTAAATTGGGGTGGCCAATGAAGCGCTCCAGCGTGCCGACTGAAACACAGCCTTTCTTCCTGGTCCACGATGAACAGGTGCTACAGAATGGCGTTATTTTCAAGGATAAAGTTGTAGTCCCGAAGATTAAGATTTAAGATATTCTTGGGATTCATCCTTTGATCAGGAACATGCCCTCAAAGAGATGTTCAGTGTTGGTGATGAAGAAGGGTCTCAACTCAAAACATCACCTATTCCTTCGCTCCATAGATGCTGCCTCACCCGCTGAGTTTCTCCAGCAATTTTGTCTCCCCTCAGTTTTGGTGAAGTCATGATTACAATTCGTGTTCTATTGAACAGCCTGAATAAGGTTCAGAGCCCAAAATAGCTGGCGAGTACTCATAAAGGATCAATATTTGTTTAAAATTCATGAAAATAGCAGATGCTACACAGTTGGTGAGGTGGAAGGTAGATCTCCCTTGCTTGGTGCAGCAGTGGAGTTGCTGCCTCACAGCACCAGAGATCTATGAGTGCTGACTGTACGGAGTTTCCACTTTCTCCCCGTGGCCTACGTGGGTTTTCTCCGGGTGCTCCAGTTTCCTCCCACACTCCAAAGACGTACAGGTTTGCAGGTTAATTGGCTTTGGTAAAATTGTCCGGGGTGTGCGTAGGATAGAGCTCGTGTACCGGGATGGTTGGTCTGCGTGGACTCGGTGGGCCAAAGGGCCTGTTTCTGCGCTGTATCTCTAAACTAAACTGTAATCTAAGTCAAAGTGCTGGAGTAACTCTGTGGGTCAGGCAGCAACTCTGGAGAACATGGATAAGTGATGTTTCAGATCGGGACCATTCTCCAGACTGAAAATCGAGTTAGTTTTGTGTGGAGATACTGCTTGGAAACAGGCCCTTCGGCCCACTGATTCCACGCCAACCATGGATCACCCATTGTCAATGGTTCTATGTTGTCCCACTGTCTCATCCACTGGACATACTTTGGATAATTTTAGAGGCCAATGAACCCACACACCTGGAGTGTGTGAGGAAACCGGAGCACCCGGAGAAAACCCACACAGTCACGGGGGTGAACGTACAATCTCTGTACATACAGCACCCGTAGTCGAGATGGAACCTGGGTCTCTGGCGTTGTGAGGCAGCAACTCTACCACCGCTCCACCGTGCCAACCTGGTTGAGGAATAGTCCACTTGGTCGAGGAATGCAACGAGCCATCTGAGGCAAGCGTTTGGATTGTAGAAATCTAAACTAATTTCAGAACCCTGATTTTGTTATTCCCCACAATTCTCATTTTTTTAACGGTCAATTGATTTATCTTTACACTTCCTTTTTAAAAATAATATATATTTTTAACCACTGTGTGTTTTAATGCTGTGCCTCAGACTTTTATCGGCAAGGTCTAGGATTCACAGGTTGTCAGTCAGGGAGTGTTTTACCAAAAGCACGATTCTTTCCCGTTATTGACTTTGGGGACTTTGTAATTGATTTCATAAAATGGACTGTGGTAGATCAGATAGAACATAAATGACATGACAGTACAGCAGAGAAACTGTTCCTTCGCCCAACAAACGATCCCCGGAATGAGTATTGTGTAGGTTGGGAGGTCATGTTACAGTTGTATAAGACATTGACTAGAGCACATTTAGAGTATCGTGGTCAGTTTTGGTCACCGTTCAAATATGTTGTCAAGCTGGAAAGGATGCAGAGAAGAATAACGAGGCCATTACCAGGACAAGAGGGCCTCAGCTACTGAGAGAGATTGCGCAGGCTAGGACATTATTCCTTGGAGCGCAGGAGGGTGAGGGGTGATCTTATAGAGATGTACAAAATCATGAGAGGAATAGAAACATAGAAACATAGAAATTAGGTGCAGGAATAGGCCATTCGGCCCTTCGAGCCTGCACCGCCATTCAATATGATCATGGCTGATCATCCAACTCAGTATCCCGTACCTGCCTTCTCTCCATACCCTCTGATTCCCTTAGCCACAAGGGCCACATCTAACTCCCTCTTAAATATATCCAATGAACTGGCCTCAACTACCCTCTTTGGCAGAGAATTCCAGAGACCCACCACTCTCTGTGTGAAAAAATTCCTTCTCATCTCGGTCCTAAAGGGTTTCCCCCTTATCCTTAAGCTGTGACCCCTTGTCCTAGACGGCCCCAACATCGGGAACAATCTTCCTGCATCTAGCCTGTCCAACCCCTTAAGAATCTTGTAAGTTTCTATAAGATCCCCTCTCAATCTCCTAAATTCTAGAGAGTATAAACCGAGTCTATGCAGTCTTTGCTCATAAGACAGTCCTGACATCCCAGGAATCAGTCTGGTGAACCTTCGCTGCACTCCCTCTATGGCAATAATGTCCTTCCTCAGATTTGGAATAGATCAGGTAAATTCACATTCTGTACCCAGGTTAGACGACTCAAAAGCCAGGGGACAGGTTTAAGAAGAGGGTGGATATATTTAATAGGAATTTGAGGGGTAACTTTTTTACACAAAGAGTGGTATATATATGGAACAAACTGCTGAATGCGGTCGTTAACCATTGCCATAATACATAAGGTATTACCATAATACACAAGATATATTTGGACAGGTACATGGATAAGTGAAGTCAAGTTTATTTGTCACATACACATACAAGATGTGCAGTGAAATGAAAGTGTCAGTGCCTGCGTGATTGGGCAAAACAACAGAACAGAACAGAACAGAACAGAGCCAGTATTTACATTGTAGATTAAAAAAAATAAAAAGCCACAACACAACAGTAATTTAGTCGCCGGTGAGATTAGAGTTTACAGTCCTGATGGCCTGTGGGAAGAAACTCCATCTCATCCTCTCTTTTCACAGTGTGACAGCGGAGGCGCTTGCCTGACCGTACGTCCTCGGATGTTGAGCCCTTCTAAAGTCCACAATCAGCTCCTTAGTTTTAGTGGCATTCAAGAGGAGGCTGTTGCTCTGACACCAGAGTGCCAGATTAGCCACCTCTTCCCAGTAGGCCTTCTCATCGTTATCGGAGATCAGGTCCACCACCACAGTGTCATCAGCAAACTTGAAGATGGAATTGGAGCTGTCCCTGGCCACACAGTCATGTGTGTACAGCGAGTACAGTAGGGGGCTAAGGACGCAACCCTGGGGGGATCCTGTGTTCGGGGTAAGGGGTTGGAGGTATGTCTCCCCATCTTAACCACCTGGGGCCTATCGGTGATAAAGTCCAGGACCCGGGCACACAGGGGAGTGTTTAGTCCCAGTTCCAGCAGCTTCTCAGCAAGTCTGGTGGGGACTATGGTATTGAAAGCTGAACTGAAATCAATGAACATCATCCTCATATAGGCCCCCCTTCTGGCTGTCAAGGTGAAAGAGATTGGGAGACCGCATCATCCGTGGATCTTTTCGGACGTTATACAAAATGCAGCAGGTTCATAGTGCGATGGAGGAAGGCACAGATGTAGTTCTTGATCAGCCTCTCGAAGCATTTCATGACCACCGAGGTGACGGCCACTGGTCGGTAGTCATTCAAGCAGGCTGGAGAGGCATTCTTAGGTACAGGTAGAATGGTGGATCTTTTGAAGCAGGCAGGGACCACGGACTTGGCCAGGGAGAGGTTGAATATTGTGGCGAGCACTGGAACAAGCTGATTAGCACAAGACTTTAGTACTCGCCCAGATATACCATCTGGGTCTACAGCTTTCCTCGTGTACACAGGTGTCACAGCCCTCCTCACGTCATGCTCGAACACCGAGAATGTGTGCACATCCCCAGCGGTGGACCTCCCTCCAGCCTCGCTAGCCTGCGTTGCTGGCGGTGTTGTTGTTAGCCGGCGAGCTAGGGGTGATGTTGCCCGTCTCCACTCGTGCGTAACAGGACTTCAGGTCATCAGCTAGGGAGGTGCCGGCACTCCCGCTTGAGGTGGGGTGGGGGGGGCTACTCCGGTAGTGAGTTATAGTCCGTAGCCCCTGCCAACGGCGTCTGATGTCCCGCTGCACCATCTGCGACTCCATCCTGTCCCTGTACCTCCTTTTTGTGTCCTTCACCGCCCTTCGCAGTCTGTAGGTCTCTCCCTCATAGTCATCCATATTGCCGGATGCCAGGCCGGAGTTGTAAGCAGCCGTGCGAGCATTCAAGGCAACGCGAATGGACCTGTCCACCCAGGGTTTTTGGTTAGGAAATATGCTCACCCTTACCGTGGGGGCGATGTTATTGGCTATTGCTGCAATGAAGACCGTGACCGCTTCCGCGAACTCACTGACATCTCTGGAACTTGATTGTAACATATTCCAGTCAACACCGCTCAGTGCATCCTGCAGCATGGCGTCTGAATGGTCAAACCACCGCTTTATGTCCCTAGTCACTGCCACTTCCCGTACTGTCCGTTGTTTATACTTCGGCAGCAGGAATAGGGCAGCGTGGTCAGATTTTCCAACAGGAGGGAGAGAAACGGCCTTGTAGCCTTTCCTGAACGGCGTGTAGCAGTGGTCCAAAGATCTTTCCCTCATGGTGACACACGTGATGTGTTGGCAGAAGTTAGCAAAACCTTTTTGAGATTTGCCTTATTAAAATCTCCAGCCACCACCATAGCCGCGTCAGCATTCTTGTTCTGATGCCGACATAACTCTTGTATAGGACCGATAGTGCCATGTTGGTGTCCGCATGCGGTGCTATGTAGACGGCTGTGATGGTCACTGAGCTGAACTCACGGCGAAGGCAGAATGGACCTCTCCGCTCTCAGCGAGACAGTGTGGGCGGGACTGATGGTCGAGGGCGCCGATTGGACGAGAGAGATGTCGGTCAGCAGGCAGTTGGGGGGGGGGACATGATGATTGAGCGCGATGATTGGCGGCGGGTGTCAGTCAGTGGCGGAGGTAGGGGGGTGGGACAGAGGATAGAGTGAATGGAGGAGGGAGACATCGTGGTGGAGCAGAGATCATAGAGCTGAGCTTTAATCAGCCCGTCCGCGGGGCCTTTCATCGCCCGGCCCGGCTTAAAATCAATCTGCTGAATCGAGGCATTCGAGGCTCCCGATGTTGAATCCCCCGCCGGCAGATTTTAAATGGCGCTGGGATATGAAAGGCCCCGTGAACGGGACGATTTTAGCCCCACGATTCGGGGTGGACGAAGATGATGTTGCTGGAGTTCGGAGTCGGTCACCAACCAGGTTAGCTCGCCATGTTACTGTCCACAGGGCCCACGGCTGAAGCCTCCGAAGCCTCGCGCTTGTGTGTTGATGTGTGTGTTTTTGCGCACATGCACGTGTGGCGCAAAATATTGTGCCCCCCCCCATGTTTCTATAGCGATTTCCACCGCTGATACGCTAAAGTTTAGATTTAAGAGTGTTTTCCGGTCATACATTGTTAGTGCTAATGTGTTAGTAGTAAGAAATAAATGTAAAATGAACAAAATGAAATGGAAAAGCGCACAATCTCCGCGGAGCTACCACGACGGCGACTGGGCCCGGCCGCGCCATCTTGCACCAGGATAGGTTTTAAGATAGGATAGATTTCACATAGGATAGGTTTTGAGGGATACGGGCCGAGGGTGGACAATTGGCAATAGTGCAGATGGAGCATGTTGGTTGGAGTGGGCAAGTTGGGCCGAAGAGCCTGTTTCCACACAGTGTGACTCTATGCCGTTGATCATTAACCAACTGTATATCAACGTACCCCCTTCACCTGCATCCACCGATGCCTCATCACACTTTGTCCTGCCCCTCTCTCAAACTTTCTCACATATCCCAATACAATCAGTTTGCAGAAGTGTCCCAAACCAAAACGCTACATATCCATGTTCCCCAGAGATGCTGTCTGACCCGCTGAGTTACTCCAGCATTGTTTTTGTCTTTTTTATTGAACCAGCATCTGAAGTTCTTGTATCTCCTGGTTATTGTTGTAGTTTGATGGGACGTCGCTCGATATGTTTGCATCAGACAGATTATCTGTGCACATCTTCAGAATACATTGTTTAGCAATGTTACACAATCAAGTCTGCAATTTATCCCGTCAGGTAAAGCATAAAAATAAGTTTAATTTGACACCTAATTCACTTTCATATCTTCAGTATTAAAAAAATATGACATTTTCAGTTATTATAGATTGAAGCATTCTGAAACAAATATGAAACAATCTTACTTGGATGACCTGAAATCAAAGCATATAATTAATTAGTTACATAATTGTAGCTAACTACAAAATACAATTACTAGATCTAAAAATCTATCCATTTCTTAAGAAAAAGTTAACATTTTTAAATACCCTAAGTGTCCAAATAATATTCCCACAAGAATTCACAATCTAACACAAATTTTAAATCTCATTGTCATGAATTTATAGACCAAAGGGAAGGAATTTAATGTTTAATTCCCGTAAATTAATGGGCATTTTAATCCTTGCAAATGGGTTTTTGTGGAAAGCGATCGATTGGAACGTTGCGGTTGCAGTGAATTTGAATCCCATATCGGCAGGAAAAATAGTGCCGGTTCGTATGGGGCCAAAATCACATTTTTGCCAATGAAATTTGGATTAAAGTCATCCTATGAAGCAAGTTTATATGTAAAATAAACGACTTGCCTTATGTTTTGACCCCGACGTGAGATCCGTCCCGTTGTCCGCGTTAGAAGTAGCTTTTTATTTCACTCCAGGGATTAAATTGTCCCACGAATTTTTTTAAAACAACCACAGAGAACGGAAGTCAGAACGATTTTTCTGCAGCAGCTGAACAGCCTGACAGGCAGGGCTCTGACAGGCAGGAGAAAACGGCATTTTAATCCAGCCCCCCCCCCCCAAAGGTGCCAAAGTCGCGCACATGTCCAGTGGCAGAACTGCAGCGCTGCTCAAGGTAGGTATTGTAACATCGCTAATTAAATCCGATAATTCCAATAAAGATAGTTATCTCTAATGAGGTTATATTTTACCATGTCTACACTTTGACCCCGGTTCGATCCACTCTTCGGGAGCTGACTATGTGGAGTTTGCATGTTCTTTCCTTGACTGCGTGTGTTTTCTCCGTGTGCTCCGATTCCCCACTAGACAGAGGGTGGTGGGTAGGTGGAATGAGCTGCCGTACCATAGGGTAGTTTACAAGCCAGTGGTATGAACATTGACTTCTCCAATTTCAGGCTTTCTCCCTCTTTCCCCTCCCATATCCATCTCTCCCACAGCTCACTGTCACCGCCTCTCCTTTTCTTCTTACCGCCCCCCCCTTCCTACCCCCACAGGGAAGAAGGGTCTCAACCCGAAACGTTGTCTTTTGACTTTGCTCCATAGATGCTGCCTCACCCGCTGAGTTTCTCCAGCATTTCTGTCTCCCATAACAACAGTTGAAGTACATTTGGACAAGTATATGGACAGGCAGGTGTCAGGGTGATATGGGCCAAACATGGGCAGGTGGGTCTAATTTAGGTGGGGCATCTTGGTCAGATTGGGCAAGTTGGGCCAAAGGGTCTATTTCCGTGCTGTGTTACTCTATGCATGGTTCTCTACAAGGGGTCAGTCAGGTAAAGATGAAACTTGCCTTCATGGGCAAGCGGACACAAGCCACAGGAAGGATGCCACTGAGTTTGAAATGGTGCAAATGACATTCACCAGGAATGTTACCAGAGCCCATAGAACATTAGAACAATGGCAGACTTGATATGGGGCGAGGTTGGTTAATCTGGGTCCTTTTCCTTCACCAGAAATATGTGCATGCTACGCTTCATGTGGTACCACACAGAGACTCTATCCGTCCGTCTGTCTGCCTGTCTGTCTGTCTGTCTGTCTGTCTGTCTGTCTGTCTGTCTGTCTGTCTGTCTGTCTGTCTGTCTGTCTGTCTGTCTCCCTCTCTATCTCTCTCTATATATAATATATATATACATAACTCTCTTTCCCTCTCTATCTCTCTCTCTATCTCCCTCTCTATCTCTCTCTCCACCCGTCCCTCTCTCCGCTCGCTCTCCCCATCTCACTCCCAATCCTCTTTCTCCCCTCATCCTCCAACATTCTGCCCTCTCTCTCCTTCTCTCTTCCCCCTCTCACAATCCCATTTTTCTTTTTTCCCTCTCGCTATCCCATCTCTCTCCCTCCTCTCTCTCCCACCTTTCACTCCATCGCTCTCTCCGTCCTCCCTCTCTCCCTGTCTCTCCCACTCACTCCCCATTCTTACTTTCTCTCTCTCCTCTCCCGTTCTCTCTCTATCTCCCTCTCTCTCTCTCCTCTCTATCTTTCTCCTCCTCCTCTCACACCCTCCTCCCTCTTCCCCTCCATCTCCTCGCCTCTCTCTCTCTCCCCGTCTCTTTCTCGACTCACTCTCCCCATCTCTCTCCTCATTTTCTCATTCCCCCTCGCTCTCTCCCTTCTCACTCCACCCCATCTCTCTCCCCTCTCTTTCCCTCCCACACTCTACCTACCACGCTCTCTCTCTCTCTCACTCTACCGCCCTAACACTCCCACTCTTACTCTCTCTCCTCTCTCGCAACATCTCCCCCTCTCTCTCCCCTCCCTCACTCACCCCCATTCCCCCTCCCTGCTCTCTCTTCACCCGCACTCACACACTCCCCTCTCTATCCTGGCTTCCCTCTCTCTCCCCACTCTCTCTCCCCTTCCCCTCTCTCCCGCTACTCTCACTTTCACCACCTCTCATCTGTACCTCCTCTCTCTCTCCCCACTCCCTCTCTCCTGACACCCCGTCTCTCACCTCTCTCTGCCCACTCTCTCCCCTGTATCTCCGCCTCTCTCTCTCCCTCTCTCTCCCTCTTACTCCCCACTCTCTCTTTCTATTCCCCCACTCCCTCTCTCTCCCCCTCTCTCCGCGCCTCTCTCATCTCCCTCTTTCTTTCCCCCCCCCTCTTTCTTTTTTTTGTAATATTTTTTTATTTGAAGTAAACCGTTTACAATGTAAAGCTTACTTTATAAACTAACACCTTAATTCAATATTACTACAAATAACATATCAATACTTAATATCTATTTTTTGGAAATAAAGAAAAAGATATATAAAAGAGAAAAGAAAAAAGAGTAAATAAAAAAGAATAAAAAAAATTCTTCCCACATACTTCAATCGTAAATAAAAAGAAAATAAAAAGGGAAAATTTAAAAAACAAAAATATTACATATATATAAACAAAAACTAAAGTCATTATACGAAATACTATTTCATTCAGAAATATCTCTAATAAATGCACAATAATATCAATTATAAATAAGTTATTCGCATCGGATCCATAGGGTGTCAGTCGAGCCGTGATTCCAAGAATAGCTACTTTTCTAAATACTGTATATATGGAGACCATATCGATTCAAAAGAATTATACCTGTCCAAAAGGACAAATCTAATTCTTTCCAAATTCAACGTCTCCAACATCTCTGCTTTCCACATTTTAATTGTTGGAGATAATGTTCCCTTCCAAAATTTAAGTATCATTTTTTTCCCTATTATTAAACAGTAATCAAAAAAATTTCTTTGATTAACCGTGAGTACCAAATTTGGCTCCGGGATTCCGAATATTATTAATTTTGGGTCTGGGTCGAGTTCAACCTTAAGAACTTCCGAAATAACTTTAAAAATTTCAATCCAATAATAATTCAACCGTGGACACGTTACCAAACTATGTATTAAATTTGCTTCAAGATTCTTACATTTATCACAAATAGAGGAGAGATTAGGAAAAATACTTTTTAATTTGGTTTTCGAGTAGTGTAATCTATATATAACTTTAAATTGTATCAGTGTATGTCTGGCATTCAAAGAACACCAATGTATTCTTTGTAAGCATTCTTCCCAAGTTTCTTTTGTTATAGGTAATCCGATTTCATTTTCCCATGCTTGACGATATGTTTCAGTTGTTGGGTTCCCTTTATCTAAAATAATATTGTATATATAAGCTATAAGCTTATCCGTATTTGGATGTAAATTAAACAGCTCATCTAATAAGCCTGGTTCTTTTTTTTTATAGTCTTGTGTGTTGCATTTAATAAAATCTCTAATTTGTAAATACCTAAAATGGTGTTGTGAAGGTAATCCAAAAATATCTTGTAACTCTTCAAATAATAAAAAAATTCCATTTCTATAAAGGTGTCCTATCCTTTTAATTCCTAAATCCTCCCACAGTCTAAACCCCGCATCTAAGATTGAGGGTTTAAACAGTGGGTTATTCCTAATTGGTAACCTAAAAGAAAGATTATCCAGATATAGGGTCTTAACTATCTGTTTCCAAATACGCCTATTATTATGAATTATAGGGTTGTCCCTATAAGTCTTTTTTTGTACTTCCTTAGGTGCGAAAATAATCGACTCTATATTGAAAGGTAAACAGTCTTCCTTTTCCATTTTTAACCACATTGGTTCAACATCCATATTTACCCACCAAAAATTCATATTCTTAATCTGGACTGCCCAAAAGTAATATAGAAAATTTGGAAGTGCCAGCCCTCCATTTATCTTAGACTTACATAAGTGTTTTTTACTTATTCTATGACTTTTGTAATCCCAGACAAAATTATTAACTATAGTATCAATTTTTTAAAAAAAACTTTTTGGGAGAAAAAAAGGAATTGCCTGAAATAAATATAACAATTGTGGTAAAAAAATCATCTTTATAGCATTAATCCTACCGATCATAGATATAGGGAGTGTTTTCCAATATAAAATGTTTTTTTTAAGTTTCTCTAATAATTGATAATAATTAGCTTTAATTAATAATTTATAGGATTTAGACACATTGATTCCTAAATATTTAAATTTATCTGTAACTATTTTTAGTGGGTATTTTTGTAATATATTTACATTTATACCAGTTATAGGCATAATGTCACTTTTATTCCAATTAATCCTATATCTTGAAAATACGCTAAATTCATTTATAACATTAAATAACTTGGGAATACTACATTCCGGCTTAGTAATATAAATCAGAATATCATCTGCATATAAAGATATCTTATTATTTGTTGTGTCAGTATTATACCCATATATTTCGGGTTCTGATCTGATTCTTTCGGCCAGAGGTTCTATCACCAAAGCAAATAATAAAGGGGATAACGGACATCCCTGTCTGCATCCCCTAAAAAGTCTAAATTTAGGTGATAGTATTTGATTGGTTAAAATTCTTGCTGTAGGGTTAGAATATAATATTCTTACCCATTTACAAAATCCATCCCCCAATTGATACTTTTCCATTATATTAAATAAATATGACCATTCCACCTGGTCGAATGCTTTTTCAGCATCCAACGATATAACTGCTAATTCAATATCTCTCCTTCTTCTCGAGTATATAATGTTAAACAAGCGTCTAAGATTATGTGATGAATAACGTTTTGGAATAAAACCTGTTTGATCATAATGTATTATTTTGGAAATCACTAAGCTTAGCCTCCGAGACAGTACTTTAGTTAATATTTTTTGATCAGTATTTAAAAGGGCAATCGCTCGATATGATCCAGGATCTTCCCTCTCTCTCCCCACTCTCTCTCCCCCTCCCCTCTCTCCCGCTACTCTCACTTTCACCACCTCTCATCTGTACCTCCTCTCTCTCTCCCCACTCTCTCTCTCCTGACACCCCGTCTCTCACCTCTCTCTGCCCGCTCTCTCCCCTGTATATCCGCCTCTCTCTCTCCCTCTCTCTCCCTCTTACTCCCCACTCTCTCTTTCTATTCCCCCACTCCCTCTCTCTCCCCCTCTCTCCGCGCCTCTCTCATCTCCCTCTTTCTTTCCCCCCCTCTTTCTCCCTTCACTCAACCCTCTCCCTCACCATTCCCCTATTCCCGTCTCTATATCCTTCTCTCTCTGCCCACTTCCTCCCCCCTCTCATCCCCTCTTCCCCTCTCTCTATCCCTCTCTCTCCAGCACTCTCTCTCCTCTCCTTTTCCCTCTTTCCCTCTCCTTCTCGCTCTCCCCCTCTCCATCCCCCCTAACTCTCCCACTCTCTCTCTCTCTTCCCCTCACTCTCACCCTCTCTCTCCTCTCCCTTTCCCTCTTTCCCTTGCCCTCTCCCTCTCGCTCTCCCTTCTCCATCCCCCCTAACTCTCCCACTCTCTCTCTCTCCCCCTCTCCGTTCTCTCACTCCCATCACTTTCTCTCTCCCACTCTCTCCCCCTCCTCCTTCTTTTCCCCTCTCTTTCTTCCCTCTCTCCATCTCGTTTTAACTCCCTCCCTCCCCTCTACCTCTCTCGCTCTCCCCCTCTCTTTACTCACTCTCTACCCTCTCTCTTTTCACCCTCTCTCCCCCTCTCTTTGTCCTCTGTCCCCCTCTGTCTCCTCTCCGTCCTCCCCTCTCACTCCTCCCTCTATCGTCCCCTCTCTCTCCGCCTCTCACTCTCCATCACTTTCTCCACCGCCTCTCTTTCCTCCTCCCTCTCACCCCTTCCTCTCCCCTCTCCTTTCTCTCTCCCCATCTCTCCTCCCTCTCTCCTTTTCCCCTCTCTCTCTTTCTCTCCCCTCACACCACTCCCTCTCCTCTCTCATTTTCCCTGCCTATCTCTCTCCCCCCCTCTCTCTGCTCTCTCTCTCTCCTCTCTCCCCCCCCCTCTCTCTCTAATCTGAAATATCAACACCGGTAGATATTGACCCCCCAGGGGAAATCTGGATGGGGGGGGGGGGGGGGGGCGGTTTCCCGTGGATATGGAGGGGGGTGATTTTCCCCTTTTTACTTCAAAGATACAGTACAGAAACAGGCCCTTCGGCCCACCGTGCCGTCCAGGAATCGTCCATTCACTAACTGGCTGAATCTAGAGATACGGCACGGAATGTAAACTAAACTAATATTTGATACACTCTCTACCCCTCTCTCTCTCTCTCTCTCTCTCTCTCTCTCTCTCTCTCTCTCTCTCTCTCTCTCTCTCCCTCTCCCTCTCCCTCTCCCTCTCCCTCTCCCTCTCCCTCTCCCTCTCCCTCTCCCTCTCCCTCTCCCTCTCCCTCTCCCTCTCCCTCTCCCTCTCCCTCTCCCTCTCCCTCTCCCTCTCCCCCTCCCCCTCCCCCTCCCCCTCCCCCTCCCCCTCCCCCTCCCCCTCCCCCTCCCCCTCCCCCTCCCCCTCCCCCTCCCCCTCCCCCTCCCCCTCCCCCTCCCCCTCCCCCTCCCCCTCCCCCTCCCCCTCCCCCTCCCCCTCATCTCTTCCCCCTCCCCCTCCCCCTCCCCCTCCCCCACATCTCTTCCCCCTCCCCCTCCCCCTCCCCCTCCCCCTCCCTCTCTCACCCACATCTCTTCCCCCTCTCTCTGATCTGAAACATCACCACCAATCCACTGCAGCTGATAACCTTCCCCGGGACTCTGGATAAGAGGGGGGCGATGGTGATTTATTTGTGGATACGGCCACTACCACACAGTGGGTCCCTTCATCAGAACAACTCCATCAGTGTCATTACATTAGTATTACCCCACAATGTGTCACCCCTTCAATGCTACCGCGCATTGTGTCACTCCATCAGTACTACACCAAACTATGCCAGTCCATCAGGACAACTACAGAGCGTTTCAGTCCAGCAGCACTACCCTGGAATGTAGCATTACATGAGTACTACCCCATAGTGTGTATCTATCTATCAGTACTACCCCACAGAGGGGGGAATTGAGTGTGAGTGGGTTGGCAAAAGGGAGAGTGGAAGGGTCAGATACATACAGAGAAGATCTGTCTGTATTCGTGGGATCGATGGAGTCCCTGGTAAGTGAGCAGAACTATTCAAGGGGGAGATGCAGTGAGAGTTAGAGGGGTTATTGTGGGACGGGGGAGGGGTTAACAGGGAGAGGGCGGAGTAGACAGGGAGAATAGAGAGGGTAGAAGAGAGAGTGACAGTTCAGTGAGAGGACAGCAGTAAGGATGGAGGGAGAGAGAAAGGGAGAAATTGAGTGGTGAAACAGAGTGGAGGGGGATTTTATTCAGAGGTGAACTGTTGAACCTATTCCTCAACACGTGGACAAAGGTCGCCCAGTCCACCTTCAAACTGGGCACCAGAAGCCCTGAGAGGGTCCCTGGAATTTGGGATTGCCTAGCTGAGCGAAGTGGATTGAAGGGAATAAGATCAACAACACGAGGTGGAGAGTTGGATCTGATGGAGTTTGAAAGATTATCCTGTTTGCTGGAACAATGCCGCTCCCAATTTCCATCCCCCAGTATTGCCACAATTCCCAACCTGTGGTGTTTCTCAATCAATTCCCTGAATAAATCACGACCTGTCTCAGCGGGGATTTCACTTGGCTGATGTCATCTGTTTGTGAATCATTTCAAAATCTCTATTTTTAAACTGTGTTGAAACTCCACTGTCCTGGTGGAGACGGAAAATGGTATAACATCTCGGGGAATGTTCTGCCCCAGCATTTCATGGCTAGAGATCACCACTGGCTCACGGGGACACGTCGCGGGGCAGAGAAAATGGGGGGAAAAGCTTTGGAATATGACAAGGTGGAGAAAATCTTGTATGTAATAATTGCTGCCGTTGGAGTCCCTGGTAAGTGAGCAGAAATATTCAAGTTTGATAACTCCGTGTGTCACCCGGTGTTGACCTGATTCTGATCATGTTACAACCTTCCCAACTGATGATCGTTGTACAACAATATGTGAAGTCTATCAATCCTCTCAGTGAAATACTTTTGAATTAACGCTGTGCTTTTTCTTATTTTCAGAGAGCAGAATCTAGCACCCTTTTTCTCTCACTGCCGGGACACACTAGAATGATGTTCCTGCCTTCAGTGGGACCTTGCCCCAGGACGGTGTGACTGGCCTGGAGACAGACAGCTCTCCAGGACAGTGTGACTGGGTGGGGTTTCACTGTGTCTGAGTTATTGATCAGAGCTAATAGCCGCTCCTGTTGACACTGTGTTTCACAATGGAGTCTATCACAGTCAGATTCCACCGCATGTTGGTTAATAATTGGATCGATCTCCTGGACCAGTGACCGCGGATCTACCGGCGTGTGTGTGTTGTTACTGAACTGGACTCACTGTGGAATGAATCTATTAACGGAGCCACTCTGCTGCCAGATTCTAAGTTGTCCCTGCCTTCCCTCTGGAACCCTCCTCGTCCGCATCCTCGTCAGCATCAGAAGCCGAGTTCCCAGAACCCTGGTTAAACGCGGCTGGTCACGGTTTAGTCTGTGAATCCGGCCCCATCAGAGACTGTGAGCAGGGTTAACTTTAGAAAGGACCATTAGGCTATTGTCGGGGGCGGCTGCTCGTTCCCTCCCCGCCCTTTACTCCGTCGTATCTCATCTCCCCTGAAGCAGGCAGGTCGGGCACAGTCGGAGCCGGCTCTGACATTGTTAAACTTGCAGCCTCACACCGACTCCAACACTGGTGATCTTTAGCTGAAAGTCGAGCCGGTGTTTAGTCACGGAGAATGTGTTCAGAAATGTCCAGTGTCCGTTCCCCGTCTCTTTCCGCAGTGAATTTAGTGGCGATTGTGATCCTGTCCCGGGGAAAGTGCGGCCTCTCCACCTGCACCACTTACTACCTGGTGGCCATGGCAGCGGCCGATCTACTGGTCGCCATCACCGAGGTCATTTTGTATCAGATCAAATATCATTACTTTAATTGGAGTTTCCTGTCCATCACCCCTGTGTGCAGAGTTAACGCTGTATTGGCAAATGCAGCTGCGGACTGTTCTGTCTGGTTCACCGTCACTTTCACCTTTGATCGGTTTGTCGCCATTTGTTGCCAGAAGCTAAAAACTAAATATCACACCGGGAAAACTGCGGCTGCAGTTCTGGTAACAGCCGGCGTTCTGCTCTGTGTGAAAAACGTTCTCCGCTACTTCCAAGTGGAACCCCGGATGAGCTTAATTGAGTCATGGATATTATCAATCCACCATTGTAACTCAATTTTTGCCTTGAGAGGCAGCTGCATAGGTCTATCGAAATGTCCAGCGTTCAATTTTAACGCTGAAATCTTGGCTCTTTGCAAATGTTGATAATGCAAAGGTCCGTATTGGGCAGCTGGAAAAACTGCTACGATTTTCCCAATCACCTTAGCAGTTTGTCTAATTGATGGTATACTGGCGCAGACTAGATTCTTACATGCTTGAATGACATCCCCAACTTTGTTAGCTGGTGTGGTGGCCATCATGCGATTGGAATCCACCGTGAATCCCAGATAATCCATGACCTGTGAAGGGCAGAACTTTGATTTATCTGGATGGATAATGAATCCCACTTTTTGAAAAATTTCCACAGTGGCTGAAACTGCCAGTTTCGCTGATTCCAGAGTGTTCCCAATAATTAGGATATCATCCAGATAAGCCATGACCATGTGATTTTGTCTCCTCAGTGTAGCCAACACTGGTTTGAGTAGTGTAGACCGAGAATTGTAAGTGGACCTTTGTGGCCTCTTGTTTACTGAGAAGCAGACAGTGGAATAGATGTGGAATATACATGAAAGCAGCTAAACAGACAGCAAAGAGAAAGAACCATTCGGCCCATTTAAGAACCAGAACGGTAAGATGTCTGCAGCTGTGGTGGACGGAGGAGAGTATCGGTGCCGGTGGGTGGGCTGGGGGTCGCCTCGTGGGAGACGCTCTGGGGGATCCGGGATCAACTGCAGGAGGCAGATGAAACAGATGCTGCCCAGCTCTGCATGGACAGACTATGAACAAACTGCCCTCGGCTTCCCGTTCAGTCTGCAGGGAGTCGGTATTTATTGCACAGACACTTTCTTGTCAGTATTAATGTAATCAATTAATTGATCATTTTCTTTAACCCAACGAGCAAATCCAGGCGCCAGGCATTGGGCAGTGAGCGAGGAGTCGGAAACACAGCATCACGTTAGATCCCTGGCTTGGGGCGTGAAACTCAATACTCAGCGCAAAATACAAATGAACCTTTTACAATCATCCAATATCATTGTTAATATTTCCTCATCTAACCTGCCACAGGAATACCTGGGACAGTCTAGGACTAGAGGTCATAGCGTCAGAATTAAAGGACGTTCTTTGACGAAGGAGATGAGGAGGGATTTTGTTAGACAGAGGGTGGTGTATCTGTGGAATTTTTTGCCACATAAGGCTGTGGAGGCCGTCAGGGGATATGTTTAATGCAGAGATAGATAGATAGATTAGTACGGGTGAAGGGTCATGGCGAGAAGGCAGGAGAATGGGTTTAGGGGGAAGAGATAGATCAGCCATGATTAAATGACAGAGTAGACTTGATGGGCTGAATGGCCTATTTCTGCTCCTATCACTTATGACCTTCCTCAGCTTGACAGCAGCTGAATCCAATCCCCTTAATTTGTGTCCAAAGAGGGGTCCAGATGGGAAAAGTCACCTATCCATGTCCTCCACAGATGCTGCCTGACCCGCTCAGTTACTCCAGCGCTCTGTGTTTTTATTTGTAATCCAGCATCTGCAGTTCCTTGTGTCTTCCCTCCATTTCCTGACAATGTCCTCCCCTCCCGCCCGCACTCACCGGGGTCCCACACACCCATCGCCCACCGCAGGAACCCCATGGTGGCCGGAGGAGCAAGGGACCACGTTGCAAGCGCATCGGACACAGACTCGGGAAACAGCTTGCATGAGCCGCGTGTATTGATGCAGCGCTGCAGAGTGTGAAGCTGGCCGGCTGAACAAAGAGCATGAATACTGGACGGTGCATGTGTGCAGGCACTGCAGCAGCTGGGAAGGTTTGGTGATGAGGCAGGAGGGGATCACACAGTGACCAGCGCCATGCGTCCACTGAGCCGCTGCACTTCCCATCAGCAACAACAGGTAACATGATGCACGGAGCTCCCTGGACTTGACGCAACTGCCAATAAAAATACTCTTCAATCACATTGATTCACAACACAATTACTTTAATAACATTAACAGATTTTGCCGGGACATCGCGGGTGCTGGTTAATCACCTTGCACAGAAATATTTTAAATACAATGCCGAATGATACAAATTAAAGCACATTTTGGGTCTCAAACCTTCGATAAATAAATTACATCAACCAACACATCCAACATTTCAATTTACAAACCCACCTGCTGCTTATACTTGGAACAACACTTTAAACGTTGCAAACTCTAGTGTCAGCATTTTACTGATCACCCGTTCAAGAAATCTCACAGCAATAAAGTGAAAGCTGCAGGGACCAGCAATTTGTTCAAAGTAACCGGAGCAATTAGCCCACAGCACAGAACGGTTCTCCTGACTTGTGGCAACAATAAAAGTGGTTGATTTATCAATCGCCGTGTTGATGAACTCAGTGCGATAATCAGACTGCATCACAACAGCCCCGATCCCAGCGATCCCACACAGTCAGAATATCCCAGTGGGGGCAGTCTGGAGAGGGTCGGACAGATGGCAATGAAACCTGTTGCTGGTCCCTAATGGACACAGGGAGTGGGAAACCAGGGACCCATCCCATCCCAGATGTCTCCACACAAAGTATCATCAGAAAAGGTGAAATACAGCAAGGGCCAATATTAATACCGTTTGCAAATGTAAATAATTACTCAAAGTAATTCAAAAGGAAATAATTAAATGTAATAACACTAAAAATGGATGTCCTTTCTCTGACAAAGCTTTGCCTGCAGTCTGAACATTTGTACGGCCTCTCTCCAGTGCGGATCCACTGGTGTTGGTGGAGGTTCCCTGCCCATGCGAAGCTCTTCCCACATTCTGCACATTCATGCACTGTGAAACTCTTCCTACAGCCGCTATCCCAAGTGGGTCCTCTTCTTCTTATCGAATCCACACACAAGATTAGAAGTTGTTCAGCCAGAGCTGAACACATGGCTTCTCGTGCGTGGTGGTGGAAAGATTCATGAAACCAGGGCTGTGACATGAACGCTCTTTCCTTGACCCCGTGGTGTCAATGGAGGGAGGGAGCTGGACTCTGAAACTCTTCTTCCATACTGTGCTTTTGTACGGCCTCTCTCCATTGTGGGTCTGCTTGTGTCTGAGGAGGCTCCCAGCCTGTGTACACTTACCACATTCTGCACATTCATGCCGTTTCACCTTTGTCCGTGCTTGAAGATCACCTGATTTACCAATTCCACTCCAGATGGTGTGAACGGATTCTGCCCACATTTACGTTGTGAATCTGGGTTCACACTGGAGGCAGAAGGTTGTCCAGCTGACGTTCGTCTGGAGGCTTTAGGATGCCTTCTTAAGTGTTGTATAAGGAACTCCGCTGTGGTAAATGCAACATTGCAGTGAGGGCAGGGATGACGGTAAATCTTTCCCCGGTGCTGGAAGGCAACAAGGTTCTGTTTCTCCTACTCTCTGGCACAGTTCACAAACCTCGAACAGAGGCAAAGGTGAAGTGGACAACAGTGGTTAACACTCATCACGTGAAGACAGAATTTGAAGTTTATCAGTAAAGTCAGTTGAAAGACCGGAGATGTACCCAACCACGGCCAAAATCCAATCTTAAATATACTGCCCCAAGAAGGAGACCCAGAAGATGCTGTTGTGGCGGTCCCTGGGGGGTAGGCCACTCCTTGGATCATTCCCCTCGCCGATGGAAGGACAGGGGCGTTGGTCTGCTACGGGGTTTGCTGTTGAGACTCTCCAGGGGTAGAGATAAGGGTGTGCTGGTGTGCTCTCGAGCGGAGAGAGATTAGGTGTCCTTGTGTGCTCTCGAGCGGTAAGAATTAAAAAGCTTCTTTTGAAACTGCCTGGCGTTCGGTCTTTTCCTGACCTTGACCAGGCCACTACACTGGTGACCCCACGTCGTTCATCACGCATTGTGATGGATAATAACGCTGTTGCGCTGAAGCTCCCAACTCTGTGGACCGAAGAACCTGAAACCTGGTTCCAGCAGGCAGAGGCACAGTTTATATATAATATTTTTTTTTTATTTGAAGTAAATAGTTTACAATATATAGCTTACTTTATAAACTAACACCTTAATTCAGTATTACTACAAATAGCATATCAATACATAATATCTTCTATTTTTATGGAAATAAAGAAAAAGATATATAAAAGAATAAAGAAAAAAGGAAAAATAAAAGGGAATAAAAAAATTTTTTTCCGCACATATATCAATTAAAAATTAAAAAGATAATTTGAAAAACAATAATATTACATATATATATATATATATATAAACAAAAACTAAAGACATTGTACGAGATACTATTTCATTCAGAAATATCTCTAATAAATACACAATATTATCAATTATAGGTAAGTTATTCGCATCGGATCCATAGGGTGCCCGTCGAAGCCGTGATTCCAAGAATAGCTACTTCTCTAAATACTGTATATATGGAGACCATATCAATTCAAAAGAATTATACTTGTCCAAAAGGACAAATCTAATTCTTTCCAAATTCAACGTCTCCAACATCTCTGCTTTCCACATTTTAATTGTTGGGGATAATGTTCCCTTCCAAAATTTAAGTATCATTTTTTTCCCAATTATTAAACAATAATCAAAAAAATTTCTTTGATTAATTGTGAGTACCAAATTTGGCTCCGGGATTCCAAATATTATTAATTTTGGGTCTGGGTCAAGTTTAACCTTAAGGACTTCCGAAATAACTTTAAAAATTTCAATCCAATAAAAATTCAACCGTGGACATGTTACAAAACTATGTATTAAATTTGCTTCAAAATTCTTACATTTATCACAAATAGAGGAAAGGTTAGGAAAAATACTTTTTAATTTGGTTTTCGAGTAGTGTAATCTATATATAACTTTAAATTGTATCAATGTATGTCTGGCATTCAAAGAACACCAATGTATTCTTTGTAAGCTTTCTTCCCAAGTTTCTTTCGTTATAGGTAATCCAATTTCATTTTCCCATGCTTGACGATATGTTTCAGTTGTTGGGTTCTCTTTATCTAAAATAATATTGTAGATATAAGCTATAAGCTTATCCGTATTTGGATGTAAATTAAACACTTCATCTAATAAGCCTGGTCCTTTATTTTTATAGTCGTATGTGTTACATTTAATAAAATCTCTAATTTGTAAATACCTAAAATGATGTTGTGAAGGTAATCCAAAAATATCTTGTAACTCTTCAAATAATAATAATTTTCCATTTCTATAAAGGTGTTCTATTCTTTTAATTCCTAAATCCTCCCACAGTCTAAACCCCGCATCTAAGATTGAGGGTTTAAACAGTGGATTATTCCTAATTGATAACCTAAAAGAAAGATTATCCAGATGTAGGGTCTTAACTATCTGTTTCCAAATACGCCTAATATTATGAATGATAATGTTGTCCCTATAAGTCTTTTTTTGTACTTCCTTTGGTGCGAAAATAATCGACTCTATAGTGAAGGGTAAACAGTCTTCCTTTTCCATTTTTAGCCACATTGGTTCAACATCCATATTTACCCACCAAAAATTCATATTCTTAATCTGGACTGCCCAATAGTAATATAAAAAATTTGGAAGTGCCAGCCCTCCATTTATCTTCGACTTACATAAGTGTTTTTTACCTATTCTATGGCTTTTGTAATCCCAGACAAAATTATTAACTATGGTATCAATTTTTTTTAGAAAACTTTTTGGAAGAAAAAAAGGAATTGCCTGAAATAAATATAACAATTGTGGTAAAAAAATCATCTTTATAGCATTAATCCTACCGATCATAGATATAGGGAGTGTTTTCCAATATAAAATGTTTTTTTTAAGTTTCTCTAATAATTGATAATAATTAGCTTTAATTAATAATTTATAGGATTTAGACACATTGATTCCTAAATATTTAAATTTATCTGTAACTATTTTTAGTGGGTATTTTTGTAATATATTTACATTTATACCAGTTATAGGCATAATGTCACTTTTATTCCAATTAATCCTATATCTTGAAAATACGCTAAATTCATTTATAACATTTAAATATTTAGGAATTAATGTGTCTAAATCCTATAAATTATTAATTAAAGCTAATTATTATCAATTATTAGAGGCAGAGGCACAGTTTGCTGTGAGAGGTATCACGCAGGATGAGACTAAATATTATTATGTGGTTGGCTCGCTTGACCAACTTACTGCGAGGCGAGTTAAGCCTTTCCTCAGGGCCCCCCCGGTTACAAACAAATATGCTGGCCTTAAAGCATTTCTCATCAGGAAGTTTGGCCTGGGTGACGCCGAGCGGGCAGCTCGTATTTTCAGAATGGACGGTCTGGGCAACCGCCGGCCGTCTGCCCTCCTGGAAGACATGCTCACCCTGATGGGGGACCATGAGCCGTGCTTTCTGTTTAAATATGCCTACCTGGAGCAGCTGCCTCCCGACATTCGCATGCAGCTCGCCAGGGATCCGTTTACCGACATGCAGGCGCTGGGTGAACAAGCCGACGAGCTGTGGAATTCTCACCATCACAACCTGGCAGCAGTGGACGTCCTTCCCGAGGCGTTTGGAGACTCAGAGCAGGTCGGGTCCGCTATCCACCGCGTCTTCACTGCTCCCAGTCGGCCCCCACGGCAAAATCCGGCGGCCATTGCGCATTCCACAGCAGGCAGGTCCTTCCAGCACGGTCAGCCTGCATTTCAAATCAATGCCAGCAGAGGTCGCTGGCATTCAAACCAGGCAAATTGGCTTGCAGTTCCACCAGACGCCGGCAGGGACCGCTGGCGCTCAAATCAGCCTAATTCGCCTGCAGTTCAACCAGACGCCAGCAAAGTTGGTTGGTGTTATTACCATCGCCGCTGGGGAGCTGCAGCCAGGCTTTAATTCTTACCGCTCGAGAGCACACAAGGACACTTAATCTCTCTCCGCTCGAGAGCACACCAGTACACCCTGATGGCCCCCTGTCATCCGTGGATGCGACTTTCGCGCGCATCCTGGCAGATTTTCCCGGCATTCTCGAACCCCACTTCTGCTCCTCCACCCCGAAGCACGGGGTGGAGCACCATATCCCCACTACTGGCCCGCCTGTGCACGCCCGGGCACGTCGTCTCGCCCCAGATAAGCTCCATCTAGCTCGGGAGGAGTTCCACCAGATGGAGGCAATGGGCATTGTGCGTCCCTCCGACAGCCCATGGGCCTCACCGCTCCACATGGTCCCTAAGAAGAATGGGGGCTGGCGCCCGTGCGGGGATTACCGTCGCCTGAATAATGCGACCGTCGCCGACAGATATCCGATTCCACACATTCAGGACTTCAATGCCCATCTGGCTGGAGCATCCGTATTTTCCAAGGTGGAGCTCGTGCGAGGGTACAATCAAATTCCGGTCCGCCCCGACGATATCCCGAAGACGGCCATTATTACACCATTTGGTTTATTCGAATTTGTGCGAATGCCGTTTGGGTTGAAGAACGCCGCGCAGGCCTTTCAGCGGCTTATGGACTGTGTGTGCCGCGGATTGGACTTTGTCTTTGTGTACCTGGACAACATACTAGTGGCCAGTCGCTCGAGGCAGGAGCATTGCACCCACCTCCGTCAACTGTGTCAGCGCCTCAGCGATTTCGGTTTAGTTATTAACGCGTCTAAGTGCTGTTTCGGTGTGACGGCTATCGATTTCCTCGGCCACCGCGTGACTCAACAAGGGGTGTGCCTCTGCCGACCAGGGTGGACGCTATCCGCAGGTTCCCCCGTCCGACTACAGTTAGGGGCCTGCAGGAATTTGTGGGGATGGTCACTTTCTATCACCGCTTCCTGCCGTCAGCGGCTGCAGTCATGCGTCTGCTTTTCAAACTGATTGCTGGTCATCGCAGGGAGGTTGATTGGTCCGTGGAAGCAACAGCGGCATTTGAGAGGGCTAAGCAGGCACTGGCCGAGGCCACGATGCTCGTCCACCAACGAGAGGACGCCATGACCGCCTTGACGGTGGATGCTTCTGAGGTTGCGGTTGGGGCAGTGTTAGAGCAGCTCGTTGAGGGTTGCTGGCGGCCACTTGCCTTCTTCAGCAGGCATCTCAGTGGTCCTCAACGTCGTTACAGCGCTTTCGACCGTGAGCTCCTTGCCCTGTATCTCGCCGTACGTCATTTTCGCTATTTTCTGGAGGTAAGACCATTTACTGCATTCACGGACCACAAGCCACTAACCTTTGCATTCGCCAAGGTATCAGACCCGTGGTCTGCCCGGCAGCAGAGGCAGTTGGCGTATGTGTCTGAGTACACCACCTCCATCCAGTTCGTTGAGGGCAAATTTAACAGGGTGGCCGATGCCTTATCGCGACCTGCAATCCATGCAGTTCTCCAAGTCGGTGAGGGGATCGACTATTCCGCCCTGGCAGCCGCTCAGCTTGCCGACGAGGAGATGGCCGCCTATCGCACGGCAGTTTCGGGCCTCCAGTTGGAGGACGTTGTCTGTGGTCCTGGGGGTACTACGCTGCTGTGCGATGTCTCCTCTGGAGTTCCACGACCCATCGTCCCCTTCGCCTGGCGGCGCAGGGTGTTTGAGGTGCTCCATGGACTTGTGCATCCCTCCATCAGGGCGACAACAGCCCTAGTAGCCTCCCGCTTCATGTGGCATGGCCTGCGGAAGGAGGTTGGACATTGGGCGCGCACTTGCATCCCGTGCCAGACCGCCAAGGTGCAACGACATGTGCGCACCATTGCAGGAGTTCCCCATTCCGCAGAAACGTTTCGACCACATTCACGTGGACATCGTGGGGCCGCTGCCGTCGTCCCAGGGTATGACATACCTATTCACCATTGTGGACCGCTTCACGCGGTGGCCTGAAGCCATTCTGCTACCGAATTCCTCCATAACCACCTGTGCTCGAGCATTGTTGGCGCACTGGATCGCCCGGTTCGGTGTTCCACTGGACATGACTTCCGACCGGGGGCCTCAGTTCACGTCAGAGCTGTGGTCGGCCATGGCACGCCTCCTAGGTGTTCGTCTGCACCACACGACAGCGTACCACCCGCAGTCGAATGGACTAGTGGAGCGGTTTCACCGACAGCTTAAGGGTGCCCTAAGGGCGCGGCTCACTGACCCAGACTGGGTAGACGCTCTACCGTGGGTTTTGCTGGGGATACGCACCGCACCCAAGGAGGACTTGGCCTCCTCCTCTGCCGAGTTGGTGTATGGGTCTCTGTTAACGGTGCCTGGGGAGTTCATCCCGCCAGCACGTGGCCAGGTGGAGCAGCCTTCGGACACTCTGCAACGTCTTCGGCAGACGGTGGGCAAGCTGGCGCCGGTGCCCACTTCTCGTCACGTGTCCTTCCGTCCGCACGTTCCCTCTGCGCTGGAGGACTGCCAGTTTGGTTTTCTGCGCAGGGATGCACATCGGACACCTCTACAGCGGCCATATGAAGGTCCATTCCGGGTCTTGGAACAGGGCTCGTCGACGTTTGTCCTGGACATGGGGGGTCGGCGTGAGACTGTTTCAGTTGCGCGGTTGAAGCCTGCCCATATTGATATTGATCGGCCGGCGCTAGTAGCGCTGCCCCGTAAGCGAGGGCGGCCTCTGTCTAGGGTACCTCCTCCTCTGGCTACTGCGTCCCCCGCACTTGTTGACCAGGTGCCGGTTCTGGGCCCAAGCATTGTGCGCACCCGGTCTGGCCGTCGTGTACGCCCTCCTGTCCGTTTCGTACCTCGGGTACTGGGGGGGGGGTCCTGTGGCGGTCCCTGGGGGGTAGGCCACTCCTTGGATCATTCCCCTCGCCGATGGAAGGACAGGGGCGTTGGTCTGCTACGGGGTTTGCTGTTGAGACTCTCCAGGGGTAGAGATAAGGGTGTGCTGGTGTGCTCTCGAGCGGTAAGAATTAAAAAGCTTCTTTTGAAACTGCCTGGCGTTCGGTCTTTTCCTGACCTTGACCAGGCCGCTACACTGTTGTGTCAATTACAGGGAGGTAAAGACAGAGCAGAAGCCAATAGAAGTTACATTATCAAAGAACAAGAATGTCCAATATCCTCAGACATATTCTCAAAGTAAACCAGTGGAGTGAAATGTTAGGACCTGACCCCTATGGTCTCAGAAAGCACAAACCTACTTAGATTTCATGTGGGAAGAAAACTTATGTCAGCTTTTCGTTGAAAGCTCATGTGGCTTTTTATTGCATCACGGGAAAAGGTTAAAGAGGAAAAATGTGAAGAAGATTTTCTCCTAACCAATGGCGAGCATGGCTTCATAGTTCCGCTTCACATTCCTATAACGGAAAATTTCCCAGTCACTTATCTCTTCCCACTCTTCTTTGGGAAAAATGGCCAGCAATGTCTTTGAAGCTGCCTGCATCCTGGAACAACAGACTTTGAACCTGATACTTTGGTGGAAAAGCAGCGGGCGGCTGAGCTCAGTTGTTGGTGAACGATGGCCTCAGTTCCCCCCACCCCTCTCTCCTCACCGAGCCCCTCGACCCCAGGCTCCAGTACGGGTCACGTTGCAGGCAGAGGAGATGAGATTAATTTGGTATCATGTTCAGCACGGACTTTATGGGCTAAAGGGCCTGTTCCTATGCTGTTCTGTTCCCTGTTCTTCATATAAAATATCTGTTTGTTTATTGTCACTTGTAATGACGTACAGTGAAAGGCTTTTTGTTGCATACCATACAGTCAGTGGATTGACAAATATTACAATCAAACCATTTACAGTGTATAGATGCTTGATGAGGGAGTAACATTTAGTACAAGGTAAAACCAGCAAAGTCTGATAAAGTTAAGTCTGATGATCACCAATGAGGAAGATGGTAGTTCGGGACTGCTCTCTGGTTGTGGTAGGATGATTCAGTTGCCTGAAAACAGCTGGGAAGAAACTGTCTCTGAATTTGGAAGTTTGCATTTTTACACTTCTGTCCTTTTTGCCTGATAGAAGAGGGAGTGGCCAAGGTGAGACTGGTCCTTGATTATGCTGCTGGCCTTGTCGAGGCAGCGTGAGGTGTAAATTGAGCCAATGGAAGGGAGGTATTTAAGAAAGAACTGCAAATGTTCGAAAAATTGAAGGTGGACAAAAAATGCTGGAGAAACCCAGCGGGTGAGGCAGCATCTCTGGAGAGAAAGAATAGGCGACGTTTCGGGTCGAAACCCTTCTTCAGACTGATGTCGGGGGAGGGGGCGGGAAAAAGAAAGGAAGAGGTGGAGACAGTAGGACTAGTAGGAGAACTGGGAGAGGGTGGGGAGGGAGGGAGAAAGCAAGGGCTATCTAAAATTGGAGATGTCAATGTTGATACCACTGGGGTGTAAACTACCCAAGCGAAATATGAGGTGCTGTTCCTCATATTTGCGCTGGGCCACACTCTGACAATGGAGGAGGCCCAGGACAGAAAGGTCAGATTGGGAATGGGAGGGGGAGTTGAAGTCCTGAGCAACTGGGTGATCAAGGAGGTTTTCACCAAAGCGATCGCAGAGCCTGCGCTTGGTCTCACCGATGTAGAGAAGTTGGCACCTGGAATAGCGGATGCAGTAAATGAGGTTGGAGGAGGTGCAGGTGAACCTCTGCCTTACCTGGAAAGACTGATTGGGTCCTTGGATGGAGTTGAGGGGGAAGTTAAAGTGACAGATGTTGCATTTCCTGCAGTTGCAGGGGAAAGTGGGGGTGGTTTGGGTTTGAAGGGACGAATGGACCAAGGATTTACGGAGGGAACGCGGAAAGCAGAAGGGAGCAGAGATGGGAAAAAATGGACCGTAGTAGGATCCCGTTGGAGGTGGCAAAAATGTCGGAGGATTATATGCTGTATGCGATGGCGGATGGGGTGGAAGGTGAAGACAAGGGGGACTCTGTCCTTGTTATGAGTAGTGGGATGGGGAGTAAGAGTGGGGCTGGTTTACAAAATGCTGGAGTAAATCAGCGGGATAGGCAGCAGGAGAGAAGGAATGGGTGATGTTTTCGGTCAAGACTGAAGAGGGTCTCGACCCGAAATGTTACCCATTCCTTCCAGCATTTTGTGTCTACCTAAACAGTGCCTATCCATGTCGCAATGTGCCAGCAGGCTGGAGGAGTGGGCAAAGGCCTTGCCACAGAGCGGGCAGGTGAAGGGGCGCTGGCTCGTGTGGACTCATCGATGCTCCAACAGGTGGTCAAGGCGGGTGAAGCCGTTACCACAGGACGGACAGGGGCAGGGATGCTCACCGCTGTGGGTACGCTGGTGCTGCCACTGGCTGGACATGTGGGTGAAACCCTTGCCACATTCAACACACTCAAAGGGTCTCCCTCTGGTGTGTATCCGCTGGTACTCCCACAGCCCCCGTGCGCTCCCCGGTGTGCAGGCGCCTGTGAACCTTCAGGCGCTTGGTCGACATGTAGCCTTTGCCGCAGTCGGAGCAGGAGAAGGGCCGCTCGCTGCTGTGCACCTGCCGGTGCTCCCGCAGCCCCGACAACCGGACAAAGCTCTTGCCACAGGTGGAGCAGCCATAGGGCTTCTCGCCCATGTGTACCCACCGGTGCTCCTGCAGCCCCGACAACCGGGCAAAGCTCTTGCCGCAGGTGGAGCAACCATAGGGCTTCCCGCCCGTGTGCACTCGTCAGTGTATCTTCAGATCCTGCACCGCCTTGAAGTTCTTGCCGCAGTCCGAGCATTCAAAGGGACATTCTCACGTGTGCACCCGACGGTGCACCTGCAGCACCGACAAACTGGCAAAGCTCTTGCCGCAGGTGGAGCAACCATAGGGCTTCTCGCCTGTGTGCATGCGCTGGTGCCCCTGCAGCACCGACAACTGAGTAAAGCTCTTGCCGCAGGTGGAGCAGCCATAGGGCTTCTCGCCCGTGTGCACCGGCCGGTGTATCTTTAGCTCCTGAGCCTTCTTGAAGCTCTTGCCGCAGTCGGAGCATTCAAAGGGGCGTTCTCCCGTGTGCACCCGCTGGTGCATCTGCAGCCCTGACAATTGGGTAAAGGTCTTGCCGCAGTCGGAGCAGTCAAAGGGACATTCTCCCGTGTGCACCCGCCGGTGGATCTCCAGTTCGCTCGGGCGCTGCCAGGCCTTGCCACACACGTCGCACTCATAACGCTTTTCCTTGTGCCCCATCCCGTGGTCCTCCAGTGAAGCTCAGCCACTCGAAGCTCAGCCCGCACACCGAGCAGATGGGGAGGGTGTATGCTCACTGGCACCCTGACCACCCTCAAGGTCCGCTCACATCCCCGTCTCTCCGTCCATCGCAATGGCTCCTAAACCCTGCAGGAGGGGAACACAGAGGGGCAACAAGCTAGCAAACAGGACATTACTAATGCGTGAACATTACTGGTACTTGAAGGGGGGGGACTGGGGGGTGGAGAGGGGAGCGGGGTGAAGGTGGAGGGTGGGGGGAGGAGGAGGTGAGTGGGGAGACACGAGGGTGGGAAGGAGGGGTGACGTGGTGAGGAGGCATGGGGGGGAAGTGGGGAAGGGGGATGAGGACGGTGGAAGTAAGGGGAGGGGTTATGAGGGGACGGCGGAGGAGGGGGGTAAGAGAGGGGGTGAGGAAGCAAGTGGGAGAAGGGGGGCTGCACGACCAGCACGCTGACGTCACCGTCAATCCAAGGGGGACTGCCGGCCACGCACCCCGACATTGCGCAGAGTCACGTGGGGGGCAGCTTGCATCATGGGAAGAAAGTCACACAGTGCTGGGGTCACTCAGCGCCTCAAGCAGCTTCTGTGGAAAGGGGGAACGCATAACGTTTCAGGTCGAGACCTTCAGTCTGATGGGAAGTGCACAGATACGGATGTGTAAGCAGTGAAAACAGGAAAATGTAGAATAGATCATTGTTTGTTGGGAGAAGGTAACAGGCAATAGGTGCAGGAGGAGGCCATTCAGCCCATCGAGCCAGCACCGCTATTCAATATGATCATGGCTGATCATCCAGGATCTAAGTACCCCATTCCTGCTTTTTCCCCATATACCTTGATTCCGTTAGCCTTAGAGCTAAATCTAACTTGAAAATCTGATCCTGAAATCATCCAGTGAATAAGCGAGTTCGGTATTCTGAATGCGCATGTCCAGGTCATAGGCCACTCGCATAAACATTCTCGGCGGCTGTCCTGTTGTGTGGGTGCAGGTGTGCGTTTCGCCTTTGGTTGGGCACGGGTCTCTGGCATTGCGAGCATTGTTGAGTTGCTGCTGGACCTTCCCCGTCCCCTCCGGGGTGTCCCGTGAGTGTCCAGAGGTGTCCGGGTTGGCCCTGAGCTGGCGGGGCAGTGGTGGTGGCCCCGCGCTTGCAGCTCGCGCGGGGGGGGGGGGGGGGGGGGGGGGGAGGCACTGGCTCCAGCTCGGCTCTGCATGTCCCACCGGGTTTGTCGACAACCCTGGACTGGAGGGGCACCGGCCCTGAGCGGAGGTGGCCCCGGACTAGCGGCCAGCATGGTGGGGGAGGGGGGGGTCGCTGGCTCCGGCTCGGCTCTGCTCCAGCTCCCAGCCTATTCCTGGGCGGGCCAGGGACCGTCGGCTCCGCCTCTCGCTTTGTCCAGTGGCTGTCGGTTAGCCACCTCGGTGCCGGCAGGAGCCGAGCGCCGGTCATCAGGGGGATGCACACAGGATGCTGCGGTGGCTCGGCGGGTCAGGCAACATCTCTGGAGGAGGGTCTCAACCTGAAACATCACCCATTCCTTTTCTCCGGGGATGCTGCCTGTCCCACTGAGTTGCTGCAGCGTTTTGTGCTCCCCCCGTTGATGGCTGGTGCTCGGCTTTCACCGGCACCCGGGGGAGTTGGCCGGCGGCCTCTGGGTGGGGCGGTGAGTGCGCTTGGCAGTCCCCAGCTCGTCGGGGAATGGGATCCTCGGGTGTTGGAGGGGTGGCTGTGGGCCTGTGGCCGCCGCTGCTCCGGGCCGGTGTCCCGTCAGTCCTGGGTCGCCCGGACAACTCCAGCGGCCCCCAGGCGTGGATGGGACACTCGGGGGACGGGGACGGGGACGGTTCGGCAGCCTTTACGGTGCCGGGACCCCGGGTTTGATCCTGGCTGCGGATGAGGTACACAGGTCTGTGTGCGCACAGCAGCACAGCTGCTGAGAATGTCTCTCCCCGTCACCCACTCGCATCTGCCTCCTCTCTCTCTCTCTCTCGCTGTTACATCCCGCTCTCCCACTAACTGGCACCCCTGCTCCTCAGATTAAATATATATTTACTCATAAATTATGAATAGGAATAGAAAATTAAGGAAGAGGCGGAGACAGTAGACTGTGGGTGTGCTGGGAATGGGAGGAGAAGGAGCGAGAAAGCAGGGACTACCTGAAATTGGAGGTCAATGTTCATACCGCTGGGGTGTAAACTACCCAAGCGAAATATGAGCTGCTCCTCTAATTTAGAATGGGACTCGCTCTAGCCATGGAGGCGGTGCAGGACAGAAAGGTCGTATTTGGAATGGGAGGGGGAGTTGAAGTGCGGGGCCACTGAGAGATCAGGCTGGTTAGTGCGAGCCAAGCGGAGGTGTTGGGCAAAGCGATCATCAAGCCTACACCTGGTCTCACCAATGTAGAGCAGCTGACACCTAGAATAGCGGATGCAATAGCTGAGGCTGGAGGAGGTGCAGGTGAACCTCTGGCGCACCTGGAAAGACTGCTTGGGTCCTTGGATGCAGTCAAGGGGGAGGTAAAGTGACAAGTGTAGCATTTTCTGCGGTTGCAATGGAAAGTACCAGGGGAAGGGGTGGGAAGGGTTGAATTGACCAGTGAGTTACGGAGGGAGAGGTCTCTGCTGCAAGCCGAAAGGGGGAGGATATGGGAAAATGTGCCCAGTGGTGGGATCCTGTTGGAGGTGGCGAAAATGTCAGATTATCTGTTGTATGTGACGAGTGGTGGGGTGGAAGGTGATGACAAGAGGGGCTCTGCCCTTGTTACGAGTGGGGGGGATGGGGAATGAGAGCAGAGCTACGGGAGACCCTGTTGAGAGCCTCATCTATAGTCGATGAAGGGAACCCCCTTTCCCTAAAGAATTAGGACATTTCCGATGCCCTGGGTGCGGATGCGGCAGGAATTGGGAGTAGGGGATAGAGTCCTTACAGGAAGCAGGGTGGTAAGAAGTGTAGTCCAGATAGGCATGGGAGTCAGTGGTTTGTAGTAGATAATTCTGAGGCAGAGTATTCCACAGATTTACAAATCTCTGCGTTGAACAGTTTTTCTTCATCTCAGTCCTAAATGACCTACCCCTTATTCTTAAACTGTGACCCCTGGTTGTGGATTCCCCAACATCGGGGACATGCTTTCTGCATCTTCCCTGTCCAATCCTTTAATACTTTTATTTGTTTCTACAAGATCCCCTCTCTTCCTTCTAAATTCCAGCAATACAAGCCGTCGACCCATTTTTTCATTATATGTCAGACCCGCCATCCCAGGAATTAACCTGTTTAAGAAAGACCAGCAGATGCTGGAAAAATCGAAGGCAGACAGAGATTCAGCTGGTGAGGCTGCATCTATGGAGTGAAGGAATTCTTTTGTTCCAGATGCTGCCTCACCCGCTGAGTTTCTCCAGCATTTTTACCTGTGGGAATTAACCTGGTGAACCTACTCTGCACTCCCTCAATAGCAAGAATGTCCTTCCTCAAATTAGGAGACCAAAATTGCACAAAATACTCCAGATGTGGTCTCACCAGTGCCCTGTACAACTGTAGTAGGACCACCTAAACTCAAATCCTCTTGCAATGAAGGCCAACATGCCATTAACTCGCTTAACTTTTTTTCCTGTTGCCAGCCGGGCAACCTTGCCAAATGACAATTTAGGTGGTCATTTAAGACAGTTTGCATGACATGTGTGATAATGTGCTCGGACGAAGTGCGTCGTTACCAGTTGGAATTATGCTCAATGAAGCATTCACACATTATGTTCAGGAAGGAACCGCAGATGCTGGAAAATCGAAGGTAGGCAAAAGTGCTGGAGAAACTCAGCGGATGCAGCAGCATCTATGGAGCGAAGGAAATAGGCAATGTTTCAGGCTGAAGGTTGAGAAGGCAATCGGTGCGGAATGGATGGATTGAGGCAGGTGAATTAGTACGTGTTGGTTGGAGCATGTAAAATTGTGATGGGAGAGCACGGGGGATATCAGTGGTGTTGAATGGGGGGGGGATCAATATGGGATGAATGGGGGGGATCAGTACAGGATGAATGGGGGTAGACAGAAATGCTGGAGAAGTTCAGCGGGTGAGGCAGCATCTATGGAGCTAAGGAAATAAACGTTTCTGGTCGAGACCCTTCTTCAGACTGTTAGAAACATAGAAAAATAGGTGCAGGAGTAGGCCATTCGGCCCTTCGAGCCTGCACCGCCATTCAAGGTGATCATGGCTGATCATCCAACTCAGTATCCCGTACCTGCCTTCTCTCCATACCCCCTGATCCCTTTAGCCACAAGTGCCACATCTAACGCCCTCTTAAATATAGCCAATGAACTGGCCTCAACTACCTTCTGTGGCAGAGAATTCCAGAGACTCACCACTCTCTGTGTAAAGAATGTTTTCCTCATCTCGGTCCTAAAGGAATTCCCCCTTATCCTTAGACTGTGACCCCTTCTTCTGGACTCCCCCAACATTGGGAACAATCTTCCAACATCTAGCTTGTCCAACCCCTTAAGAATTTTGTAAGTTACTATAAGATCCCCCCTCAATCTTCTAAATTCCAGTGAGTACAAGCCGAGTTTACCCAATCTTTCCTCATATGAAAGTCCTGACATCCCAGGAATCAGTCTGGTGAATCTTCTCTGCACCCCCTCTATGGCAAGGATGTCTTTCCTCAGATTTGGAGACCAAAACTGTACGCAATACTCCAGGTGTGGCCTCACCAAAACCCTGTACAACTGCAGTAGAACCTCCCTGCTCCTATACTCAAATCCTTTCGCTATGAATGCTAACATACCATTTGCTTTCTTCACTGCCTGCTGCACCATGCCTACTTTCAATGACTGGTGTACCATGACACCCAGGTCTCGTTGCATCTCCCCTTTTCCTAATCTGCCACCATTCAGATAATAGTCTACCCTCATGTTTTTGCCACCAAAGTGGATAACCTCACATTTATCCACATTATACTGCATCTGCCATGCATCTGCCCATTCACTCAGCCTATCCAAATCACCCTGCAGCCTCCAAGCATCCTCCTCACACCTAACTATACCCCCCAGCTTGGTGTCATCTGCAAATATGGAGATGTTGCATTGAATTCCCTCGTCCAAATCATTAATATATATTGTAAATAGCTGGGGTCCCAGCACTGAACCTTGCGGCACCCCACTAGTCACTGCCTGCCATTCTGAAAATGACCCGTTTACTCCTACCCTTTGCCTCCTGTCTGCTAGCCAGTTCTCTATCCACATCAATACTGAACCCCCAATACCATTCAAGAAAAATGGGGGGGATCAGAACAGGATGGATGGGGGACGGGGTCAGACCATGTGGATCGGAGGGTCTGTGAAGGATGAATGGGGGATCAGTATGGGATGAATGAGGGCATCAGTATGGGATGCATGAGGGGATCAGTAAAGGATGCATGAGGGGGAAGTCCAGGATGCATGGGGGGTCAGTACAGGATGAATGGGGGATCAGTGAAAGATGAATGGGGGGGATTGGTGCAGGGTAAGTGGTGGGTGGGTCAGTACGGGATGATCAGTGCAGTATGAATGGGGGAGAAGTGCAGGATGGATGGGAAGGGGGGTTAGTACAGGATGAATAGGGGGACTATTGTAGGATGGATGGGGGGGATGGCAGGAGAATCAATGCGAGGTGGGTAGGGTGATGAATAGATTGGGGGGGTAGATTGGGAGGGGAGTTTAGTGAGGAATGAATAGAGGGAATGGGGATCAGTGTGGAATGGAGGTGTCCCAGGATAAGCGGGGTGGGTGGGGCATACAAGAGAGAGATAGAGAGGGGAGGGGCAGACGAGGTGGGGAGGAAGGAAGGTCAGCGCTCCTCGGACATCGCCCCGCTGCTTGGCCGTCCCTGTCCAACGCCAAGTTGCCGCCACCAAAGGGGGAGGCGGTTGGGATCTCACCATGGTGCAGCTCAAAGATCCTATAGTTACAGGATCTTTGGTGCTGCTGCTTCAGCGACAGCAGCTCCACCGCCTCCTCCACCCGCACACTGGCCAGCGGAAGGAGACCTCCCTTTCCCTCCCTCCTTCTGCCTTGGCGTGTGAGAGGGGTTGTTTTGAAAGTGCCGTTAGCGGGTTTGCAGGCAGCGGCCGTTATCAGGGCGATAGAGGCTGCTGCCTGCAAATCAAAATCCACAAATGGTGCTTTCAAAACAACCCTTCTCGCACGCCGAGGCCGGGAGGAGAGGGAGGTCTCCTTCCGCCGGGCGGGGTGTGGAAGGAGGAGGCGGTGGAGCCACTGTCGTGGCCGCTGTTGGCGCTGTGCAGGGCTCATCATTCACTCAGATCCTTCGTCACCCCGCTCCTAGTATCTTTGCCCCGCACTACAGCTGTTGCCGCCGCCGCCAACACGAAACGTCACGTTCCTATTCGCCTGAGATGCTGCCTGACCCGCTGAGTTACTCCAGTTTTTTGTGTCTTTCGGTATAAACCAGTATTTGCTTGCCAGGTCGGGCAAAATGACTCGGTGTTTAGGTTGCCCGGCAACACTTTGAGTGGTCATTGGCACCCGCGCAACCGCTAATTTCGAGCCCTGCATTAGCTCGAAATTAGCGGTTGCTGTACCTGCATGTGTACTTTCAGTGATGCACAGGCTTGTTGCACCTCCCCTTCTCCTAATATTGGCTCATTATCGCTCCGTGCACTGAGATACGGGTGTCAGGGGTTATGGGGAGAAGGCAGGAGAATGCAGATGGGAGGAAGAGTTAGATCAGCCATGATTGAATGGCAGAGTGGATTTGATGGGCCAAATGGCCTAATTCTGCTGCTATCACTTTTGACCTTATACAGGGAGAAACCTTGTCCCCGCACTGGAGTCACACAGGGTCTTTCACGCAAAGTTATTCTCTTTATCCCGTATCCGTACACTGTGGACGGATCGATGGTAATGATGTGTTGCCTTTCTGCTGACTGGTTAGCAGCAACAACAAAGCCTTTCCCTGAACCTCGGTACGCGTGACATTAACACAACCCAACCCTCCCGCCGCCAGGTGGCGCTGCAGACAGCGGGACAACGACGGTGCGGCACGAACTCCCGCTGCCAGGGGGCGCTGCACTCGGAGGACCAGTGACGCTGCACTCGGAGGACCAGAGGGCGCCCAGACCTCCTCTCCTTCCTCACTCACTCACTCACTCACTCACATCCCTCCCCCGCTCCTCACCGCCCGCACGCCTCGGGCTCCGGCTCCTCGGGTCGCGGCCGCAGGATCGCGCTGGGGAAGGGAGGGAGGGGAGGAGCGGGTGGTGAAGGGACGCGGGGCCGAGCGGCGGCGGCTGTTCCCACCTGAGCTCCCGGCGCTGAGCGGGGCCTCCCTCCTTCCGTCGCTCGCGGCGACGCGTCGTCCCACCTCACGTGACCGGCGGCCAGGTCCCGCCCCCTCCACTGACGGGCAGCGCCAGCGGCCAATGGGAGAGAGTCCCGCCCCCTCATAGCCAGGACCAATCACAGCCGCAGCCCCGCCCCTCGGACAGACAGCGCCCTCCGCCAATCGGAGCCGCCTCCTCACACGTCACCGTTTGATATTCAGTTGCAGCCTCGTCTCTGTCATTGTTGCTGCTGGCGGCTCATCACAGGGTTCATGTAGACTGGCGGCTCATCACAGGGTCCATGTAGACTGGCGGCTCATCACAGGGTTCATGTAGACTGGCGGCTCATCACAGGGTCCATGTAGACTGGCGGCTCATCACAGGGTTCATGTAGACTGGCAGCTCATCACAGGGTTCATGTAGTCTGGCGGCTCATCACAGGGTTCATGTAGATTGGCGGCTCATCACAGGGTTCATGTAGACTGGCAGCTCATCACAGGGTTCATGTAGTCTGGCGGCTCATCACAGGGTCCATGTAGACTGGCGGCTCATCACAGGGTTCATGTAGACTGGCGGCTCATCACAGGGTCCATGTAGTCTGGCGGCTCATCACAGGGTCCATGTAGTCTGGCGGCTCATCACAGGGTTCATGTAGTCTGGCGGCTCATCACAGGGTTCATGTAGTCTGGCGGCTCATCACAGGGTTCATGTAGACTGGCGGCTCATCACAGGGTTCATGTAGTCTGGCGGCTCATCACAGGGTTCATGTAGACTGGCGGCTCATCACAGGGTTCATGTAGACTGGCGGCTCATCACAGGGTTCATGTAGTCTGGCGGCTCATCACAGGGTCCATGTAGACTGGCGGCTCATCACAGGGTCCATGTAGACTGGCGGCTCATCACAGGGTTCATGTAGTCTGGCGGCTCATCACAGGGTTCATGTAGTCTGGCGGCTCATCACAGGGTCCATGTAGACTGGCGGCTCATCACAGGGTTCATGTAGACTGGCGGCTCATCACAGGGTTCATGTAGTCTGGCGGCTCATCACAGGGTTCATGTAGTCTGGCGGCTCATCACAGGGTCCATGTAGACTGGCGGCTCATCACAGGGTTCATGTAGTCTGGCGGCTCATCACAGGGTTCATGTAGACTGGCGGCTCATCACAGGGTTCATGTAGACTGGCAGCTCATCACAGGGTTCATGTAGTCTGGCGGCTCATCACAGGGTTCATGTAGACTGGCGGCTCATCACAGGGTCCATGTAGACTGGCGGCTCATCACAGGGTCCATGTAGACTGGCGGCTCATCACAGGGTTCATGTAGACTGGCGGCTCATCACAGGGTTCATGTAGACTGGCGGCTCATCACAGGGTTCATGTAGACTGGCAGCTCATCACAGGGTTCATGTAGTCTGGCGGCTCATCACAGGGTTCATGTTGAAACATAGACAATAGGTGCAGGAGTAGAGGACATTCGGCCCATGGTCATTCAATATGATCATGGCTCATCGTCCAACTCAATATCCTGTACCTGCCTTCTCTCCATACCCCCTGATCCATTCAGCCACAAGGGCCACATCTAACTCCCTCTTAAATATAGCCAATGAACTGGCCTCAACTACCTTCTGTGGCAGAGAATTCCACAGATTCACCACTCTCTGTGTGAAAAATGTGTTTCTCATCTCGGTCCTAAAAGACTTCCCCCTTATCCTTAATCTGTGACCCCTTGTTCTGGACTGCCCCAATCTTCCTATGTCTAGCCTGTCCAACCCCTTTGTAAGTCTCTACTTACCACCCCACCTAACTGCCCCGACTGAATCAGAGCACCAACTGAATATTGTAACCATATTTTAGCAAGCAAAATATTTACACTGCAGGATACACCTGCATCTGCCAAAGACTCGATAATGGATTCACCTTCAGGCTATGCTTCAGAAATCAAGGGTAGGATGTGACAGAGCTACATAAATTCCTAAGCGATAGGGAGCACAATTAGGCCATTCAGCAGTGACGGGATCGGTCAAAGTCAGCATGGATTTATGAAGGGGAAATCATGTTTGACTAATCTTTTGGCATTTTTTGAAGATGTAACAAGTAGAATTGATAAGGGAGAGCCAGTGGATGTGATGTATCTGGACTTTCAAAAAGGTCCCACACAAGAGATTAGTGTTCAAACCTGGTACACTTGGTATTGGTGGTAGGGTATTTCATTTCGGAGTCACGTGAGTGACTTCGTGAAGAACCCGCCAGCACGCATGCGCGACATATCGTCGCTCGCATTGCAGTCGACGGCTGGAGAGGAGCGCGGCTCATCACCAGCCCTTCATAAGGGCCACTCAGGTAAGTACTAACAACCTTGAGTTGGTTGTTCTGTGTGAATAATTGTGTTTTCTTCCACAGAGACATGGACAGTAGGAAAAGTAAAGGCCGTAAAACTTCTGCAAGGAGTTGTCGGCAACCCAACCCGGAGCCCCCCTCCACGGCAGGAGGACGGGCCGGGAAAAAGGCGCGCAAGCCGGGGAGCCCTGTATTCACAGGACCCGGTTTACCGACGCAGCTATGCCCTAGCGGGGTACCTGCAGAACAATCAGTCGGTACAGCGCCGGAGCAGGTGCATCCTGACTCCATCTCTCTCTCACCCACTGGGTCGTTCGCAGAGACGAGCAAGAGGGATTCGCGTGCTGATGCACGGCCCTTCTCCCTGAGCCCTCTTGAAGGAGGCAGGGATACAATTCCACTACCTAGCCCTTCGCGGGTTGAGGTCTCACCAGGAGCCACTAGGAAGTGGTCTGGTGAATCAGGCAGGCCCGAGTCCACTGGCAGACCAAGGGGGGCCAGTGTCGACTCACCACCCAGGGGGACCAGGAGGAGTCACAAGGGTGGAGCCTCGCCTAGGTCACCGCTTCCCCCGCTGGGGGCAGGTCGGGACCGTACGCCGTCTGGGTCCAGATTTAGGACAGTCGGCAAGCCCGTGCGGACGTCGGGTCACCACGCTGCGGCGTCAGGTGCCGACCTCTCCCCACCCATGCCCTTTGAGGCAGCCGGGTCCAGCTCAGCGAAGAGGAGGCGCTCGAGCAGGTCCGCGCGGGAATCGCTCAGCTTCGCCGAGGCGGCTGGTAGCGACACATCATCACAGTACCGATATTACCTCGACGAGGTACGGACTGATGATCGAGGTCCCTCAGGAAGATCTGCTGGATGTGGCAGCCAAATTCGGGTTACCCGTATCGTCAGGACTACCCCTCAACATCAAACTGGCCGCAACCATAGATTATCTTACTAACCATCAATTGCAGGAGGAGGTCCTTGCGAAGGCCATGGAGAGACACAAGGCTCCAGGGAACTGCAATTCACTCCACGTGCCGATTGTGAACATGCCAATCTGGGGTAATATCAGCCCGGGCATCAGAGCGCAGGAAGTGAAACTGCAGAGGATTTTAAAACTGCTTACGTCTGGGATCACCGCTTTTGCAAAGTCGGTAGATGGGGTTGATCTAAGCACCGAACAGGAGGATGCTCTAGCTCTACTCTGCAATACGCAGTACGAGATCAACGCTTTCCGGAAGAGCATTATCAAACCTTCCTTAAATCCCAAATTTGCGGGACTATGCAGAGCACCTCCTACCCCCCCACCTAGACAGCTGTTCGGGGAAGACCTCCCAAAGCAGGTCAAAGAGCTCGATGACCATGCGAAAACCATAGGTCTGATGAGACCACATTTTGTGGCCAGACCTTCGGCCAAGAAGACACCTTACTTCAGGCCACGAGGTCAGACCGATAGGCCAACAAGGACCTACGTTCCGGCACCTCCTCAATATCAACAGCCTCATCAGCCCAGGCCTTTTTTAGGACTAGGCCCTCAGCGGCCAGCATGGAAGATGCGGATTCCGCACCAACCACGAAACCCAGCGCCTCCACGTCCCACCAAAAATCCCAGGGACCGCCGATAACCATGAAGGTAAGGGGGTCTGGGTTCCATGCACTTGCATGTCTAACCTCACGAATTGGGGGCAGATTACGGGGATTTAAGGAGGCTTGGGAAACCATCACTTCAGATGAGTTTATCTTGCAAAGTATTCAGGGTTATGAAATTGAGTTTATTCATGGCCAATTGCCTCCACCCCAGCATATGCCGAATCGCAAATTTGCACTTTCCAAAAAAGAATTGGCAGAAGGCTATGCTGAAATCTTGAGTTTACAAGACAAAGGTGTGATAGAACGAACCACACATGAACCAGTTGAATTTGTGTCTAATATATTTACTAAAACTAAAAAAGACGGTGGATGCCGGGTCATTATAGATTTAACTCACTTGAATACCTTTGTAAAATACACCCATTTCAAAATGGACACATTTGAAACAGCCAAATCTTTGATTTCGGAGGGCTGCTTCATGGCATGCATTGATTTAAAAGATGCATACTATTCAGTATCCATTCGGAAACATCATAGGAAGTTCTTGAAGTTTACCTGGATGGATCAGCTTTGGCAATACAAAGCATTGCCCAATGGGCTTACTACAGCCCCCAGACTGTTCACCAAACTACTCAAGCCAGTGTTATCTACACTGCGGAGACAAAATCATACGGTCATGGCCTATTTGGATGACATTCTGATAATTGGGCACACTCTGGAATCCGCAGAGTTGGCGGTTTCAGCCACAGTGGAAATTTTTCAACAAATGGGGTTTATAATCCATCCAGACAAATCAAAGTTCCTCCCCGCACAGATCATGGACTACTTGGGGTTCACAATAGACTCCAATCGCATGATCACCACCATCCCAACTAACAAAATTGGTGATGTGTTTCAAGCATGCAAGAACCTGGTCTGCGCCAGTATACCGTCTATCAGATTAACTGCCAGGGTAATTGGCAAAATTGTAGCAGTATTTCCAGCTGCTCAATATGGACCTTTACACTATCAGAATTTACAAAGGTCAAAAATAACAGCATTAAAACTAAATGCTGGACATTATGATAGACCCATGCAATTGCCGGTTAAGGCAAAACTTGAGTTACTATGGTGGATTGGCAATATCCATAACTTTTTTAAACCCATCATTGTGCCTCGTCCAATGGTATACTTGCAAACAGATGCAAGCTCCCATGGCTGGGGAGCTACGGACAACAATAACAGTTGTGGAGGTAGATGGGATTCACGTGAAGCTACTTTGTTGTTAGCACAAGGGATAAACTATTTGGAGATGCTAGGAGCATTCCACGGACTAAGAGCCTATTGTTCAAACATGACTAACACTCATGTCCGTCTCCAAATAGACAATACCACTGCGGTGGCTTATCTGAATCATATGGGCGGTACCAGGTCAATTTCATGCAATGAATTGGCAAACACAATTTGGCTCTGGTGTATTCAACGGAATATTTGGATCTCAGCTACCTACTTGCCAGGTGAGCTCAATACAGTGGCGGACACCAGGTCACGGAAGTTCAATGACAACATCGAGTGGATGTTGAACCCCCAAATATTCACCAAAATTACAGCCAAATTTGGTAAACCGGATATTGACCTTTTTGCGTCACGGTTGAACCATCAGGTACCAACATACGTATCATGGGAGCCAGATCCTGGGGCAATGGCGATGGACGCATTCTCGCTAGACTGGGGGAAATGGTTCTTCTATGCCTTTCCTCCATTCTGCCTCATCAGTCGGGTATTGCGGAAAATCCAGCTCGATGCTGCCAAGGGCATCCTCATTATACCCGACTGGCCTACGCAATCATGGTATCCGGTGGTCCTTGGAATGATAAGTCAACCATGGGTCCTCTTGGAGGGTTGCCCACAATTGGTGACGAACCCTGCCACAGGGGAACCACACCCCTGCCATAGTCATTTGAATCTATTGGCTTGCAGGATCTGAACAGGCCACTACTTCAGTATGGTCTATCTTCAAGGACAATGGATACCATGGGAGCATCATGCAGGGAGTCCTCAAGACGGCAGTACTTATCGTACATCAGGAAATGGGAATCCTATTGTGGCCGCATGGACGTTGCATATGACTCCGTCTCCATCACAGATGTGCTGGAATTTCTTGCGGGGCTACACCATGATCAACATCTCAGCTATAGTGCCATCAATAGCGCCAGGAGTGCGCTCTCGTCCTACCTCAATATTGAGGTAGGATCCAATAAATTGGTCTCCAAACTTATGCGGGGGATATTTAATTCCAACCCGCCGAGGCCCCGTTACAACGTCACATGGGATATTGGCAAAGTGCTGACCCTGCTGAGAACATGGTCACCCATGACGGGGCTCGAATTGGACAAACTCACCCTGAAGGTGGTGATGTTGATGGCACTTACTTCAGCACAAAGGGTGCAAACGCTTCACAAGGCCAAGATCGACAGAATGATCTCTACCCCTGAACGGGTCACTTTCTTCATTGATGAATTGCTCAAGCAGCATAGACCTGGATTTACAGGGCTGCAGCTGGAGTTTCCAGCATACCCCGCTGATGCTAGGCTATGCATAGCCACCCATATCCGCCACTATATCAAAGTGACGAGGAAAATAAGGGGAATGGAGCAATACCTGTTCATCAGTCATAAAAAACCTCACCATAGAGTGACGGTGCAGACGATATCCCGATGGCTCAGGATCGTCTTGAACAAAGCAGGTATTGACACTGATGTTTTTAAATCCCATTCCACCAGGGCAGCATCAACATCGGCGGCAAAGGCCATGGAGGTGCCCATGGACCAGATACTTGCCACAGCGGGATGGGCCAGTGAAGCCACTTTTCAACGGTTTTACAATAAACCCGTCACCGTACCTGGAATGTTCGCAGGAGCCGTGCTGGATGCAGGCCGAGAACATACAGTTCCCCCTCAGTGAGGGGTCCTTTCTTGTTGTTATTAATAAATATTATTATTTTTCAGAGAAACAGTGACGGAAATTGATTACTGCTGTCCACCTTTTCAGTAGCGTGTGTGATAGCATGGACGTTGTCCAGGGCGTGAAATCACAGAAGCTTTGAAGTCTTCACGAAGTCACTCACGTGACTCCGAAATGAAATAGTAAGATTAAACGAGAACTTACCAGTTTGAAGTTTGATCTTTATTTTATGAGGAGTTGCGATGAGGGATTTCGTGCCCTCCGCTCCCAACCCTCGATCATAAAGTCAACTGGTAACTAGAGTCTCTTTAATCTTACTATAACAAGTCATTTCTTGGCTTGGTTTTTCTGTGATTCCACACCGCGGCTTTGAAGTATGTCGCGCATGCGTGCTGGCGGGTTCTTCACGAAATCCCTCATCGCAACTCCTCATAAAATAAAGATCAAACTTCAAACTGGTAAGTTCTCGTTTAATCTTACTATTAACATGGATAGAGAACTGGTTGGCAGACAGGCAGCAAAGAGTAAGAATTAACGTGTCCTTTACAGACAGTGATTTGTTGGGAGCCCTAAGGCTTGGTGTTGGGACCCCAGTTGTTTACAATGCATATTAATGATTTAGATGAGCAAATTAAATGTGATATCTCAAAGTTTGCGGAAGACACAACGCTGGGTGGCAGTATGAGCTGCGAGGAGGTTGCTGTGAGGCTGCAGGGTCACCAGTTGCCGGATTAACCTGATGAATGTTTTATTGATGATTTGCGTTATCTTGCCCTGCAGGGTCATTTGAATAGGTTGGGTGAGTGAGCAGATGCTTGGCAGTTGCAGTTTAATGTGGATAAATGTGAAGTAATGGCAAGAACAGGAAGGCAGGTTATTATCTTAATGGTGTCAGATTTGGAGAAGGGGAGGTGCAACGAGACCTAATTGTGCCTGTACAGGTAGTGGAGAAAGCTAATGGCATGTTGACATTCATTGTGTGAGGATTTCAGTATAGCAGCAAGGAGTTGTACGGGGCCCTGGTGAGACGGCACCTGGAGTATTGTTTGCAATGTTGGTCTCCTAATTTGAGGAGGGACAGGGCTTATTATCAGGGCTGCCAACTCTCACGCGTTGAACGTGAGAATAACGCATTTGGGCAAATTCTCACGCTTTCACGCTGATCACAAATTTATCATGCTCTGTCGTGAGAAATTCTGTGATCAACGAAAATGTCAAAACTCATATAAATTGCATGGGCCGCGGGTGTTGGAGAGCCGGGGCCGAGGGACGGATGGAAGCAACGGGCGGGAACAGATGCGGGAAGCCGGGGCTGGCGAGTGTTTGCGGGGTCGGCGAGTGTTTGCGGGGTCGGCGAGTGTTTGCGGGGTCGGCGAGTGTTTGCGGGGTCGGCGAGTGTTTGCGGGGTCGGCGAGTGTTTGCGGGGTCGGCGAGTGTTTGCGGGGTCGGCGAGTGTTTGCGGGGTCGGCGAGTGTTTGCGGGGCTGGCGAGTGTTTGCGGGGCTGGCGAGTGTTTGCGGGGCTGGCGAGTGTTTGCGGGGTCGGCGAGTGTTTGCCGGGCTGGCGAGTGTTTGCGGGGTCGGCGAGTGTTTACGGGGTCGGCGAGTGTTTGCGGAGTTGGCGAGTGTTTGCGGGCAGGCGAGTGTTTGCGTGGTTGGCGAGTGCTTGCGGGTCGCTCGCTGCACCTCTGGCCATGGAGCAGCCCCAGTGCAAGAGTCTCGGGCCGCCGGAGGTGTCTAAGGCATTGTGCCGCTGCCGTGAGTCTGTTCCGAAAGAACAGAAACTCCCAAAGGGAGGGGGAGAGAGAAAGAGGGAAAGGAGACAGTGGGGAGAGAGAGGGGGAGAGAGAGGAGGGAGAGGGGAGGTTGAGGGGGACGCGAGAGAAGAGAGGGAGGAGAGGGAGTTGGGAGAGAGGGGGAAGAGAGAGGGGGTGAGAGGGATGTGGAGAGAGGTGGAGATTGAATGGGGGGAGAGAGGGGGAGAAAGGAAGAGAGAGGGGTGGTAAGAAAGGGAGGGGGTAGAGAGAGCAGGAAGAGAGAAACAGGGAGGATGGCAAAGAGAAAGTGGAGATAGAGGAGAAAGAGAGGGGAGAGAGTGAGAGCGAGGTGGGAAGCAGAAATGGGGAGAGAGAGGGGGAGAGTGTGTGGGGAGAGAACACGAGGGAGACAAAAAGAGAGGGGGAGAAGGATGGAGAAAGAGAGAGGGGGAGAGAGAATCAGGGGAAAGAGAGGGAGAGACAGGGGAGACCTCAGTGGGAGGGCGAGAGGGTGAATAGAGAAAGGAGAGAGGAGGGGAGAGAGGGGGAGAGAGAGGGGGAGAGAGAGAGGGGGGGATAAAGAGAGGGAAGGGGTTGGGGGAGAGAAAGGGTGAGGGAGAGAGAGAGAGAGAGAGCAAAGAGAGAGGGGAGATGGGGGAGAGGGGGGGTGAGAGGAAAGAGAGGGAAGAGAGAGGAGGGAGTGTGAGGTGGGAGGGCAAGAGAGAGGGGAGAGAGAGAGAGGGGGAGAGAGAGGGGGGGGGGATATAGAGGCAGGGCTGCCAACTCCCATGCATTGAGCGTGAGAATCATGCATTTTGCCAAATTCTCACGCTGATCACAAATTTCTCACACTCTGTCGTGAGAAATTCTATGATCAACAAAAATATCAAAACTAATAACAACTGCATGGGCCACAGGAGTTGAAGCAGAAGCAGCGGTGGGGACAGGTGCAGACGGGGAGCAGGAACGGCGAGTGTTTGCCAGGCTGGCGAGTCGCTCACTGCAACTCTGGCCACAGAGCAGCCTCAATGCAAGAGTCCATGGGCGTTGGAATCGTTGCACCGCTTCCGTGAGAGTTTCTGTGCCAAATTCGTCCAGGTGACCAGCATGGATCAGGATGCGGTTTGGTGCATCCTGGAGGACAACCAGTGGCTGCTGGAAGTAAATACCAAGCACTGTGTAGAAACGGTGGAAGATAGTGGATTTCAAATGGGAGTGGTTGGAGAAAGCAACCTGCTTGCCGGCTAGATTTTCACTTAAATATAGATGGTTTATGCATGCAACCAATAATATAGCTTACTCAGTACCATTAATCCCGCCTTAGTTAACATCAATCATAATGCTTTCCCCCTCCCTGGGTATAGTTCAGTAGGAGAGTGGAACCAGTGCTTGCTGATGTGTGTTATACCCTGTGCCATCATTAAAGGATGTTGTACACTTCAAGAGTATGTGAATTGCTTATTTGCATGGTGTCGATGCTGGAAGATACCTGTGTCTCCTGTCTATCGGGTTTTATTTCTTTCTTTTGATTTTGTGTCTATTTGTGCTCCATCTTTCTGGCCATGGCGTCTTCTTGCAGAAAGCCCACGCAGCTTGTCTTTGATGCTGATATATCTGAGCGCTGGGCAACGTTTGAATTTGATTTCGCCCGCTTTGTCAACGTCGTGCACCGTGCCGAACCTGAATCAGTTAAATCCTCCCTCCTCCTCAACCTTGTCAGACCTGATGCCATGAGGAGAGCCAGAACTTTCACCTACGCTCCAGCGGGCCTGGACATGAATAATGTGGTGATTACTCCTGCAGAATCAGACAGTGACCCCACTTGCCTGCGACATAAGTTCAGGGAGATTTGTGACCTGCCCTCGAGCCACATTCTAGAGAGGGCACGGTTTTTTTTTACAAGGAAACACTTGCCGGATTAACCTGTTGAATGTTTTATTGCTGATTTGCGTTATCTTGTCCAGCGGTGCCGTTTCGGTGACATGACAGATCAGCTCACCAGAGACATTTTAGTAACTGGCATGCGTGACCAGAAGTTGCGTTGTGAGCTTCTAAGGGATTCGGATCTAATGTTAGTCAAGCTATGCATGCCTGCAGAATGTCTGAGTTGAATTGCCAGATGACCAGTGTGATTTGGGCACTAAATCTATCAACCTGGCTGGCTTTAAGAGATCACAGCCTCGGATGGGAAACACTGCTTTCCTGCCGCGTGCCAACCCAGGTCCTGGTGAAATGCCCCCCAAGAGGTGCCCAAACTGTAACTACATACACCACAGACTGTCGACGTGCCCCGCCTATGGTAAGGCCTGCAATTTTTGTAAAAAACTGAATCATTTCTCTGCAGCCTGTCGGGCCCGTGGGAAACCTGTACAAACCTCCAGACCTAATCTAAACAGGCTGACACAATTTGATAACTGCTACGGCTCACAGCCTTCCATAGAAGAATCCTACGATGAGGAACCAACTCGTTCTCCAGAGGAGTCGAGCATGTGTTTACCCTCCTCCATGCACCTGGCCAGCGTAACGATCCTACCATATCAATAACTGTCAATGGTTTGACCTTCCTCGCTAAGTTAGACACGGGGGCGAGAGTGAATGTTTTGTCAATAAACCTTTTCAACAAGATAAGGAATAATGAGGCCTTGATTGCTGACCGTTCAACTCTGCATGCCTATGGAGGAGAGATTCTAAGGCCAGTGGGGAGGGCCAATTGTGTGCTGCAAAAGGCCACACAAAACCTGTTTTTTTACATTTTGAATTCTAACTGCGTGACTCTGCTGGGCAACCGTGCGTGCCAGAATCTTGGCCTGGTGTCCTTCGACCACACGGTCCACAAAGTGCAACTGTCGTTTGACCCAGTAACAGAATACCAAAACCTGTTCAACGATGACATGGGAAAGTTACCACTGACTTACCATATTTGCATGGACCCAAATGTGACGCCCGTGGTCCGCGCACCTCACAGGGTGTCTCATGCCATGAAAGACAAGGTCAAGGCGATGCTCAACAACATGGTCGAAATGGGGGTGCTAGAAGCGGTTAGCAAGCCCACCGATTGGGTCTCCACAATGGTTGCCACGCTAAAGAATGACAAGAATGAAATACGCGTGCATCAACCCGAAGACCTTAAAACTTGCCATCTGGAGACCCCACTATCCCATGCGGTCCATTGAGGACGTTGCGGCTCAGGTCAGGCAGGCCACCGTTTTTTCGATCCTAGACGCTAAGAAGTCGTTTTGGCAGATTCCATTGGACAAAGCGTCTTCTGGCCTGACTACCTTCTCCACGTTTGAGAGTTTCAAGTTTCTGCGAATGCCTTTCGGCATTAATTCTGCTAGCGAGGTGTTCCAGTGAACGATGGAGCAAATAGTCTCAGACCTGCCATGTGCCATCATCGTGGATGATATCCTGGTCTATGGGAAGAACATTGCTGAGCACGACCTGAACCTCCGCCACGTCCTGGATCGGGCTCAACGGGCCAACCTGAAACTGAATCCCAAGAAATGCCAGCTTCATGTCTCAGAAGTCACGTATGTTGGACATGTAGACCCCACCGACGTGCCAGGTCTGCAACGCTTCCTGGGCATGGTGAATTACCTTGGGAAGTTTATACCAAATCTCAGTGAGCTGAGTGCACCCCTGCGGCAGCTGACAAAAAAGGATATCGCCTGGGCCTGGGTCCCACAGCACCAGCAGGCTTTCGACTGTCTCAAGTCCAGACTGATTAACACACCGACATTGAGGTTCTTCGATGTAAGCCGCACCATCACCGTCGCCTGTGACGCTTCCAAGTTCGGTCTGGGCGAGGCCTGGCTTCAGTCTGTCAATGGATCGTTACATCCTGTCTCCTATGCCTCCCGCATCATGACGGACACCGAGCAGCGGTATGCTCAGATCGAGAAGGAGCTGGTCGCGGTAGTGTTTGCCTTCTCCAAGTTCAGAGACTTCCTGTTTGGCAGCAAATTCACGGTCGAAACCGACCATCAGCCACTGGTGACAATTCTGAACAAACCGATTCATGCTGCCCCTGCCAGGCTGCAGCGTATGATGCTGCAGCTCCAGCGTTTCGACTTCAATATAGTCTACAAGAAAGGCACCGAGATGCACATTGCGGACACCCTGTCCCACGCCCCGCGGACTTCCTGTGCCCGCTACCCCTACGAAACAGAAGACTTGCTAGTACTGGGTGTTGACTTTATTCCCACCAAGCAGTTACAGCTTTTGGCCGAGCACGCCACTACTGATCCAGTTGTGCAGCTTGCCTTTGTGATTAAATTGGGGTGGCCAATGAAGCGCTCCAGCGTGCCGACTGAAACACAGCCTTTCTTCCTGGTCCACGATGAACAGGTGCTACAGAATGGCGTTATTTTCAAGGATAAAGTTGTAGTCCCGAAGATTAAGATTTAAGATATTCTTGGGATTCATCCTTTGATCAGGAACATGCCCTCAAAGAGATGTTCAGTGTTGGTGATGAAGAAGGGTCTCAACTCAAAACATCACCTATTCCTTCGCTCCATAGATGCTGCCTCACCCGCTGAGTTTCTCCAGCAATTTTGTCTCCCCTCAGTTTTGGTGAAGTCATGATTACAATTCGTGTTCTATTGAACAGCCTGAATAAGGTTCAGAGCCCAAAATAGCTGGCGAGTACTCATAAAGGGTCAATATTTGTTTAAAATTCATGAAAATAGCAGATGCTACACAGTTGGTGAGGTGGAAGGTAGATCTCCCTTGCTTGGTGCAGCAGTGGAGTTGCTGCCTCACAGCACCAGAGATCTATGAGTGCTGACTGTACGGAGTTTCCACTTTCTCCCCGTGGCCTACGTGGGTTTTCTCCGGGTGCTCCAGTTTCCTCCCACACTCCAAAGACGTACAGGTTTGCAGGTTAATTGGCTTTGGTAAAATTGTCCGGGGTGTGCGTAGGATAGAGCTCGTGTACCGGGATGGTTGGTCTGCGTGGACTCGGTGGGCCAAAGGGCCTGTTTCTGCGCTGTATCTCTAAACTAAACTGTAATCTAAGTCAAAGTGCTGGAGTAACTCTGTGGGTCAGGCAGCAACTCTGGAGAACATGGATAAGTGATGTTTCAGATCGGGACCATTCTCCAGACTGAAAATCGAGTTAGTTTTGTGTGGAGATACTGCTTGGAAACAGGCCCTTCGGCCCACTGATTCCACGCCAACCATGGATCACCCATTGTCAATGGTTCTATGTTGTCCCACTGTCTCATCCACTGGACATACTTTGGATAATTTTAGAGGCCAATGAACCCACACACCTGGAGTGTGTGAGGAAACCGGAGCACCCGGAGAAAACCCACACAGTCACGGGGGTGAACGTACAATCTCTGTACATACAGCACCCGTAGTCGAGATGGAACCTGGGTCTCTGGCGTTGTGAGGCAGCAACTCTACCACCGCTCCACCGTGCCAACCTGGTTGAGGAATAGTCCACTTGGTCGAGGAATGCAACGAGCCATCTGAGGCAAGCGTTTGGATTGTAGAAATCTAAACTAATTTCAGAACCCTGATTTTGTTATTCCCCACAATTCTCATTTTTTTAACGGTCAATTGATTTATCTTTACACTTCCTTTTTAAAAATAATATATATTTTTAACCACTGTGTGTTTTAATGCTGTGCCTCAGACTTTTATCGGCAAGGTCTAGGATTCACAGGTTGTCAGTCAGGGAGTGTTTTACCAAAAGCACGATTCTTTCCCGTTATTGACTTTGGGGACTTTGTAATTGATTTCATAAAATGGACTGTGGTAGATCAGATAGAACATAAATGACATGACAGTACAGCAGAGAAACTGTTCCTTCGCCCAACAAACGATCCCCGGAATGAGTATTGTGTAGGTTGGGAGGTCATGTTACAGTTGTATAAGACATTGACTAGAGCACATTTAGAGTATCGTGGTCAGTTTTGGTCACCGTTCAAATATGTTGTCAAGCTGGAAAGGATGCAGAGAAGAATAACGAGGCCATTACCAGGACAAGAGGGCCTCAGCTACTGAGAGAGATTGCGCAGGCTAGGACATTATTCCTTGGAGCGCAGGAGGGTGAGGGGTGATCTTATAGAGATGTACAAAATCATGAGAGGAATAGAAACATAGAAACATAGAAATTAGGTGCAGGAATAGGCCATTCGGCCCTTCGAGCCTGCACCGCCATTCAATATGATCATGGCTGATCATCCAACTCAGTATCCCGTACCTGCCTTCTCTCCATACCCTCTGATTCCCTTAGCCACAAGGGCCACATCTAACTCCCTCTTAAATATATCCAATGAACTGGCCTCAACTACCCTCTTTGGCAGAGAATTCCAGAGACCCACCACTCTCTGTGTGAAAAAATTCCTTCTCATCTCGGTCCTAAAGGGTTTCCCCCTTATCCTTAAGCTGTGACCCCTTGTCCTAGACGGCCCCAACATCGGGAACAATCTTCCTGCATCTAGCCTGTCCAACCCCTTAAGAATCTTGTAAGTTTCTATAAGATCCCCTCTCAATCTCCTAAATTCTAGAGAGTATAAACCGAGTCTATGCAGTCTTTGCTCATAAGACAGTCCTGACATCCCAGGAATCAGTCTGGTGAACCTTCGCTGCACTCCCTCTATGGCAATAATGTCCTTCCTCAGATTTGGAATAGATCAGGTAAATTCACATTCTGTACCCAGGTTAGACGACTCAAAAGCCAGGGGACAGGTTTAAGAAGAGGGTGGATATATTTAATAGGAATTTGAGGGGTAACTTTTTTACACAAAGAGTGGTATATATATGGAACAAACTGCTGAATGCGGTCGTTAACCATTGCCATAATACATAAGGTATTACCATAATACACAAGATATATTTGGACAGGTACATGGATAAGTGAAGTCAAGTTTATTTGTCACATACACATACAAGATGTGCAGTGAAATGAAAGTGTCAGTGCCTGCGTGATTGGGCAAAACAACAGAACAGAACAGAACAGAACCAGTATTTACATTGTAGATTAAAAAAAAATAAAAAGCCACAACACAACAGTAATTTAGTCGCCGGTGAGATTAGAGTTTACAGTCCTGATGGCCTGTGGGAAGAAACTCCATCTCATCCTCTCTTTTCACAGTGTGACAGCGGAGGCGCTTGCCTGACCGTACGTCCTCGGATGTTGAGCCCTTCTAAAGTCCACAATCAGCTCCTTAGTTTTAGTGACATTCAAGAGGAGGCTGTTGCTCTGACACCAGAGTGCCAGATTAGCCACCTCTTCCCAGTAGGCCTTCTCATCGTTATCGGAGATCAGGCCCACCACCACAGTGTCATCAGCAAACTTGAAGATGGAATTGGAGCTGTCCCTGGCCACACAGTCATGTGTGTACAGCGAGTACAGTAGGGGGCTAAGGACGCAACCCTGGGGGGATCCTGTGTTCGGGGTGAGGGGTTGGAGGTATGTCTCCCCATCTTAACCACCTGGGGCCTATCGGTGATAAAGTCCAGGACCCGGGCACACAGGGGAGTGTTTAGTCCCAGTTCCAGCACCTTCTCAGCAAGTCTGGTGGGGACTATGGTATTGAAAGCTGAACTGAAATCAATGAACATCATCCTCATATAGGCCCCCCTTCTGGCTGTCAAGGTGAAAGAGATTGGGAGACCGCATCATCCGTGGATCTTTTCGGACGTTATACAAAATGCAGCAGGTTCATAGTGCGATGGAGGAAGGCACAGATGTAGTTCTTGATCAGCCTCTCGAAGCATTTCATGACCACCGAGGTGACGGCCACTGGTCGGTAGTCATTCAAGCAGGCTGGAGAGGCATTCTTAGGTACAGGTAGAATGGTGGATCTTTTGAAGCAGGCAGGGACCACGGACTTGGCCAGGGAGAGGTTGAATATTGTGGCGAGCACTGGAACAAGCTGATTAGCACAAGACTTTAGTACTCGCCCAGATATACCATCTGGGTCTACAGCTTTCCTCGTGTACACAGGTGTCACAGCCCTCCTCACGTCATGCTCGAACACCGAGAATGTGTGCACATCCCCAGCGGTGGACCTCCCTCCAGCCTCGCTAGCCTGCGTTGCTGGCGGTGTTGTTGTTAGCCGGCGAGCTAGGGGTGATGTTGCCCGTCTCCACTCGTGCGTAACAGGACTTCAGGTCATCAGCTAGGGAGGTGCCGGCACTCCCGCTTGAGGTGGGGTGGGGGGGGCTACTCCGGTAGTGAGTTATAGTCCGTAGCCCCTGCCAACGGCGTCTGATGTCCCGCTGCACCATCTGCGACTCCATCCTGTCCCTGTACCTCCTTTTTGTGTCCTTCACCGCCCTTCGCAGTCTGTAGGTCTCTCCCTCATAGTCATCCATATTGCCGGATGCCAGGCCGGAGTTGTAAGCAGCCGTGCGAGCATTCAAGGCAACGCGAATGGACCTGTCCACCCAGGGTTTTTGGTTAGGAAATATGCTCACCCTTACCGTGGGGGCGATGTTATTGGCTATTGCTGCAATGAAGACCGTGACCGCTTCCGCGAACTCACTGACATCTCTGGAACTTGATTGTAACATATTCCAGTCAACACCGCTCAGTGCATCCTGCAGCATGGCGTCTGAATGGTCAAACCACCGCTTTATGTCCCTAGTCACTGCCACTTCCCGTACTGTCCGTTGTTTATACTTCGGCAGCAGGAATAGGGCAGCGTGGTCAGATTTTCCAACAGGAGGGAGAGAAACGGCCTTGTAGCCTTTCCTGAACGGCGTGTAGCAGTGGTCCAAAGATCTTTCCCTCATGGTGACACACGTGATGTGTTGGCAGAAGTTAGCAAAACCTTTTTGAGATTTGCCTTATTAAAATCTCCAGCCACCACCATAGCCGCGTCAGCATTCTTGTTCTGATGCCGACATAACTCTTGTATAGGACCGATAGTGCCATGTTGGTGTCCGCATGCGGTGCTATGTAGACGGCTGTGATGGTCACTGAGCTGAACTCACGGCGAAGGCAGAATGGACCTCTCCGCTCTCAGCGAGACAGTGTGGGCGGGACTGATGGTCGAGGGCGCCGATTGGACGAGAGAGATGTCGGTCAGCAGGCAGTTGGGGGGGGGGACATGATGATTGAGCGCGATGATTGGCGGCGGGTGTCAGTCAGTGGCGGAGGTAGGGGGGTGGGACAGAGGATAGAGTGAATGGAGGAGGGAGACATCGTGGTGGAGCAGAGATCATAGAGCTGAGCTTTAATCAGCCCGTCCGCGGGGCCTTTCATCGCCCGGCCCGGCTTAAAATCAATCTGCTGAATCGAGGCATTCGAGGCTCCCGATGTTGAAGCCCCCGCCGGCAGATTTTAAACGGCGCTGGGATATGAAAGGCCCCGTGAACGGGACGATTTTAGCCCCACGATTCGGGGTGGACGAAGATGATGTTGCTGGAGTTCGGAGTCGGTCACCAACCAGGTTAGCTCGCCATGTTACTGTCCACAGGGCCCACGGCTGAAGCCTCCGAAGCCTCGCGCTTGTGTGTTGATGTGTGTGTTTTTGCGCACATGCACGTGTGGCGCAAAATATTGTGCCCCCCCCCATGTTTCTATAGCGATTTCCACCGCTGATACGCTAAAGTTTAGATTTAAGAGTGTTTTCCGGTCATACATTGTTAGTGCTAATGTGTTAGTAGTAAGAAATAAATGTAAAATGAACAAAATGAAATGGAAAAGCGCACAATCTCCGCGGAGCTACCACGACGGCGACTGGGCCCGGCCGCGCCATCTTGCACCAGGATAGGTTTTAAGATAGGATAGATTTCACATAGGATAGGTTTTGAGGGATACGGGCCGAGGGTGGACAATTGGCAATAGTGCAGATGGAGCATGTTGGTTGGAGTGGGCAAGTTGGGCCGAAGAGCCTGTTTCCACACAGTGTGACTCTATGCCGTTGATCATTAACCAACTGTATATCAACGTACCCCCTTCACCTGCATCCACCGATGCCTCATCACACTTTGTCCTGCCCCTCTCTCAAACTTTCTCACATATCCCAATACAATCAGTTTGCAGAAGTGTCCCAAACCAAAACGCTACATATCCATGTTCCCCAGAGATGCTGTCTGACCCGCTGAGTTACTCCAGCATTGTTTTTGTCTTTTTTATTGAACCAGCATCTGAAGTTCTTGTATCTCCTGGTTATTGTTGTAGTTTGATGGGACGTCGCTCGATATGTTTGCATCAGACAGATTATCTGTGCACATCTTCAGAATACATTGTTTAGCAATGTTACACAATCAAGTCTGCAATTTATCCCATCAGGTAAAGCATAAAAATAAGTTTAATTTGACACCTAATTCACTTTCATATCTTCAGTATTAAAAAAATATGACATTTTCAGTTATTATAGATTGAAGCATTCTGAAACAAATATGAAACAATCTTACTTGGATGACCTGAAATCAAAGCATATAATTAATTAGTTACATAATTGTAGCTAACTACAAAATACAATTACTAGATCTAAAAATCTATCCATTTCTTAAGAAAAAGTTAACATTTTTAAATACCCTAAGTGTCCAAATAATATTCCCACAAGAATTCACAATCTAACACAAATTTTAAATCTCATTGTCATGAATTTATAGACCAAAGGGAAGGAATTTAATGTTTAATTCCCGTAAATTAATGGGCATTTTAATCCTTGCAAATGGGTTTTTGTGGAAAGCGATCGATTGGAACGTTGCGGTTGCAGTGAATTTGAATCCCATATCGGCAGGAAAAATAGTGCCGGTTCGTATGGGGCCAAAATCACATTTTTGCCAATGAAATTTGGATTAAAGTCATCCTATGAAGCAAGTTTATATGTAAAATAAACGACTTGCCTTATGTTTTGACCCCGACGTGAGATCCGTCCCGTTGTCCGCGTTAGAAGTAGCTTTTTATTTCACTCCAGGGATTAAATTGTCCCACGAATTTTTTTAAAACAACCACAGAGAACGGAAGTCAGAACGATTTTTCTGCAGCAGCTGAACAGCCTGACAGGCAGGGCTCTGACAGGCAGGAGAAAACGGCATTTTAATCCAGCCCCCCCCCCCCAAAGGTGCCAAAGTCGCGCACATGTCCAGTGGCAGAACTGCAGCGCTGCTCAAGGTAGGTATTGTAACATCGCTAATTAAATCCGATAATTCCAATAAAGATAGTTATCTCTAATGAGGTTATATTTTACCATGTCTACACTTTGACCCCGGTTCGATCCACTCTTCGGGAGCTGACTATGTGGAGTTTGCATGTTCTTTCCTTGACTGCGTGTGTTTTCTCCGTGTGCTCCGATTCCCCACTAGACAGAGGGTGGTGGGTAGGTGGAATGAGCTGCCGTACCATAGGGTAGTTTACAAGCCAGTGGTATGATCATTGACCTCCAATTTCAGGCTTTCTCCCTCTTTCCCCTCCCATATCCATCTCTCCCACAGCTCACTGTCACCGCCTCTCCTTTTCTTCTTACCGCCCCCCCCTTCCTACCCCCACAGGGAAGAAGGGTCTCAACCCGAAACGTTGTCTTTTGACTTTGCTCCATAGATGCTGCCTCACCCGCTGAGTTTCTCCAGCATTTCTGTCTCCCATAACAACAGTTGAAGTACATTTGGACAAGTATATGGACAGGCAGGTGTCAGGGTGATATGGGCCAAACATGGGCAGGTGGGTCTAATTTAGGTGGGGCATCTTGGTCAGATTGGGCAAGTTGGGCCAAAGGGTCTATTTCCGTGCTGTATTACTCTATGCATGGTTCTCTACAAGTGGTCAGTCAGGTAAAGATGAAACTTGCCTTCATGGGCAAGCGGACACAAGCCACAGGAAGGATGCCACTGAGTTTGAAATGGTGCAAATGACATTCACCAGGAATGTTACCAGAGCCCATAGAACATTAGAACAATGGCAGACTTGATATGGGGCGAGGTTGGTTAATCTGGGTCCTTTTCCTTCACCAGAAATATGTGCATGCTACGCTTCATGTGGTACCACACAGAGACTCTATCCGTCCGTCTGTCTGCCTGTCTGTCTGTCTGTCTGTCTGTCTGTCTGTCTGTCTGTCTGTCTGTCTGTCTGTCTGTCTGTCTGTCTCCCTCTCTATCTCTCTCTATATATAATATATATATACATAACTCTCTTTCCCTCTCTATCTCTCTCTCTATCTCCCTCTCTATCTCTCTCTCCACCCGTCCCTCTCTCCGCTCGCTCTCCCCATCTCACTCCCAATCCTCTTTCTCCCCTCATCCTCCAACATTCTGCCCTCTCTCTCCTTCTCTCTTCCCCCTCTCACAATCCCATTTTTCTTTTTTCCCTCTCGCTATCCCATCTCTCTCCCTCCTCTCTCTCCCACCTTTCACTCCATCGCTCTCTCCGTCCTCCCTCTCTCCCTGTCTCTCCCACTCACTCCCCATTCTTACTTTCTCTCTCTCCTCTCCCGTTCTCTCTCTATCTCCCTCTCTCTCTCTCCTCTCTATCTTTCTCCTCCTCCTCTCACACCCTCCTCCCTCTTCCCCTCCATCTCCTCGCCTCTCTCTCTCTCCCCGTCTCTTTCTCGACTCACTCTCCCCATCTCTCTCCTCATTTTCTCATTCCCCCTCGCTCTCTCCCTTCTCACTCCACCCCATCTCTCTCCCCTCTCTTTCCCTCCCACACTCTACCTACCACGCTCTCTCTCTCTCTCACTCTACCGCCCTAACACTCCCACTCTTACTCTCTCTCCTCTCTCGCAACATCTCCCCCTCTCTCTCCCCTCCCTCACTCACCCCCATTCCCCCTCCCTGCTCTCTCTTCACCCGCACTCACACACTCCCCTCTCTATCCTGGCTTCCCTCTCTCTCCCCACTCTCTCTCCCCCTCCCCTCTCTCCCGCTACTCTCACTTTCACCACCTCTCATCTGTACCTCCTCTCTCTCTCCCCACTCCCTCCCTCCTGACACCCCGTCTCTCACCTCTCTCTGCCCACTCTCTCCCCTGTATCTCCGCCTCTCTCTCTCCCTCTCTCTCCCTCTTACTCCCCACTCTCTCTTTCTATTCCCCCACTCCCTCTCTCTCCCCCTCTCTCCGCGCCTCTCTCATCTCCCTCTTTCTTTCCCCCCCCCTCTTTCTTTTTTTTGTAATATTTTTTTATTTGAAGTAAACCGTTTACAATGTAAAGCTTACTTTATAAACTAACACCTTAATTCAATATTACTACAAATAACATATCAATACTTAATATCTATTTTTTGGAAATAAAGAAAAAGATATATAAAAGAGAAAAGAAAAAAGAGTAAATAAAAAAGAATAAAAAAAATTCTTCCCACATACTTCAATCGTAAATAAAAAGAAAATAAAAAGGGAAAATTTAAAAAACAAAAATATTACATATATATAAACAAAAACTAAAGTCATTATACGAAATACTATTTCATTCAGAAATATCTCTAATAAATGCACAATAATATCAATTATAAATAAGTTATTCGCATCGGATCCATAGGGTGTCAGTCGAGCCGTGATTCCAAGAATAGCTACTTTTCTAAATACTGTATATATGGAGACCATATCGATTCAAAAGAATTATACCTGTCCAAAAGGACAAATCTAATTCTTTCCAAATTCAACGTCTCTAACATCTCTGCTTTCCACATTTTAATTGTTGGAGATAATGTTCCCTTCCAAAATTTAAGTATCATTTTTTTCCCTATTATTAAACAGTAATCAAAAAAATTTCTTTGATTAACCGTGAGTACCAAATTTGGCTCCGGGATTCCGAATATTATTAATTTTGGGTCTGGGTCGAGTTCAACCTTAAGAACTTCCGAAATAACTTTAAAAATTTCAATCCAATAATAATTCAACCGTGGACACGTTACCAAACTATGTATTAAATTTGCTTCAAGATTCTTACATTTATCACAAATAGAGGAGAGATTAGGAAAAATACTTTTTAATTTGGTTTTCGAGTAGTGTAATCTATATATAACTTTAAATTGTATCAGTGTATGTCTGGCATTCAAAGAACACCAATGTATTCTTTGTAAGCATTCTTCCCAAGTTTCTTTTGTTATAGGTAATCCGATTTCATTTTCCCATGCTTGACGATATGTTTCAGTTGTTGGGTTCCCTTTATCTAAAATAATATTGTATATATAAGCTATAAGCTTATCCGTATTTGGATGTAAATTAAACAGCTCATCTAATAAGCCTGGTTCTTTTTTTTTATAGTCTTGTGTGTTACATTTAATAAAATCTCTAATTTGTAAATACCTAAAATGGTGTTGTGAAGGTAATCCAAAAATATCTTGTAACTCTTCAAATAATAAAAAATTTCCATTTCTATAAAGGTGTCCTATCCTTTTAATTCCTAAATCCTCCCACAGTCTAAACCCCGCATCTAAGATTGAGGGTTTAAACAGTGGGTTATTCCTAATTGGTAACCTAAAAGAAAGATTATCCAGATATAGGGTCTTAACTATCTGTTTCCAAATACGCCTATTATTATGAATTATAGGGTTGTCCCTATAAGTCTTTTTTTGTACTTCCTTAGGTGCGAAAATAATCGACTCTATATTGAAAGGTAAACAGTCTTCCTTTTCCATTTTTAACCACATTGGTTCAACATCCATATTTACCCACCAAAAATTCATATTCTTAATCTGGACTGCCCAAAAGTAATATAGAAAATTTGGAAGTGCCAGCCCTCCATTTATCTTAGACTTACATAAGTGTTTTTTACTTATTCTATGACTTTTGTAATCCCAGACAAAATTATTAACTATAGTATCAATTTTTTTTAAAAAACTTTTTGGAGAAAAAAAGGAATTGCCTGAAATAAATATAACAATTGTGGTAAAAAAATCATCTTTATAGCATTAATCCTACCGATCATAGATATAGGGAGTGTTTTCCAATATAAAATGTTTTTTTTAAGTTTCTCTAATAATTGATAATAATTAGCTTTAATTAATAATTTATAGGATTTAGACACATTGATTCCTAAATATTTAAATTTATCTGTAACTATTTTTAGTGGGTATTTTTGTAATATATTTACATTTATACCAGTTATAGGCATAATGTCACTTTTATTCCAATTAATCCTATATCTTGAAAATACGCTAAATTCATTTATAACATTAAATAACTTGGGAATACTACATTCCGGCTTAGTAATATAAATCAGAATATCATCTGCATATAAAGATATCTTATTATTTGTTGTGTCAGTATTATACCCATATATTTCGGGTTCTGATCTGATTCTTTCGGCCAGAGGTTCTATCACCAAAGCAAATAATAAAGGGGATAACGGACATCCCTGTCTGCATCCCCTAAAAAGTCTAAATTTAGGTGATAGTATTTGATTGGTTAAAATTCTTGCTGTAGGGTTAGAATATAATATTCTTACCCATTTACAAAATCCATCCCCCAATTGATACTTTTCCATTATATTAAATAAATATGACCATTCCACCTGGTCGAATGCTTTTTCAGCATCCAACGATATAACTGCTAATTCAATATCTCTCCTTCTTCTCGAGTATATAATGTTAAACAAGCGTCTAAGATTATGTGATGAATAACGTTTTGGAATAAAACCTGTTTGATCATAATGTATTATTTTGGAAATCACTAAGCTTAGCCTCCGAGACAGTACTTTAGTTAATATTTTTTGATCAGTATTTAAAAGGGCAATCGCTCGATATGATCCAGGATCTTCCCTCTCTTTCCCCACTCTCTCTCCCCCTCCCCTCTCTCCCGCTACTCTCACTTTCACCACCTCTCATCTGTACCTCCTCTCTCTCTCCCCACTCTCTCTCTCCTGACACCCCGTCTCTCACCTCTCTCTGCCCGCTCTCTCCCCTGTATATCCGCCTCTCTCTCTCCCTCTCTCTCCCTCTTACTCCCCACTCTCTCTTTCTATTCCCCCACTCCCTCTCTCTCCCCCTCTCTCCGCGCCTCTCTCATCTCCCTCTTTCTTTCCCCCCCTCTTTCTCCCTTCACTCAACCCTCTCCCTCACCATTCCCCTATTCCCGTCTCTATATCCTTCTCTCTCTGCCCACTTCCTCCCCCCTCTCATCCCCTCTTCCCCTCTCTCTATCCCTCTCTCTCCAGCACTCTCTCTCCTCTCCTTTTCCCTCTTTCCCTCTCCTTCTCGCTCTCCCCCTCTCCATCCCCCCTAACTCTCCCACTCTCTCTCTCTCTTCCCCTCACTCTCACCCTCTCTCTCCTCTCCCTTTCCCTCTTTCCCTTGCCCTCTCCCTCTCGCTCTCCCTTCTCCATCCCCCCTAACTCTCCCACTCTCTCTCTCTCCCCCTCTCCGTTCTCTCACTCCCATCACTTTCTCTCTCCCACTCTCTCCCCCTCCTCCTTCTTTTCTCCTCTCTTTCTTCCCTCTCTCCATCTCGTTTTAACTCCCTCCCTCCCCTCTACCTCTCTCGCTCTCCCCCTCTCTTTACTCACTCTCTACCCTCTCTCTTTTCACCCTCTCTCCCCCTCTCTTTGTCCTCTGTCCCCCTCTGTCTCCTCTCCGTCCTCCCCTCTCACTCCTCCCTCTATCGTCCCCTCTCTCTCCGCCTCTCACTCTCCATCACTTTCTCCACCGCCTCTCTTTCCTCCTCCCTCTCACCCCTTCCTCTCCCCTCTCCTTTCTCTCTCCCCATCTCTCCTCCCTCTCTCCTTTTCCCCTCTCTCTCTTTCTCTCCCCTCACACCACTCCCTCTCCTCTCTCATTTTCCCTGCCTATCTCTCTCCCCCCCTCTCTCTGCTCTCTCTCTCTCCTCTCTCCCCCCCCCTCTCTCTCTAATCTGAAATATCAACACCGGTAGATATTGACCCCCCAGGGGAAATCTGGATGGGGGGGGGGGGGGGCGGTTTCCCGTGGATATGGAGGGGGGTGATTTTCCCCTTTTTACTTCAAAGATACAGTACAGAAACAGGCCCTTCGGCCCACCGTGCCGTCCAGGAATCGTCCATTCACTAACTGGCTGAATCTAGAGATACGGCACGGAATGTAAACTAAACTAATATTTGATACACTCTCTACCCCTCTCTCTCTCTCTCTCTCTCTCTCTCTCTCTCTCTCTCTCTCTCTCTCTCCCTCTCCCTCTCCCTCTCCCTCTCCCTCTCCCTCTCCCTCTCCCTCTCCCTCTCCCTCTCCCTCTCCCTCTCCCTCTCCCTCTCCCTCTCCCTCTCCCTCTCCCTCTCCCTCTCCCTCTCCCTCTCCCTCTCCCTCTCCCTCTCCCTCTCCCTCTCCCTCTCCCTCTCCCTCTCCCTCTCCCTCTCCCTCTCCCTCTCCCTCTCCCTCTCCCTCTCCCTCTCCCTCTCCCTCTCCCTCTCCCTCTCCCTCTCCCTCTCCCTCTCCCTCTCCCTCTCCCTCTCCCTCTCCCTCTCCCTCTCCCTCTCCCTCTCCCTCTCCCTCTCCCTCTCCCTCTCCCTCTCCCTCTCCCTCTCCCTCTCCCTCTCCCTCTCCCTCTCCCTCTCCCTCTCCCTCTCCCTCTCCCTCTCCCTCTCCCTCTCCCTCTCCCTCTCCCTCTCCCTCTCCCTCTCCCTCTCCCTCTCCCTCTCCCTCTCCCTCTCCCTCTCCCTCTCCCTCTCCCTCTCCCTCTCCCTCTCCCTCTCCCTCTCCCTCTCCCTCTCCCTCTCCCTCTCCCTCTCCCTCTCCCTCTCCCTCTCCCTCTCCCTCTCCCTCTCCCTCTCCCTCTCCCTCTCCCTCTCCCTCTCCCTCTCCCTCTCCCTCTCCCTCTCCCTCTCCCTCCCCCTCCCCCTCTCCCTCTCCCTCCCCCTCTTCCCCCTCCCCCTCCCCCCCCTCCCCCTCCCCCTCCCCCTCCCCCTCATCTCTTCCCCCTCCCCCTCCCCCTCCCCCTCCCCCACATCTCTTCCCCCTCCCCCTCCCCCTCCCCCTCCCTCTCTCACCCACATCTCTTCCCCCTCTCTCTGATCTGAAACATCACCACCAATCCACTGCAGCTGATAACCTTCCTCGGGACTCTGGATAAGAGGGGGGCGATGGTGAATTATTTGTGGATACGGCCACTACCACACAGTGGGTCCCTTCATCAGAACAACTCCATCAGTGTCATTACATTAGTATTACCCCACAATGTGTCACCCCTTCAATGCTACCGCGCATTGTGTCACTCCATCAGTACTACACCAAACTATGCCAGTCCATCAGGACAACTACAGAGCGTTTCAGTCCAGCAGCACTACCCTGGAATGTAGCATTACATGAGTACTACCCCATAGTGTGTATCTATCTATCAGTACTACCCCACAGAGGGGGGAATTGAGTGTGAGTGGGTTGGCAAAAGGGAGAGTGGAAGGGTCAGATACATACAGAGAAGATCTGTATGTATTCGTGGGATCGATGGAGTCCCTGGTAAGTGAGCAGAACTATTCAAGGGGGAGATGCAGTGAGAGTTAGAGGGGTTATTGTGGGACGGGGGAGGGGTTAACAGGGAGAGGGCGGAGTAGACAGGGAGAATAGAGAGGGTAGAAGAGAGAGTGACAGTTCAGTGAGAGGACAGCAGTAAGGATGGAGGGAGAGAGAAAGGGAGAAATTGAGTGGTGAAACAGAGTGGAGGGGGATTTTATTCAGAGGTGAACTGTTGAACCTATTCCTCAACACGTGGACAAAGGTCGCCCAGTCCACCTTCAAACTGGGCACCAGAAGCCCTGAGAGGGTCCCTGGAATTTGGGATTGCCTAGCTGAGCGAAGTGGATTGAAGGGAATAAGATCAACAACACGAGGTGGAGAGTTGGATCTGATGGAGTTTGAAAGATTATCCTGTTTGCTGGAACAATGCCGCTCCCAATTTCCATCCCCCAGTATTGCCACAATTCCCAACCTGTGGTGTTTCTCAATCAATTCCCTGAATAAATCACGACCTGTCTCAGCGGGGATTTCACTTGGCTGATGTCATCTGTTTGTGAATCATTTCAAAATCTCTATTTTTAAACTGTGTTGAAATTCCACTGTCCCAGTGGAGACGGAAAATGGTATAACATCTCGGGGAATGTTCTGCCCCAGCATTTCATTGCGAGAGATCACCACTGGCTCACGGGGACACGTCGCGGGGCAGAGAAAATGGGGGGAAAAGCTTTGGAATATGACAAGGTGGAGAAAATCTTGTATGTAATAATTGCTGCCGTTGGAGTCCCTGGTAAGTGAGCAGAAATATTCAAGTTTGATAACTCCGTGTGTCACCCGGTGTTGACCTGATTCTGATCATGTTACAACCTTCCCAACTGATGATCGTTGTACAACAATATGTGAAGTCTATCAATCCTCTCAGTGAAATACTTTTGAATTAACGCTGTGCTTTTTCTTATTTTCAGAGAGCAGAATCTAGCACCCTTTTTCTCTCACTGCCGGGACACACTAGAATGATGTTCCTGCCTTCAGTGGGACCTTGCCCCAGGACGGTGTGACTGGCCTGGAGACAGACAGCTCTCCAGGACAGTGTGACTGGGTGGGGTTTCACTGTGTCTGAGTTATTGATCAGAGCTAATAGCCGCTCCTGTTGACAGTGTGTTTCACAATGGAGTCTATCACAGTCAGATTCCACCGCATGTTGGTTAATAATTGGATCGATCTCCTGGACCAGTGACCGCGGATCTACCGGCGTGTGTGTGTTGTTACTGAACTGGACTCACTGTGGAATGAATCTATTAACGGAGCCACTCTGCTGCCAGATTCTAAGTTGTCCCTGCCTTCCCTCTGGAACCCTCCTCGTCCGCATCCTCGTCAGCATCAGAAGCCGAGTTCCCAGAACCCTGGTTAAACGCGGCTGGTCACGGTTTAGTCTGTGAATCCGGCCCCATCAGAGACTGTGAGCAGGGTTAACTTTAGAAAGGACCATTAGGCTATTGTCGGGGGCGGCTGCTCGTTCCCTCCCCGCCCTTTACTCCGTTGTATCTCATCTCCCCTGAAGCAGGCAGGTCGGGCACAGTCGGAGCCGGCTCTGACATTGTTAAACTTGCAGCCTCACACCGACTCCAACACTGGTGATCTTTAGCTGAAAGTCGAGCCGGTGTTTAGTCACGGAGAATGTGTTCAGAAATGTCCAGTGTCCGTTCCCCGTCTCTTTCCGCAGTGAATTTAGTGGCGATTGTGATCCTGTCCCGGGGAAAGTGCGGCCTCTCCACCTGCACCACTTACTACCTGGTGGCCATGGCAGCGGCCGATCTACTGGTCGCCATCACCGAGGTCATTTTGTATCAGATCAAATATCATTACTTTAATTGGAGTTTCCTGTCCATCACCCCTGTGTGCAGAGTTAACGCTGTATTGGCAAATGCAGCTGCGGACTGTTCTGTCTGGTTCACCGTCACTTTCACCTTTGATCGGTTTGTCGCCATTTGTTGCCAGAAGCTAAAAACTAAATATCACACCGGGAAAACTGCGGCTGCAGTTCTGGTAACAGCCGGCGTTCTGCTCTGTGTGAAAAACGTTCTCCGCTACTTCCAAGTGGAACCCCGGACAATCATCGACAATGTCCCGTTGGGCTGTGACCCGGTGGACAGTTATTACACTGACCCCGGGTGGGTGGCATTTGACTGGATGGACACGGTTTCAACTCCACTTATCCCTTTCGCTGCAATCCTGCTGCTCAACGCTCTGACAGTCCAGCACATTTTAGTGGCTAGTCGGGTCCGTAAGGGACTGAGGGGTCAGAGCAAGGGGGAGAACCGCAGTGACCCGGAGATGGAGAGCAGGAGGAGGTCAGTGGTTTTACTCTTCGCCATCTCCGGCAGCTTCATCCTCCTGTGGCTGACGCTGGTTGTGAACTTCGTCTATTATCAGATCACAGGAACTGGAAATGATCAGAATGATTCTCAAAATATATTTCTCTACGTCGGGCATTTGCTGAGTAATTTCAGCTGCTGCACGAACACATTTATTTATGCGGCGACACAGCCCAAGTTCAGGGAGCAGGTGAAGAGCGCGGTGAAATATCCGCTCACCTCAGTGCTTCAGCTCATTAATAAAACCGCGCCCTGAGCGCATACATCCCAGAGGCGGCCGCAGTCTCTCCGCTCCGGGCTCATGATGGTCAACCATAGATGTTGACCATCATGGGGGTCTCTGGATAAGGGGGGGGGGGAAATGGCCATTTCGTCGCCCTCTGCTGGGAATAGCAGACAAAAGTCGTCCATCTTGACACAGGCCCCAAACTCTCTCCCCTCTCTTCTCTCTCCCCCTCTCTTTCCTTTACCCCTCACTCTCTCCCCTGACTATCTCTCCAGCTCTCTCTCACCTTCATTCCTTTCCCCATCTCGTTCTCTCTCCATCTCTCTCCCCCTCTCTCTCACAACCCACTCTCTACCCGCCCTCTCTCTCCGTCCTCACTCTCTCCACCCCCTCTCTTTCACCACCATCTCTTCCTCTCTCCCTCCCCCTTTCTCTCCTTTCTTCCCCCTCTCCCACCTTTATCCCCTCTCTCTATCCACCCTCACACACTCTCTCGCACCTCTCTCTCTGCCCTGCTGTCTCACTCTCCCCTCTATCTGTCTGCCCCCTCTCTCTATTTCTCCTTTCTCTACCCTTTCTCTCCCTCTCACTCCCTCTACATTCTGCACCATTCACACTCCCCCCTCCCCTCACTCTCTCTGCCCTTCTCTCGCACTCCACCTCTTCTCTCCCTCCCCCACTATCTCCTCTCTTTCCCCGTCTTCCCTTTCCCACTCTCACTCTCTCCACTCTCTCCCCCCCTCTCACAACCCTCCCACTCTCCCGTCTCTCTCCCCTCACTCCCTCATCTCTCACAACCCACTCACTATCTCCCTCCTCTCTCTCTCAACCCTGCCCTCTCTCCGTCCTCTCGCTCCCCGCCTATCGCTACCTCCTCTCTATCTACTCCCCCTCATCTTTCCCCTCTCCTCCTCTCTGTTCATTCCCTCTCTCTCTCTCCCCCTGTCTCTCTCACCCCCACTCTCCCCCTCTTTCTCTCCCCCTCTTTCCTTTCCCCTCGTTCTCCTATCTCCGTCCCCACCTCTTTATCTCCCCACCTGTCTCTCCCCGTCTATCTCTTCCCTATCGCTTTCTCTCTCTTCCGCCACTCTCTCTCCCACTCTTTCTCTCCCCAATCTCTCTCCCCTTCCGTCTCCCTCTCTCTCTTCTCTCCCTCCAAGCAGCCAAGACACATCATGTTCTCAGTGATCATTCCCGGGTAGGAACCGCAACAGTCCACGTCACTCAGAACAGGGGCGTCCAAACACTGAAGCTGGTCGCCGCTAACCGCTATTGGGGTAAAGGTGAGAGATTAAACCCTCTCCCGTCTCTGTGACCCCCTTCCCACCGCCCCCTACACATCCTCACCTTAATCTCTCCATCATTCTCATCTCCCCTGAGACACATGTCGCCGGTCTGGGCGCACTGTGTGGGCCGGGGAACGGCGACCACATTGCGGTTCATGGCGGCGGGCCGGGACAGTTTGATCAACATGATGTCATTGTCCAGGTTGTAGTAATCGTATTTGGGATGTCTGATCACCATCTCCGAGTTGATGAACTGTTCAGACCCCTCCGTAGCCGTGATCTCATGCTCGCCCAGACGAACCTGTATGTACCTACAAACAGACGGGTAAAACCAGACCTCGCCTTAAAACCACCCGCGACTGGAGGGGAGGGGTTCACAGCGATGGGAAGAGGGGGTGTAGACCCCTGTACTGACCACAGGTAACAATGAGCTGTGGACACCACCCAGCGCGGGTGAATCAAGGCGCCTCTACACAAATGGTAGCCGACGTGGAGGGACACGATCCAGGGTGCGGTGTGTTTAGGGCACACTTAACCGCCCACGATCTTCACATCGTCTGTGGGAGTGGGGGAGAGTGAGAGAGAGAACACGGTCACTGAGAGCGGTGGGAGGGGGAGGTGGGAACTGGGGAAGAGAGCGAGAGGAGAGGTGGACTAAGGGGAAAGAAGGAGGGGAGAGAAAGAGGGGAAGAGGCAGAAAGAGGGGCCGAGAGATGAGGGCAGGGAGAAGGGGGAGAGAGGGAGGGGGGAGATACATAGAAACATAGACATAGAACATAGAAAATAGGTGCAGGAGTAGGCCATTCGGCCCTTCGAGCCTGCACCGCCATTCAATGTGATCATGGCTGATCATCCAACTCAGTATCCCGTACCTGCCTTCTCTCCATACCCCCTGATCCCTTTAGCCACAAGTGCCACATCTAACGCCCTCTTAAATATAGCCAATGAACTGGCCTCAACTACCTTCTGTGGCAGAAAATTCCAGAGACTCACCACTCTCTGTGTAAAGAATAGCGGGGAAAGAAAAGGGGGAGAGAGAAGGAGGGGGAGAGGAGGGGAAGAGGAGGAGGGGGAGAGGAGGAGGGGGAGAAGGAGGAGAGTGAGGATATGTTGGGGCCCGGGGTGTGTACACTTACCGGCGAATCCGAGCAAAACGAGAAGCAGAAGGCCCTTCATGTGGTGTGGGGTCGGGGCGCGGATGCCTTGGCGAGCGGCCGCACCTATGGTCTTCCAAGGCCGTGTATGGTGCTGGGGAGAGAGGGAGATATGGAGGGAGGGAGGGAGAGAGCAGCGTGCGAAGATAAGGAGAAAGGAAGGGGGTGGAGGGTGTGGATTTTACAGAGAAAAAACTTGAGTGAAACTCAAACTAAAAATAAAAGTAATTTAAACTAAATTCAAACTAAACTCAACTCTTGAGCTAAAACTCTCAGAACACCTTCGCTCAGTCCACCTGGAACCACCTGACCTACCGGTTGCCAAACACTTTTCACCTCGACCTCAGCCAACCTTGGCCTGTTTCCCATATTACCCTCAATATTTTGCATATATTTTACTATAATTTTCTGTGTCTCTCCGCATCACCGTCTATATCTCTCGTTTCATTTTCCTACGACTCTCGGTCTGAAGAAACGTCTCGACCCGAAAGGCCACCACATTGTACCTGTCCACGTTCTCCACAGAGATGCTGCCTGACCCGCTCAGTTCCTCCAGCACATTGTACCGGGTCAGACAGCATCTCTGCAGTAGGTGAGGGGGTCACTGAGACGGGGAGAGGGGGCGTAGGGGCCGGAGGGGGTCACTCTCACTAACACTAAATTATACTCTAATCTACAACTACAACTCTTAATGAACACAAACTCTACTGAAACTATCCTGATACCGAATCAAACTCTAAACTCAAAGCATGAACTAAATGAAAGACTAAGCGCGTAGGTTGGAGCCCGGGTGGAGAGGAACCGGAGCGGCTGATATAGTAGTGGCCAGAGGATCTGGGGTGACGAAGGAACTGAAGGAAATCCACATTAGGCAGGAAATGGTGTTGTGTAGACTGCTGGGACTGAAGGCTGATAAATCCCCAGGGCCTGATGGTCTGCATACCAGGGTACTTAAGGAAGTGGTTCTGCAATTCGTGGTTGCATTGCGATAATTTTCCAATGTTCTATGGAATCCGGATCAGTTCCTGTGGATTGGAGGGTAGCTAATGTTATCCCACCTTTTAAGAAAAGCGGGAGAGAGAAAACAGGAAATTGTAGACCAGAGCCTGACATCGGTGGGGGAGATGCTGGACTCAATTATAAAAGATGAAATAGCAGCACATTTGGATAGCAGTAACAGGATCAGTCTGAGTCGGCATGGACTTACGAAGGGGTATTCGTGCTTGACTAATCTTCTGGAATTTTTTGAGGATATAACTAGGAAAATGGACAAGGGAGAGCCAATGGATGTAGTGTACCTGGACTTACAGAGAACATTTGATAAGGTCCCACATAGGAGATTAGTGGACAAATTTGGGCACATGGTATTTGGGGTAGAGTGTTGACATGGATAGAAAATTGGTTGGCAGACAGGAAACAAAGATCAGCGATAACGGGTCCCTTTCAGAATGGCAGGCAGTGACTAGTGGGGTACCGCAAGGCTCGGTGCTGGGACCGCATCTATTTACAATATACAAAAATGATTTAGATAAAGGGATTCAAAGTAACGTTAGCAAATGTGCAGATGACACAAAGCTGAGTGGCAGTGTGAACTGTAAGGAGGATGCAATGAGAATGCAGCGTGACTTGGACAGGTTGGGGGAGTGGGCAGATGCATGACAGATTAAGTTGAATGCGGATAATTGTGAGGTTATCCACTTTGGTACCAAAACAGGAAGGCAGATTATTACCTAAATGGCGTCAAGTTGGGAAAAGGGGAAGTACAATGTGATCTGGGGGTCCTTGTTCATCAGTCTATGAAAGTAAGCATGCAGGTACAGCAGGCTGTGAAGGAAGCGAGTGGCATGTTGGCCTTTATAACAAGAGGAATCGGGTATAGGAGCGAAGAGGTCCTTCTGCAGTTGTACAGAACCCTAGTGAGACAACACCTGGAGTATTGTGTGCAGTTTTGGTCCCCTAATTTGAGGAAGGACATTCTTGCTATTGAGGGAGTGCAGCTTAGATTTACAAGGTTAATTCCCGGGATGGCGGGACTGTCATATGCTGAGAGAATGGAGTGGCTGGGTTTGTACACTCTGGAGTTTAGAAGTATGAGAGGGGATCTTATTGAAACATATAAGATTATTAAGGGATTGCACACGCTAGAGGCAGGAAACATGTTCCCGATGTTGGGGAGTCCAGAACCAGGAGCCACCGTTTAAGAATAAGAGGTAAGCCATTTGGAGACGAGGAAACACCTTTTCACCCAGAGACTGGTGAGTCTGTGGAATTCTCTGCCTCGGAGGGCAGTGGAGGCCCATTCTCTTGAGGCGGTCAATAGAGAGCTAGATAGGGCTCTTAACGATAGCGAAGTCGTGGGATGTGGGGAGAAGGCAGGAACGGCATACTGATTGTGGATGATCAGCCATGATGACATTGAATTGAGGTGCTGGGTCGAAGGGCCGAATCGCCTACTCATAGAAACATAGAAAATATGTGTAGGAGTAGGCCATTCGGCCATGTGTAGGAGTAGGCCATTCGAGCCTGCACCGCCATTCAATATGATCATGGCTGATCATCCAACTCAGTATCCTGTACCTGCCTTCTCTCCATACCCCCTGATCCCTTTAGCTACAAGGGCCACATCTAACTCCCTCTTAAATATAGCCAATGAACTGGCCTCAACTACCTTCTGTGACAGAGAATTCCACAGATTCACCACTCTCTGTGTGCAAAATGTGTTTCTCATTCCGGTTCCAAAAGACTTCCCCCTTATTCTTAAACTGTGACCCCTTGTTGTGGACTTCCCAACATCGGAAACAATCTTCCTGCATCTAGCCTGTCCAACCCCTTAAGAATCTTGTACGTTTCTATAAGATCCCCCCTCAATCTTGTAAATTCTAGCGAGTACAAGCCGAGTCTATCCAGTCTTTCTTCATATGAAAGTCCTGACATCCCAGGAATCAGTCTCCCCCCCCCGTACCCGCTCGTCGAATGAGCCTTCAACTCATTATATTGCCTCCTATTAGACCCAGACAGAAACAGCAATACAGTAAAAAAAATCATTGTGCAAATATTAATAAATGTGATTATAATCATATTCCACGGGATCAATTAATCCCAGTTCCAGTTTTTTCCACCGATTTATTTGTTCACAATGTCCTCTGATTCTTTAAAGAAGGAGAGGCGATTTCACGGCCTCCGTGTAGCCTTTGCCTCTCGGACCATTCCTGAACGACAATCTCACGGATCAGCTGATCAACAGCGCAGGATGTCCGCTCGCTGCCGCAGACACAAACAGTGCCGGCGTAGAGCTGCCGTTCCCCGCGGCAGCCGCGAGGGGGAGCGCTCTGTCTGTCTGTCTGTCTGTCTGTCTGTCTGTCTGTCTGTCTGTCTGTCTGTCTGTCTGTCTGTCTGTCTGTCTGTCTGTCTGTCTGTCTGTCTGTCTGTCTGTCTGTCTGTCTGTCTGTCTGTCTGTCTGTCTGTCTGTCTGCTGCTGCCTCTCTTTGTTGAGCGGGATTACGGCCCCGCCGCCCTCACATTGACTCAGGTCCGTCTCTTTACAGACTGGCTGTTGATCATGGTCAGACCAGTGAATGCCCAATGGTAAATCAGGTCGCATTCTAGTAGAAATGGGAACACCAGTAGCCCACTGTTGCTTTATAGGGGGGGGGGGGGGGGGTGCACGGAAGGTCATCAGTTCAAAGGGCGCATGGAGCAGCTCAATCCATGTGGAGGACATGGCAGCATCCATGTCCTCCACATTCGCGCTGTAACCCCCAACCCCCCCCCCCCCCCCTCCATTCCCTCTCCCCGCCTCTGGGACCCGGTCCCCTCCGGCCCCTACACCCCCTGTACCCGTCTATCATTCTCCCCTCCCCTTCAACCCCACCATTCGCTCCCCCCCCCCCCCCCTCCCCAATAGCTGGAAAACAGGTCCTTTGGCCCAGCGAATATGTTTCCAGGACTAGAGGGTGTGCGCTGCCGGGAGATGTTGAGCAGGCTGGGACTCAACTGCTTGGAGCGCAGGAGGATGAGGGATGACCTGGTTTTACGGTCTGTTCGTAGGAGAATCCAGGTTCGTCTGGGCGAGCATGAGATCACGGCTACAGAGGAGTCAGAACAGTTCATCAACTCGGAGATGGTGATCAGACATCCCAAATACGGTTACTACACCAGGGACAACGACATCATGTTGATCAAACTGTCCCGGCCCACCGCCATGAACCGCAATGTGGTCGCCGTTCCCCGGCCACGCAGTGCGCCCAGACCGGTGACGTGTCTCATCTCCGGCTGGGGCCGCGTCAAGGACCCGGGGTGAGACTCCGGGACTGGTGGAGGGGGAGAGAGAGAGAGAGAGAGAGAGCGAGAGAGAGAGAGAGAGAGAGAGAGAGAGACAGACAGACAGAGACAGAGAGAGAGGGAGACAGAGACAGAGACAGAGAGAGAGGGGGGGGGGGAGAGACAGAGAGAGAGGGGAGAGAGAGAGAGAGAGAGAGAGAGAGAGGGAGAGATAGACAGAGAAACACAGAGACAGACACAGAGACAGACACCGAGACAGAGAGAGAGAGAGAGAATATGAGAGAGAGAGAGAGAAAGAGAGAGAGAGAGAGAGAGAGAGAGAGAGAGAGAGAGAGAGAGAGAGAGAGGGGGAGATGATCATGCGTGAAAAAAGAGAGGCAGAGGCGGTTGAGGGGTGGAGGGAGTGTGGAGGCGGTGGGGGGGTAGGGAGAGGAAGAAGATCGATGGAGGAGAGGCAGATAGAATGTGTGGATGGTAGAGGGGAGCAGAGGGAGAGAGAGTGGAGATGGGAGAGGGTGTAGGGGCCGGGGGGAGGGAGTTTATTCTCTCATCTTTCCCCCACGAGCCTTTAGCGGCTACCAGCGTGGACTCCCCGCTTCTGAGTGACGGGGCCTGTCATGGTTCTTACCCGGGAATGATGTGTCTCGGCCACTCGGTGGGAGCAATCGACCGCTGCCAGGGACAAACTCCCCCTTTCCCCCTCCCCTCCACCTCACCCCATCCGCTCCCACCATCCCCTCTCCCCGTCTCTGTAACCGCAAACCTTCTGTTCCCCTCTCACCTATCGCTCCCCACTAGAGCGCGGAAACAGGCCATTCGGCCCACCGAAGATGTTGCCAGGACTAGAGGATGTGCGCTGCAGGGAGAGGTTGAGCAGGCTGGGACTATTCCTTCGAGTGCAACGAATACCCGTTCACATTAACACTATCCTACACACACACACACACACACACACACACACACACACACACACACCCTCCCCTCCCCCTTTCACTGTCTTTGTAATCTTCTTCCCTCTCCTTCCCTTCCCTTCTCCCCACTCGACCCCCCTTACATCGCGGAAACAGGCCCGTCGGCCCACCGAGTCGTTGCCGAATTTGATGTTCAGAGTTTATAGTTTGAGTTGAGTTGAGTGCGAAGACAAATGTAGGTCCCTTACAATCAGAGACAGGTGAATTTATAATGGGAGTACTTTGGTTCTGTCTTCACTAAGAAAGGAAAAAAATCTCCCAGAAATACAAGGGTTTCGAGGGTCTAATGGGAGGGAGGAACTGAAGAGTATCCACATTATTCAGGAAATGGTGTTCTTGGTTACATGGTCCTCCAAACTATTCCAACTGGAATTTAAACAGGAGGTGGTGAAGGGAGCAGTTACGCCAGAGTAAACTGTTGTTTGGTAAACTGTTGGGACTGCGGGCAGATACATCCCCAGGGCCTGTTGATCTGCATCAGCAGATTACCAAATGTGATGATGGGGTGGAATGTACATCAATGATCTAGATGATGGGGTGGAAAATTGGATAAATCAGTACGCAGATGATACTAAGATAGGTGGTATTATGGATAATGAAGTAGATTTTCAAAGTCTACAGAGAGATTTGGGCCATTTGGAAGAGAGCTGAAAGATGGCAGATGGAGTTTAATGCTGATAAGTGTGAGGTGATACATCTTGGCAGGACAAATCAAAATAGAACGTACATGGTAAATGGTAGGGAATTGAGGAATGCTGTGGAACAGAGGGATCTAGGAATAACTGTGCATAGTTCCCTGAAGGTGGAATCGCATGTAGATAGGGTGGTAAAGAAAGCTTTTGGTGTGCTGGCCTTTATAAATCAGAGCAGTGAAGATAGGAGTAGGGAAGTAATGTTAAAATTGTACATGTCATTGGTGAGACCAATTCTGAAGTATGGTTTACAACTTTGGTCGACTAATTATAGGAAGGATGTCAACAAAATAGAGAGAGTAGGGAAGATTCAAACAAGAGGGCATGACATGAGAATTAAGGGACAGAAATTTAGGGGTAACATGAGGGGGAACTTCCTTACTCAGGGAGTGGTGGCTGTGTGGAATGATCTTCCAGCAGATGTGGTGGAGGCAGGATCGATTTTAACATTTAAAAGTAAAGTGGATAGGTATATGGACGGGAAGGGAATGGAGGGGTATGGTCTGAGTGCAGGTAGATGGGAGTAGGGGAAAATAAATGGTCGGCACGGACTGGAAGGGACGCGAAGGCCTGTTTCAGTGCTGTAATTGTTATATGGTTATATGGTTAAATGCGACATCTTCAAGTTTGCGGATGACACAAAGCTGGGTGGCAGTGTGAGCTGCGAGGAGGATGCTATGAGGCTGCAGGGTGACGGATAGGTTGGGCGAATGGGCAGATGCATGGCAAATGCAGTATAATGCGGATACATTTGAGGTTAGCCCCTTTGGTGGCAAAAATAGGAAGGCTGATCATTATCTGAATGGTGTCAGTTTAAGAGAAGGGGAAGTTCAGCGAGATCTGGGTGTGCTGGTACATTAGTTCCTGAAAGTAAGTACGCAGGTACAGCAGGCAGTGAATAAAGCGAATGGCATGTTGGCCTTCATTGTTGAGCATAGGAGCAAAGAGGTCCTTCTGCAGTTGTACTGAGCCGTAGTGAGACCACACCTGGAGTGTTGTGTGCAGTTTTGGTCTCCTAATTTGAGGAAGGACATTCTTGCTATTGAAGGAGTGTTGGAATGACATAACTCACGCACAGTGATTAAGATCCAGACTTTTATTAGCAACACAGCAAAGGTAACTTCATCTTATCACACAACTCAAGAGTGGGAAAGAAAGGGAAAAGGGCTTTCTATTAAACCATTGGGTGGAGCCACACATAGTATGCCTCATAGCATGAGTGCCACTGATCTACATCCTCCTTCTTAAATAATTAAATGTCAGTACAAAACCATTGTCTAAATAAGGCATGCATAGCAATCGATAATAAGCCGGAGGAAAGTCAAACATAGCCCGGGTGCTTCAGGGTGGGCTTTTGTTGATGAGGTGCCAAGCTGTTGCACACTGCAGAGGACCCCACATTCTCGATAATGTATTTGGCCATGCCGGGCCAGCAAAACATGTGTTTTTGCTCGTGGGACATTTGCTTCAGCGTCTGGGTGCCCTGCATGGACAGCATTAAAATACTTGCTATGCAGCAAAGTAGGGACTACAGCCTTGTGGCCTTTTACGATAACGCTATCTGGTGGCACTAGCTCATCGCGGACGGCAAAGAAAGGGGCGGACTGGCAGCGGTGCATTGTAGTGCATGTCTGGCCAGCCGCGCTTAATGACGATGGTAAGCGACCGCAAGCTACTGTCAGCAACAGTGTGGGCAACCAAGTCCTCCACGCTGGACGAGGGAATAAAAGACACGGTCATTATTATAGTCATCATCCGGCAAGGGCGGACCCTCACAGGTCTTTCAGTATGCCCACGAGAGAGTGTCAGCCAGGTACATATCCTTACCACAGTTGTAGGTTAGAACAATGTCATATTTTTGAAGTTGCAGCAGCATCCGCTGTAAGCACCCTGGAGAGGCATGAATCGGTTTGTTAAAGATGCTGGCCAGAGGTTGGTGGTCAGTTTTAATCATGGCGGTGTGTCCGAAGATATAGTCTTTTCATATAAAAATATATACATTTCTTGCAGGCGCAAGAACCAACAGCTCTTTCTCAATTTGGGCATAGCGTTGTTCTGTGTCAGCCATAGTGCGCGAGGCATAGGCAAGAGGCTTATTGCCCCTACCGTCATCTTGTAGACATGCTGCGCCTAGTCCGTGTTGTGAAGCGTTACAAGTCAGTGTTACTGGTCGTTTAGGATCAAAGTAAGCCAGATTAGGAGCACAAGACATCTGCTGTTTAAGAGAGTCAAACGCCCTCTGCTGTTGCTCATGCCAGGCCCAAACATTGTCTTTGTATGTAAGCTGGCGCAACGGGGCTTATATTTCACTGAAGTCTGGGATAAATTTGCTTAAGTAGTTAACCAGGTCAAGGAATATCTGCAGACTCAGCACGTCTGTGGGCGCTTGGAGCTCGTTGATAGTAGTTGTTTTCGCCAGATCAGTTTTAGGCCATCTTTAGTGAATGAAGGGTCTCGACCGAAACGTTACCTATTTCCTTCGCTCCATAAAAGCTGCGTCACCCGCTGAGTTTCTCCAGCAATTTTGTCCGCCTATGTATTCCACCTCACTTACTCTAAATTTGCATTTTTGATGGTTTAACTAGGTTGATGGCATTGGCGCGGTCCAGAACCTTTGTTAGATTTGCAACGCGTTCTTGGATAGTTCGTCCAGTAACGGGGATGTCATCCACTACAATGGAGCACGGGTAACCTGCAAACAACTGCTCCATAGCTTGTTGAAATACTTCACTAGCAGAGCTTATGCCAAAATGCATGCGAAGAAATGTGCATCGCTCGAATGATGTGCCAAAGGTCGTTAACTTGGAGGAGTTGTGTTCCAGATGAATCTTCCAGAATGAACTCTTGGCATCTAGTACTGTGAATACAGTTGCCTCAGCCATCTGCGATGCAATCTCATCCACGGTGCACATGGGATAGTGTGGTCGTTTAATGGGTGTGTTTAAGTCATTGGGATTCTGGTTTCTCATTGGAGGCGTGGGTTCGAATCCGACTTCTGACACCATGATGGAGTGATTAAGATCCAAACACATTTATTGGCAATACAGAATAGGTAACTTCATCTTAACACACAACTCAAGACAGGGGAAGAAAGGTAAAAAGGCTTTCTATTAAACCAGTGGGTGGCGCCACAGTATGACTCATAGCATGAGTGACACTGGTCTACAGGGTGTACAGCGTAGGTTCACCAGGTTAATTCCCGGGATGGTGAGACTGACATTTGATGAAAGAATGGAGTGACTGGGCTTGTATTCACTGGAATATTGGATGAGAGGGTATCTTATGGAAATTCTTATGGGATTAGACTGGGTAGATGCAGGAAAAATGTTCCTGACGTTGGGGGAGTTCAGAACCAGTGGTCATAGATGAAGAATAAGGCATAGGCCATTTAGGAGTGAGATGTGGAGAACCTTTATCAGCCAGACATTTGTGAATCTGTGGAATTCGCTGCCACAGAAGGCAGTGAGGCCAATGCACTGGATGTTCTCAAGAGAGAGCTAACAGAATCACGGGATATGGGGAAAAAGCAGGGACGGGGTATTCTTTGCCACAGACGGCGTTGGGGGCCACAAGTCAGTGGATATTTTTAAGGCAGAGATAGACAGATTGTTGATTAGTGCGGGTGTCAGGGGTTATGGGGAGAAGGCAGGAGAATGAGGTTAGGAGAGAGAGATAAATCAGCCATCATTGAGTGGCGTTGTAGACTTGATGGGCCGAACGGCCTAATTCACTGGATGTTTTCAAGAGCGAGTTAGGTTAAGCTCTTAGGGCTAACGGAATCAAGGGATATGAGGAGACAGCAGGAACGGGGTAGTGATTCTGGATAATCAGCCATGTTCATATTGAATGGCGGTGCTGGCTCAGAAGGGCCGAATGGCCTACTCCTGCAAGTATTGTCTATGTTTCTATGACAGAAACAGAACCAATTCTTGATTGCAACTATTTTATTGATAGTTTCCCAGTTGTACAGAGAGTGAGAGGCGGAGAACTGGCGCGGCCGCCGGGGTCACGGGCTCAGTTTGACGCGATGGTGTTGTGGATCCAGGAGACGTGGTGGCAGACGCGAGTGTACACGCCGGGATGGTTCCTCTTCACACAGCCGTATCCCCACGACACCACTCCCTGGAGCACTCCGTCACACACCACTGGTCCGCCAGAATCACCCTGTCACAAGAGCAGACGTGAGAGTAGGTTAGTTAGAGTCACAGAGTTATGCAGTTTGGAAACAGGCCCTTCGGCCCAACTTGCCCACACCGGCCAACATGCCCCATCTGCACTCGTCCTATCTGCGCGTGTTTGGCCCGTATCCCTCCAAACCTGTCCTATCCATGTACCTGTCTAACTAGTTCTTAAACGTTGGTATAGTCACAGTCTCAAATACCTCCTCCGACAGCTCATTCCATACACCCACCACAGAGTGTGGAAATGTCACCCCTCAGATTCCTATTCAATCGTTTCCCCGTCACCTAGAACCCATGTCCTCTGGTCATCAATTCCCTATCTCTTGGCCAAGAGACTCTGTGAGTCTACCAGATCTATTCCCCTCATGATTTTGTACACATCTACAGTGGCCTGCAAAAGTTTTCATACCCCTTAAACTTTTCCACATTTTGTCACTTACAACCACAAACGTAAATGTATTTTATGTGATAGACCAACACAAAGTGGTACATACTTTTGAAGTGGAAGGAAAATGATACATAGTTACCAAAATTTATTACAAATAAAATACTGAAAAGTGTGGCGTGCAAAAGTATTCAGCCACCTGAGTCAATACTTTGTAGAACCACCTTTCGCTGCAATTACAGCAGCAAGTCTTTTGGGGTATGTTTCTACCAGCTTTGCACATCTAAAGACTTACATTTTTGCCCATTCTTCTTTGCAAAATAGCTCAAGCTCAGTCAGATTGGATGGAGAGCGTCTGTGAACAGCAATTTTCAAGTCTTGCCAGAGATTCTCAACTGCATTTAGGTCTGGACTTTGACTGGGCCATTCTAACACATGAACAAGCTTTGATCTAAACCATTCCATTGAAGCTCTGGCTGTATGTTTAGGGTCGTTGTCCTGCTGGAAGGTGAACCTTCGCCCCAGTCTGAAATCTTTTGCAGATTCTAACAAGTTTCCTTCCAAGATTGCCCTGTATTTGGCTCCATCCACCTTCCCATCAACTCTGACCAGCTTACCTGTCCCTGCTGAAGAAAAGCATCCCCACAGCATGATGCTGCCATCACCATGTTTCACAGTGTGGATGGTGTGTTCAGGGTGATGTGCAGTGTTAGTTTTCCGCCACACATAGCGTTTTGCATTTAGGCCAAAAACTTCCATTTTGGTCTCATCAGACCAGAGCAACTTCCTCCTCATGTTTGCTGTGTCCCCCACATGGCTTGTGGCAAACTGCAAACGTGACTTCTTATGGCTTTGTTTCAAAAATGGCTTTCTTCTTGCCACTCTTCCATAAAGGCCCGATTTGTGGAGTGCACGACTAATAGTTGTCCTGTGGACAGATTGTCCCACCTGAGCTGTGGATCTCTGCAGCTCCTCCAGAGTTACCTTGGGCCTCTTGGCTACTTCTCTGATCAATGCTCTCCTTGCCCGGCCTCTCAGTTTAGGTGGACGGGCATGTCTTGGTAGGTTTGCTGTTGTGCCATACTCGTTCCATTTTCGGATGATGGATTGAACAGTGTTCCCTGAGATGTTCAAAGCTTGGGATATTTTTTTATAATCTAAACTTGCTTTAAACTTCTCCACAACTTTATCCCTGACCTGTCTGGTGTGTTCCTTGGGTTTCATATAACCATATAACAATTACAGCACGGAAACAGGCCATCTCGGCCCTTCAAGTCCGTGCCGAACAACTTTTTTCCCTTAGTCCCACCTGCCTGCACTCATACCATAACCCTCCATACCCTTCTCATCCATATGCCTATCCAATTTATTTTTAAATTATACCAACGAACCTGCCGCCACCACTTCCACTGGAAGCTCATTCCACACCGCTACCACTCTCTGAGTAAAGAAGTTCCCCCTCATGTTACCCCTAAACCTCTGTCCCTTAATTCTAAAGTCATGTCCTCTTGTTTGAATCTTCCCTATTCTCAAAGGGAAAAGCTTGTCCACATTAACTCTGTCTATCCCTCTCATCATTTTAAAGACCTCTATCAAGTCACCCCTTAACCTTCTGCGCTCCAGAGAATAAAGACCTAACTTATTCAACCTATCTCTGTAACTTAGCTGTTGAAACCCAGGCAACATTCTAGTAAATCTCCTCTGTACCCTCTCTATTTTGTTGACATCCTTCCTATAATTGGGCGACCAAAATTGTACACCATACTCCAGATTTGGTCTCACCAACGTCTTGTACAATTTTAACATTACATCCCAGCTTCTATACTCAATGCTCTGATTTATAAAGGCTAGCATACCAAAAGCTTTCTTTACCACCCTATCTATATGAGATTCTACCTTCAAGGAACTATGCACGGTTATTCCCAGATCCCTCTGTTCAACTGTATTCTTCAATTCCCTACCGTTTACCATGTACGTCCTATTTTGATTTGTCCTGCCAAGGTGTAGCACCTCACATTTATCAGCATTAAACTCCATCTGCCATCTTTCAGCCCATTTTTCCAACTGGCCTAAATCACTCTGTAGACTTTGGAAATCCTCTTCATTATCCACAACACCCCCTATCTTGGTATCATCTGCATACTTACTAATCCAATTTACCACCCCTTCATCCAGATCATTGATGTACATGACAAACAACAAAGGACCCAACACAGATCCCTGAGGCACCCCACTAGTCACCTGCCTCCAACCCGACAAACAGCCATCCACCATTACCCTCTGGCTTCTCCCATTCAGCCACTGTTGAATCCATCTTGCTATTCCTGCATTTATACCCAACAGTTGAACCTTCTTAACCAACCTTCCATGAGGAACCTTGTCAAAGGCCTTACTGAAGTCCATATAGACAACATCCACTGCTTTACCCTCGTCAATTTCCCTAGTAACCTCTTCAAAAAATTCAAGAAGATTAGTCAAACATGACCTTCCAGGCATAAATCCATGTTGACTGTTCCTAATTAGACCCTCTTTATCCAGATACTTATATATATTATCTCTAAGTATCTTTTCCATTAATTTGCCCACCACTGAAGTCAAACTAACCGGTCTATAATTGCTAGGTTTACTTTTAGAACCCTTTTTAAACAATGGAACAACATGCGCAGTACGCCAATCCTCGGGGACTATTCCAGTTTCTAATGACATTTGAAAATTTGAAATATTTCTGTCATAGCCCCGGCTATTTCTACACTAACTTCCCTCAATGTCCTAGGGAATATCCTGTCAGGACCTGGAGACTTATCCACTTTTATATTTTTCAAAAGTGCCAGTACTTCTTTTACTTTGAAACTCATAGTATCCATAGCTACTCTACTAGTTTCCCTTACCTCACATAATTCAATATCCTTCTCCTTGGTGAATACCGAAGAAAAGAAATGATGCTGTTAGTTCACTAATGTTCTCTAACAAACCTCTGAGGCTTTCACAGAACAGCTGTATTTATACTGAGATTAGATTACACACAAGTGAACTTTATTTACTAAAATTAGGTGACTTCTGAAGGTATTTGGTTGCACTGGATTTTATTTAGGGGTATCAGAGTAAAGGGGGCTGAATACTTTTGCACGCCACACTTTTCAGTTTTTTATTTGTAAAAATATTGGATCATTTTCTTTCGACTTCACAATTATGTGCCACTATGTGTTGGTCTATCACATAAAATCCCAATAAAATACATTTACGTTTGTGGATGTGACATAACAAAATGTGGAATGTTCAAGGGGTATGAAAACTTTTGCAAGCCACTATATATAGCAACGTTCCAAAATTTTGAGATTTTAAAAATCAAGGCTGCAATTTATCCCATCAGATAAAGCATAGAAAGAAGTTTAATTTGACGCCTAATTCAATTTCATGTCTTCAGTATTAAAACAGTTATGGCTATTTTCATACTCGGAAATTAGCATCTTGTTTCCTATTGCTTTTCTATTGACTTAACACAAAAGTTGTGATCGAGGACAGTCAAATGCCCATAACTTTCTTAAAAATACAGAGAACTGAAAGAAATGTTCAGTTATTATAGAGTGAAGCATTCTGAAACAAATATGAAACAGTCTTACTTGGATGACCTGAAATTAAAGCATATAATTAGTTAGCTACCCAATTGTAGCCAATTACAAAATTCAATTACTAGATCTAAACATCTATCCATTTCTTAAGAAAAAAATAACATTTTTTTTAAGCCTAAGTGTCCAAATAACATTCACACAATAATTCACAATATAACATGATTTTTAAATCTCATTGTCATTAATATATGGGCCAAATTGAAGGAATTTTGTGTTTAATGCCCGTAAATTAATAGGCATTTTAAACAGCTTGCGAGTGGGATTTTCTGGAATGCGATGGATTGGAACGTTGCGGTTGTGGTGAATTTATACCCCATATCGGCGGGAAAAATTCTGCTGGTTGGTATGGGGAATAAATCACTGTTTCGCAACGTTATAGTTTGATTAAGGTCATCTAAAAAAGCAGGTTTATATGAAAAAATAAACAGCTTTCACTTACCTGTCCCCTACGTAAAATCAGTCCCCATTGTCGGCGTTCACGACATTGTGAGCAAATTTTAATTTTACTGCAGCGATGAAATAGTCGGGCGATTAAAACAATTTTTAAAACTTACCGGCAGTCGGAACGAATCTTTAGAAAAATCTCGCACTCCGAGAAAATAAAGCTCCGGATGGCAAGGGGAAAACCGCATTTTAACCCCCCCCCCCCTCTCTCTCTCCCTCTCTCCCTCCCTCCCTCCCTCTTCAAAGGCGCTAAAGTCGGGCACAATGCCAGTGACAGAACTGCAGTACCGCTAAAGGTAAGTTTTGTAACATACCTAATCGATAAGATCGCCCCTCATCCTCCTGTGTTCCAAGGAATAGCTTCCCAGCCTGCCCCAACCTCTCCCTGTAGCTCAGGCCGCTCGAGTCCGGGCAACATCTCCGGTGGGACGAAGGACTTTTTTCAGCGCTGCCGTGGGGAGCGAGGGCGGAGAAATATACAGAGGAGAGGGGAAGATACGGGCAGAGGGTCTGTACCTGGCAGGATACGCGGCCTCCCTCCAAGTAGCCGAGACACATCATGTTCTCAGTGATCATTCCCGGGTAGGAACCGGAACATTCCACGTCACTCAGAACCGGGGCGTCCAAACACTGAAGCTGGTCGCCGCTAACCGCTATTGGGGTAAAGGTGAGAGATTAAACCCTCTCCCGTCTCTGTGACCCCCTTCCCACCGCCCCCTACACATCCTCACCTTAATCTCTCCATCTTTCTCTTCTCCCCTTCCCTCTCTCCATTGTTCTCACCGACTCTCTCCCTTCCATCTCTCGTCCCCCATTTTCTCCACCTCCCCCACCCCTCTCTCTCCCCACCAGTCCCGGAGTCTCACCCCGGTCCATGGTGCGGCCCCAGCCGGAGATGAGGCACATGTCGCCGGTCTGGGCGCACTGTGTGGGCAGGGGAACGGCGACCACATTGCGGTTCATGGCGGCGGGCGGGACAGTTTGATCAACATGATGTCGTTGTCCAGGTTGTAGTAATCGTATTTGGGATGTTTGGTCACCATCCCCGAGTTGATGAAATGTTCCGACCCCTCCGTAGCCGTGATATCATGCTCGCCCAGACGAACCTGTTTGTGCCTACAAACCGACGGTAAAACCAGACCTCGCCTTAAAACCACCCGCGACTGGAGGGGGGGGGGGGGGGGGTTCACAGAAACGGGAAGAGGGGGTGTAGACCCCTGTCCTGACCACAGGTAACAATGAGCTGCGGACACCACCCAGCGCTGGTGAATCAAGGCGCCGCTGCACAAATGGTAGCCGACGTGGAGGGACACGATCCAGGGTGCGGTGTGTTTAGGGCACACGTAACCGCCACGGTCTTCACATCGTCTGTGGGCACCGCGGCTGTGGGATTGGGGGAGAGTGAGAGAGAGAACACGGTCACTGACAGCGGTGGGAGGGGGAGGTGGGAACTGGGGAAGAGAGCGAGAGGAGAGGTGGACTGAGGGGAAAGAAGGAGGGGAGAGAAAGAGGGGCCGAGATATGAGGGCAGGGAGAAGGGGGAGAGAAGGGGAGAGAGGGAGGGGGGGGATAGCGGGGAAAGAAAAGTGGGAGAGAGAAGGAGGGGGGAGAGGAAGTGGGGGAGGTTGGGGAGAGTGGGGGAGAAGGGGGAGAGTTGGGGTATGTTGGGGTCCGGGGTGTGTACACTTACCGGCGAATCCGAGCAAGACGAGAAGCAGAAGGCTCTTCATGTTGTGTGGGGTCGGGGCGCGGATGCCTTGGCGAGCGGCCGCACCTGTGGTCTTCCAAGCCCGTGCATGGTGCTGTGGAGATCGGGGAGAGAGGGAGATATGGAGGGAGGGATGGAGAGGGGAGCGTGAGAGGATAAGGAGAAAGGGAGGGGGTGGAGGGTGTGGATTTTACAGAGAAAAAATATGAGTGAAACTCAAACTAAAAAAAAGGTATTTTAAACTAAATTCAAACTAAACTCAACTCTTGAGCTAAACCTCTCAGAACATCTTCGCTCAGTCCACCTGGAACCACCTGACCTACCGGTTGCCAAACACTTGTCACCTCGACCTCAGCCAACCTTGGCCTGTTTCCCATATTATCCTCAATTGTTTGCATGTATTTTACAATTATTTTCTGTGTCTCTCCACATCACCGTCTATATCTCTCGTTTCATTTTCCTACGACTCTCGGTCTGAAGAAACGTCTCGACCCGAAACGCCACCACATTGTACCTGTCCACGTTCTCCACAGAGATGCTGCCTGACCCGCTCAGTTCCTCCAGCACATTGTACCGGGTCAGACAGCATCTCTGCAGTAGGTGAGGGGGTCACTGAGACGGGGAGAGGGGGCGTAGGGGCCGGAGGGGAGGGGGTCACTCTCACTAACACTAAATTATACTCTAATCTACAACTCCAACTCTTAACGAACTCAAACTCTACTGAAACTATCCTGATACCGAATCAAACTCTAAACTCAAAGCATGAACTAAATGTAAGACTAAGCGCGTAGGTTGGAGCCCGGGTGGAGAGGAACCGGAGCGGCTGATATAGTAGCGGCCAGAGGATCTAGGGTAACGAAGGAACTGAAGGAAATCCACATTAGGCAGGAAATGGTGTTGGGTAGACTGATGGGGCTGAAGGCTGATAAAACCCCAGGGCCTGATGCTCTGCATACCAGGGTACTTAAGGAAGTGGTTCTGGAAATCGTGGTTGCATTGCTGATAATTTTCCAATGTTCTATGGAATCCGGATCAGCTCCTGTGGATTGGAGGGTAGCTAATGTTATCCCACCTTTTAAGAAAAGCGGGAGAGAGAAAACAGGGAATTGTAGACCAGTTAGCCTGACATCGGTGGAGGAGATCCTGGACTCAATTATAAAAGATGAAATAGCAGCACATTTGGATAGCACTAACAGGATCAGTCTGAGTCGGCATGGACTTACGAAGCGGTATTCGTACTTGACTAATCTTCTGGAATCTTTTGAGGACGTAACTAGGAAAATGGACTAGGGAGAGCCAATGGATGTAGTGCAACTGGACTTACAGAGAACATTTGATAAGGTCCCACAAAGGAGATTAGCGGGCAAAATTTGGGCACATGGTATTGGGGGTAGAGTGTTGACATGGATAGAAAATTGGTTGGCAGGCAGGAAACAAAGATCAGCGATTAACGGGTCCCTTTCAGAATGGCAGGCAGTGACTAGTGGGGCACCACAAGGCTCAGTGCTGGGACCGCATCTATTTACAATATACATACATGATTTAGATGAAGGGATTCAATGTAACGTTAGCAAATTTGCAGATGACACAAAACTGGGTGGCAGTGTGAACTGTAAGGAGGATGCAATGAGAATGCAGAGTGACTTGGGCAGGTTGGGGGAGTGGGCAGATGCATGGCAGATTAAGTTGAATGCGGATAAATGTGAGGTTATCCACTTTGGTACCAAAACTGGAAGGCAGATTATTACCTAAATGGCGTCAAGTTGGGAAAAGGGGAAGTACAATGTGATCTGGGGGTCCTTGCTCATCAGTCTATAAAAGTAAGCATGCAGGTACGGCAGGCAGTGAAGGAAGCGAGTGGCATGTTGGCCTTTATAACGAGAGGAATCGAGTATACGAGGAAAGACGTCCTTCTGCAGTTGTACAGAACCCTAGTGAGACCACACCTGGAGTATTGTGTGCAGTTTTTGTTCCCTAATTTGAGGAAGGACATTTTTGTTATTGAGGGAGTGCAGCTTAGATTTACAAGGTTAATTTCCGGGATGGCGGGACTGTCATATGCTGAGAGAATGGAGTGGCTGGGTTTGTACACTCTAGAGTTTAGAAGGATGAGAGGGGATCTTTGAAACATATCAGATTATTAAGGGATTGCACACGCTAGAGGCAGGAAACATGTTCGCGACGTTGGGGGAGTCCAGAACCAGGAGCCACCATTTAGGAATAAGGGGTAAGACACCTTTTGACCCAGAGACTGGTGAGTCTATGGAATTCTCTGCCTCGGAGGGCGGTGGGGGCCCGTTCTCTTGAGGCTGTCAATAGAGAGCTAGATAGGGCTCTTAACGATAGCGGAGTCGGGGGATGTGGGGAGAAAGCAGGAACGGCATACTGATTGTGGATGATCAGCCATGATCACATTGAATTGCGGTGCTGGCTCGAAGGGCCGAATCGCCTACTCATAGAAACATAGAAAATAGGTGCAGGAGTAGGCCATACGGCCCTTCGAGCCTGCATCACCATTTTTTTATGATCATGGCTGATCATCCAACTCAGTATCCTGTACCTGCCTTCTCTCCATACCCGCTGATCCCTTTAGCTACAAGGGCCACATCTAACTCCCTCTTAAATATAGCCCATGAACTGGCCTCAACTACCTTCTGTGACAGAGAATTCCACAGATTCACCACTCTCTGTGTGCAAAATGTTTTTCTCATCTCGGTTCGAAAAGACTTCCCCCTTATCCTTAAACTGTGACACCTTGTTCTGGACTTCCGAACATCGGGAACAATCTTCCTGCATCTAGCCTGTCCAACCCCTTAAGAATATTGTACGTTTCTTTAAGATCCCACCTCAATCTTGTAAATTCTAGCGAGTACAAGCCGAGTCTATCCAGTCTTTCTTCATATGAAAGTCCTGACATCCCAGGAATCAGTCTGGTGAACCGTCTCTGTACTCCCTCTATGGCAAGGATGCCTTTCCTCAGATTAGAAGACCAAAGCTGTACGCAATACTCCAGGTGTGGTCTCACAAAACCTTGTACAACTGCAGTAGAACCTCCTTGCTCTTGAACTCAAATCCTTTTGCTATGAATGCTAACATACCATTCGCTTTCGCATTGCCTGCTGCACCTGCATGCCGAATTTCAATGACTGCTGTACCATGACACCCAGGTCTCGTTGCATCCCCCCTTTTCCAACCTATCCAAGTCACCTTGCAGCCTCCTAGCATCCTCCTCACAGCTAACACTGCCCCCCAGCATTGTGAGATCCGCAAACTTGGAGATGTTGTCTTCAATTCCCTCGTCCAAATCATTAATATATATTGTAAATAGCTGGGGTACCCGCACTGAGCCTTGCGGTGCCCCACTAGTCACTGCCTGCCATTCTGAAAAGGACAAGTTTACTCCTACTCTTTGTTTCCTGTCTGCCATCCAGTTCTCTATCCACATCAATACTGAACCCCCTATACCGTGTGCTTTAAGTTTGCATACTAATCTCTTATGTGGGATCTTGTCGAAAGCCTTCTGAAAGTCCAGATATAACACATCCACTGGTTCTCCTTTATCCACTCTACTAGTTACATCCTCGAAAAATTCAATAAGATTCTCCTGCAGCTATTGCCGATTGTCTATTGTCGACAAACATAAACCAATCTTCATGCAACTATTTTATTGATAGTGTCCCAGTTGTGAGAGGCGGAGACCTGGCGCAGCCGCCGGGGTCACGGACTTTGTTTGCCGCCATGGTGTCGTGGATCCAGTGGATGTAGTGGCAGACGCGAGTGTACACGCCGGGATAGTTCCTCTCCGCACAGCCGTACCCCCTCGACACAACTCCTTGGAACACTCCGTTACACGCCACTTGCCCGTCAGAATCACCCTCTCACAAGAGCACACGTGAGACCAGGTTAATTAGAGTCACAGAGCGATAAAGCGGGAAAACAGGCCCTTCATCCCAACATGCCCATGCCTGCCAACATGTCCCATCTACACTAATCCAGTGGACCATCTTGTTCTTGCTCTAGTATCTTTGGTCCCACCTCCCCGCTTTTGGCCCTTATCCCTCCAAACCTGTCCTATCCATGTACCTGTCCAAATGTTTCTTAAACGTTGGGATAGTCTCTGCCTCAACTATCTCCTCCGGCAGCCCATTCCATACACCCACCACTCTCTGTGAGGAAAAGTTGTACCTCAGATTCCTATTGAATCTATTCCCCTTCATCTTAAACCCATGTCCTTTGAACCTCGGTTCCCGTATTCTTGACAAGAAATTCTGTGCCTCTATCCGATCTATTCCCCTGGTGATTTTGAACACCTCTATAACATCGCCCCTCATCCTCCTGCGCTCCAATGAATAGAGTTCCAGCCTGCCCCAACCTCTCCCTGTAACTCACACCCTCTGTTCCTGGCAACATCTTCATTGTGCCAATGGACCTGTTTCCGCGCTGTCGTGGGGAGCGAGGGGGGAGAACGATGCAGTGGAGAGGGGGAAGATACGGGCAGAGGGTCTGTCGAGAACCAGAGGGCATGGGTTTAAGGTGAAAGGGGAAGATTTAATAGGATCCTGAGGGGTAACCTTTCCACAGAGGCCGTATGGAATGCGCTGTCGGAGGAGATAGTTGAGGCAGGGACTATACCAACATTTAAGAAACAGACAGTTGCATGGATAGGACAGGTTTAGAGGGATATGGGCCAAACGCGGGCAGGTGGGAGCAAAGATACTAGAGCAAGATAAAGATGGTCCACTCGACAAAAAAGCTGTAGTACGTCATGGGTAATTTTCAGCGCCATCTTGGGAATCGGCTTCTGTCACGGCGACCAAGTCTACAAGCGTAGCGTGCTGTTCCGCTAAAAATTGCTCGAACGATCTTTTGGTGGATTAGTGTCGACGGGGCATGTTGGCCGGCGTGGACTGAGCCCGTGAACCCCGGCATCCGCGCCAGGTCTCCGCCTCTCACTCTGTGTACAACTGGGAATAAACTATCAATAAAATGGTTGCAATGAAGATTGGTTTCTGTTTGTCGACAATAGACAACAGGTGCAAGAGTGGGCCATTCTGTCCTTCGAGCCAGCACCGCCATTCAATGTGATCATGGCTGATCATCCACAATCAGTACGCCGTTCCGGCCTTCTCCCCACATCCCCTGACTCCGCTATTGTTAAGAGCCCTATCTAGCTCTCTCTTGAAAGCCTCAAGAGAACCGGCCTCCATCGCTCTCTGAGGCAGAGAATTCCACAGACTTACAACTCTCTGGGTGGAAAAGTGTTTCCTGGTCTCCGTTCTAAATTGCATACCCCTTCTTCTTAAACTTTGGCCCCTGGTTCTGGACTCCCCCAACATCCGAAACATGTTTCCACCTCTAGTGTGTTCAAACTCTTAATAATCTTATATTTCAATAAGACCCCCTCTCATCCTTCTAAACTCCAGAGTGTTCAAGCCCAGCTGCTCCATTCTCTCAACATATGACAGTCCCGCCATCCCAGGAATTAACCTTGTAAACCAACGCCGCACTCCCTCAATAGCAACAATGTTCTTCCGCTAATTGGGGGACCAAAACTGCACACGATACTCCTGGTGTGGTCTCACTGCGGCTCTGTACAACTGCAGACGGACCTCTTTGCTCCTATACTCGATTCCGCTTGTTATAAAGGCCAACATGCCACTCGGTTTCTTCACTGCCTGCCGGACCTGCATGATTACTGTTGAACAAGGACCCCCAGATCCCGTTGTCCTTCCCCTTTTCCCAACTTGACGCGATTTAGGTAATAATCTGCCTTCATGTTTTGGTACCAAAGTGAATAGTCTCAAATACAGACTTCATGTTACCTGCCCCACCAGAGGGGAGGGAACACTCGATCACTGTTATAAGGAAATCAAGAACGCATATTGTTCCCCGAGCAGATCTTGGTCTCTTTGATCATTGCATAGTTCACCTTATTCCGACCTACAGGCAGAAACTAAAAGCAGCTGAGCCTGCGGTCAGAACAACAAAAAGGTGGACAAGCAAGGGCATTGGGAACATACAATCCTGCTTTGACTGCACGGATTGGAATGTGTTCAGGGAAGCAACCACAAGCCTCGGTGAGTATACGGGCACTGTATCATCATATGTCAGCTTTTGCGAGGACAGTTGCATTCCAACTAAGACCCGGACTTGGTTCAACAACAACAAGCCCTGGTTCACTGCAGAACTCAGACAGCTCCGACGGTCTAAAGAGGTGGCCTACAGGAGCAGGAATGCAAACCTCTACAGGCAGGCCAAGTACAAGATGAAAAGAGCTGCAAAGGAAATGTACTCTGAGAAGTTGAGGTGCAAGTTCTCAGCTCGTGACTCTTCTTCAGTTTGGAAGGGCTTGCAAGAAATGACCAGCTACAAGAGGAAAGCCCCCGCTCTTTGGACAATCGTCAGCTGACCAACGACCTGAATGAGTTTTACTGCAGGTTTGAAAATCAGAAAGATAACCATGATACCCCCCTCCCTCACTCCCCAACCAACACAGCCAGACCCCAGTCTAAAAAGAATGGATCCTGCACCCTCTCCTTCCATTTCACCACTTCACACCTATGAGAATCTACAACACAGCAAGACTCCAGTATAAAAAGATTGAACCATTTCCCACCCCAACCAACACTTCACACCCACTCACAGCCTGACCTCAGTCTGCAAAGATTGAGCCTTTCTACACCAATCCCCCTCCAATAAACACTTCACACCCAATCATCCACACCCTGTGTGCTGCACAATATAACATCCGATAGCATCAATAAAAAAAGAGGAGGTAGAGAGGCTTTTCAGAGGACAAAGGAGCCGGAAATCGCTAGGACCTGACAATGTTTCCCCCTGTACTCTTAAGCTCTGTGCCAAACATACATCTTTAACCAGTCCTTGCAAACATGTACCGTCCCTGCCAGCTTCAAAGTCTCCACTGTTGTCCCTGTACCCCAAAAGGCAAGGACTACTGGTCTTAATGACTAAAGGCCTGTCACACTGACCTCTGTAGTCATGAAGACACTCGAAAGGCTTGTGCTGGCCAAGCTGAAAAATATAACAAACTCCCTGCCAGACCCTCTGATTTGTGGATGATGCAATTAACCTGGGACTGCACTAGAGCACCTAGACTGCCAGGGGACCTATGTGAGGATCCTGTTTGTTGATTTTAGCTCTGCATTCAACACCATTGTGCCAGAGCGACTGCACTCCAAACTTTCCGAGTTGACTGCGCCTGAACCGCTCTGTCAGTGCTTCACCAACTTCCTGACAGACAGGAAGCAGCATGTGAGGCTGGGAAAGCACATCTGGGACCCACAAACATTTAGCATAGGAGCACCGCAAGGCTGCGTACTCTCTCCTCTCCTCTACTCTCTACACCAATGACTGCACCTCCACCGACACATCTGTCAAGCTTCTCAAGTTTGTGGACGCCACAACACTGATAGGGCTGATCCACGATGGGGAGGAATCTGCCTAAAGACAGGAAGTGTCACTGCTGGCGTCCTGGTTCCATCGCAACAACCTAGAGCTCAATGCACTTAAGACAGTGGAACTGATTGTAGACTTTGGTGGAGCCCCCCCCCCACCTCACTCACCATCAACAACACCACAGTCACATCTATGGAGTATTTTAAGTTCCTGGGAACCATCTTCTCGAAGGAACTTAAGTGGGGGGCTACAATCAACTCCACAGTCGGAAAGGCACAACAGAGGATGTACTTGCTACGGCAGCTGAGGAAGCACAATCTGCCACAGGCAATGATGGTCCAATTCTACACGGCCATCGTAGAGTCTGTCCTCACCTTCTCCATCATGGTCTGGTTTGGCTCAGCCATCAAGCACGACACCTGGAGGCTGCAGCGAATCGTCCAATCAGCAGAGAAGGTTATTGGCTGCAACCTTTCCTCCATTGATGAACTGTACACTGTAAGGGCCAGGAAGTGAGCGGGCAAGATCATCCCTGACCCCTCTCTCCCTGGCAACAAACTCTTTGAATCACTTCACTCTGGAAGGCTACTCCGGACTGTCAAAGCTGCCACAGCCAGACATAAAAACAGTTTTTATCCACGGGTATTTGTCCTTCCCAACGGCCAAAAATCTGTAGCCTCCCTTTGGTCTGGTATTTTGTTGGTTCACATGCTTGATCGATGATGTTTTATCATTAATGCTTTGTTATTATTATTATTATTATTATTATTATTATTATTATTATTATTATTATTAATGTTTAGTGTTTTCTGAGTCATTCGTACCTGTTACTGTATGTCATGTCATTACTTGTGGGCGGAGTACCAAGGCAAATTCCTTGTATGTGAATACTTGGCCAATAAACCTACTTACTTACCTACTTACTTATCCGCATTATACTTCATTTTCCATGCATCTGCCCACTCCCCCGAACATGCCCAAGTTACTCTGCATTCTCATTGCATCCCCCTCACAATTCACACTGTCACCCAGCTTTGTGTCATCTGCAAATTTGCTAATGTTACTTTAAATCGGTCATCCAAACCAATGATGTATATTGTAAATAGCTGCGTCCCAGCACCGAGCCTTGCGGTTGCCCACTAGTCACTGCCTGCCATTCTGAAAGGGCCCCGTTAATCCTTACTCTTTGTTTCCTGTCTTCCAACCAATTTTCTATCCATGTCAGCACTCTACGTCCAATATCATGTACCCTAACGTTGCCCACTAATCTCCCAGGTGGGACCTTATCACATGCTTTCTGAAATTCCAGGTGCACTACATTCACTGGCTCTCCCTTGTCCATTTTCCTAGTTACATCCTCAAAAAAAATCCAGAAGATTAGTCAAGCATGATTTCCCCTTCGTAAATCCATGCCGACTCGGAGGGATCCTGTTACTGCTATCCAAATGGGCGGCTAATTCATATTTTATAATTGACTCCAGCATCTTCCCCACCACCGATGTCAGGCTAACTGGTCTATAATTCCCTGTTTTCTCTCTCCCGCTTTTCTTATAAAGTGGGATAACATTAGCTACTCTCCAATCCACAGGAACTGATCTTGAATCTATAGAACATTGGAAAATTATCACCAATGCGTCCACGATTTCCAGAGCCACTTCCTTAAGTACCCTGGGATGCAGACCATCAGGCCCAGGGGATTACTAGCCTTCAGTCTCAGCAGTCTACCCAACACCATTTCTTGCCTAATGTGGATTTCCTTCAGTTCCTTCGTCACCCCAGATCCTCTGGCTACTAGTACATCAGCCACTCCGTTTCCTCTCCCCCGGGCTCCAACCTGCCGGACATCACTGCGCGCTTAGTTTTACATTTAGTTCATGCTTTGAGTTTAGAGTTTGATTCAGTATCAGTATAGTTTCAGTAGCGTTTGAGTTGGAGTTATAGATTAGAGTATAACTTAGTGTTAGTGAGCGTGACCCCCTCCCCTCCGGCCCCTCTCTCCGTCACTGTGACCCCCTCAACTACTCCAGAGATGCTGTCTGACCCGGTGCAAAGTGCTGGAAGAACTCAGCGGGTCAGGCAGCATCTCGATGGAGAACGTGGACAGGTACAAAGTGCTGGTGTAACTCCGCGGGTCAGGCAACATCTCTGGAGAACGTGGACAGGTACAAAGTGCTGGTGTAACCCAGCGGGTCAGGCACCATCTCTGTGGAGAACGTGGACAGGTACAAAGTGCTGGAGGAACTGAGCGGGTCAGGCACCATCTCTGTGGAGAACGTGGACAGGTGCAATGTGGTGGTGTTTCGGGTCGAGACCCTTCTTCAGACTGAGGGTCGTGGGAAAACGAAACAAGAGATATAGACAGTGATGCGGAGAGACACAGAAAATAATAGTAAAATATATGCAAAAAAGTGAGGATGACATGGGAAAAAGGCCAAGGTTGGCTGAGGTCGAGGTGTTTGGCAACCGGTAGATCGGGTGGGTCCAGGTGGACTGAGCAAAGATGTTCTGAGAGTTTTAGCTCACGAGTTGCGTTTAGAGTTTGAATTTAGATTAAATTACTTTTACTTTAGTTTGAGTTTACTCAAACATTAGCTACCCTCCAATCCACAGGAACTGATCTTGAATCTATGGAACATTGGAAAATGATGACCAATGCATCCACAATTTCCAGAGCCACTTCCTTAAGTACCCTGGTATGCAGACCATCAAACCCTGGGGATTTATCAGCCTTCAGTCCCAGCAGTCTACCTGCCTAATGTGGATTTCCTTCAGTTCGACCGTCACCCCAGATTCTCTGGCCACTACTATATCAGCCGCTCCGGTTCCTCTCCCCACAGGCTCAAACCTACCGGAGATCACTGCGCGCTTAGTTTTACATTTAGTTCGTGCTTTGACTTTAGAGTTTGATTTAGAATTCGAGTTCCAGTTGAATTTGAGTTTGTTTAGAGTTAGAGTTATAGATTAGAGTATAATTTAGTGTTAGTGAGAGTGACCCCCTCCCCTCCGGCCCCTACGCCCCGCTCTCCGTCTCTGTGACCCTTCACCTACTCCAGAGATGCTGTCTGACCCAGTGGGTGGGCCCACGTGGACTGAGCGAAGGTGTTCCTAGAGTTTTAGCTCAAGGGTTGAATTTAATTTGAATTTAATTTAAATTACTTTTAATCAAGTTTTATCTCTGTAAAATCCTTCCCCTTCCGCCCCCTCCCTTTCCTCTCCTTCTCCCCTCACGCTCCCTCTCTCCCTACATACCCGATCTCGCCCAGCGCCATACACGGGCTTGGAAGACCACAGATGCGGCCGCTCGCCAAAGGCATCCGCGGCCCGACCCCTCACAACATGAAGGGCCTTCTGCTTCTCGTCTTCCTCGGACTCGCCGTTAAGAGTACACACCCGGACCCAACCTACCTCCACTCTTCCCTTCTCTTTCCCCCTCCTCTCCCTCGCATCGTTCCCTCCACTTCTCTCCCCTTCTTTCTTGTTCCCTTCATTCTTACCCCACTAACCCCCCACTCTCTCCCCTTATCTCTCTCTCATCTCTCTGCCCCTTTCTGCCTCTCCCCTTCTTTCTCCCCCCCTCCTGTCTTTCCACCTCCTGTATCAACCCCTCAGCTCACTCCCCCTCCCCTCTCTCTCTTCCTTTCTCCCTTCTTCTTTCCCCTTCTCTCTCTGCTTCTCCTCTCACTCTCCTCCCTTCTCCCTCTCTCCGCCCCGCTGGCAGTGACCCTGTTCACTCTCTCTCTCCCCCCCCCCCCCCACCCCCACAGCCGCGGCGCCCACAGTCGATGTCAGGATCGCGGGCGGTTACGAATGCCGTAAACACGCCGCTCCCTCGATCGTGTCGCTGAACATCGGCTACCACTTGTGCGTCGGTTCCCGGATCAGCCAGCGCTGGGTGGTGTCCGCAGATCATTATTCCGGCTCGTGGGTACAGCGGGGCTCCTCCCGTCCCTGTCACCCCGTCCCCTCCTATCGGGGTTGGTTTTAAGGCGCGGTATGGTTTTTCCGTCTGTTCGTAGGAGAATAGAGGTTCATCTATATGAACAACAGTTCATCGATACGGAGATGGTGATCAGACATCCCAAATACGATTACTACAACCTGGACAACGACATCATGTTGATCAAACTGTCCCGGCCCGCCGTCATGAACCGCAATGTGGTCGTCCTTCCCCTGCACTTCGATTGCGCCCAGACCGGCGACATGTGTCTCATCTCCGGCTGGGGCCGCACCATGGACCCGGGTGAGACTCCTGGACTGGTGGGGCGAGAGAAAGAGGGGGGGGGAGAGAAAATGGGGGGCGAAAAATGGAGGGGAGAGTGAGGGGGAGAGAGAGAGAATGGGAGGGACAATCGCTATCATAACGTGGGGTGGAGGAGGATTATTTGCCACACTCATACACTCACACCCACACACACATACACACACTATATCTCTCTCACACACACACACTCACACACACACTCAAACATAAGCACACGCACCCATGCGCACACACACATGTGAGGCTTCGGCCGTGGACCCTGTGGGCGGCAATTTCGGGATCTGAACTGGTTGGTTACCGATTCCGAACTCCAGAACAGCAGTTTCGTTCCACCCGGTATCGTGGGTCTTGAATTGGCTCGTTCGCAGGGCCTTTCATCGCCCTGCGCAGCATGGCTTAAAATCAGCCGGCGTGGGTTGAACATCGGAAGCCTCAATCGCCTCGACGAGATTTTAAGCCGCGCCGGGTATGGAGATATAAGGCCCGGGGAACGGGTCGACTCAAGTTCCACTCGATGATATTTGCTCCACTACGACGTCTCCCTCCTCCAATCACCGCGCTCTATCCTCAGTCCCACCCTCGACTTCCGCCTCTGATCGACTCCTCCGTCCTCCAATCATCGTCCTGAATCATCAAGCCCCCCCCCCACCCCTCCCCTGCCTGCTGACCGACACCTTTCATGTCGATTCGACGCCCACGATCATCAGTCCCTCTGTCCCCTCCGGGGGGGGGGGGGTTGTGGGGGGACGAGAGAGACGTATGTCAGCAGGCAGTTGCGATTGGGGGGGGGGGTGAGGTGATGATTCGGCTGTGTCTGCGGCAGCGAGCGGACATCCTGCGCTGTTGATCAGCTGATCCATGAGATTGTCGTTCAGGAATGGTCCGAGAGGCAAAGGCTACACGGAGGCCGTGAAATCGCCTCTCCTTCTTTAAAGAATCAGAGGACATTGTGAACAAATGAAATCGGTGGAAGAAAACAGGAACTGGGATTAATTGATCCCGTGGAATATGATTATAATCACATTTATTAGTATTTGCACAATAATTAATTGTGTTTTTTTTTACTTTATTGCTGCTTCTGCGGGTTAGAGAGGGGGGAGCTACCTGCGCTGTGAGACCAACATCTGCAACGTTCCATCTTCCAGAGAGGGAATCTGGTGAAGCCTCTGATTGGTTGAAGGGGACCAGAGGAAGCAGCTGATTGGGTTCAACCCGGGGTTTACATTTTTACATTTCTGCCTTCAGGTTTATGGATTCTGGGAGTTAAGGATTCTAGGAGTTAAGGATTCAGTATTTATTAGTATTTATTAGTAAAGTTTAAAGGATAAAGTTTTGTGTTTAATAATTTTTTTAAAAAAAATTACATACATATATATATATGTATATATATATTATATTATCAAATTACTCTGTATTAAAGATATATATATATATATATATCTTTAATACAGAGTAATTTGGGAGTAAGATATGTCAGTATAGATTGGCCCCATGGTTTGCTCAGCCTGCAACATGTGGGAGATCAGGGATATTGTTGGTGTTCCTGGTGACTACATTTGCAGGAAGTGTGTCCAGCTGCAGTTCCTGGCAGACCGCATTGAAAAATTGGAGCTGCGGCTGGATTCATACTGGAGCATACACGATGTGGAGAAAGTCGTGGATAGCACGCACAGTGAGTTGGTCACACCACAGATAAAAAGTAAGAGGACAGAAAGGGAGCGGGTGGCCAATAGCCAGCAAAGCAGTAGGCAGGTAGTGCAGGAGTCCCCTGCGGCCATCTCCCTCCTAAACAGATATACCATTTTCGATACTGTTGAGGGAGATGGCTCATCAGGGGAATGCAGCAGCAGCCAAGTTCATGGCACCATGGCTCTGCAGCACATGCTGGGGGGAAAAAGAGGGGAAGGGAAATAGTAATAGGGGATTCAATTGGCAGGGGAATAGATAGGCGTTTCTGCTGCTGCAAACGAGACTCCAGGATGGTATGTTGCCTCCCTGGTTCAAGGGTCAGGGATGTCACTGAACGGCTGCAGAACATTCTGGAGGGTGAGGGTGAACAGCCAGTTGTCGTAGTGCATATTGGCACCAACGATATAGCTAAAAAAAGGCATGAGGTCCTACAAGGTGAATTTAGGGAGCTAGGAGATAAACTTAAAAGTAGGACCTCAGAGGTAATAATCTCTGGATTATTACCAGTACCATGGGCCAGTCAGAGTCGGAATAGGAGGATATTTCAGATGAATACGTGGCTTGAAAAATGGTGCATGGGAGAGGGATTCAAATTTTTAGGGCACTGGAACCATTTCTGGGGGAGGTGGGACCAGTGCAAACAGGACGGTCTTCACCCGGGCTGGAATGGAACCAATGTCCTTGGGGGAGTGTTAGCTAGTGCTGTCGAGGAGGATTTAAACTAATGTGGCAGGGGGATGGGTACACGAGCAGAGAGGCAGGGGGGTGCAAAACGAGGGTAGAAGCAATAGGGAGCAAGGTGAAAAGTAAAAGTGGCAGGCAGACAAAACCAGGGCAAACATCAAAAAGGGCCACTTCTCAACATAATTGTATAAGGGGTAAGAGCGTTGTAAAACAAGCCTGAAGGCTTTGTGTCTCAATGCAAGGAGTATTCGTAATAAGGTGGATGAGTTGAACGTGCAGATAGCTATTAATGATTATGATATAGTTGGGATCACGGAGACATGGCTCCAGGGTGACCAAGGCTGGGAGCTGAACATCCAGAGATATTCAATATTCAGCGATAGAGATAAAGAAAAAGGAGGTGAGGTAATGTTGCTGGTTAGAAAGGAGATTAACGCAATGGAAAGGAAGGACATTAGCTTGGAGCATGTGGATCGGTACGGGTAGAGCTGCGAAACACTAAGGGGCAGAAAACTCTGGTGGGTGTTATGTACAGGCCACCTAACAATAGTAGTGAAGTTGGAGATGGTATCAAACAGGAAATTAGAAATGTGTGCGACAAAGGCAAAACAGTTATAATGGGTGACTTCAATCTACATGTAGATTGGGTGAATCAAATTGGCAGGGGCGCTGAAGAAGATGATTTTTTGGAATGTATGCGGGATAGTTATCTAAATCAACATGTAGAGGAACCAACGAGAGAGCAGGCTATTTTAGACTGGGTATTGAGTAATGAGGAAGGGCTAGTTAGCAGTCTTGTTGTGCGTGCCCCCTATGGGCAAGAGTGACCATAATATGGTCGAGTTCTTGATTAGGTGACATTGACATTGTTAATTCAGAAACAATGGTTCTGAACTTTAAGAAAGGTAACTTTGAGGGTATGAGACGTGAATTGGCCAAGATTGACTGGCAATCAATTCTAAAAGGGTTGACGGTGGATATGCAATGGAAGACATTTAAAGACTGCATGGATGAACTACAAAAACTGTTCATCGCAGTTTGGCAAAATAATAAATCAGGGAAGGTAGTGCATCCGTGGATAACAAGGGAAATCAGGGATAGTATCAAAGCAAAGGATGATGCGTCCAAAGTAGCCAGAAAAAGCAGCATGCCAGAGGACTGGGAGAAATTCAGAGAGCAGCAGAGGAGGACAAAGGGCTTGACAAGGAAAGGAAAAATAGATTATTAAAGAAAACTGGCAGGGAACATAAAAACTGACTGCAAAACTTTTTATAGATATGTGAAGAGAAAGAGATTAGTTAAAACAAATGTAGGTCCCTTGCAGTCAGAAACAGGTGAGTTGATCATGGGGAACAAGGATATGGCGGACCAATTGAATAACTAATTTGGTTCCGTCTTCACTAAGGAAGACATAAATAATCTGCCGGAAATAGCAGGGGACCGCGGGTCAAAGGAGGAATTGAGTGAAATCCAGGTTAGTCGGGAAGTGGTGTTGGGTATATTGAATGGATTAAACGCCGATAAATCCCCAGGGCCAGATAGGCTGCATCCCAGAGTGCTTAAGGAAGTAGCTCCGGAAATAGTGGATGCATTAGTGATAATCTTTCAAAACTCTTTAGATTCTGGAGTGGTTCCTGAGGATTGGAGAGTAGCAAACGTAACCCTAAACGTAGCAGTGGCCCAAAGATTTTTCCCTCATGGTGACACACGTGATGTGTTGGCAGAAGTTAGCATAACCTTTGTGAGATTTGCCTTATTTAAATCTCCAGCCACCACCATAGCCGCGTCAGCATTCTTGTTCTGATGCCGACATAACTCATAATATAGGACCGATAGTGTCATGTTGGTGTCCGCATGCGGTGCTATGTAGACGGCTGTGATGATCACTGAGCTGAACTCACGGCGAAGGCAGAATGGACGGCTCCAGGTGTGGGGAGCAGGAATGAGAAAGCGTCTTAATACTCCTAGGGTATTGTTGGTCATGAAGAAAACTCCTCCGCCCTTTGATTTCCCGGATTCTTCCGTTCTGTCCGCATGGAAATCAGTGAAGGAGTTAAGGGCTTGTCACACTAGCGCGCGATTAGACGCGACAAGCGTGACAAATTCGGACACGGGGGTCGCGTGGGGGTCAGGCGATCCCGGTGCGAGTGAAGGGCCTGTCCCACTAGCGCGCGATTACACGCGCGACGTCCGAAGGAAGGACGTTATTTTCATCACGTGACGATGCGCATGAGCATGCGCGTTGCACGACGTCGGGCAGTGACGTCATCACGCAACGCCACGCTGAAGATGCACAACGTCAAAACGTCATCACTTTCTGCGCGACAGGATTTTGCCGCGCGTAATTTTTAAGCAGTGTCGGTTTTTGGACACGACGCGCGATGTCGACACCAGCTCCACACGAGTCCGCGCAACTCCACGAGACTCCGGCGATCGCAGTGGGACAGGGTCACGCGAGGCCGGACGACTAAAGCGACCACGGTAGGTCGCGCTTGTCGCGTCTAATCGCGCGCTAGTGTGACAGGCCCTTTAGTTGGGCAAATTACTTGATCCGGCACCAGCGGGGTCAGCCATGTCTCGGTCAGACAGAAGATGTTGCAGTCTCTTATGTCCCGCTGGAAACTGATCCTCGCCCTGATGTCATCCAACTTGTTCTCCAGGGACTGGACGTTAGCCAGAATAATAATAATAATATTAATACTATCTTTTATTGTCATTACACATAAGTGCAACGAGATTTGGTTTGCAACTTCCATCCGATGTCATAACTTAATCGACAAATAAAATTTAGGTTTAAATACCCTGAGGACAAGGATTGTAAATATGAACATTAGACCAGTAAAATCAACACAGGCTAAAGTGCGAGGCCGGGGGAGACAGTCCATTGGGGTGGGGGACACTCAGCAGGCCCGGTTCAGAGCCGCTATAGCTCCTGAGTCTGGAGGTGCGGGCGTGGAAGGCCCTGTAACGTCTGCCGGAAGGGAGCAGTTCGAACAGTTCATTACAAGGGTGAGAGGAGTCTTTATGGATGCTGACGGCCTTCCTGAGGCACCGTGTATGGTAGATGCCCTCCAAGGCTGGTAGCGGTGTCCCTATAATCTGTTGCCCAATAATCTGGGCAGAGGTGGACGGAAGGCTTGAGCTCTTAGTCTATCCCGAATCCCCCCCATAGCTTGCCCCGATGTGTTCCCCGACTTTATCACCCATTGTTGTTCCCACGGCGCGCTTGTTAACTCTACCGTATTTTGAAACGCGGTGAAAAATCTAATAAAAATCTCCGCTCTCAGCGAGACAGTATGGGCGGGACTGATGGTCGAGGGCGCCGATTGGACGAGAGAGATGTCGGTCAGCAGGCAGTTTGGGGGGGGCATGATGATGCAGCGCGATGTTTGGAGGAGGGTGTCAGTCAGAGGCGGAAGTAGGGGGTGGGACAGAGGATAGAGTGAATGGAGGAGGGAGACATCTTGATGGAGCAAAGATCATTGAGCGGAGCTTTAATCAGCCCGTCCGCGGGGCCTTTCATCGCCCGGCCCGGCTTAAAATCAATCTGCTGAATCGAGGCATTCGAGGCTCCCGATGTTGAAGCCCCCGCCGGCAGATTTTAAACGGCGCTGGGATATGAAAGGCCCCGTGAACGGGACGATTTTAGCCCCCACGATTCGGGGCGGACGAAGATGCTGTTGCTGGAGTTCGGAGTCGGTCACCAACCAGGTTAGCTCGCCATGTTACTGTCCACAGGGCCCACGGCTGAAGCCTCCGAAGCCTCGCGCTTGTGTGTTGATGTGTGTGTTTTTGCGCACATGCACGTGTGGCGCAAAATATTGTGCCCCCCCCCCCCATGTTTTTATAGCGATTTCCACCCCTGCCTTGGGTTACGCTAAAGTTTAGATTTAAGAGTGTTTTCCGGTCATGCATTGTTAGTGCTAATGTGTTAGTAGTAAGAAATAAATGTAAAATGAACAAAATGAAATGTAAAAACGCACAATCTCCGCGGAGCTACCACGACGGCGACTGGGCCCGGCCGCGCCATCTTGCACCAGGATAAGTTTTAAGATAGGATAGATTTCACATAGGATAGGTTTTGAGGGACACAGGCCAAGCGTGGACAGTTGGCAATAGAGCAGATGGAGCATGTTGGTTGGAGTGGGCAAGTTGGGCCGAAGAGCCTGTTTCCACAGTGTGACTCTATGCCGTTGATCATTAACCAACTGATAATCACCACACCCCCTTCACCTGCAACCACCCATGGCTCATCGCACTTTGTCCTGCCCCTCTCTCAAACTTTCTCACATATCCCAATACAAACAGTTTGCAGAAGGGTCCCAAACCAAAACGTCACATATCTATGTTCCCCAGAGATGCTGTCTGACCCGCTGAGTTACTCCAGCATTGTTTTTGTCTTTTTTATTGAACCAGCATCTGAAGTTCTTGTATCTCCTGGTTGTTGTTGTAGTTTAATGGGACGTCGCTCGATATGTTTGCATCAGACAGATTATCTGTGCACATTTTCAGAATACATCGTTTAGCAATGTTACACAATCAAGTCTGCAATTTATCCCATCAGGTAAAGCATAAAAATAAGTTTAATTTGACACTTAATTCACTTTCATATCTTGAGTATTAAAAAAATCATGACATTTTCAGTTATTATAGATTGAAGCATTCTGAAACAAATATGAAACTATCTTACTTGGATGACCTGAAATCAAAGCATATAATTAATTAGTTACATAATTGTAGCTAATTACAAAATTCAATTATTAGGTCTAAACATCTATCCATTTCTTAAGGAAAAGTTAACATTTTTAAATAGCCTAAGTGTCCAGATAACATTCAGACAAGAATTCACAATCTAACGCAAATTTTAAATTGTTATGAATTGCTAAACCAAATGGAAGGGATTTACTGATTAATTCCCGTAAATTAATGGGCATTTTAATTCTTGCGAATGGGTTTTTGTGGAAAGCAATCTATTGGAACGTTGCGGTTGCAGTGAATTTGAATCCCATATCGGCAGGAAAAATACAGCCGGTTCGTATGGGGCCAAAATCACAATTCCGCCATGAAATTTGGATTAAAGTCATCCTATGAAGCAAGTTTATATGTAAAATAAACGACTTGCCTTATGTTTTGACCCCTACGTGAGATCCGTCCCGTTGTCGGCGTTAGAAGTAACTTTTTATTTTACTCCAGGGATTAAATTGTCCCACGGTTTTTTTTAAACTTCAGAGAACGGAAGTCAGAACGATTTTTCTGCAGTAGCTGAACAGCCTGACAGACAGTGCTCCGACAGGCAGGAGAAAACGGCATTTTAATCCAGCCCCCACCCCTCCCCCAAAGGTGCCAAAGTCGCGCACATGTCCAGTGGCGGAACTGCAGCGCTGCTCAAGGTAGGTATTGTAACATCGCTAATTAAATCCAATAATTCCAATAAAGATAGTTATCTGTAATGCGGTTATATTTTACCATGTCTACCCATTGACCCCGGTTCGATCCACTCTTCGGGAGCTGACTATGTGGAGTTTGCATGTTCTTTCCTTGACTGCGTGTGTTTTCTCCGTGTGCTCCGATTCCCCACCAGACAGAGGGTGGTGGGTAGGTGGAATGAGCTGCCGTACCATAGGGTAGTTTACACGCCAGCGGTATGAACATTGACTTCTCCAATTTCAGGCTTTCTCCCTCTTTCCCCTCCCATTTCCATCTCTCCCACAGCTCACTGTCACCGCCTCTCCTTTTCTTCTTACCGCCCCCCCTTCCTACCCCCACAGGGAAGAATGGTCTCAACCCGAAACGTTGCCCTTTGACTTTGCTCCATAGATGCTGCCTCACCCGCTGAGTTTCTCCAGCCTTTCTGTCTCCCAAAACAACAGTTGAAGTACATTTGGACAAGTATATGGACAGGCAGGTGTCAGGGTGATATGGGCCAAACACGGGCAGGTGGGTCTAATTTAGGTGGGGCATCTTGGTCAGATTGGGCAAGTTGAGTCAAAGGGTCTATTTCCGTGCTGTATTACCCTATGCATGGTTCTCTACAAGTGGTCAGTCAGGTGAAGATGACACTTGCCTTCATGGGCAAGCGGACACAAGCCACAGGAAGGATGCCACTGAGTTTAAAATGGTGCAAATGAGATTCACCAGGAATGTTACCAGAGTCCATAGAACAATGGCAGACTTGATTTGGGGCGAGGTTGGATAATCTGGGTCCTCTCTCTCTCTCGCTCCCTCTCTCCTGGAGAAACTCAGCGGGTGCAGCAGCATCTAATGAGCGAAGGGGCTAGGCAACGTTTTGGACCGAATGCCTTCTTCAGACCCTATCTGTCTATCTCTCTCTCTCTCTCCCTCTCTATCTACATATATCTCTATCTCACTCTCTTTCCATATTTATCTCTCTCTCCCTGTCTCTTCTCTCCCCCCTCTCTCTCCACTCGCTCTCCCCATCTCACTCCCCATTCTCTCTCTCTCTCTCCCCCCTCTCTCTCCAAGCTAATGTCCTTCCTTTCCATTGCGTTAATCTCCTCTCTAACCAGCAACGCTACCCCACCTCCTTTTCCTTTCTCTCTATCCCTCCTGAATATTGAATATCCCTGGATGTTCAGCTCCCAGCCTTGGTCACCCTGGAGCCATGTCTCCGTGATCCCAACTATATCATACTCATTAATAGCTATCTGCACGTTCAACTCATCCACCTTATTACGAATACTCCTTGCATTGAGACACAAAGCCTTCAGGCATGTTTTTACAACGCTCTTACCCCTTATACAATTTTGTTAAGAAGTGGCCCTTTTTGATTTTTGCCCTGGTTTTGTCCGCCTGCCACTTTTACTTTTCACCTTGCTCCCTATTGCTTCCACCCTCGTTTTACCAGCACCTGCCTCTCTGCTCTTGTACCCATCCCCCTGCCACATTAGTTTAAATATAAAATTCAATGGTTCCTCTCCTTTGCGCACAGTCCACCGGCTGATATTGGCTGGCGGGGCCTCCACAGGACCCTTAACTCGACTTGCGTGTGTCCACCCTGCTCCCTTGTTCGTACTGCTGTCTCGCTGATTAGTAACACCAGGCAGGGCCCAGTCCACTTGGGTTGCAGCTTATCTTCTTTCCATGTTTTTATTAATACCCGGTCTCCAGCCTTGACTGAGTGAATCGGGAAGCCCAGTGGTGGACTCTGGGCCAGCAATCCTTTAATTTTTAGTTCTGCAAGAGATTGGGGCACTGCTAGTAAATAGTTCCTTAAGAATACATCACTGCCCTCGCATTGTTGGAACTCCCTCTATCTTCCCTAAGTATGGAAGCCCAAATGACATCTCGTATGGTGATATCCCTATGTCTTTTCGAGGTGCCGTTTGGATTCTAAACAGGGCTATCGGGAGGCACTTAGTCCAGGGGAGTCTTGTTTTCCTCTATCAACTTGGTGATTTGGGTCTTCAAGGTGCTATTCATTCTTTCCACCTTTCCTGAGCTCTGGGGATGCTATGGTGTATGCAATTTCCAGTCTATTCCCAGTGCTTCACATATCATTTTATGTGTTTTGGAGGCAAAATGGGTCCCTCTATCTGAGTCTATTGTTTCCACAATCCCATATCTGGGTATAATTTGTTCTAGTAATATCTTGGCTACCGCCTGTGAGGTGGCAGTTGTCATGGGGAATGCCTCTACCCACCTGGTGAAATGGTCCACTATCACTAACAGGTACTTCCAGGTTTGTACACGGGGCAGCTCGGTGAAATCTATCTGTATTCTCTGGAAGGGCCTAACTGCTAATGGTTGTCCTCCTCCTGGGACTGCTCTCATGATTTTTTTGTTAATTCGCTGACATATTACACAGCCCCCTATGACTTGTCCGGCCATGGTATACATTCCACGGCAAACGTAGGTTTTGAGGAGGGTGTCACAGAGGGCTTGTGTTCCCCAATGGCTTTGTCCATGCAACCTCCCTAATAATTCTCTCATTATTTCTTTGTTCAATAGCTGCTTTCCATCCGGTGTCCACCATTTCCCATTTGAAGTAAGCTGAGCCCCCATTTCTCGCATGTGTTCCTGCTCTTTCTCACTAAAGATAGGTAGCTTTTCCTCTTGTCCCGTTAAAGGTATTAGTGACTTCATTTCTACCATCTGTTCTGTGGCTGCTTTTTGCAACCTCGTCCACTGCCCTATTTCCTCTGGCCTCTAGGGTGTTACCCTTCTGATGCCCTGCCACATGTGCTATGGCTATTCGTTCTGGTTTTTGCAAGGCTTCCAGTGTCTGTCCTACCGATTGCTCATGCGCTAATTCTTTCCCTCCAGTGGTTATCATTCCTCGCTCTTTCCAGATTTTCCCAAAGGTGTGTACTACTCCAAAAGTGTATTTTGAATCGGTATACACTGTTCCTTCCTTCCCCTCCAATAGTTCCAAAGCTCTCATTAATGCATATAATTCACAAGATTGAGCTGACCAACTGCCAGGTAGCCTGCCACTTTCAATTTTCTCCATAGTTTCCCCGTTCACTATACCGTACCCACTATGTCTTTTTCCATCTTTGCACCTGGAGGATCCATCTATAACCCACCGGCTGAGGTTGCTCTTCTAAGTCTTCTCTACTCTTTGTCTGTAAATCTATTATTGTACTACAGCAGTGTACTGGGTCCTCTTCCTCGTCACCCTGTTTCTCTGCTGGATACAGGATTGGGACGAGTTAAGATTCTTATCTGTAATTATAGTCAAATTGTCTTTTCCATCAGGATGGCCTCATACTTTAAAAGTGTAGAGTCTGTTAACCATATGTTGGATTTTTGAGTGAGTATGGTTCTCACTGTGTGTGGCGGAGAAACAACCAGAGCTCCTCCAAAGGTTAATTTTCTACTCTCTTCCACCAATATTGCGGTAGCTGCTACCGCTTGTATGCATCCCGGCCATCCCTTGGATACTGGATCTAATATTTTCGAGAAGAATGCCACAGCTGTCGATTTTCCCCTCTTTTCTGGGTGAGTACCCCTAGTGCCACCCCCTTGTATGAATTTACAAACAGGTGGAAAGGTTGTTCTACTGAGGGCAGAGCCAATGGGAGCAGTAATCAAACTGTCTTCAATTTCCTAAATTCCACCTCCTGTTCTGGGGTTCACTTAACTTTGTATTTCTCTTCCCCCAATTTATCATACAGGAATTTCACTTGTCTGGAGTAATCATCTATCCACAGTCGACAGTATCCTATCAATCCCAGGAATTTTCGGATCTCTTTCTTATTCTAAACTCAATTTCTTACTTCTCAGATAGTCTATCCCCCTTTGCAAATTTATTCACCTTCCTTTTAAAATCTTCCACTGACTCCTCCTGATTTATTACTTTCACACCTGTCGTTTACTACTTCTGTTACCTCCTCACTGCCTCTCTCTCCTTTCCTCTCTGAACTGCTTAAGCACATCTAATTTCTTTCCTCTCCTCTTTTCCCACCTTTCCACCTTATCTGTGACATATAATTCATAATTAGCACTTCCATCTTGTCACACATTTATCTTGAAAGTGCCTTCTTTGGGCCACTTCCTCACAACTGTTTCTGAAAATCTCAGCAAACAATCATTACCCTTCTCCAACCAGAATTGTTTGTCTAAACAAACCACAAAAGCTGGTCATGTTTCTCCAATTAACTTATTTCCAATTATTTCAATCCATTCTCACCACTATTTAGTACAAGTAACAATTTTACAAATTAACTTTACTGAACATAAATCTGTAGAAACATCAGCAAAACCAAGCAACCTACATTTTCCAACTTTCCCCTTTTAAGTAGCGAGGATACAAAGCGTTGTTCGTTACCTTACAGTTGTTCGTAACCTCCCCCATTGCTTACAATTTCTTAAAGGAACACACACCTACCCTTACAGCACGTGGCCTACAACAAACAAACTTATCACATCCATGATCTTCCCCATTCATTCAAAACTGGATTTTACACACAAATCACATTCGTTCCATTCTTACTTCAATGAAATTATGCAATTTCCTACACAGGTTAAAGTTTCATAGAATCATAGAAAATAGGTGCAGGAGTAGGCCATTCGGCCCTTCGAGCCTGCACCACCATTCAATATGATCATGGCTGATCATCCATCTCAGTATCCCGTACCTGCCTTCTCTCCAGACCACCTGATCCCTTTAGCCACAAGGGCCAGATCTAACTCCCTCTTAAATGTAGCCAATGAACTGGCCTCAACTACCTTCTGTGGCAGAGAATTCCACATAGACCACTCTCATTAACATTTATATAATTCTTATTGCTACTCTTCATTTTGCTATTCTACAATATTTTGCACTAACTCCTAATGTACCTGACCAATCTTGATATGAGTTTATTCTATAGATTTTGTGAAACAACTCAATATTTCTTTCAAGTGCTTAAGATGAGCTTCAATTTCCTGAAATTTCTTTGAGATTTCTGTCAATTTTTGTTCAAAATCTGTTTTTCCACATGCAATTTATAGGTTTCTGTAGCCTTTTTAAACATTTTTAGATTTGCTAGTTGCCTTTTCTGTTTCTTTCCGTGTTGCTCCTTCCTTTTTTTACTTTTCGTACTCAAAACATTTGGCACTCATTTTCCTTAGATTTTTGCAATGTTTGAGTGATACTCTGAATATTCTGTACAGCATCCAAAGTGCCCAATCCTCATCGGAGTCCAGTCGTGGCCACCAGACTGAACTCCCCCTTATTGGTTCCTTTGCTTAATCAAAATAACAGAACTTAATCATAGTCTCCTTATCTTTACCCCTGGGGCTTCCTTCTCCCCAAGATTCCCACATTCGCCCCAACGGACTATCAGGCAGAATGTGCGGCTCTTCACCATAGGGCCTTTTTCTTTTCCTCCCGGACTCGTACTTTTCCCGTTCCGGTTATCCATTGTCTTATCGGACTATTCCCGTCCGACAGACCCCTGACCTCTCAGGGTGGTATCCACAAGGAGCTAAACTGCCTCTCTCTCCTTTAATAATGATATCCCGCTTCCCATACTGCGGCATACTTGATCTCTTCTATTATTGGATTGGGTTTATTTTTCACATATTCATTCAATGCCTGTTGTACCCAATCCTCATCTGACCCATCCTCTGGCCACCAGACCGAAGCTCCTTCATCGGGTGTTTTGGCCATTTAAAATAACAATACCTTATCATTGTTGTCTTCTCCAACCCGTGGGTATTTCCTGCCCCCCAGTGGTTCGGCATTCGCCCCAACGGACTATTAGGCAGAATGCTGGGATGGGTTTTTCACTTGCATTTCCCATTCTCTTGATCGGAATTCCTCTCCGATCTTTTATCAAATTGCCCAGGTAATACTATAATAGTTTCTTACCGGGGTCTGTGCACAGAATTACTCGATTTTTGCTATTTCCAACCAATCTCCAACCACCTTCACTTCTTTGCTGAGTCTCTGTTTGGTCCGGGCATCATTCGCTCAAACCCTCTGACGGTAAGCAAGGAGTCTGAGACCGCTGAACTCAGCGGGGTGCACCTTCTCTTCGTCGGTTTACTCCCGTCTGCTGGCCCAGAGTAATTAAATACCAGAACCGAGCCCCCAAATTGTGAGATATAAAAAATCACAAACGCTGTTTGAGACAAAGTCAGCAAAGAAGGTTTTATTAAGATAATATTCTGCAGAATAAGTGCCTCTGCTTTGCTGTCCCCTAGAGGCACACCGAGGGTCGGGATGTATTCTATCTTGATACATTTCATTACATTATAGCACCGTTATCTCACCGTTTCGCCTCATTTTCATTTTAACATAAAGCCCCCATGCCCACGAGAAAGTCCAGGAACGTCTCCTGACATCTAAGGCTGATGTTTCTATCTGTTTGTTACTTCTTATCTCAAATTTCTCTCTGTTCTATCTATCGTTACTTTCCATTCCACTAACAGTCTGTCTTTGTTGAAACCTTATTTCTTTCTAAGATATAATTTTCTATTCCTAGTTTATCTCAACCATGTCTTTTAACCCCTTTTTTCACAAAGGGAGAACTAGGAGGGGGGGGGGGGGGGGGGGGGGGAGGGGGGGGGGGGAGAGCGAGAGCGAGAGCGAGAGCGAGAGCGAGAGCGAGAGCGAGAGCGAGAGCGAGAGCGAGAGAGAGAGAGAGAGAGAGAGAGGGGAGAGAGAGAGAGAGAGAGAGAGAGAGAGAGAGAGAGAGGAGAGAGAGAGAGAGAGAGAGAGAGAGAGAGAGAGAGAGAGAGAGAGAGAATGAACGATAGGGGAGAGAGAGGGAGGGAGAAAGAGGGGAAACAGAGAGAAGGGGAGAGAGAGTTTGGGGCCTGTTTCAAAATGTCCGACTTTGCTTCCTGTTTCTGGAGGGCGACAGAATGCCCCCCCCCCCCCCCCCCCGTATCCACGAACAATCATGGGAGTGTCAACATCTACACTGGTGGTGGAGTTTTAGATCAGAGAGAGGGGGAAAGGAAAGAGAGAGAGAGGGGGAGGGAAGAGGGGGAGTAGGGAGAGAGTTGTAGAGAGATTGGAGGTAGAGAGAGAGAGAGAAAGGCAGAGATAGTGGGAGAGAAAGGGAAGAGAAGAGGGAGAGAGGGGGAGGGAAAGGTCAGTGAGAGAGAGGGAGGAGAAAGTGGGGGGAGAATGAGCCAGGGTGGGGAGAGAGGTAGGGAGAGTGAGAGGTGAAGAGTGATGGGGAGGGAGATGGGGAGAATTGGGAGAGTGATGTGAGAGACGGGGGAGAGAGAGAGGAGGGAGAGAGGTGCGAGGGAAGAGGTAGAGAGAGAGAGTGGGAGATGAAGAGAGAGAGAGAGAGATACAGGAAAGAGAATGTGAGAGAAAGAGGAGAGAGAGGGAAGACAGATGGAGAGGAGAGGGAATGGGGGGAGAGAGGGAGTGATGTCAGAGACAGGGCGAGAGAGAGAGGTGAGAGAGACAGGGGAGTGAGAGAGTGGATTAACTATTTGTTTCCATTCCACGCTGTATCTCTAAACTAAACTGTGAGATATAAAAAATCTCAAACGCTGTTTGAGACAAAGTCAGCAAAGAAGATTTTATTAAGATAATATTCTGCAGAATAGGTACCTCTCCTTTGCTGTCCCCAAGAGGCACACCAAAGTCAGGAAAGTAAAGCACATTTATACACACAATTCTGCTGGCTTAACCTCCCCTCTGGCACTTCCCAATCAGAGCACTGAGGTGCACAGTCTATTGGTACGTCCCCCAGTACCTCCCACATCATACATCGCATGTTCATGGTAATGAGCAGTTTCTTGACCAGGGGCGTGTAAGTAATATTCATTTATTTCATTAAGCATGCTCAGTTGCAATTGACCTGGCCTAGTTTCTTGTATTTTAATTGAAAAGCTAGTATCTGGTGATTGTGGCCGCATCCCCATCTCTGTCTGCCGCTATACAGTGCTATCAGTGGCGCTCAAGGACGATGCTGGTTACCTCATTCACAACGATGTTAGAATCCTCGCCCGGACCTTCACAACAGTGGGGGTTTAATCACTCTATTTCTCACAATCCTCCCTTTTTCTTTTGCTACGCATTTATTGATTAAACCCCAATTTCAAGCTCCCTCAGTTCTAATTGAAGTAACATTCTCCTAATCTCCTTCTCCTGTGGATCCTGGACCTTACCCGGTTGCATTATCATTATTTTCTGTGCTACCCCTTTTTCTCCCATAGGTTCCACTACAGCCTGCATCTGACATACTCCTCGTAATAAGTTCCCTAAAACAAGGGATACAAAAGGGGATAAATATCAGCCCAGCCAATTCAGATAGAAACACGAGTCCCGCCGTTTTTCACCATGTTCCTCCGAGGATGGAATCCCACCATCCGATAACCACAATCGGATCCACTTTTGTATTGGAACATGTGCCGACTTCCGGATTCCTTCTGATATGTCCATTACTGCCTGTCCATTGTCATCGATATTTAGGCAGCAAGCTTTTAATTCTGTAAGAGAACGAGATACTGCCAGTAAATAGTTCCTTAAGAATACATCACTGCCCTCCATGGGTGGTGGGTATTCCTTCAATCTTTCCCAAATAAGGTAACGCAAACAACATTTCATAAGGGGATACTGCTAACTTTGCATGGGGTCTCCGTTGCTTTTCTCAAAGCCTTTCTGTTTCCCTACTGCTCCAAACATTTGCCAGACTCCATGTACACATGCTGCTCTTAATGCCTTAATTTCTGCCAACTGAGCTAAGCAAGATTGCAGGCAAGCTTCCAATTTGATTACCTCAAAGTCTAATTCATCCTGATGCATCACTTCAAACTCTGCATACTTTCTATTATGTTCCCTTTAACAAGAAACGTTCACAAGCAAAACCTTTTTGTCCCCTTCATTCAAAGGCTATGACTGTAAAACATTTCTCACACTTGTGTGTCATTCTTCCTTCATTATTTTCGTTAATGGCATCACAATTTCAACATATTTTCCAATCTATTCTGAACTATATCCTGCCATTCCCAAGATCATCATCATCTGTCCTACTGTCTGAGGTTTGGGGAGCTTCAATTATTGCTTCAGTTTGATCCTGCGCTATAGCTTTTACTTCTTTAGATATTACTCGTCCAAAATATTCTACCTGCTGCTGACAAAACAACAACATCTTCCTTGATACTTTATGACCTCCTGTGCCATATTTTCCAAGATAATTACAATGTCTCTCTCACATTGCTTCTCACTTGTGGAACAAACCAACAAACCATCCACATACTATATCAACACCTTCCAAATCTGCCTATAACATCTGATTAAAACATGGGGCTAGTATTTAAAACCCTGCTGCACCCCAGCATATTTGTCTTTAATACCTCTTCTTAATGTTCTTACCATAGCTGTGTTCACCACTATCTTAATTATTATTATATATTTTTTCCTCATTACCATACCTGTTAGCATACCATACATTAGCATCCCCAACACATCTTATCCATTACCTGTCTCCTTACTAGCCTTTCTTGACCTCCTTCTTGAGATCCCTCCCTCCCTTGGGGACCCCAGTCCTGTCTGGGCTTATATCCAGATTTATTTCACTCCTGATAGGGCATTTGAGGAAATACTTTCCCAAATACATTTATTATTGGCATGTAATTTTCTGGCCCTTGTTTGGCTCTGTCATAGGACTCACTGTGTGTCGGTGCATCACTTATTTCAGACTTTTCAACCAGGTCTGTTGTTACTGACAACATTGTCATTCCTTTTTCACGCTCTTTCATTTTGACCTCTTCAAGTTACATTTGCATCCTTTTTCTCTGCACCTCTTCCTGCTGGTCTGCAAGTCTTTTTCCTATCTTTGTGATATTTCTCAACCTCATTGACCAAATGATCACTGAATCAGGGGTGGGAAATAGATGACAATCCCACCACCTCCTCCAATCTAGACTTGACTTTAGAAGGAATGACATCCACCACAGTGGTTCAGAATATAGTGTTCATTAAGTGGTTGCCTTCCATTTCTTGTTCAGTTTCTAGTCTCCACCTTTTCAGCTTGTTCTCCAGATAGGCTGCTGGATTATTGTCTGAGGGCCTGCCATACCCTCTGTCTGACTGTGTCAAACAGCGTGCCATTGTTTATTGCATTGTTCACAACATTTTTATACCAGCCATCTGCAGGAGTTCTGTCAGTTTAGTGGTTCCTATCACTTTCACCAACAGTGCCTTCAAATCTCCCATAGCCAATAATCGTCCCACGTTCTCCTCCTCCAAAGCCATAATCCATTTCCTGCCCCATCAGGAATATTGGGTAAGGTATTGTTTAGCCCTCTCAGTTTATGGGTGCCCCAAAGGACAATCTGTGTCTGGCCTGCTCTTATCTTTTTAAAGTAGGCTCATCAATTTATCCCTTTCCCATTTTAATAGTAAGATTAAATGAGAATTTACCTGTTCAAAGTTTGATCTTTATTTTATGAGGAGTTACGATGAGGGATTACGTGAAGAAGCCCCGCCTTGCGCTTGATCGGCATACTTCAAAGCAGCGGCATGAAAAACACAGAACAAATAGCCGGAGTAAGATAGTAAGGCCCAACATAGACTAGAACTACCAGATGATCATTTATATTATGAGGGTTGGGAGTGGAGGGCACGTAATCCCTCATCGTAACTCCTCATAAAATAAAGATCAAACTTCGAACAGGTAAGTTCTCGTTTAATCTTACTATTTTACTTCGGAGTCACGTGAGTGACTACGTGAAGATTTTAAAGCTCTGTGTTTTTATGTCGTTGATTCATTCCATACGACACTCTGTTTAGTCAATACAGTAGTGAATAAATAGTATTTTAGACATTGCTACAATTTATGTAATAAATCTTTTAAACATAAAAAGAACATTTTTAAAAATAATAACCCCTCTATCGTAGGGGAACATTTTTCTAAAGAAAAAATGATCATGATATCAATGATAACATAAACCGATAACATAAATCGATAATATAAAACAAAGCAAGCATTAAAGAGAACTCAGTACTGAGTGTCCAAATCCTGGCACCATGACAACAGGTTTATCGTAAACTTTGAAAAAGTTTATTCTCTGCACCACCCTGCGGCCTCTAAAATTTGATCGAGTGGTACGTCCTGTACCTTTGCCGCAGACGTAGCTGCCGCTCTAGTGGAGTGAGATTTAAACACATCAGTGTCTCTTCCTGCTAGATCCAAAACCTGTTTTAACCATCTAGAAATGGTTTGAAATGAAACTTTTGTATGTGTATTTTTTTTTTGTGCGTTATCAATAACGCTATCTCAGACCTCTGAGATTTTTTGGTTACTTCAATGTATTGAGTTAAATGCTTAACTACACACAATGTTTCATCGATAGGATATGCTTTAAACATTACCTTAGCTCCAGTTCTCCCCGGTCTGCTTTGTTTGATCAGGTCATAAACATAAAACACAATGTTATCCAAGCCACATGCATGCAATCTAACCGTACATTACTACCTTGAATGTTACCTTCTGCAAAGACATTGAAGTAATTGGAGTCCACTGCTTAAGCAAAGTGAGAACAATGCTAACATCCCAAATTTATGTAAATCTGAGCTTGGGAGGATTTTTATTAAAATTCCTTTCATGAATCGAGATACTAATGGGTGAGACCCAACTGAATCTCGATCAGAAAATTTGTCCTAAGTAGGACGACAAAACACTACGAGCACAATTAATGGCACTATAACTCAGATGCTCATCAAAATGTAACTCAGCAAGGAACTCCAATATATTTGAAATGTTTGCAGTATGATAAGATATTTTTGACAAAATGCTTCCCATTTCCTTATATGCGACATTTTTTAGTGCTATTCTTCCAAGCTGCACCTATAACATCCATGGTCCTGTCTGACAGTTCAAACTCTTGCAACGGTCTGGTCAGAACCTGCAGATTAACAATTCATATGATCATGCAATGGATGAACGTCTTTTGTTACTGGTTATGTCAACAAATTGTCGCAACTAGGAAAGTCATACATGGTTCAATCATCATTTTTAGCATCAATGGGAACCATGACTGCGTAGGCCAATTTGGCCCCACCAAAAATGCCTTTGGCAGCGTCTTGCGCTAATTTCTTAAGGCATTGCCCAATCAGATAGAATGGGGGAAAAGCATAAAAGAACGTGTTCCCCCAGTATAGCGAGAAAACATCCACCGCTTCTGCCCCGGATCGTGTTCCCAAGACATGTATTTGGGCAATTGGTGATTCAATCATGATGCCAACAGATCAATGTCCGGCACTCCATACCGACTGACTATATATATATATATATATATATATATATATATATATATATATATATTTGAAATTTTGTGGATTTAGCATTCATTCTGAACTGTCTTGAAATATTCGTGATCTTTTGTCTGCCACAACATTGTCTCTCCCTGGGATAAATAGCTGAAACCAAATATGTTTTGCCAATACACCAATGCCACATCTGGTTTAGACCTCCCAGTTAATGCTCCCAGTAACTCCAAATAATGCAGTAGACCAAATTCTACTGCTGAGAATGCTGCTACTAACTTCCCAATAACCTCAGCAACTTCTCGGATGAAGGGATAAGGTTTTTTTAAATCAGGCCTTTGACACACATTTGTCAAATCAATAGCCGTATCCATTGGTAAAGTTACCAACATGGTAACTGAATTAATCACAAACCTCAGATATTCAATGGTTTGTGATGGCTGTAACTTAGATTTTGTAGGATAAATCAGGAACCCCAGCCTTTCAAACAGACTTGTAGTTGCTGAGACTGATTTTTCAGCTGACTCCTGATTAGCGTTGACAATTAAAATGTCATCTAGATAAGCCATAATGATGTGTTTTTGTGCCCTTAGCAGTGCAAGTGCTGGCTTCAACAATTTAGTGAACAGTCTAGGCGCTGAGCTTAATCCATTAAGTAATGCTTTGTATTGCCACAGCTGTCCGATCCACTTAAACTTTAAATACCTGCTGATACCAGCTGCATTGCAGTTTTGAATGTGTCCATTTTAAAACGTCTATATTTGGACGAATGTATTCAATTTTGTGATCTAAAATGATGCTACAACCCCCATCTTTCTTTGGTCTGGGGAAGTATTTGACACAAATTGTTGTGGATCCTGTTTTCTCGATACTCCTTTCTACACAAATTCTTAACCTCGTTATCAATTTGAATTTTTTCAAGAACAGAAACATCAAAGTATGATTAGGCTTATTCTGTCCCAGTGGATCCATACCTTCTACAAAATCAATGGCAGATCCTAAACAGTATCTAATATAACACGATCAGATGTTATACTGTCCCATTCATTATAACATTTGGAGTGTACTACCAATCTGAGGTTCATCCAAAAATTCTTTAATATGATAAAGTTTTTGTACCTCTCCAACTGGACGTAGTGATCTCCTTCTCCCTACAAATGGGTGTACATTCGGCTGTGCTGGTTGGTAATTCTTCCTTACCATACTCCTGCCTCGGCTTGTTCCAGCTCCAAAATCAAATCCCCTTCTCATTTGACCAGCCCTTCTCTGGCCAAAACTGAAGGGTTTCATGAGGCCAATAATTTTTGCCTCTTCATCAATTTCTTTAATTTTTTTAGACAGATTTTCTCCGAACAAATAACCAGGAGCTTGAACATTGCATGATCTGCACAACCCTGCAAATCTTGGATGTAAAAAGAGGCCGAATGGCAATCTTCCTCATACAATTTATCTCAAATAATGAGTTGCAGAATAATGCCAACATATGGTTCTGAACTTTGGTCATTCCACAACCTTCCACTTGTCTCCCAAAAACAGTGATGCCAGCCGAAATTAGCTTGAGGATTCTTTGAATCGTAATTCCTGCGCCCGCAGCATTGATGACATTGGCGCCAAAATAGCCGGATTCACCATAGGTACCTTCAGTGAGATATAATTAATAGGTGTTTTAATCCAAATCTGCTGTCTCAACCATAACAGCTTCTTGAGGCAGGTGAGAGACCATATAATTAATATTGGCCGCCAGGTTTCCTTCCATGGCCTCACCGCCTCCTCCATGTATAGCAAACTTTGTGCCACATCAGACACACCTGGATCAACATATTTGTATTGTGGTGGGTACTCCTGACCGCAATCACCACTTTCAGGGTCAGTCTCATACAACCCTGGTACTCCTGGAACTTGTTCAAAGGAGACTTCCTCCAGCCCAGTCCCGGGCACTGGATTTTCAATTCCCAATTCAAACTGGCACCATATTCATGATATGGAACCCCCTCAGGGGCTGCCTGGGAATATTCTGGGTTCTTGGACCCTTGGTTGATAATTGTTTGGAGTATTTTCTCCATTTGATCCATTCTGAGCCATAAGGCTTTCCTTTCAGGACCTTTCGAATTCATCAGAAACCTCAGGCCTTTCAAGCTTTTCTTTTACATTTTTATGCACTGGGTTTTCAAAGTTTTTGTTTGTGGAGCAACCAAAGGCTCACTAACGGATATTTCAACGGCCACCGGTATCGGAACCGCCTCCGCAATAATTTGCTGTCCCGACTGTTCTGCACCCCGGGACGCACGTTTTACCCGCGATTCTTTTAAACTTTTTCTATTTTAATTGAACTCCTCCTGGTTTACCCACCAGCCTACGGAGTTTAGAAAACGCCCTGGAAGTAAAATAATTTTACTTACCTGCGGGCCGTTTCCTTACCGCTGTGTTGGAGCTGCGCTCTGCAGCTCCTCCTCTACCGATAACGTCGACATAATGCCATGTGCCATAACGACACGTGACTCCGAAGTAAAATCCTTTCTGATATGCCTTCTTTCTCATTCTAAACTCAATTTATTACTTCTCAGATAGTTTACCCTCCTTTGCGAATTTATTCACCTTTCTTTTAAAATCGTCCAATGACTCCTCCTGATTTAATACGTTCACACCTGTCGTTTCCTACTTCTGTTACCTCCTCACTGCCTCTCTCTCCTTTCCTCTCTAAACTGCTTAAGTACATCTAATTCATTTCCTTTCCCCTCTTCCCACCTTTCCACCTTATCTGTGGCATATAATTCATAATTAACACTTCCATCTTGTCACACATTTATCTTGAACGTGCCTTCCTTGAGCCACTTCCTCACAACTGTTTCTGAAAATCTCCGCAAACAATCATTACCCTTCTCCAACCAGAATGTTTATCTAAGCAAACCACAAAAGCTGGTCATGTTTCAGCAATTAACTTATTTCCAATTATTTCAATCCCTTCTCACCACTATTTAGTACTAGCAACAATTTTCCAAATTAACTTTACTGAAAATAAATCTGTAGAAACATCAGCAAAACCAAGCAACCTACATTTTCCAACTTTCCCCTTTTAAGTTGCGATGATACAAAGCGTTGTTCGTTACCTTACAGCTGTTCGTAATCTCCCCCATTGCTTACAATTTCTTAAAGGAACACACACACCTACCCTTACAGCATGTGGGCTACAACAAACAAACTTATCACGTACATGAACTTCCTCATTCATTAAAAAACGTTTTTTACACACAAAACACATTCGTTCCATTCTTACTTCAAAGAAGTTATGCAATTTTCTACACAGATTCAAGTTTCCAAATTAACATTTATATAATTCTTATCTCCCCTTTTAAGTTAAAATAGGACGGTCTAATCCCCTATCAATCAGGTTCCTGAGCATTGTGATTGGACATTGATTCAGATCGCGATGAGTCAGACTCACCGTCACTCAAATTCTAACCACACCCCACTCTCATTAATCTCCAAACAAAGAAGCACATTTTGTATTAACCTCTCAGCAGAGAGAATGCAGCAATTTTATCTCCACAACCAGTCAAGAAACTCAGTCCTTACACCTCGTCTGTCCTCGTAGTCACTATATTACATTACACTATTCTTATTGCAATTCTACTTTCTGTTATTAACATAGAAACATAAAAATTAGGTGCAGGAGTAGGCCATTCGGCCCTTCGAGCCTGCACCGCCATTCAATATGATCATGGCTGATCATCCAACTCAGTATCCCGTACCTGCCTTCTCTCCATACCCTCTGATCCCCTTAGCCACAAGGGCCACATCTAACTCCCTCTTAAATATAGCCAATGAACTGGCCTCAACTACCCTCTGTGGCAGAGAGTTCCAGAGATCCACCACTCTCTGTGTGAAAAAAATCCTTCTCATCTCGGTCCTAAAGGATTTCCCCCTTATCCTTAAGCTGGGACCCCTTGTCCTGGACCTCCCCAACATCGGGAACAATCTTCCTGCATCTAGCCTGTCCAACCCCTTAAGAATTTTGTAAGTTTCTATAAGATCCCCTCTCAATCTCCTAAATTCTAGAGAGTATATACCGAGTCTATGCAGTCTGTCATAAGACAGTCCTGACATCCCAGGAATCAGTCTGGTGAACCTTCTCTGCACTCCTTCTATGGCAATAATGTCCTTCCTCAGATTTGGAGACCAGAACTGTACGCAATACTCCAGGTGTGGCCTCACCAAGACCCTATACAACTGAAGTAGAACCTCCCTGCTCCTATAGTCAATCCTGGCAAAATATTCTACAATATTTTGCACTAACTCCTCATGTATCTGACCAATCTGTACATGAGTTTTCCTATAGATTTTGTGAATCAACTCAATATTTCTTTCAAGTGCTTAAGCTGAGCTTCTTCAATTTCCTGAAATTTCTTTGAGGTTTCTGTCAACGTTTGTTCAAAATCTGTTTTTCCACATATAATTTATAGGTTTCTGTAGCCTTTTTTTTTAGATTTGACAGTTGCCTTTTCTATTTCTTTCTGTGTTGCTCCTTATTTTTAACTTTTTTAACTTTTCGTACTCAAAACATTTGGCACTGTGATTTTCCTTAGATGTTTGCAATGTTTGAGTGATACTCTGAATATTCTGTACAGCATCCAAAGTGCCCAATCCTCATTGGAGCCCAGTTGTGGCCACCAAACTGAACTCCTCCTTATTTGGTCCTTTGGTTAATCAAAATAACAGAACTTAATCATAGTCTCCTTATCTTTACCCCCGGGGCTTCCTTCTCCCCAAGATTGCCACATTCGCCCCAACGGACTATCAGGCAGAATGTGCGGCTCTTCACCATTGAGCCTTTTTCTTTCCCCCCGGACTTCTTTTCCCGTTCCGGTTATCCATTGTCTTATCGGCGTATTCCCGTCCGACAGACCCCTGACCTCTCAGGGTGGTATCCACGAGGAGTTAAACTGCCTCTCTCTCCTTTAATAATGATATCCCGCTTCCCATACTGCGGCATACTTGATCTCTTCTATTATTGGATTGGGTTTATTTCTCACATATTCATTCAATGCCTGTTGTACCCAATCCTCATCTGACCCTTCCTCTGGCCACCAGACCGAAGCTCCTTTATCGGGTGTTTTAACCATTTAAAATAACAATACCTCATCATTGTTGTCTTCTCCGACCACTGGGTATTTCCTGCCCCCCAGTGGTTCAGCATTCGCACCCAGAATTACTCGTTTTCGCGATTTCCAACCAATCTCCAACCACCTTCACTTCTTCGCTGAGTTTCTGTTTGCTCCGGGCATCACTCGCTCAAACCTTCTGATGGTAAGCAAGGAGTCTGAGACCGCTGAACTCAGCGGGGTGCACCTTCTCTTCGTCCGTGTACTCCCGTCAGCTGGCCCGCAGTAATTAAATACAGGAACCGAGCCCCCAAATTGTGAGATATAAAAAATCACAAATGCTGTTTGAGACAAAGTCAGCAAAGAAGCTTGTATTAAGATAATATTCTGCAGAATAGGTGCCTCTCCTTTGCTGTTCCCTAGAGGCACACCAAAGGCAGGAAAGTAAAGCCCTTTTATGCACACAATTCTGCTGGCTTAACCTCCCCTCTGGCTCTTCCCAATCATAGCACTGAGGTGCACAGTCTATAGGTACCTTCCACATCATACATAGCATGTTCATGGTAATGAGCAGTTTCTTGACCAGGGGCGTGTAAGTAATATTCATTTATTTCATTAAGCATGCCCAGTTGCTATTGACCTGGCCTAGTTTCTTGTATTTTAATTGAAAAGCTAGTATCTGGTGATTATGGCCGCATCCCCCATCTCTGCCTGCCGCTATACAATGCTATCAGTGGTGCTCAAGGACGATGCTGGTTACCTCATTCACCACGATGTTAGAATCCTCGCCCGGACCTCCACAACAGTGGGGGTTTAATCACTCTATTTCTCACATTATCTAATGGGTGAACGAGCGATCGCTGGTCGGCACGGACTCAGTGGGCTGAAGGGCCTGTTTCCGCACTGTATCTCTGAAGTAAAAAAAGGAAAAAGTGAAACAGGGCAAGAAGGGCGAAAGTTTGGGGCCTGTTTCAAGATGGCCGACTTTTGCCTCCTAGTCCCAGCGGAGGGCGACAAAATGGCCGTTCCACGAAAAATCATCATCTGCCCTTATCCAGAGTCGCCATGATGGTCAACGTCTACACTGGTGGTGGAGTTTCAGAACAGAGACAGAGGGTGAGAGAGAGGGGGATAGAGAAATAGGGGGAGGCAGAAAGAGACCCAGAGAGTGGGGGGGGGGGGGGGAGACAAATGTGAGAGAGCAAGAGGGGGAAAGGAAAGAGGGAGAGAGAGAGAAGAGAGCGAGAGGGTGAAATTACGGTGGAGAAAGAGAGGGGCGAGAGAGAGAGTGGGGAGAGAGAGAGATAGCGGAGAGAGATGGGGAAAGATCGAGAGTGGGAAAGGAAAGATGGTGAGAGAGAGAGAAAGAGAGAGAGAGAGAGGGAGGAGGGGGAAAGGAGTGAGAGAAAGAGAGAGAGTGTGTGTTTGGGGCCTGTTTCAAGATGGCCGACTTTTGCCTCCGTATTCACGGAAAACACCATCCCCACTTATCCAGACTCACCATGATGGTCACCGTCTGCACTGGTGGTGGAGTCTCAGAAGAGAGAGACAGAGAGACAGAGAGACAGAGAGAGAGAGAGAGAGAGAGAGAGAGAGAGAGAGAGAGAGAGAGAGAGAGAGAGAGAGAGAGAGAGAGAGAGAGGCGAGAGAGATGGGGTGAGTGGGGAGAGAGAGAGGGTAGGAAAGAGAGGGAGATAGGGGAGAGACAGATGGGGAGTGTGTGAGAGGAAAGTGGGTGAGATAGGGGAGAGAGTGAGAGTGGGGAGAGAGAGTTGGCGTGAGTGTGGGGGAAGGGAAAGAGGGTGAGCGGGGGGAAAGAAAGAGCGGAGAGAGGGAGAGAGAGTGACAGGGAGACAGGGTACGGGTCCTCATGATGGTCAACATGGTGGTGGAGTTTCAGATCAGGGAGAGAGGTGGGAGAAAGAGGGGGTGAGGGAGATGAGCCAGAGATAGAGGTGGTGAGTAAGAGGAGGGAGAGAGAGGGAGAATGAGGAGAGATATGGGAGGGAAAGTGGGAGAGAGGGTGGGGAGAGAAAGGGGGTGAGCCAGACAGGAGGGAAGGAAAGAGAGGGGAGAGAGAGCGGGGGGGAAACAAAAAAGAGGGGAGAGAAAGGAGAGAGAGGGGGAATAGAGCAGGAGAGAGATAGAGGGTAGATGGGCGGGGAGAGAGTATGGGGCCTGTTTCAAGATGGCCGACTTTTGCCTCTTGTTCCCAGCGGAGGGCGACAAAATGGGCGTTTCCCCCCTGTATCCATGAAAAATCACCTTGGCCTCCTTATCCAGAATCCCCACGATGGTCAACATCCACACTGGTGGTGGAGTTTCAGATCAGAGAGAGAGATAGAGACAGAGGAGGGGTGAGGGAGTGAGGGCGGAGAGAGAGTGATGTGAGAGACAGGGGGAAAGAGAAAGGAGAGAGGTGAGAGTAAGAGGGGTAGAGGGAGTGGGGTGAGAGAGTGTATCAAATATTAGTTTAGTTTCCGTGCTGTATCTCTGGACTAAACTAGTGCATTTTTCGGGCGATCGCTGGTCGGCACGGACTCGGTGGGCCGGATGGCCTGTTTCCACGCTGTATCTCGGAAGTAAAAAAGGACTAAGTGAAGCAGGGAGAAGAGGGCGAAAGTTTGTGGCCTGTTTCAAGATTGCCGACATTTCCCCCCTGTTCCCAGCAGAGGGTGACAAATGGCCGTTTCCCTCCCGTATCCACGAAAAATCACCATCCCCCCTTATCCAGTCCCCATGATGGTCAACATCTACAATGGTGGTGGAGTTTAAGATCAGATAGAGGGGGAGAGTGAGACAGGGGGGAGAGAGAGAGGGGAGGGACAGAAGGGGAGATTGATAGGGTGAAGAGAAAGAGGGAGACGGGAGTGAGAGGGAAGGGGGAGAGAGATTGGGGAGAGAAAGAGTGGGAGAGAGCGTGGGGGAAGAGAGAGAAAGAGATAGGGCAGAGATAGAGGGGGAGAGACAGGTGGGGAGATAAAGATGTGGGGACGGAGATAGGAGAGAGAACGAGGGGAAAGGAAAGAGAGGGACAGAGGGGGGAGAGAAAGAGGGGGGGAGCGGGGGTGAGAGAGACAGGGGGAGAGAGAGAGACAAAGAATGAGAGGGTGAGTAGATAGAGAGGAGGTAGAGAGAGGCGGGGAGCGAGAGGGCGGAGAGAGAGGGGGCAGGAGGGAGAGAGGGAGAGAGAGAGGGGGAGAGAGAGGGGAGAGTGAGAGGGTTGTGAGAGAGGAGGGAGTGACGGGGAGAGAGAGGGGAGAGTGGGTGGGTTGTGAGAGAAGGGGAGAGCGAGAGTGGGGAGAGAGTGAGAGTGGGAAAGGAAAGACGGGGGAAAGAGAGGAGATAGTGGGGGAGGGAGAGAAGAGGTGGAGTGAGAGAGAAGGGAGAGAGAATGAGGGCAGAGAGAGTGAGGGGAGGGGGGAGTGTGAATGGTGCAGAAAGTAGAGGGAGCGAGAGGGAGAGAAAGGTTAGAGAGAGGAGAAATAGAGAGAGGGGGCAGAGATAGAGGGAGGGTGGAACAGCAGGGCAGAGAGAGAGGAGGGAGAGAGAGAGTGTGTGAGGGTGGATAGAGAGGGCAGAAAGGAGGGAGGGGGGGAAGAGAGGAGGGAAAGGGGGAGAGAGAGAGAGAGGAAGAGATGGTGGTGAAAGACAGAGGGATCGGAGAGAGTGAGGACGGAGAGAGAGGGCGGGTAGAGAGTGGGTTGTGAGAGAGAGGGGGAGAGATGTAAGGGAGAGAGGGGGAGAGGGGTAGAAAGAGAGCGAGATGGGGAAAGGAATGAAGGTGAGAGAGAGGGGAGAGAGAGTGAGGGGTACAGGAAAGAGAGGGGGAGAGACGGGAGAGGGTTTGGGGCCTGTGTCAAGATGCCGACTTTTGCCTGCTGTTCCCAGCAGAAGGCGACGAAATGGCCACCCCCCCCCCTTATCCAGAGTCCCCATGATGGTCAACATCTACACAGGAGCCGGAGCCCGGAGCCGAGAGACTGCGGCCGCCTCTGGGAGGATGCGCTCAGGGCGCGGATTTATTAATGAGCCGAAGCACTGAGTTGAGCGGATATTTCACCGCGCTCTTCACCTGCTCCTTGAACTTGGACTGGGTCGCCGCATAAATAAATGTGTTCGTGCAGCAGCTGAGATTACTCAGCAATATCCCGACGTAGTGAAATATATATTGAGAATCATTCAGATCATTTCCAGTTCCTGTGATCTGATAATAGACGAAGTTTACAACCAGCGTCAGCCACAGGAGGATGAAGCTGCCGGAGATGGTGAAGAGTAAAACCACTGACCTCCTCCTGCTCTCCATCTCCGGGTCACTGCGGTTCTCCCCCTTGCTCTGACCCCTCAGCCCCTTACGGACCCGACTGGCCACTAAAATGTGCCGGACTGTCAGAGCGTTGAGCAGCAGGATTACAGCGAAAGGGAGGAGCGGAGTTGAAACCGTGTTGAACCAGTCAAATGCCACCCACCCGGGGTCAGTGTAATAACTGTCCACCGTGTCACAGCCCCACGGGACATTGTCGATGATTGTCCGGGGTTCCCGTGTGAAGTAGCGGGGAACGTTTTTCAGACAGACCAGAACGCCGGCTGTTGCCAGAACTGCAGCCGCAGTTTTCCCGGTGCAATATTTAGTTTTCAGCTTCTGGCAACAAATGGCGACAAACCGATCAAAGGTGAAAGTGACGGTGAACCAGACTGACCAGTCTGCAGATGCATTCGCCAGTACAGCGTTAACACTGCACACAGGGGTAATGGACAGGAAACTCCAATTAAAATAATGATATTTGATCTTATCCAAAATGACCTCGTTGATAACGACCAGTAGATCTGCCACTGCCATGGCCACCAGGTAGCGAGTGGTGCAGGTGGAGAGGCCGCACTTTCCCCGGGACAGGATCACAATCGCCACTAAATTCACTGCGGAAAGAGACGGGGAATGGACACTGGGTATTACTGAACACATTCTCTGGGGCTAAACACCGGCTCGACTTTTAGCTAAAAATCACCAGTGTTGGAGTCGATGCGAGGCTGCAGGTTTAACAATGTCAGAGCCGGTTCCGACTGTGCCCGACCTGCCTGCTTCAGGGGAGATGAGATACGGCGGAGTAAAGGGTGGGGAGGGAATGAGCAGCCACCCGCTACAATAGGCCTAATGGTCCTTTCTAAAGTTAACCCTGCTCACAGTCTCTGATGGGGCCGGTTTCACAGACTAAACCGTGACCGGCCGTTTTTAAGCAGGGCTCTGGGAACTCGGCATCTGATTGGGACGAGGAGGGTTCCAGAGGGAAGGCAGGGACAACTTAGAATCCGGCAGCAGAGTGGCTCCGTTAATAGGTTCATTCCACAGTGAGTCCAGTTCAGTAACAACACACACTCGCCGGTAGATCCGCGGCCACTGGTCCAGGAGATCGATCCAATTATTGACCAGCAGGCGGTGGAATCCAACTGTGACAGACTCCATTGTGAAACATAGTGTCAACAGGAGTGGCTGTTCTCTCTGATAAATAGCTCAGACACAGTGAAACCCCACCCAGTCACACTGTCCTGGAGAGCTGTCTGTCTCCGGGACAGTCACACCGTCCTGGGGCAAGGCCCCACTGAAGGCAGGAACATCATTCTAGTGGTTTCCGGCAGTGAGAGAAAAAGGGGGCGAGATTCTGCTCTCTGAAAATAAGAAAAATCACAGCGTTATTTCCAAAGTATTTCACTGGGAGGAGTGATAGACTTCACATATTCTTGTACAACGATCATCAGTTGGGAAGTTTGTAACATGATCAGAATCAGGTCAACACCGGGTAACACACGGAGTTATCAAACTTGAATATTTCTGCTCACTTACCAGGGACTCCAACGGCAGCAATTATTACATACAAGATTTTCTCCACCTTGTCATATTCCAAAGCTTTTCCCCCCATTTTCTCTGCCCCGCGACGTGTCCCCGTGAGCGAGTGGTGATCTCTCGCAATGAAATGCTGGGGCAGAACATTCCCCGAGATGTTATACCATTTTCCGTCTCCACCGGGACAGTGGAGTTTCAACACAGTTTAAAAATAGAGATTTTGAAATGATTCACAAACAGATGACATCAGCCAAGTGAAATCCCCGCTGAGACAGGTCGTGATTTATTCCGGGTATTGATTGAGAAACCCGAAAGACTGGGAATTGCAGCGATACTGAGTGATGGAAATTGGGAGCGGCATTGTTCCAGCAAACAGGATAATCTTTCAAACTCCATCAGATCCAACTCTCCCCCTCATGTTGTTGATCTGATTCCCTTCAATCCACTTCGCTCAGCAAGGCAATGCCAAATTCCAGGGACCCTCTCAGGGCTTCTGGTGCCCAGTTTGAAGGTGGACTGGGCGACCTTTGTCCACGTGTTGAGGAATTGGTTCAACAGTTCACCTCTGAATAAAATCCCCCTCCACTCTGTTTCACCACTCAATTTCTCCCTTTCTCTCTCCCTCCATCCTTACTGCTGTCCTCTCACTGAACTGTTACTCTCTCTCCTACCCTCTCTATTCTCCCTGTCTACTCCGCCCTCTCCCTGTCAACCCCTCCCCGTCCCACAATACCCCCATTAACTCTCACTGCATCTCTCCCTTGAATAGTTCTGCTCACTTACCAGGGACTCCATCGATCCCACGAATACATACAGATCTTCTCTGTATGTATCTGAACCTTCCACTCTCCCTTTTGCCAACCCACTCACACTCAATTCCCTCCTCTGTGTGGTAGTACTGATAGATAAACACACACTATGGGGTAGTACTCATGTAATGCTACATTCTAGGGTAGTGCTGCTGGACTGAAACGCTCTGTAGTTGTCCTGATGGACTGGCATAGTTTGGTGTAGTACTGATGGAGTGACACAATGTGGAGTAGCATTGAAGGGCTGACACATTGTGGGGTAATACTGATGTAATGACACTGATGGAGTTGTTCTGATGGAGGGACACACTGTGTGGTAGTGGCCGTATCCACAAATAATTCACCATCGCCCCCCTCTTATCCAGAGTCCCGAGGAAGGTCATCAGCTGCAGTGGATTGGTGGTGATGCTTCAGATCAGAGAGATGGGGAAGAGATATGGGTGAGAGAGAGAGAGAGAGGGGGAGAGGGAGAGAGAGAGAGAGAGAGGGGGAGAGAGAGAGAGAGAGAGAGAGAGAGAGAGAGAGAGAGAGAGAGAGAGAGAGAGAGAGAGAGAGAGAGAGAATCAAATATTAGTTTAGTTTACATTCCGTGCCGTATCTCTAGATTAAGCCAGTTAGAGAATGGACGATTCCTGGACGGCACGGTGGGCCGAAGGGCCTGTTTCTGTACTGTATCTCTGAAGTAAAAAGGGGAAAATCACCCCCCTCCATATCCACGGGAAACCGCCCCCCCCCCCCCCCGCCATCCAGATTTCCCCTGGGGGGTCAATATCTACCGGTGTTGATATTTCAGATTAGAGAGAGGGGGGGGGGGGGAGAGAGAGAGAGAAGGGAGAGAGAGAGAGAGAGAGCAGAGAGAGGGGGGGGGGAGAGAGATAGGCAGGGAAAATGAGAGAGGAGAGGGAGTGGTGTGAGGGGAGAGAAAGAGAGAGAGGGGGAAAGGAGAGAGGAAGGAGAGATGGGGAGAGAGAAAGGAGAGGGGAGAGGAAGGGGTGAGAGGGAGGAGGAAAGAGAGGCGGTGGAGAAAGTGATGGAGAGTGAGAGGTGGAGAGAGAGGGGACGATAGAGGGAGGAGTGAGAGGGGAGGGACGGAGAGGAGACAGAGGGGGAGAGAGGGCAAAGAGAGGGGGATAGAGGGTGAAAAGAGAGAGGGTAGAGAGTGAGTAAAGAGAGGGTGAGAGCGAGAGAGGTAGAGGGGAGGGAGGGAGTTAAAACGAGATGGAGAGAGGGAAGAAAGAGAGGGGAAGAGAAGGAGGAGGGGGAGAGAGTGGGGGAGAGAAAGTGATGGGAGTGAGAGAACAGAGTGGGGAGAGAGAGAGAGTGGGAGAGTTAGGGGGGATGGAGAAGGGAGAGCGAGAGGGAGAGGGCGAGGGAAAGAGGGAAAGGGAGAGGAGAGAGAGGGTGAGAGTGAGGGGAAGAGAGAGAGAGTGGGAAAGTTAGGGGGGATGGAGAGGGGGAGAGCGAGAAGGAGAGGGAAAGAGGGAAAAGGAGAGGAGAGAGTGGGCTGGAGAGAGAGGGATAGAGAGAGGGGAAGAGGGGATGAGAGGGGGGAGGAAGTGGGCAGAGAGAGAAGGATATAGAGACGGGAATAGGGGAATGGTGAGGGAGAGGGTTGAGTGAAGGGAGAAAGAGAGGGGGGGGAAAGAAAGAGGGAGATGAGAGAGGCGCGGAGAGAGGGGGAGAGAGAGGGAGTGGGGGAATAGAAAGAGAGAGTGGGGAGTAAGAGGGAGAGAGAGGGAGAGAGAGAGAGGCGGAGATACAGGGGAGAGAGCGGGCAGAGAGAGGTGAGAGACGGGGGTGTCAGGAGAGAGAGAGTGGGGAGAGAGAGAGGAGGTAGAGATGAGAGGGGGTGAAAGTGAGAGTAGAGGGAGAGAGGGGAGGGGGAGAGAGAGTGGGGAGACAGGATAGAGAGGGAAGTGTGTGAGTGGGGGTGAAGAGAGAGCAGGGAGGGGGAATGGGTGTGAGTGAGGGAGGGGAGAGAGAGGGGGAGATGTTGCGAGAGAGGAGAGAGAGTAAGAGTGGGAGTGTTAGGGCGGTAGAGTGAGAGAGAGAGAGAGCGTGGTAGGTAGAGTGTGGGAGGGAAAGAGAGGGGAGAGAGATGGGGTGGAGTGAGAAGGGAGAGAGCGAGGGGGAAAGAGAAAATGAGGAGAGAGATGGGGAGAGTGAGTCGAGAAAGAGACGGGGAGAGAGAGGAGAGAGAGAGGCGAGGAGATGGAGGGGAAGAGGGAGGAGGGTGTGAGAGGAGGAGGAGAAAGATAGAGAGGAGAGAGAGAGAGGGAGATAGAGAGAGAACGGGAGAGGAGAGAGAGAAAGTAAGAATGGGGAGTGAGTGGGAGAGACAGGGAGAGAGGGAGGACGGAGAGAGCGATGGAGTGAAAGGTGGGAGAGAGAGGAGGGAGAGAGATGGGATAGCGAGAGGGAAAAAAGAAAAATGGGATTGTGAGAGAGGGGGAAGAGAGAAGGTGGAGAGAGAGGGCAGAATGTTGGAGGATGAGGGGAGAGAGAGGATTGGGAGTGAGATGGGGAGAGCGAATGGAGAGAGAGACGGGTGGAGAGATAGATAGAGAGGGAGATAGAGAGCGAGAGATAGAGAGGGAAAGAGAGTTATGTATATATATATATATTATATATAGAGAGAGATAGAGAGGGAGACAAACAGACAGACAGACAGACACAGAGACAGACAGACAGGCAGACAGACAGACGGACGGATAGATAGAGTCTCTGTGTGGTACCACGTGAAGCGTAGCATGCACATATTTCTGGTGAAGGAAAAGGACCCAGATTAACCAACCTCGCCCCATATCAAGTCTGCCATTGTTCTAATGTTCTATGGGCTCTGGTAACATTCCTGGTGAATGTCATTTGCACCATTTCAAACTCAGTGGCATCCTTCCTGTGGCTTGTGTCCGCTTGCCCATGAAGGCAAGTTTCACCTTCACCTGACGGACCACTTGTAGAGAACCATGCATAGAGTAATACAGCACGGAAATAGACCCTTTGGCCCAACTTGCCCAATCTGACCAAGATGCCCCACCTAAATTAGACCCACCTGCCCGTGTTTGGCCCATATAACCCTGACACCTGCCTGTCCAAATACTTGTCCAAATGTACTTCAACTGTTGTTATGGGAGACAGAAATGCTGGAGAAACTCAGCGGGTGAGGCAGCATCTATGGAGCAAAGTAAAAAGACAACGTTTCGGGTTGAGACCATTCTTCCCTGTGGGGGTAGGAAGGGGGGGGCGGTAAGAAGAAAGGGAGAGACGGTGACAGTGAGTTGTGGGAGAGATGGAAATGGGAGGGGAAAGAGGGAGAAAGCCTGAAATTGGAGGTCAATGATCATACCACTGGCTTGTAAACTACCCTATGGTACGGCAGCTCATTCCACCTCTCCACCACCCTCTGTCTAGTGGGGAATCGGAGCACACGGAGAAAACACACGCAGTCAAGGAAAGAACATGCAAACTCCACATAGTCAGCTCCCGAAGAGTGGATCGAACCGGGGTCAAAGTGTAGACATGGTAAAATATAACCTCATTAGAGATAACTATCTTTATTGGAATTATTGGATTTAATTAGCGATGTTACAATACCTACCTTGAGCAGCGCTGCAGTTCTGCCACTGGACATGTGCGCGACTTTGGCACCTTTGAGGGGGGGGGCTGGATTAAAATGCCGTTTTCTCCTGCCTGTAAGACTCTTCAGCTGCTGCAGAAAAATCGTTCTGACTTCCGTTCTCTGAAGTTGTTTTAAAAAAAATCGTGGGACAATTTAATCCCTGTAGTAAAATAAAAAGCGACTTCTAACACGGACAACGGGACGGATCTCACGTAGGGGTCAAAACATATGGCAAGTCGTTTATTTTCCATATAAACTTGCTGCATAGGATGACTTTAATGCAAATTTCATTGGCGAAAATGTGATTTTGGCCCCATACGAACCGGCACTATTTTTCCTGCCGATATGGGATTCAAATTCACTGCAACCGCAACGTTCCAATCGATCGCTTTCCACAAAAACCCATTTGCAAGGATTAAAATGCCCATTAATTTACGGGAATTAAACATTAAATTCCTTCCATTTGGTCTATATATTCATGACAATGAGATTTAAAATTTGTGTTAGATTGTGAATTCTTGTGGGGATGTTATTTGGACACTTAGGCTATTTAAAAATGTTAACTTTTTCTTAAGAAATGGATAGATGTTTAGATCTAGTAATTGTATTTTGTAATTCTTCAATCTATAATTACTGAAAATGTCATATTTTTTTTAATACTGAAGATATGAAAGTGAATTAGGTGTCAAATTAAACTTATTTTTATGCTTTACCTGATGGGATAAATTGCAGACTTGATTGTGTAACATTGCTAAACAATGTATTCTGAAAATGTGCACAGATAATCTGTCTGATTCGAATATATCGAGCGACGTCCCATCAAACTACAACAATAACCAGGAGATACAAGAACTTCAGATGCTGGTTCAATAAAAAAGACAAAAACAATGCTGGAGTAACTCAGCGGGTCAGACAGCATCTCTGGGGAACATGGATATGTGGCGTTTTGGTTTGGGACCCTTCTGCAAACTGATTGTATTGGGATATGTGAGAAAGTTTTAGAGAGGGGCAGGACAAAGTGTGATGAGGCATCGGTGGATGCAGGTGAAGGGGGTGCGTTGATATACAGTTGGTTAATGATCAACGGCATAGAGTCACACTGTGTGGAAACAGGCTCTTCGGCCCAACTTGCCCACTCCAACCAACATGCTCCATCTGCACTATTGCCAATTGTCCACCCTCGGCCCGTATCCCTCAAAACCTATCCTATGTGAAATCTATCCTATCTTAAAACCTATCCTGGTGCAAGATGGCGCGGCCGGGCCCAGTCGCCGTCGTGGTAGCTCCGCGGAGATTGTGCGCTTTTCCATTTCATTTTGTTCATTTTACATTTATTTCTTACTACTAACACATTAGCACTAACAATGTATGACCGGAAAACACTCTTAAATCTAAACTTTAGCGTATCAGCGGTGGAAATCGCTATAAAAACATGGGGGGGGGGGCACAATATTTTGCGCCACACGTGCATGTGCGCAAAAACACACACATCAACACACAAGCGCGAGGCTTCGGAGGCTTCAGCCGTGGGCCCTGTGGACGGTAACATGGCGAGCTAACCTGGTTGGTGACCGACTCCGAACTCCAGCAACATCATCTTCGTCCACCCCGAATCGTGGGGCTAAAATCGTCCCGTTCACGGGGCCTTTCATATCCCAGCGCCGTTTAAAATCTGCCGGCGGGGGATTCAACATCGGGAGCCTCGAATGCCTTGATTCAGCAGATTGATTTTAAGCCGGGCCGGGCTATGAAAGGCCCCGCGGACGGGCTGATTAAAGCTCCGCTCTATGATCTCTGCTCCACCACGATGTCTCCCTCCTCCATTCACTCTATCCTCAGTCCCACCCCCCTACCTCCGCCACTGACTGACACCCGCCGCCAATCATCGCGCTGAATCATCATGTCCCCCCCCCAAACTGCCTGCTGACCGACATCTCTCTCGTCCAATCGGCGCCCTCGACCATCAGTCCCGCCCACACTGTCTCGCTGAGAGCGGAGCCGTCCATTCTGCCTTCGCCGTGAGTTCAGCTCAGTGACCATCACAGCCGTCTACAGAGCACCACATGCGGACACCGACATGGCACTATCGGTCCTATATTATCAGTTATGTCGGCATCAGAACAAGAATGCTGACGCGGCTCTGGTGGTGGCTGGAGATTTTAATAAGGCAAATCTCAAAAAGGTTATGCTAACTTCTGCCAACACATCACGTGTGTCACCATGAGGGAAAGATCTTTGGACCACTGCTACACGCCGTTCAGGAAAGGCTACAAGGCCGTTTCTCTCCCTCCTGTTGGAAAATCTGACCAAGCTACCCTATTCCTGCTGCCGAAGTATAAACAACGGACAGTACGGGAAGTGGCAGTGACGAGGGACATAAAGCGGTGGTTTGACCATTCAGAGGCCATGCTGCAGGATGCACAGAGCGGTGTCGACTGGAATATGTTACAATCAAGTTCCAGAGATGTCAGTGAGTTCGCGGAAGCGGTCACGGTCTTCATTGCAACAATAGCCAATAACATCGCCCCCACGGTAAGGGTGAGCATATTTCCTAACCAAAAACCCTGGGTGGACAGGTCTATTCGCGTTGCCTTGAATGCTCGCACGGCTGCTGACAACTCCGGCCTGGCATCCGGCAATATGGATGACTATGAGGCAGAGACCTACAGACTGCGAAGGGCGGTGAAGGATACAAAAAGGAGGTACAGGGACAGGATGGAGTCGTAGATGGTGCAGCGGGACATCAGACGCCGTTGGCAGGGGCTACGGACTATAACTAACTACCGGAGCAGCCCCCCCCCCCACCTCAAGCGGGAGTGCCGGCACCTCCCTAGCTGATGACCTGAAGTCTTGTTACGCACGAGTGGAGTCGGGCAACATCACCCCTAGCTCGCCGGCTAACAACAACGCCGCCAGCAACGCAGGCTAGCGAGGCTGGAGGGAGGTCCACCGCTGGGGATGTGCACACATTCTCGGTGTTCGAGCATGACGTGAGGAGGGCTGTGACACCTGTGTACACGAGGAAAGCTGTAGACCCAGATGGTATATCTGGGCGAGTACTAAAGTCTTGTGCTAATCAGCTTGTTCCAGTGCTCGCCACAATATTCAACCTCTCCCTGGCCAAGTCCGTGGTCCCTGCCTGCTTCAAAAGATCCACCATTCTACCTGTACCTAAGAATGCCTCTCCACCCTGCTTGAATGACTACCGACCAGTGGCCGTCACCTCGGTGGTCATGAAATGCTTCGAGAGGCTGATCAAGAACTACATCTGTGCCTTCCTCCATCGCACTATGAACCTGCTGCATTTTGTATAACGTCCGAAAAGATCCACGGATGATGCGGTCTCCCAGGTTCTGCACCACCAATCTCTTTCACCTTGACAGCCAGAAGGGGGGCCTATATGAGGATGATGTTCATTGATTTCAGTTCAGCTTTCAATACCATAGTCCCCACCAGAATTGCTGAGAAGGTGCTGGAACTGGGACTAAACACTCCCCTGTGTGCCTGGGTCCTGGACTTTATCACCGATAGGCCCCAGGTGGTTAAGATGGGGAGACATAGCTCCAACCCCTCACCCCGAACACAGGATCCCCCCAGGGTTGCGTCCTTAGCCCCCTACTGTACTCGCTGTACACACATGACTATGTGGCCAGGGACAGCTCCAATTCCATCTTCAAGTTTGCTGATGACACTGTGGTGGTGGACCTGATCTCCGATAACGATGAGAAGGCCTACTGGGAAGAGGTGGCTAATCTGCCACTCTGGTGTCAGAGCAACAGCCTCCTCTTGAATGCCACTAAAACTAAGGAGCTGATTGTGGACTTTAGAAGGGCTCAACATCCGAGGACGTACGGTCAGGCAAGCGCCTCCGCTGTCACACTGTGAAAAGAGAGGATGAGATGGAGTTTCTTCCCACAGGCCATCAGGACTGTAAACTCTAATCTCACCGGCGACTAATTTACTGTTGTGTTGTGGCTTTTTATTTTTTTTAATCTACAATGTAAATACTGGTTCTGTTCTGTTCTGTTGTTTTGCCCAATCACGCAGGCACTGACACTTTCATTTCACTGCACATCTTGTATGTGTATGTGACAAATAAACTTGACTTGACTTATCCATGTACCTGTCCAAATATATCTTGTGTATTATGGTAATACCTTACGTATTATGGCAATGGTTAACGACCGCATTCAGCAGTTTGTTCCATATATACACCACTTTGTGTAAAAAAGTTACCCCTCAAATTCCTATTAAATATATCCACCTTCTTCTTAAACCTGTGACCCCTGGCTTTTGAGTCGTCTAATCTGGGTACGGACTGTGAATTTACCTGATCTATTCCTCTCATGATTTTGTACATCTCTATAAGATCACCCCTCACCCTCCTGCGCTCCAAGGAATAATGTCCTAGCCTGCGCAATCTCTCTCAGTAGCTGAGGCCCTCTTGTCCTGGTAATGGCCTCGTTATTCTTCTCTGCATCCTTTCCAGCTTGACAACATATTTGAACGGTGACCAAAACTGACCACAATACTCTAAATGTGCTCTAGTCAATGTCTTATACAACTGTAACATGACCTCCCAACCTACACAATACTCATTCCGGGGATCGTTTGTTGGGCGAAGGAACAGTTTCTCTGCTGTACTGTCATGTCATTTATGTTCTATCTTATCTACCACAGTCCATTTTATGAAATCAATTACAAAGTCCCCAAAGTCAATAACGGGAAAGAATCGTGCTTTTGGTAAAACACTCCCTGACTGACCCCCTGTGAATCCTAGACCTTGCCGATAAAAGTCTGAGGCACAGCATTAAAACACACAGTGGTTAAAAATATATGTTATTTTTAAAAAGGAAGTGTAAAGATAAATCAATTGACCGTTAAAAAAATGAGAATTGTGGGGAATAACAAAATCAGGGTTCTGAAAATAGTTTAGATTTCTACAATCCAAACGCTTGCCTCAGATGGCTCGTTGCATTCCTCGACCAAGTGGACTATTCCTCAACCAGGTTGGCACGGTGGAGCGGTGGTAGAGTTGCTGCCTCACAACGCCAGAGACCCAGGTTGGATCTTGACTACGGGTGCTGTCTGTACAGAGGTTGTACGTTCACCCCCGTGACTGCGTGGGTTTTCTCCGGGTGCTCCGGTTTCCTCACACACTCCAGGTGTGTGTGTTCATTGGCCTCTAAAATTATCCAAAGTATGTCCAGTGGATGAGACAGTGGGACAACATAGAACCATTGACAATGGGTGATCCATGGTTGGCGTGGAATCAGTGGGCCGAAGGGCCTGTTTCCAAGCAGTATCTCCATGCAAAACTAACTAGCTTTCAGTCTGGAGAATGGTCCCGATCCGAAACATCACTTATCCATGTTCTCCAGAGTTGCTGCCTGACCCACAGAGTTACTCCAGCACTTTGACTTAGATTACAGTTTAGTTTAGAGATACAGTGCAGAAACTGGCCCTTTGGCCCACCGAGTCCACGCAGACCAACCATCCCCGTACACTAGCTCTATCCTACGCACACTCCGGACAATTTTACCAAAGCCAATTAACCTGCAAACCTGTACGTCTTTGGAGTGTGGGGGGGAAACTGGAGCACCCGGAGAAAACCCACGTAGGCCACGGGGAGAAAGTGGAAACTCCGTACAGTCAGCACTCATAGATCTCTGGTGCTGTGAGGCAGCAACTCCACTGCTGCACCAAGCAAGGGAGATCTACCTTCCACCTCACCAACTGTGTAGCATCTGCTATTTTCATGAATTTTAAACAAATATTGACCCATTATGAGTACTCGCCAGCTATTTTGGGCTGGCAAGCACTGGTTCCATTCTTCTACTGAACTATACCCAGGGAGGGGAAAGCATTATGATTGATGTTAACTAAGGCGGGATTAATGGTACTGAGGAAGCTATATTATTGGTTGCATGCATAAACCATCTATATTTAAGTGAAAATCTAGCCGGCAAGCAGGGTGCTTTGTCCAGCCACTCCCATTTGAAATCCACTATCTTCCACCGTTTCTACCCAGTGCTTGGTGTTTACTTCTAGCAGCCACTGGTTGTCCTTCAGGATGCACCAAGCCACAGCCTGATCCATGCTGGTCACCTGGGCGAATTTGGCACAGAAACTCTCACGGCAGCGGTGCACGATTCCAACGCCTCCAACGGCCCGGGACTCTTGTATTGAATCTGCTCCATGGCCAGAGTTGCAGTGAGCGAATCGCCAGCCCGGCAAACACTCGCCGTCCCTGCTCCCCGCCGCTGCTTTTGCTTCCAACTCCTGTGGCCCATGCAGTTGACATTAGTTTTGACATTTTCGTTGATCATAGAATTTCTCACGACAGAGCGTGAGAAATTTATGATCAGCGTGAGAATTTGGCAAAATGCATGATTCTCACGCTCAATGCATGGGCATTGGCAGCCCTGCCTCTATATCCCCCCCCTCTCTCTCACCCTCTCTCTCTCCCCCCCCTCTCTCCCCCTCTTTCTCTCTCGCCCTCCCAACTCACTCTTCTCTTTCTCCACTCTCTTTCCTCTCACCCCCTCTATCTCCTCCATCTCCCTTCCCTCACTCCCCTCACTCTTTGCTCTCTCTCCCTTTGTCTCTCCTCTCTTCCTCTCTCTCTCCACCCCTTTCTCCCCCTCTCTCCCTTCACTCTCTCCTTTCTCTATTCCCACTCTCTCCCTCCCACCTCACTCTCCCTTTTCTCTCCCTCTTTCCCCTGACCCTCTCTCCCCCTCTCTCTTTCTCCATCCTTCTCTATCTCCCCCTCTTTTTGTCCCCCTCTTGCTCTCTCTCCACACACTCTCTCCCCCTCTCTCCCACCTCTCTCTCCCCCATTTCTGCCTCCCACCTCGCTCTCACTCCCTCCCCACTCTTTCTCCTCTATCTCCTCTTTCTCTTTACCCCCTCTCCCTGTTTCTCTCTTCCCCCTCTCTCTCTTCCCTCTCTCTCTTCCATTCTCCCCCTCTCTCCCCCACTCAATCTCCACCTCTCTCTCCCCCATCCCTCTCATCCCCTCTCTCTTCCCCCTTTCTCCCAACTCATTCTCCCTCTCTCTTCTCTTGCGTCCCCCTCGACATCCCCTCTCCCTCCTCTCTCTCCCCCTCTGCCTCACCCCCTCTCTCTCCCCGCTGTCTCCCAGTCTCCTTTCCCTCTCTCTCTCTCCCCCTCCCTTTGGGAGTCTCTGTCCCTTTGGAACAGACTCTCACGGCAGCGGCGCAACGCTTTTGATGCCTCCGGCGGCCCAAGACTCTTGCACTGGGGCTGCTCCATGACCGGAGCTGCAACGAGCGACTCGCCAGGCCCGCAAACACTCGCCAGCCCCGCAAACACTCGCCAGCCCCGGCTCCCCGCATCTGTTCCCGTCCGCTGCTTCCATCCGTCCCTCAGTCCCCGCTCTCCAACACTCACGGCCCGTGCAGTTTAAATGAGTTTTGACATTTTCGTTGATCATAGAATTTCTCACGACAGAGCATGATAAATTTGTGATCAGCGTGGGAGCGTGAGAATTTGCCCAAATGCGTTATTCTCACGTTCAACGCGTGAGAGTTGGCAGCCATGATAATGTCCTTCCTCAAATTAGGAGACGAAAATTGCAAACAATACTCCAGGTGCCGTCTCACCAGGGTCCTGTACAACTCCTTGCTCCTGTACTCAAATCCTCACACAATGAATGTCAACATGCCGTTAGCTTTCTTCACTACCTGTACAGGCACAATCAGGTCTCGTTGCACCTCCCCTTCTCCAAATCTGACACCATTAAGATAATAATCTGCCTTCCTGTTCTTGCCATTACTTCACATTTATCCACATTAAACTGCAACGGCCATGCATCTGATCACTCATCCAACCTATTCAAGTGACCTTGCAGCCTCACAGCAACCTCCTCGCAGCTCATACTGCCACCCAGCGTTTGAGATGTCACATTTAATTCGCTCGTCTAAATCATTAATATGCATCGTACACAACTGGGGTCCCAGCACTGAGCCTTGCGGCTCCCCACAAATCACTGCCTGCCATTCTGTAAAGGACACGTTAATTCCTACTCTTTGCTGCCTGTCTGCCAACCAGTTCTCTATCCATGTTAATAGTAAAATTAAAAGAGAACTTACCAGTTTGAAGTTTGATCTTTATTTTATGAGGAGTTGCGATGAGGGATTTTGTGAAGAACCCGCCAGCACGCATGCGCGACATTCTTCAAAGCAGCGGTGTGGAATCACAGAACCAACAACCAAAGAAATGACTTGTTATAATAAGATTGAATAGACTCCAGTTACCAGTTGACTTTATGATTGAGGGTTGGGAGCGGAGGGCACAAAATCCCTCATCGCAACTCCTCATAAAATAAAGATCAAACTTCAGACTGGTAAGTTCTCGTTTAATCTTACTATTTCATTTCGGAGTCACGTGAGTGACTTCGTGAAGACTTCAAAGCTCTGTGATTTCATGCCCTGGACAACGTCCATGCTATCACACACGCTACTGTAAGGATGGATAGGAGTAATCAAATTTTCAGGCTGCTTATTCTGAAAAATAATAATATTTATTAATAATAACAAAAAGAAAAAACCCCTCACTGGGGAGTAGTCGTATGTTCTCGGCCTGCATTCAGCACGGTTTCTGTGAACATTCCAGGAGCGGTAATAGGTTTATTATAAATCCGCTGAAAGGTGGCTTCACTGGCCCATCCCGCTGTGGCAAGAATATGGTCCATGGGCACCTCCATGACCTTTGCCGCCGACGTTGATGCAGCCCTGGTGGAATGGGATTTAAAAACATTAGTATCAATACCTGCTTCGTTCAAAACGATCCTGAGCCATCTGGAGATTGTCTGTACCGACACTCTATGGTGAGGTTTTTTGTGGCTGATTAGCAGGTATTGCTCCATTCCCCTTAATTTCCGCATCACTCTAATATAGTGGCGGATATGGGTGGCTAAACATAGCCTAGCATCAGCGGGGTATGCTGGAAACACCAGCTGCAGCCCTGTGAATCCAGGTCTATGCTGCTTAAGCAATTCATCAACGAAGAAAATAACCTTCTCTGGGGTAGAGATCATTCTGTCAATCTTGACCTTGTGAAGAGTCTGTACCCTTTGTGCCGAAGTAAGTGCCAATAACATCACCAGCTTCAGGGTGAGTTTGTCCAATTCAAGCCCAGCCATGGGCGACCACGTCCTGAGTAGGGTCAGTACTTTCCCAATGTCCCAGGTGATGTTGTAACGGGGTCTTGGCGGGTTGGAATTAAATATTCCCCACATCAGTTTGGACACCAGTTTATTGGATCCTACCTCAATATTGAGGTAGGATGATAGTGCACTCCTGGCGCTATTGATGGCACTGTAGCTGAGGTGTTCGTCATGGTGTAACCCCGCAAGGAATTCCAGCACATCTGTGTTTGAAACGGAGTCATATGCAATGTCCAAGCGGCCGCAGTAGGTTTCCCATTTTCTGATGTGCGATAAATATTGCCGTCTTGTGGACTCCCTGCATGATGCTCCCATGGTATCCATAGTCCTTGATGAGAGACCATACTGCAGTAATGGTCTGTTCAAATCCTGCAAGCCAATAAATTCAAGTGACTATGGCAGGGATGTGGTTCGCCTGTAACAGGGTTCGTCATCAATTGTGGGCAACCCTCTAAGAGGACCCATGGTTGACTGATCATACCAAGGACCACCGGATACCATGACTGAGTAGGCCAGTCGGGTATGATAAGAATGCCATTAGCAGCATCCAGCTGGATTTTCCGCAATACCTGACTGATGAGGCAAAATGGAGGAAATGCATAGAGGAACCATTTCCCCCAATCCAGCGAGAAAGCGTCCATCGCCATTGCCCCAGGATCTGGTTCCCATGATACGTATGTTGGTACCTGATGGTTCAACCGTGACACAAAAAGGTCAATATCCGGTTTACCAAATTTGGCTGTAATTTTGGCGAATATTTGGGGATTCAACATCCACTCGATGTTGTCATTAAATTTCCGTGACCTGTTGTCCGCCACTGTGTTGAGCTTACCTGGTAAATAGGTAGCTGAAATCCAAATATTCCGTTGTATGCACCAGAGCCAAATTGTATTAGCCAATTCATCACATGAAATTGACCTGGTACCGCCCATATGATTTAGATATGCCACCGCAGTGGTGTTGTCTATTTGGAGACGGACATGAATGTCAGTAATGTTTGAACAATAAGCTCTAAGTCCGTGGAATGCCCCTAGCATCTCCAAATAGTTTATCCCTTGTGCTCACAAAAGGGTAGATTCAAGTGAGTGCCATCTGCCCCCACAACTAGTGTTGTTGTCCGTAGCTCCCCAGCCATGGGAGCTTGCGTCTGTTTGTAAGTATACCACCGGACGAGGCACAATGATGGGTTTGAATGAGTTATGGATATTGTCAATCCACCATTGTAACTCAATTTTTGCCTTAAGTGGCAGCTGCATCGGTCTATCAAAATGTCCAGCATTCAATATTAACGCTGAAATCTTGGATCTTTGTAAATTTTGATAATGTAAAGGTCCGAATTGAGCAGCTGGAAAAACTGCTACGATTTTTCCAATTAACTTAGCAGTTTATCTGATTGATGGTATACTGGCGCAGACCAGGTTCTTGCATGCTTGAATGACATCCCCAACTTTGTTAGTTGGTATGGTGGCAATCATGCGATTGGAATCTACCGTGAACCCCAGATAGTCCATGATCTGTGAAGGTCAGAACTTTGATTTATCGGGATGGATAATAAATCCCATTTTTTGAAATATTTCCACAGTGGCTGAAACGGCCAATTTCGCAGTGTATGCCCAATAATTAGGATATCATCCAGATAAGCCATGACCGTATGATTTTGCCTCCTCAGTGTTGCTAGCACTGGCTTGAGTAATTTGGTAAACAGTCTGGGGGCTGTGGTAAGCCCATTGGGCAAAGCTTTGTATAGCCAAAGTTGATCCATCCAGGTAAATTTCAAGAACTTCCTGTGATGTTTCTGAATGGATACTGAATAGTATGCATCTTTTAAATCAATGCATGCCATGAAGCAGCCCTCAGAAATCAAAGATTTGGCTGTTTCGAACGTGTCCATTTTGAAATGGGTATATTTTACAAAGGTATTCAAATGGGTTAGATCTATAATGACCCGACATCCACCATCTTTTTTGGTTTTTGTAAATATGTTACATACAAATTCAGTTGGTTCATGTGTAGTTCTTTCTATCACGCCTTTCTCTTGTAGTCTCAAGATTTCAGCATAGCCTACTGCTGTTTCCTTCCTGGAAAGTGCAAATTTGCGATTCGGCATATGCTGAGGTGGAGGAATTTGGCCATTTATGAACTCAATCTCATAGCCCTGAATACTTTGTAAGATAAACTAATCTGAGGTGATGGTTTCCCATGCCTCCTTAAACCCCCGTAGTCTACCCCCAACATGTGAGGTTAGACATGCAAGTGCATGGAATCCAGACCGCCTTACCTTCATGGTTATCGGTGGTCCCTGACGTGTTTGGTGGGAAAGTGGAGGTGCTGGGTTGCGCTGGTAATGTGGAAACCGCATTTTCCATGCTGGCCGTTGAGGGCCTAGCCCTAAAAAAGGCCTGGGCTGTTGAGGCTGTTGGTATAGAGGAGGTGCCGGGACGTCGGTCCTTGCTGGCCATTCGGTTTGACCTCGTGGCCTGAAAAAAGGTGTTTTCTTGGCCGTTTGTCTGGTCAAGGTGTGTGACCTCATAAGACCCACTGTCTTGGCATGGTCATCTAAATCTTTGACCTGCTTCGGGAGGTCTTCTCCGAATAGCTGTCTGGGTGGTGGTGTTGGAGGTGCTCTGCATAGCCCCGCAAATTTGGGGTTTAATGTAGGCTTGATGATGCTTTTCCTAAAAGCATTGATCTCATATTGCGTGTTGCAAAGTAGTGCCAGGGCATCCTCCTGTTCGGTGTTCAAGTCCACTCCATCCACCGACCTCGCAAACGCGGTAATCCCAGATGTGAGTAATTTCAGGATTCTTTGCAATTTTACTTCCTGAGCTCTAATGCCCGGGCTGATATTGCCCCAAATTGGCATGTTCACAATAGGCACATTGAGCAAGTTGCAATTACCCGGTGCCTTGTGTCTGTCCATGGCCTTCGCAAGGACCTCCTCCTGTAGCTGATGGTTGGTGAGGAAATCTATGGTAGCAGCCAGCTTGGTATTGAGGGGTTGTCGCAATGATATGGGTAATCCAAACTTGGCTGCCCCGTCCAGGAGCTCTTCCTGGGGAACCTCAGGTGCTACTGGAGCATGTACCAAGATCTCCTCTTCTTCTGGCCTCATGCGATCCATGGATGATGGGGATATGTTCATGAGTCCCCTGGAACTGTGTGTTTCCCGCCTTTGATTTAGCAGGACTTGTTCCAAAATCCTCTCCATCCGATCTATGCGCCCTTCATCGTGCGTGATTGGGCGGTCAGAGTCCTCATGCCCGAAGGAACTTCTGAGGCTCCTATCATCGGCCTGTACCTCGTCGAGGTAATATCGGTGCCGTGACGATAAGTCGCTACCAGCCGCCTCAGCGAAACTGAACGACTCCCGCGCGGATCTGCTCATACGCCTTCTTTTGGCTGAGCTAAATCCGGCTGCCTCTGAGGGCATATGCGGTGAGAAGTCGGCACCCAACGCCACAGCGTGGTGACCCGACATCCGCGCGGGCTTGCCGACTGTCCTTTTCCTGGACCCAGACGGCGTACGGTCCCGTCCCGCCCCCAGCGGGGGAAGCGGTGACCGTGGCGAGACTCCACCTGTGTGACTCCTCCTGGTCCAACTAGGTGGTGAGTCTCCACTGCCCCTTCCTGGTCTGCCAGTGGACTCGGGTCTCGCTGATTCACCAGGCCGCAATCTTGCGGCTCCTGGTAAAACCTCTGCCCGACCAGGGCTAGGTTGTCGAGCTCTATCCCTGGCTCCTCCATGAGGGCTCAGGGAGAAGGGCCGTGCAGCAGCACGTGAACCCCGTTTGCTCGCCTCTGCCAACGATCCTGTTGGCGACAAAGAAATGGAGTCAGGTTCTACCTGCTCCGGCGCTGTACCGACTTCTTGCTCTGTGGGAACCCCGCTAGTGCTCAGCTGTGTCGGTGATTCGGGTCCTGTGACTACAGGGCTCCCAGATTTACGCGCCTTTTTCCCGGCCCGTCCAGTGGGTGCTGTTGAATGGAGCTCCGGGATAGGTGGCCGGCAACTCCTTCCGGATGTCCAGCGGCCCGTACTCCTCTTGTCCATGTCCCTGTTGGAGAGAAAAAATACTCAAAACAGGAACAACCAACTCAAGGTTGTCTGTACTTACCTGAGTGGCCCTTATGAAGGGCTGGTGGTGAGCCGCGCTCCACCTCCAGCCGTCGACTGCAAATGCGAGCGACGATATGTCACGCATGCGTGCTGGCGGGTTCTTCACGAAGTCACTCACGTGACTCCAAAATGAAATACCCTACCACCAACACCAAGTGTACCAAGTATGAACACTAATCTCTTGTGTGGGACCTTGTTAAAGGCTTTTTGGAAGTCCAGATACATCACATCCACTAGTTCTCCCTTATCCATTCTACTTGTTACATCCTCAAATAAATTCCAAAAGATTAGTCAAGCATGATTTCCCCTTCATAAATCCATGCTGACTTTGACCGATCCCGTCACTGTTGAATGGCCTAATTTTGCTCCCTATCGCTTAGGAATGTATGTAGCTGTCACATCCCACCCTTGATTTCTGAAGCATAGTCTGAAGATGAATCCATTATCGAGTCTTTGGCAGATGCAGTTGTATCCTGCAGTGTAAATACTTTGCTTGTTATGGTTACAATATTCAGTTGGTGCTCTGATTCAGTCGGGGCAGTTAGGTGGGGTTGCAAGTAGAGACTTACAAAATTCTTAAGGGATTGGACAGGCTAGATACAGGAAGACTGTTCCCGATGTTGGGGAAGTCCAGAACAAGGGGTCACAGTTTAAGGAAAAGCGGGAAATCTTTTAGGACCGAAATGAGAAACACATTTTACACACAGAGAGTGGTGAATGTGTGGAATTCTCTGCCACAGAAGGTAGTTGAGGTCAGTTCATTGGCTATATTTAAGAGTGAGTTAGATGTGGCCCTTGTGGCTAAAGGCATCAGTGGGTATGGAGAGAAGGCAGGTACGGGATACTGAGTTGGATGATCAGCCATGATCATGATGAATGGCGGTGCTGGCTCGAAGGGCCGAATGGCCTAATCCTGCACCTATTTTCTATGTTTCTATGATTCTAGCGGCTGGTGTTGGGGTGAGCGGCTGACGTCGAGGCTTGGCTGCTGGCTTCGGGGCTTGGTGGCAGGGTTTCAGGTTTTCCGGCTGGTGGGGTATGACGTCAGGCGTCGGGGCTACGTGGCTGACGTTGGGGTTTAGCCAGTCTACATGTATCTAAACCCCAACGCCAGCCTCTAAACGCCAACGCCAGCCTCTAAACCCCAACGCCGGCCTCGAAACCCCAACGCCGGCCTCGAAACCCCAACGCCGGCCTCGAAACCCCAGCGCCGGCCTCGAAACCCCAACGCCGGCCTCGAAACCCCAACGCCGGCCTCGAAACCCCAACGCCGGCCTCGAAACCCCAACGCCGGCATCGAAACCCGAACGCCGGCATCGAAACCCCAACGCCGGCCTCGAAACCCGAACGCCAGCCTCTAGACCCCAACGCCAGCCTCTAGACCCCAACGCCAGCCTCTAGACCCCAACGCCAGCCTCCAGACCCCAACGCCAGCCTCCAGACCCCAACGCCAGCCTCCAGACCCCAACGCCAGCCTCCAAACCCCAACGCCAGCCTCCAAACCCCAACGCCAGCCTCCAAACCCCAACGCCAGCCTCCAAACCCCAACCTCCAAACCCAACGCCAGCCTCCAAACCCAACGCCAGCCTCCAAACCCAACGCCAGCCTCCAAACCCAACGCCAGCCTCCAAACCCCAACGCCAGCCTGCAAACCCCAACGCCAGCCTCCAAACCCCAACGCCAGCCTCCAAACCCCAACGCCAGCCTCCAAACCCCAACGCCAGCCTCCAAACCCCAACGCCAGCCTCCAAACCCCAACGCCAGCCTCCAAACCCCAACGCCAGCATCCAAACCCCAACGCCAGCCTCCAAACCCCAACGCCAGCCTCCAAACCCCAACGCCAGCCTCTAAACCCCCAGGCCAGGTGTGAAAGACCAACGCAAGCCTCTAAACCCCAACGCCAGCCTATAAACCCCAACGCCAGCTGCTAAACACCAACGCCAGCGTCTAAACCCCAACGCCAGCCTCTAAACCCCAACGTCAGCCCCAGAACCCCAACGTCAGCCCCTGAACCCCAACGCCAGACATCAAAACTCAAAGCCAGCCGCTAACCCCAACGGCAGCCGCTATACCCCAACGCCAGCCTCCAAACACAACGGCAGCCTCTAAACCCCAACGCATGTCTCTATACCCCAACGCCAGCCTCTAAACTCCAAAGCCAGCCTCTAAACCCCCAGGCCAGGTGCAAAAGAACAACGCAAGCCTCTAAACCCCAACGCCAGCCTATAAACCCCAACGCCAGCTGCTAAACCCCAACGCCAGCGTCTAAACCCCAACGCCAGCCTCAAATCCCCAACGCCAGCCTCTAAACCCCAACGCCAGCCTCTAAACCCCAACGCCAGCCCCTAATAACCAACGCCAGCCTCCAAACCCCAACGTCAGCCCCTAAACCCCAACGCCAGACGTTAAAACTCAAAGCCAGCTGCTAACCACAACCGCAGCCGCTATACCCCAACGCCAGCCTCCAAACACAACGGCAGCCTCTAAACCCCAACGCCTGCCTCTATACCCCAACGCCAGCCTCTAAACCCCAACGTCAGCCTCTAAACCCCGCCAGCCTCCAAACCCCAACGCCAGCCTCTAAACCCCAACGCCAGCCTCCAACCACCAACGCCAGACTCTAAACCCCAACGCCAGCCTCTAAACCCCAACGCCAGCCTCTAAACCCCAACGCCAGGCGTGAAAGACCAACGGCCGCCTCTAAACCCCAACGCCAGCCTCCAAACCCCAACGCCAGCCTCCAAACCCCAACGCCAGCCTCCAAACCCCAATGCCAGCCTCTAAACCCCAACGCCAGTCTCTAAGCTCAACGGCAGCCTCTAAACCCCAACGCCAGCCTCTATACGCCAACCTCTAAACCCCAACGCCAGCCTCTAAACCCCAACGTCAGCCCCTAAACCCCAACGTCAGCCCCTGAACCCCAACGTCAGCCCCTGAACCCAAACGCCAGACGTTAAAACTCAAAGCCAGCCGCTAACCCCAACGGCAGCCGCTATCCCCCAACGCCAGCCTCTAAACACAACGGCAGCGTCCAAACCCCAACGCTTGCCTCTATACCCCAACGCCAGCCTCCAAACCCCAACGCCACCCTCTAAACCCCAACGCCAGCCTCTAAGCTCAACGGCAGCCTCTAAACCCCAACGCCAGCCTCTATACCCCAACGCCAGCCTCTAAACCCCACCAGCCTCTAAACCCCAACTCCAGCCGCTAAACCCCAACGCCAGGCGTGAAAGACCAACGCCTGCCTCTAAACCTCAACGCCAGCCTCCAAACCCCAACGCCAGCCTCGAGACCCCAACACCAGCCTCTAGACCCCTACGCCAGCCTCGAAACCCCAATGCCAGCCTCGAAACACCAACGCCGGCCTCGAAACCCCAACGCCGGCCTCGAAACCACAATGCCCGCCGCGAAACCCCAACGCCAGCCTCTAGACCCCAACGCCAGCCTCTAGACCCCAACGCCAGCCTCGAGACCCCAACGCCAGCCTCGAGACCCCAACGCCAGCCTCCATACCCCAACGCCCGCCTCTAAACCCCAACGCCCGCCTCTAGACCCCAACACCAGCCTCTAGACCCCAACGCCAGCCTCTAGACCCCAACGCCAGCCTCCAGACCCCAACGCCAGCCTCGAGACCCCAACGCCAGCCTCTAGACCCCAACGCCAGCCCCTAGACCCCAGCGCCAGCCTCTAGACCCCAAAACCTGCCTCTAAACCCGAACGCCAGGCTCTAAACCACAACACCAGCCTCTAAACCACAACGCCAGCCTCTAAACCACAACGCCAGCCTCTAAACCACAACGCCAGCCTCCATACCCCAACGCCAGCCTCTAAACCCCAACGCCAGCCTCTAAACCCCAACGCCAGCCTCTAAACCCCAACGCCAGCCTCCAAACCCCAACACCAGCCTCTAAACCCCACTGCCAGCCTCTAAACCCCAACGCCTACGTCTATACCCCCACGCCAGCCTCTAAACCCCCACGCCTGCCTCTATACCCCAACGCCAGCCTCTAAACCCCAACGCCAGCCTCTAAACCCCAACGCCAGCCTCCAAACCCCAACGCCAGTCGTGACAGACCAACGCCAGCCTCTAAACCCCAACGCCAGCCTCTAAACCCCAACGCCAGCCTCCAAACCCCAACACCAGCCTCTAAACCCCACTGCCAGCCTCTAAACCCCAACGCCTACGTCTATACCCCCACGCCAGCCTCTAAACCCCCACGCCTGCCTCTATACCCCAACGCCAGCCTCTAAACCCCAACGCCAGCCTCTAAACCCCAACGCCAGCCTCCAAACCCCAACGCCAGTCGTGACAGACCAACGCCAGCCTCTAAACCCCAACGCCAGCCTCCAAACCCCAACGCCAGCCTCTAAGCTCAACGGCAGCCTCTAAACCCCAACGCCAGCCTCTATACCCCAACGCCAGCCTCTAAACCACAACGCCAGCTGCTAAACCCCAACGCCAGCCTCTAAACCCCAACGGCAGCCTCTAAACCCCAACGTCAGCCCCTGAACCCAAACGCCAGACGTTAAAACTCAAAGCCAGCCGCTAACCCCAACGGCAGCCGCTATCCCCCAACGCCAGCCTCTAAACACAACGGCAGCGTCCAAACCCCAACGCTTGCCTCTATACCCCAACGCCAGGCGTGAAAGACCAACGCCAGCCTCCAAACCCCAACGCCAGCCTCCAAACCCCAACGCCAGCCTCCAAACCCCAAAGCCAGCCTCCAAACCCCAACGCCAGCCTCCAAACAACAACGGCAGCAGCTAAACCCCAACGCCAGCCTCCAAACCCCAACGCCAGCCTCTATACCCCAACGCCAGCCTCTAAACCCCAACGCCAGCCTCTAAACCCCAACGCCAGCCTCTAAACCCCAACGCCAGCCTCTAAACCCCAACGCCAGCGTCTGAACCCCAACGCCATCCTCTAAACCCCAAACGCCAGCCGCGATACCCCAACGCCAGGCGTCAAAGACCAACGCCAGCCTCCAAACCCCAACGCCAGCCTCCAAACCCCAACGCCAGCCTCCAAACCCCAGCACCAGCCTCCAAACCCCAACGTCAGCCTCTAAACCCCAACACCAGCCTCCAAACCCCAACGCCAGCATCCAAACACCAATGCCAGTCTCCAAACCCCAACGCCAGCCCCCAAACCACAACGCCAGCCTCCAAACCCCAATGCCAGCCTCCAAACCCCAACGCCAGCCTCCAAACCCCAACGCCAGCCTCCAAACCCCAACGCCAGCCTCTAAACCCCCACGCCAGGCGTGAAAGACCATCGCAAGCCTCTAAACCCCAACGCCAGCCCCTAAACCCCAACGCCAGCATCTATACCCCAACGCCAGCCTCTAAACCCCAACGCCAGCCGCGATACCCCAACGCCAGCCGCGATACCCCAACTCCAGCCTCCAAACCGCAACGCCAGCCTCCAAACCCCAACGTCAGCCTCCAAACCCCAACGTCAGCCTCCAAACCCCAACGTCAGCCTCTAAACCCCAACGCCAGCCGTGAAAGACTAACGCCAGCCTCCAAACCCCACCGCCACCCTCCAAACCCCAACGCCAGCCTCCAAACCCCTACGCCAGCCTCCAAACCCCTACGCCAGCCTCCAAACCCCTACGCCAGCCTCCAAACCCAATGCCAGCCTCTGAACCCCAACGCCAGGCGTGAAAAACCAACGCCAGCTAATAAACCCCAATGCCAGCTGCTAAACCCCAACGCTAGCATCTAAACCCCAACGCCAGCCTCTAGACCCCAACTCCAGCCTCTAGACCCCAACTCCAGCCTCTGGACACCAACACCAGCGTCTAGACACCAACGCCAGCCTCTAAATCCCAACGTCAGCCCCTGAACCCCAACGTCAGCCCCTGAACCCCAACGTCAGACGTTAAAACTCAAAGCCAGCCGCCAACCCCAACGGCAGCTGCTATACCCAAACGCCAGCCTCCAAACACAACAGCAGCCTCTAAACCCCAACGCCAGCCTCTAAACCCCAACTCCAGTCTCCAAGCACAACCGCAACCTCTAAACCCCAACGCCAGCATATATACCCCAATGCCAGCCTCTAAACCCCAACGCCAGCCTCTAAACCCCAACGCCAGCCCCTAAACTCCAACGCCAGCCCCTAAACCCCAACGCCAGCCCCTAAACCCCAACGCCAGCCCCTGAACCCAAACGCCAGCCTCTAAACCCCAACGTCAGCCTCCAAACCCCAACGCCATCCTCTAAACCCCAAACGCCAGCCGCGATACCCCAACCCCAGGCGTGAAAGACCAACGCCAGCCTCCAAACCCCGCCACTCCAAAACCCAACGCCAGCCTCCAAACCCCAACGCCAGCCTCCAAACCCCAACGCCAGCCTCTAAACCCCAACCCCAGCCGATAAATCCCAACGCCAGCCAGCTAAACCCCAACGCCAGGCGTGATAGACCAACGCCAGCCTCCAAACCCCAACGCCAGCCTCCAAACCCCAACGCCAGCCTCCAAACCCCAACGCCAGCCTCCAAACCCCAACGCCAGCCTCCAAACCCCAACGCCAGGCGTGAAAGACCAACGCCAGCCTCTAAACCCCAACGCCAGCCTCTAACCCCCAACGCCACCCTCTAACCCCCAACGCCACCCTCTAACCCCCAACGCCACCCTCTAACCCCCAACGCCAGCAGCCAAACCACAACGCCAGCAGCTAAACCCCGCCAGCAGCTAAACCCCAACCGCAGCCTCCAAACCCCAACGCCAGCCCCTAAACCCCAACGCCAGCCCCTAAACCCCAACGCCAGCCTCTAAACCCCAACGGCAGCCTCCAGACCCCAACGCCAGCCTCCAGACCCCAACGCCAGCCTCCAAACCCCAACGCCAGCCTCCAAACCACCACGCCAGGCGTGAAAGACCAACGCCAGCCTCTAAACCCCAACACCAGCCTCTAAACCCCAACGCCAGCCTCTAAACCCCAACGCCAGCCTCTAAACCCCAACGCCAGCCTCTAAACCCCAACGCCAGCCTCTAAACCCCAACGCCAGCCTCTAAACCCCAACGCCAGCCTCCAAACCCCAACGCCAGATTCTGAACCCCAACGCCAGATTCTAAACCCCAACGCCAGCCTCTAAACCCCAACGCCAGCCTCTGAACCCCAACGCCAGCCTCTAAACACCAACGCCAGCCTCTAAACACTAACGCCAGCTGCAAATCCCCAACGCCAGACTCTAAACCCCAACGCCAGACTCTAAACCCCAACGCCACTCTAAACCCCAACGCCAGACTCTAAACCCCAACGCCAGTCTAAACCCCAACGCCAGCCTCTAAACCCCAACGCCAGCCTCTAAACACCAACGCCAGCTGCAAATCCCCAATGCCAGCCTCTAAACCCCAACGCCAGCTCCCCAACGCCAGCCTCCAAACCCCAACGCCAGCCTCCAAACCCCAACGCCAGCCTCTAAACCCCACTGCCAGCCTCTAAATCCCAACGCCTACGTCTATACCCCCACGCCAGCCTCTAAACCCCAACGCCAGCCTCTAGACCCCAACGCCAGCCCCTAGACCCCAACGCCAGCCCCAAGACCCCAACGCCAGCCCCTAGACCCCAACGCCAGCCCCTAGACCCCAACGCCAGCCCCTAGACCCCAACGCCAGCCCCAAGACCCCAACGCCAGCCCCTAGACCCCAACGCCAGCCCCTAGACCTCAACGCCAGCCTCTAGACCCCAACGCCAGCCTCTAGACCCCAACGCCAGCCTCTAGACCCCAACGCCTGCCTCGAAACCCCAACGCCTGCCTCGAAACCCCAACGCCTGCCTCTAGATCCCAACGCCAGCCTCTAGACCCCAACGCCAGCCTCTAGACCCCAACGCCAGCCTCTAGACCCAAACGCCAGCCTCTAGACCCCAACGCCAGCCTCTAGACCCCAACGCCAGCCTCTAGACCCCAACGCCAGCCTCTAGACCCCAACGCCAGCCTCTAGACCCCAACGCCAGCCTCTAGACCCCAACGCCAGCCTCTAGCCCCCAACGCCAGCCTCTAGACCCCAACTCCAGCCTCTAGACCCCAACACCAGCGTCTAGACACCAACGCCAGCCTCTAAATCCCAACGTCAGCCCCTGAACCCCAACGTCAGCCACTGAACCCCAACGCCAGACGTTAAAACTCAAAGCCAGCCGCCAACCTCAACGGCAGCTGCTATACCCCAACGCCAGCCTCCAAACACAACAGCAGCCTCTAAACCCCAACGCCAGCCTCTAAACCCCAATGCCAGCCCCTAAACTCCAACGCCAGCCCCTAAACCCCAACGCCAGCCCCTAAACCCCAACGCCAGCCCCTGAACCCAAACGCCAGCCTCCAAACACAACGGCAGCGTCCAAACCCCAACGCTTGCCTCTATACCCCAACGCCAGCCTCCAAACCCCAACGCCACCCTCTAAACCCCAACGCCAGCCTCCAAGCTCAACGGCAGCCTCTAAACCCCAACGCCAGCCTCTATACCCCAACGCCAGCCTCTAAACCCCAACTCCAGCCGCTAAACCCCAACGCCAGGCGTGAAAGACCAACGCCTGCCTCTAAACCTCAACGCCAGCCTCCAAACCCCAACGCCAGCCTCGAGACCCCAACACCAGCCTCTAGACCCCTACGCCAGCCTCGAAACCCCATCGCCAGCCTCGAAACCCCAACGCCGGCCTCGAAACCCCAACGCCGGCCTCGAAACCACAATGCCCGCCGCGAAACCCCAACGCCAGCCTCTAGACCCCAACGCCAGCCTCTAGACCCCAACGCCAGCCTCGAGACCCCAACGCCAGCCTCCAGACTCCTATGCCAGCCTCCATACCCCAACGCCCGCCTCTAAACCCCAACGCCCGCCTCTAGACCCCAACACCAGCCTCTAGACCCCAACGCCAGCCTCTAGACCCCAACGCCAGCCTCTAGACCCCAACGCCAGCCTCTAGACCCCAACGCCAGCCTCTAGACCCCAACGCCAGCCCCTAGACCCCAACGCCAGCCTCTAGACCCCAAAACCTGCCTCTAAACCCTAACGCCAGCCTCTAAACCCCAACGCCAGCCTCTAAACCCCAACGCCAGCCTCCAAACCCCAACGCCAGCCTCTAAACCCCAACGCCAGCCTCTAAACCCCAACGCCTACGTCTATACCCCCACGCCAGCCTCTAAACCCCCACGCCTGCCTCTATACCCCAACGCCAGCCTCTAAACCCCAACGCCAGCCTCTAAACCCCAACGCCAGCCTCCAAACCCCAACGCCAGTCGTGACAGACCAACGCCAGCCTCTAAACCCCAACGCCAGCCTCCAAACCCCAACGCCAGCCTCTAAGCTCAACGGCAGCCTCTAAACCCCAACGCCAGCCTCTGTACCCCAACGCCAGCCTCTAAACCCCAACGCCAGCTGCTAAACCCCAATGCCAGGCGTGAAAGACCAACGCCTGCCTCTAAACCCCAACGCCAGCCCCTAAACCCCAACGCCAGCCTCTAAACCCCAACGGCAGCCTCTAAACCCCAACGTCAGCCCCTGAACCCAAACGCCAGACGTTAAAACTCAAAGCCAGCCGCTAACCCCAACGGCAGCCGCTATCCCCCAACGCCAGCCTCTAAACACAACGGCAGCGTCCAAACCCCAACGCTTGCCTCTATACCCCAACGCCAGGCGTGAAAGACCAACGCCAGCCTCCAAACCCCAACGCCAGCCTCCAAACCCCAACGCCAGCCTCCAAACCCCAACGCCAGCCTCCAAACCCCAAAGCCAGCCTCCAAACCCCAACGCCAGCCTCCAAACAACAACGGCAGCAGCTAAACCCCAACGCCAGCCTCCAAACCCCAACGCCAGCCTCTATACCCCAACGCCAGCCTCTAAACCCCAACGCCAGCCTCTATACCCCAACGCCAGCCTCTAAACCCCAACGCCAGGCGTGAAAGACCAACGCCAGGCGTGAAAGACCAACGCCAGCCTCTAAACCCCAACGCCAGCCTCTAAACCCCAATGCCAGCCTCTAAACCCCAACGCCAGCGTCTGAACCCCAACGCCATCCTCTAAACCCCAAACGCCAGCCGCGATACCCCAACGCCAGGCGTCAAAGACCAACGCCAGCCTCCAAACCCCAACGCCAGCCTCCAAACCCCAACGCCAGCCTCCAAACCCCAGCACCAGCCTCCAAACCCCAACGTCAGCCTCTAAACCCCAACGCCAGCATCCAAACACCAACGCCAGTCTCCAAACCCCAACGCCAGCCCCCAAACCACAACGCCAGCCTCCAAACCCCAATGCCAGCCTCCAAACCCCAACGCCAGCCTCCAAACCCCAACGCCAGCCTCCAAACCCCAACGCCAGCCTCTAAACCCCCACGCCAGCCTCTAAACCCCAACGCCAGGCGTGAAAGACTAACGCCAGCCTCCAAACCCCACCGCCACCCTCCAAACCCCAACGCCAGCCTCCAAACCCCTACGCCAGCCTCCAAACCCCTACGCCAGCCTCCAAACCCCTACGCCAGCCTCCAAACCCAATGCCAGCCTCTGAACCCCAACGCCAGGCGTGAAAGACCAACGCCAGCTAATAAACCCCAATGCCAGCTGCTAAACCCCAACGCTAGCATCTAAACCCCAACGCCAGCCTCTAAACCCCAACGCCATCATCTAAACCCCAACGCCAGCCTCTAAACCCCAACGTCAGCCACTGAACCCCAAAGCCAGACGTTAAAACGGAAAGCCAGCTGCTAACCCCAACGGCAGCCGCTATACCCCAACGCCAGCCTCTAAACACAACGGCAGCCTCTAAACCTCAACGCCAGCCTCTAAACCCCAACGCCATCCCCTAAACCCCAACGCCAGCCTCTAAACTCCAACGCCAGGCGTGAAAGACCAACGCCAGCCTCTGAACCCCGCCAGCCTCAAAACCCCAACGCCTGCTGCTAAACCCCAACGCCAGCCTCTAAACCCCAACGTCAGCCCCTGAACCCAAACGTCAGCCCCTGAACCCCAACGACAGACGTTAAAATGCAAAGGCAGCCGCTAACCCCATCGGTAGCCGCTATACCCCAACGCCAGCCTCGAAAGACAACGCCAGCCTCTAAACCCCAACGCCAGCCTCTAAACCCCAACACCAGGCGTGAAATACCAACGCCAGCCTCTAAACCCCAATGCCAGCCGCTAAACCGCAACGCCAGCATCTAAACCCCAACGTCAGCCCCTGAACCCAAACGTCAGCCCCTGAACCCCAACGCCAGACGTTAAAACGTAAAGCCAGCCGCTAAACCCAACGGCAGCCGCTATACCCCAACGCCAGCCTCTAAACACAACGCCAGCCTCTAGACCCCAACGCCAGCCTCTAGACCACAACGCCAGCCTCTAGACCCCAACGCCAGCCTCTAGACCCCAACGCCAGCCTCTAGACCCCAACGCCAGCCTCTAGACCCCAACGCCAGCCTCTAGACCCCAACGCCAGCCTCTAGACCCCAACGCCAGCCTCCAGACCCCAACGCCAGCCTCCAGACCCCAACGCCAGCCTCTAGACCCCAACGCCAGCCTCTAGACCCCAACGCCAGCCTCTAGACCCCAACGCCAGCCTCTAGCCCCCAACGCCAGCCTCTAGCCCCCAACGCCAGCCTCTAGACCCCAACTCCAGCCTCTAGACCCCAACTCCAGCCTCTGGACACCAACACCAGCGTCTAGACACCAACGCCAGCCTCTAAATCCCAACGTCAGCCCCTGAACCCCAACGTCAGCCCCTGAACCCCAACGTCAGACGTTAAAACTCAAAGCCAGCCGCCAACCCCAACGGCAGCTGCTATACCCCAACGCCAGCCTCCAAACACAACAGCAGCCTCTAAACCCCAACGCCAGCCTCTAAACCCCATCTCCAGTCTCCAAGCACAACCGCAACCTCTAAACCCCAACGCCAGCATATATACCCCAACGCCAGCCTCTAAACCCCAACGCCAGCCTCTAAACCCCGCCAGCCCCTAAACTCCAACGCCAGCCCCTAAACCCCAACGCCAGCCCCTAAACCCCAACGCCAGCCCCTGAACCCAAACGCCAGCCTCTAAACCCCAATGTCAGCCTCCAAACCCCAACGCCATCCTCTAAACCCCAAACGCCAGCCGCGATACCCCAACCCCAGGCGTGAAAGACCAACGCCAGCCTCCAAACCCCGCCACTCCAAAACCCAACGCCAGCCTCCAAACCCCAACGCCAGCCTCCAAACCCCAACGCCAGCCTCCAAACCCCAACGCCAGCCTCCAAACCCCAACGCCAGCCTCTAAACCCCCACGCCAGCCTCTAAATCCCAACGCCAGCCTCTAAACCCCAACCCCAGCCGATAAATCCCAACGCCAGCCAGCTAAACCCCAACGCCAGGCGTGATAGACCAACGCCAGCCTCCAAACCCCAACGCCAGCCTCCAAACCCCTACGGCAGCCTCTAAAACCCAACGCCAGCCTCTAAACCCCAACGCCAGCCTCCAGACCCCAACGCCAGCCTCCAGACCCCAACGCCAGCCTCCAGACCCCAACGCCAGCCTCCAGACCCCAACGCCAGCCTCCAGACCCCAACGCCAGCCTCTAGACCCCAACGCCAGCCTCTAGACCCCAACGCCAGCCTCTAGACCCCAACGCCAGCCTCTAGACCCCAACGCCAGCCTCTAGACCCCAACGCCAGCCTCCAGACCCCAACGCCAGCCTCCAGACCCCAACGCCAGCCTCTAGACCCCAACGCCAGCCTCTAGACCCCAACGCCAGCCTCTAGACCCCAACGCCAGCCTCTAGCCCCCAACGCCAGCCTCTAGACCCCAACTCCAGCCTCTAGACCCCAACTCCAGCCTCTGGACACCAACACCAGCGTCTAGACACCAACGCCAGCCTCTAAATCCCAACGTCAGCCCCTGAACCCCAACGTCAGCCCCTGAACCCCAACGTCAGACGTTAAAACTCAAAGCCAGCCGCCAACCCCAACGGCAGCTGCTATACCCCAACGCCAGCCTCCAAACACAACAGCAGCCTCTAAACCCCAACGCCAGCCTCTAAACCCCATCTCCAGTCTCCAAGCACAACCGCAACCTCTAAACCCCAACGCCAGCATATATACCCCAACGCCAGCCTCTAAACCCCAACGCCAGCCTCTAAACCCCGCCAGCCCCTAAACTCCAACGCCAGCCCCTAAACCCCAACGCCAGCCCCTAAACCCCAACGCCAGCCCCTGAACCCAAACGCCAGCCTCTAAACCCCAATGTCAGCCTCCAAACCCCAACGCCATCCTCTAAACCCCAAACGCCAGCCGCGATACCACAACCCCAGGCGTGAAAGACCAACGCCAGCCTCCAAACCCCGCCACTCCAAAACCCAACGCCAGCCTCCAAACCCCAACGCCAGCCTCCAAACCCCAACGCCAGCCTCCAAACCCCAACGCCAGCCTCCAAACCCCAACGCCAGCCTCTAAACCCCCACGCCAGCCTCTAAATCCCAACGCCAGCCTCTAAACCCCAACCCCAGCCGATAAATCCCAACGCCAGCCAGCTAAACCCCAACGCCAGGCGTGATAGACCAACGCCAGCCTCCAAACCCCAACGCCAGCCTCCAAACCCCTACGGCAGCCTCTAAAACCCAACGCCAGCCTCTAAACCCCAACGCCAGCCTCCAGACCCCAACGCCAGCCTCCAGACCCCAACGCCAGCCTCCAGACCCCAACGCCAGCCTCCAGACCCCAACGCCAGCCTCCAGACCCCAACGCCAGCCTCCAAACCCCAACGCCAGCCTCCAAACCCCAACGCCAGCCTCCAAACCCCAACGCCAGCCTCCAAACCCCAACGCCAGCCTCCAAACCCCAACGCCAGGCGTGAAAGACCCCCACGCCAAGCGTGAAAGACCAACGCCAGCCTCTAAACCCCAACGCCAGCCTCTAACCCCCAACGCCACCCTCTAACCCCCAACGCCAGCAGCCAAACCACAACGCCAGCAGCTAAACCCCGCCAGCAGCTAAACCCCAACCGCAGCCTCCAAACCCCAACGCCAGCCCCTAAACCCCAACGCCAGCCCCTAAACCCCAACGCCAGCCTCTAAACCCCAACGGCAGCCTCCAGACCCCAACGCCAGCCTCCAGACCCCAACGCCAGCCTCCAGACCCCAACGCCACCACGCCAGGCGTGAAAGACCAACGCCAGCCTCTAAACCCCAACGCCAGCCTCTAAACCCCAACGCCAGCCTCTAAACCCCAACGCCAGCCTCTAAACCCCAACGCCAGCCTCTAAACCCCAACGCCAGCCTCGAAACCCCAACGCCAGCCTCGAAACCCCAACGCCAGATTCTAAACCCCAACGCCAGATTCTAAACCCCAACGCCAGCCTCAAATCCCCAACGCCAGCCTCTAAACCCCAACGCCAGCCTCTAAACACCAACGCCAGCTGCAAATCCCCAACGCCAGACTCTAAACCCCAACGCCAGACTCTAAACCCCAACGCCACTCTAAACCCCAACGCCAGACTCTAAACCCCAACGCCAGAGTCTAAACCCCAACGCCAGCCTCTAAACCCCAACGCCAGCCTCTAAACACCAACGCCAGCTGCAAATCCCCAATGCCAGCCTCTAAACCCCAACGCCAGCTCCCCAACGCCAGCCTCTAAACCCCAACGCCAGCCTCCAAACCCCAACGCCAGCCTCCAAACCCCAACGCCAGCCTCCAAACCCCAACGCCAGCCTCCAAACCCCAACGCCAGCCTCTAAACCCCAACGCCTACGTCTATACCCCCACGCCAGCCCCTAAACTCCCACGCCAGCCCCTAAACCCCAACGCCAGCCCCTAAACCCCAACGCCAGCCCCTGAACCCAAACGCCAGCCTCTAAACCCCAACGTCAGCCTCCAAACCCCAACGCCAGCCTCTAAACCCCAACCCCAGCCGATAAATCCCAACGCCAGCCAGCTAAACCCCAACGCCAGGAGTGATAGACCAACGCCAGCCTCCAAACCCCAACGCCAGCCTCCAGACCCCAACGCCAGCCTCCAGACCCCAACGCCAGCCTCCAGACCCCAACGCCAGCCTCCAGACCCCAACGCCAGCCTCCAAACCCCAACGCCAGCCTCCAAACCCCAACGCCAGCCTCCAAACCCCAACGCCAGCCTCCAAACCCCCACGCCAGGCGTGAAAGACCAACGCCAGCCTCTAAACCCCAACGCCAGCCTCTAACCCCCAACGCCACCCTCTAACCCACAACGCCAGCCTGTAAACCCCAACGCCAGCCTCTAAACCCCAACGCCAGCCTCTAAACCCCAACGCCAGCCTCTAAACCCCAACGCCAGCCTCTAAACCCCAACGCCAGCCTCTAAACCCCAACGCCAGCCTCTAAACCCCAACGCCAGCCTCTAAACCCCAACGCCAGCCTCTAAACCCCAACGCCAGCCTCTAAACCCCAACGCCAGCCTCTAAACCCCAACGCCAGCCTCTAAACCCCAACGCCAGCCTCTAAACCCCAACGCCAGCCTCTAAACCCCAACGCCAGCCTCTAAACCCCAACGCCAGCTGCAAATCCACAACGCCAGACTCTAAACCCCAACGCCAGACTCTAAACCCCAACGCCAGACTCTAAACCCCAACGCCAGACTCTAAACCCCAACGCCAGACTCTAAACCCCAACGCCAGACTCTAAACCCCAACGCCAGCCTCTAAACCCCAACGCCAGCCTCTAAACACCAACGCCAGCTGCAAATCCCCAATGCCAGCCTCTAAACCCCAACGCCAGCTGCAAATCCCCAACGCCAGCGTCTAAACCCCAACGCCAGCCTCTAAACCCCAACGCCAGCCGAGATACCCCAACGCCAGGCGTGAACGACCAACACCAGCAGCTGGGCCCCGCCAGCCTATAAACCCCAATGCCAGCTGCTAAACCCCAACGCCAGCCGAGATACCCCAACGCCAGGCGTTAAAGACCAACGCCAGCAGCGGGGCCCCAACGCCAGCCTCCAGACCCCAACGCCAGCCTCCAGACCCCAACGCCAGCCTCCAGACCCCAACGCCAGCCTCCAGACCCCAACGACAGCCTCCAGACCCCAACGCCAGCCTCCAGACCCCAACGCCAGCCTCCAAACCCCAACGCCAGCCTCCAAACCCCCACGCCAGGCGTGAAAGACCAACGCCAGCCTCTAAACCCCAACGCCAGCCTCTAACCCCCAACGCCACCCTCTAACCCACAACGCCAGCCTGTAAACCCCAACGCCAGCCTCTAAACCCCAACGCCAGCCTCTAAACCCCAACGCCAGCCTCTAAACCCCAACGCCAGCCTCTAAACCCCACCGCCAGCCTCTAAACCCCAACGCCAGCCTCTAAACCCCAACGCCAGCCTCTAAACCCCAACGCCAGCCTCTAAACCCCAACGCCAGCCTCTAAACCCCAACGCCAGCATCTAAACACCAACGCCAGCCTCTAAACACCAACGCCAGCTGCAAATCCCCAATGCCAGCCTCTAAACCCCAACGCCAGCTGCAAATCCCCAACGCCAGCCTCTAAACCCCAACGCCAGCCTCTAAACCCCAACGCCAGCCGAGATACCCCAACGCCAGGCGTGAAAGACCAACACCAGCAGCTGGGCCCCAACGCCAGCCGAAAAACCCCAATGCCAGCTGCTAAACCCCAACGCCAGCCGAGATACCCCAACGCCAGGCGTTAAAGACCAACGCCAGCAGCTGGGCCCCAACGCCAGCCTCCAGACCCCAACGCCAGCCTCCAGACCCCAACGCCAGCCTCCAGACCCCAACGCCAGCCTCCAGACCCCAACGCCAGCCTCCAGACCCCAACGCCAGCCTCCAGACCCCAACGCCAGCCTCCAGACCCCAACGCCAGCCTCCAGACCCCAACGCGAGCCTCCAGACCCCAACGCCAGCCTCCAAAGCCCAGCGCCAGCCTCTAAACCCCAACGCCACCCTCTAACCCACAACGCCAGCCTGTAAACCCCAACGCCAGCCTGTAAACCCCAACGCCAGCCTCTAAACCCCAACGCCAGCCTCTAAACCCCAACGCCAGCCTCTAAACCCCAACGCCAGCCTCTAAACCCCAACGCCAGCCTCTAAACCCCAACGCCAGCCTCCAAACCCCAACGCCAGCCTCTAAACCCCAACGCCAGCCTCTAAACCCCAACGCCAGCCTCCAAACCCCAACGCCAGCCTCCAAACCCCAACGCCAGCCTCTAAACACCAACGCCAGCTGCAAATCCACAACGCCAGACTCTAAACCCCAACGCCAGACTCTAAACCCCAACGCCAGACTCTAAACCCCAACGCCAGACTCTAAACCCCAACGCCAGACTCTAAACCCCAACGCCAGACTCTAAACCCCAACGCCAGCCTCTAAACCCCAACGCCAGCCTCTAAACCCCAACGCCAGCCTCTAAACACCAACGCCAGCTGCAAATCCCCAATGCCAGCCTCTAAACCCCAACGCCAGCTGCAAATCCCCAACGCCAGCCTCTAAACCCCAACGCCAGCCTCTAAACCCCAACGCCAGCCGAGATACCCCAACGCCAGCCGAGATACCCCAACGCCAGCCGAGATACCCCAACGCCAGGCGTGAAAGACCAACACCAGCAGCTGGGCCCCAACGCCAGCCTATAAACCCCAATGCCAGCTGCTAAACCCCAACGCCAGCCGAGATACCCCAACGCCACGCGTTAAAGACCAACGCCAGCAGCTGGGCCTCAACGCCAGCCTCCAGACCCCAACGCCAGCCTCCAGACCCCAACGCCAGCCTCCAGACCCCAACGCCAGCCTCCAGACCCCGCCAGCCTCCAGACCCCAACGCCAGCCTCCAGACCCCAACGCCAGCCTCCAGACCCCAACGCGAGCCTCCAGACCCCAACGCCAGCCTCCAAAGCCCAGCGCCAGCCTCTAAAGCCCAACTCCAGCCTCTAAACCCCAACGCCAGCCTCCACACCCCAACGCTAGCCTCCAAACCCCAACGCCAGCCTCCAAACCCCAACACCAGCAGCTAAACCCGCCAGCCTCCAAACCCCAACGCCAGCCTCTAAACCCCAACGCCAGCCTCGAAACACCAACGCCAGCCTCCAAACACCAACGCCAGCCTCCAAACACCAACGCCCGCCTCTAAACCCCAGCCTCTAAACCCCAACTCCAGCCTCCAAACCCCAACGCCAGCAGCTAAACCCCGCCAGCCTCCAAACCCCAACGCCAGCCTCTAAACCCCAACGCCCGCCTCCAAACACCAACGCCCGCCTCCAAACACCAACGCCCGCCTCCAAACACCAACGCCCGCCTCCAAACACCAACGCCCGCCTCCAAACACCAACGCCCGCCTCCAAACACCAACGCCCGCCTCCAAACACCAACGCCCGCCACTAAACACCAACGCCAGCCACTAAACCCCAGCGCCAGCCCCTAAACCCCAACGCCAGCAGCTAAACACCAACGCCGGCCTCCAGACCCTAACGCCGGCCTCCAAACCTCAACGCCGGCCTCCAAAGCCCAACGCCTGCCTCCAAACCCCAACTCCAGCCTCTAAACCCCCACGCCAGCCTCTAAACCCCAACGCCAGCCTCTAAACCCCAACGCCAGGCGTGAAAGACCAACGCTAGCCTCTAAACACCAACCCCAGCCTATAAACCCCAACGCCAGCCTCTAAACCCCAACGCCAGCCTCTAAACCCCAACGCCAGCCTCTAAACCCCAACGCCAGCCTCTAAACCCCAACGCCAGCCTCTAAACCCCAACGCCAGCCTCCAAACCCCAACGCCAGCCTCTAAACCCCAACGCCAGCCTCTAAACCCCAACGCCAGCCTCCAAACCCCAACGCCAGCCTCCAAACCCCAACGCCAGCCTCTAAACACCAACGCCAGCTGCAAATCCACAACGCCAGACTCTAAACCCCAACGCCAGACTCTAAACCCCAACGCCAGACTCTAAACCCCAACGCCAGACTCTAAACCCCAACGCCAGACTCTAAACCCCAACGCCAGACTCTAAACCCCAACGCCAGCCTCTAAACCCCAACGCCAGCCTCTAAACCCCAACGCCAGCCTCTAAACACCAACGCCAGCTGCAAATCCCCAATGCCAGCCTCTAAACCCCAACGCCAGCTGCAAATCCCCAACGCCAGCCTCTAAACCCCAACGCCAGCCTCTAAACCCCAACGCCAGCCGAGATACCCCAACGCCAGCCGAGATACCCCAACGCCAGCCGAGATACCCCAACGCCAGGCGTGAAAGACCAACACCAGCAGCTGGGCCCCAACGCCAGCCTATAAACCCCAATGCCAGCTGCTAAACCCCAACGCCAGCCGAGATACCCCAACGCCACGCGTTAAAGACCAACGCCAGCAGCTGGGCCCCAACGCCAGCCTCCAGACCCCAACGCCAGCCTCCAGACCCCAACGCCAGCCTCCAGACCCCAACGCCAGCCTCCAGACCCCAACGCCAGCCTCCAGACCCCAACGCCAGCCTCCAGACCCCAACGCCAGCCTCCAGACCCCAACGCCAGCCTCCAGACCCCAACGCGAGCCTCCAGACCCCAACGCCAGCCTCCAAAGCCCAGCGCCAGCCTCCACACCCCAACGCTAGCCTCCAAACCCCAACGCCAGCCTCCAAACCCCAACACCAGCAGCTAAACCCGCCAGCCTCCAAACCCCAACGCCAGCCTCTAAACCCCAACGCCAGCCTCGAAACACCAACGCCAGCCTCCAAACACCAACGCCAGCCTCCAAACACCAACGCCCGCCTCTAAACCCCAGCCTCTAAACCCCAACTCCAGCCTCCAAACCCCAACGCCAGCAGCTAAACCCCGCCAGCCTCCAAACCCCAACGCCAGCCTCTAAACCCCAACGCCCGCCTCCAAACACCAACGCCCGCCTCCAAACACCAACGCCCGCCTCCAAACACCAACGCCCGCCTCCAAACACCAACGCCCGCCTCCAAACACCAACGCCCGCCTCCAAACACCAACGCCCGCCTCCAAACACCAACGCCCGCCACTAAACACCAACGCCAGCCACTAAACCCCAGCGCCAGCCCCTAAACCCCAACGCCAGCAGCTAAACACCAACGCCGGCCTCCAGACCCTAACGCCGGCCTCCAAACCTCAACGCCGGCCTCCAAAGCCCAACGCCTGCCTCCAAACCCCAACTCCAGCCTCTAAACCCCCACGCCAGCCTCTAAACCCCAACGCCAGCCTCTAAACCCCAACGCCAGGCGTGAAAGACCAACGCTAGCCTCTAAACACCAACCCCAGCCTATAAACCCCAATGCCAGCTGCTAAACCCCAACGCCAGCCGAGATACCCCAACGCCAGGCGTGAAATACCAACGCCAGCAGCTGGGCCCCAACGCCAACCTCCAGACCCCAACGCCTGCCTCCAGACCCCAGCGCCTGCCTCCAGACCCCAGCGCCAGCCTCCAGACCCCAGCGCCAGCCTCCAGACCCCAGCGCCAGCCTCCAGACCCCAGCGCCAGCCTCCAGACCCCAGCGCCAGCCTCCAGACCCCAGCGCCAGCCTCCAGACCCCAACGCCAGCCTCCAGACCCCAACGCCAGCCTCCAGACCCCAACGCCAGCCTCCAGACCCCAACGCCAGCCTCCAGACCCCAACGCCAGCCTCCAGACCCCAACGCCAGCCTCCAGACCCCAACGCCAGCCTCCAGACCCCAACGCCAGCCTCCAGACCCCAACGCCAGCCTCCAGACCCCAACGCCAGCCTCCAGACCCCAACGCCAGCCTCCAGACCCCAACGCCAGCCTCCAGACCCCAACGCCCGCCTCCAGACCCCAAACACCAGCCTCCAGACCCCAACGCCAGCCTCCAGACCCCAACGCCAGCCTCCAGACCCCAACGCCAGCCTCCAGACCCCAACGCCAGCCTCCAGACCCCAACGCCAGCCTCCAGACCCCAACGCCAGCCTCCAGACCCCAACGCCAGCCTCCAGACCCCAACGCCAGCCTCCAGACCCCAACGCCAGCCTCCAGACCCCAACGCCAGCCTCCAGACCCCAACGCCAGCCTCCAGACCCCAACGCCAGCCTCCAGACCCCAACGCCAGCCTCCAGACCCCAACGCCAGCCTCCAGACCCCAACGCCAGCCTCCAGACCCCAACGCCAGCCTCCAGACCCCAACGCCAGCCTCCAGACCCCAACGCCAGCCTCCAGACCCCAACGCCAGCCTCCAGACCCCAACGCCAGCCTCCAGACCCCAACGCCAGCCTCCAGACCCCAACGCCAGCCTCCAAACCCCAACGCCAGCCTCCAAACCCCAACGCCACCCTCCAAACCCCAACGCCAGCCTCCAAACCCCAACGCCAGCCTCCAAACCCCAACGCCAGCCTCCAAACCCCAACGCCAGCCTCCAAACCCCAACGCCAGCCTCCAAACCCCAACGCCAGCCTCCAAACCCCAACGCCAGCCTCCAAACCCCAACGCCAGCCTCCAAACCCCAACGCCAGCCTCCAAACCCCAACGCCAGGCGTGAAAGACCAACGCCAGCCTCTAAACACCAACGCCAGCCTCTAACCCCCAACGCCAGCAGCCAAACCACAACGCCAGCAGCCAAACCATAACGCCAGCAGCCAAACCCCAACCGCAGCCTCCAAACCCCAACGCCAGCCCCTAAACCCCAACGCCAGCCCCTAAACCCCAACGCCAGCCTCCAGACCCCAACGCCAGCCTCCAGACCCCAACGCCAGCCTCCAGACCCCAACGCCAGCCTCCAGACCCCAACGCCAGCCTCCAGACCCCAACGCCAGCCTCCAGACCCCAACGCCAGCCTCCAAACCCCAACGCCAGCCTCCAAACCCCAACGCCAGCCTCCAAACCCCAACGCCAGCAGCTAAACCCCAACGCCAGCAGCTAAACCCCAACGCCAGCAGCTAAACCCCAACGCCAGCAGCTAAACCCCAACGCCAGCAGCTAAACCCCAACACCAGCAGCTAAACCCCAACGCCAGCCTCTAAACCCCAGCGCCAGTCTCTAAACCCCAACGCCAGCCTCTAAACCCCAACGCCAACCTCTAAACCCCAACGCCAGGCGTGAGAGACCAACACCAGCCTCTAAACCCCAACGTCAGCCTCTAACCCCAACGCCAGCCTCTAAACCCCAACACCAGCCTCTAAACCCCAACGCCAGCCTCTAAACCCCAACGCCAGCCTCTAAACCCCAACGCCAGCCTCTAAACCCCAACACCAGCCTCTAACCCCCAACGCCAGCCTCTAAACCCCAACGCCAGCCTCTAAACCCCAACGTCAGCTGCAAATCCCCAACGCCAGCCTCTAAACCCCAACACCATCCTCTAAACCCCAACGCCAGCCTCTGAACCCCAACGTCAGCCCCTGAACCCCAACGTCAGCCCCTGAACCCCAACGTCAGCCCCTGAACCCCAACGTCAGCCCCTGAACCCCAACGCCAGCCTCTAAACCCCAACGTCAGCCCCTGAACCCCAACGTCAGCCCCTGAACCCCAACGTCAGCCCCTGAACTCCAACGCCAGACGTTAAAACTCAAAGCCAGCCACTAACCCCAACGGCAGCTGCTATACCCCAACGCCAACCGCCAAACACAACGCCAGCCTCTAAACCCCAACGCCAGCCTCTAACCCCAATGCCAGCCTCTAAACCCCAACGCCAGCCTCTAAACCCCAACGCCAGCCTCTAAACCCCAATGCCAGCCTCTAAACCCCAACGCCAGCCTCTAAACCCCGCCAGCCTCTAAACCCCAACGCCAGCCTCTAACCCCCAACGCCAGCCTCTAAACCCCAACGCCAGCCTCTAAACCCCAACGCCAGCTGCAAATCCCCAACGCCAGCCTCTAATCCCCAACGCCATCCTCTAAACCCCAACGTCAGCCCCTGAACCCCAACGTCAGCCCCTGAACCCCAACGTCAGCCCCTGAACTCCAACGCCAGACGTTAAAACTCAAAGCCAGCCGCTAACCCCAACGGCAGCTGCTATACCCCAACACCAACCTCCAAACACAACGCCAGCCTCTAAACCCCAACGCCAGTCTCTAAACCCCAACGCCAGCCTCTATACCCCAACGCCAGCCTCTAAACCCCAACGCCAGCCTCTAAACCCCAACGCCAGCCTCTAAACCCCAACGCCAGCTTCTAAACCCCAACGCCAGCCTCCAAACACAACGCCAGCCTCCAAACCCCAACGCCAGCCTCCAAACCCCAACGCCAGCCTCCAAACCCCAACGCCAGCCTCCAAACCCCAACGCCAGCCTCCAAACCCCAACGCCAGCCTCCAAACCCCAACGCCAGCCTCCAAACCCCAACGCCAGCCTCCAAACCCCAACCCCAGCCTCCAAACCCCAACCCCAGCCTCCCAACCCCAGCCTCCAAACCCCAACGCCAGCCTCCAAACCCCAACGCCAGCCCCTGAATCCCAACGTCAGCCCCTGAACCCCAACGCCAGCCTTTAAACCGCAACGTCAGGCATGAAAGACCAACGCCAGCCTCTAAACCCCAACACCAGCAGCTAAACCCCAACGCCAGCAGGTAAACCCGAACGCCAGCCCCTAAACCCCAACGCCAGCCCCTAAACCCCAACGCCAGGCGTGAAAGACCAACGCCAACCTCTAAACCCCAACGCCAGGCGTGAAAGACCAACACCAGCCTCTAAACCCCAACGCCAACCTCTAAACCCCAACGCCAGCCTCTAAACCCCAACGCCAGCCTCTAAACCCCAACGCCAGCCTCTAACCCCCAACGCCAGCCTCTAACCCCCAACGCCAGCCTCTAACCCCCAACGCCAGCCTCTAACCCCCAACGCCAGCCTCTAACCCCCAACGCCAGCCTCGAAACCCCAACGCCAGCCTCTAACCCCCAACGCCAGCCTCCAACCCCCAACGCCAGCCTCCAAACCCCAACGCCAGCCTCCAAACCCCAACGCCAACCTCTAAACCCCAACGCCAGCTTCTCAACCCCAATGCCAGGCGTGAAAGACCAACACCAGCTTCTAAATCCAAACGCCAGCCTCTAAACCCCAACGCCAGCCTTTAAACCCCAACGCCAGCCTCTAAACCCCAACGCCAGCCTCTAACCCCCAACGCCAGCCTGTAAACCCCAACGCCAGCAGCTAGACCCCAACACCAGCAGCTTAACCCCGCCAGCAGCTAAACCCCAACCGCAGCCTCCAAACCACAACGCCAGCCTCCAAACCCCAACGCCAGCCTCCAAACCCCAACGCCAGCCTCCAAACCCCAACGCCAGACTCTAAGCCCCAACACCAGCAGCTAAATCCCAACGCCAGCAGCTGAATCCCAACGCCAGCCTCTAAACCCCAACGCCAGCCTTTAAACCCCAACGCCAGGCGTGTAAGCCCAACGCCAGCCTCTAAACCCCGACGCCAGCCTCCAAACCCCGACGCCAGCCTCCAAACCCCGACGCCAGCCTCTAAACCCCGACGCCAGCCTTTAAACCCCGACGCCAGGCGTGTAAGCCCCGACGCCAGCCTCTAAACACCGACGCCAGCCTCTAAAGCCCGACGCCAGCCTCTAAACCCCGACGCCAGCCTCTAAACCCCGACGCCAGCCTCTAAACCCCGACGCCAGCAGCTAAACCCCGACGCCAGCAGCTAAACCCCAACCTCTAAAGCCCGACGCCAGCCTCTAAAGCCCGACGCCAGCCTCTAAACCCCGACGCCAGCCGCTAAACCCCGACGCCAGCCGCTAAACCCCGACGCCAGCCGCTAAACCCCGACGCCAGCCGCTAAACCCCGACGCCAGCAGCTAAACCCCGACGCCAGCAGCTAAACCCCGACGCCAGCAGCTAAACCCCGACGCCAGCAGCTAAACCCCGACGCCAGCAGCTAAACCCCGACGCCAGCAGCTAAACCCCGACGCCAGCAGCTAAACCCCGACGCCAGCAGCTAAACCCCGACGCCAGCAGCTAAACCCCGACGCCAGCAGCTAAACCCCGACGCCAGCAGCTAAACCCCGACGCCAGCAGCTAAACCCCGACGCCAGCCTCTAAACCCCGACGCCAGCCTCTAAACCCCGACGCCAGCCTCTAAACCCCGACCCAAGCCTCTAAACCCCGACGCCAGCCTCTAAACCCCGACGCCAGCCTCTAAACCCCGACGCCAGCCTCTAAACCCCGACGCCAGCCTCTAAACCCCGACGCCAGCCTCTAAACCCCGACGCCAGCCTCTAAACCCCGACGCCAGCCTCTAAACCCCGACGCCAGCCACTAAAACCCAACGCCAGCCTCTAAACCCCAAATGCCAGCCTCTAAACCCCAACCGCCAGCCTCTAAACCCCAACGCCAGCCTCTAAACCCCAACGCCAACGCCAGCCTCTAACCCCCAACGCCAGCCTCTAAACCCCAACGCCAGCCTCTAAACCCCAACGCCAGCCTCAGCCTCTAACCGCCAACGCCAGCCTCTAACCCCCAACGCCAGCCTCCAATCCCCAACGCCAGCCTCTAAACCCCAACGCCAGTCTCTAACCCCCAACGCCAGCCTCTAACCCCCAACGCCAGCCTCTAACCCACAACGCCAGCCTCTAACCCCCAACGCCAGCCTCTAACCCCCAACGCCAGCCTCTAACCCCCAACGCCAGCCTCCAAAACCCCAACGCCAGCAGCTAAACCCCAACGCCAGCCTCTAAACCCCAACGCCAGCTTCTAAGCCCCAACGCCAGCCATTAAGCCCCAACGCCAGGCGTGAAAGACCAACGCCAGGCGTGAAAGACCAACGCCAGCCTCTAAACCCCAATGGCAGCCTCTAAACCCCAACGCCAGCCTCAGCCTCTGACCCCCAACGCCAGCCTCTGACCCCCAACGCCAGCCTCTAAACCCCAACGCCAGCCTCTAAAGCCCAACGCCAGCCTCTAAAGCCCAACGCCAGCCTCTAAACCCCAACGCCAGCCTCTAAACCCCAACGCCAGCCACTAAACCCCAACGCCAGCGACTAAACCTCAACGCCAGCCTCTAAACCCCAACGCCAGCCTCGAAACCCCAACGCCAGTCTCAGCCTCTAACCCCCAACGCCAGCCTCTAACGCCCAACGCCAGCCTCTAAACCCCCTCCAGCCTCTAAACCCCAACGCCAGCCTCTAAAGCCCAACGCCAGCCTCTAAAGCCCGCCAGCCTCTAAACCCCAATGCCAGCCTCTAACCCCCAACGCCAGCCTCTAAACCCCAACGCCAGCCTCTAAACCCCAACCCCAGCCTCTAAACCCCAACGCCAGCCTCAGCCTCTAACCGCCAACGCCAGCCTCCAATCCCCAACGCCAGCCGCTAAACCCCAACGCCAGCCTCTAACCCCCAACGCCAGCCTCTAACCCCCAACGCCAGCCTGTAACCCCCAACGCCAGCCTCTAACCCCCAACGCCAGCCTCTAACCCCCAACGACAGCAGCTAAACCCCAACGCCAGCCTCTAAACCCCAACGCCAGCAGCTAAACCCCAACGCCAGCCTCTAAACCCCAACGCCAGCCTCTAAACCCCAACGCCAGCTTCTAAGCCCCAACGCCAGCCTTTAAGCCCCAACGCCAGGCGTGAAAGACCAACGCCAGGCTCTACAGCCCAACGCCAGCCTCTAAACCCCAACGGCAGCCTCTAAACCCCAACGCCAGCCCCAGCCTCTAACCCCCAACGCCAGCCTCTAACCCCCAACGCCAGCCTCTAACCCCCAACGCCAGCCTCTCACCCCCAACGCCAGCCTCCAAACCCCAACGCCAGCCTCCAAACCCCAACGCCAGCCTCTAAACCCCAACGCCAGCCTCCAAACCCCAAAGCCAGCCTCTAAACCCCAACGCCAGCCTCTAAACCCCAACGCCAGCCTCTAAACCCCAACGCCAGCCTCTAAGCCCCAACGCCAGCTTCAAAGCCCCAACGCCAGGCGTGAAAGACCAACTCCAGGCTCTGCAACCCAACGCCAGCCTCTAAACCCCAACGCCAGCCTCTAAACCCCAACGCCAGCCTCAGCCTCTAACACCCAACGCCAGCCTCTAACCCCCAACGCCAGCCTCTAAACCCCAACGCCAGCCTCTAACCCCCAACGCCAGCCTCTAAACCCCAACGCCAGCTGCAAATCCCCAACGCCTGCCTCTAAACCCCAACGCCAGCCGCTGAACCCCAACGTCAGCCCCTGAACCCCAACGTCAGCCCCTGAACCCCAACGTCAGCCCCTGAACCCCAACGTCAGCCCCTGAACCCCAACGTCAGCCCCTGAACCCCAACGTCAGCCCCTGAACCCCAACGCCAGCCTTTAAACCCCAACGTCAGGCATGAAAGACCAACGCCAGCCTCTAAACCCCAACGCCAGCAGCTAAACCCCAACGCCAGCAGGTAAACCCCAACGCCAGCCTCTAAACCCCAACGCCAACCTCTAAACCCCAACGCCAGCCTCTCAACCCCAACCCCAGGCGTGAAAGACCGCCAGCCCCTAAACCCCAACGCCAGCCCCTAAACCCCAACGCCAGCCTCTAAACCCCAACGCCAGCCTCTAAACCCCAACGCCAGCAGCTAAACCCCAAATCCCAGCCTCTAAACCCCAAATCCCAGCCTCCAAACCCCAAACGCCAGCCTCTATACCCCAACGCCAGCCTCAGCCTCTAACCCCCAACGCCAGCCTCTAAACCCCAACGCCAGCCTCTAAACCCCAACGCCAGCCTCAGCCTCTAACCGCCAACGCCAGCCTCCAACCCCCAACGCCAGCCTCCAATCCCCAACGCCAGCCTCTAACCCCCAACGCCAGCAGCTAAACCCCAACGCCAGCCTCCAACCCCCAACGCCAGCCTCCAACCCCCAACGCCAGCCTCAAACCCCCAACGCCAGCCTCTAACCCCCAACGCCAGCCTCTAACCCCCAACGCCAGCCTCTAACCCCCAACGCCAGCCTCTAACCCCCAACGCCAGCCGCTAAACCCCAACGCCAGCCTCTAAACCCCAACGCCAGCAGCTAAACCCCAACGCCAGCCTCTAAACCCCAACGCCAGCCTCTAAACCCCAACGCCAGCCTCTAAACCCCAACGCCAGCTTCTAAGCCCCAACGCCAGCCTTTAAGCCCCAACGCCAGGCGTGAAAGACCAACGCCAGGCTCTACAGCCCAACGCCAGCCTCTAAACCCCAACGGCAGCCTCTAAACCCCAACGCCAGCCTCAGCCTCTAACCCCCAACGCCAGCCTCTAACCCCCAACGCCAGCCTCTAACCCCCAACGCCAGCCTCTAAAGCCCAACGCCAGCCTCCAAACCCCAACGCCAGCCTCCAAACCCCAACGCCAGCCTCCAAACCCCAACGCCAGCAGCTAAACCCCAACGCCAGCCTCTAAACCCCAACGCCAGCCTCTAAACCCCAACGCCAGTCTCAGCCTCTGACCCCCAACGCCAGCCTCTAACCCCCAACGCCAGCCTCCAACCCCCAACGCCAGCCTCCAACCCCCAACGCCAGCCTCCAACCCCCAACGCCAGCCTCCAACCCCCAACGCCAGCCTCCAACCCCCAACGCCAGCCTCCAACCCCCAACGCCAGCCTCCAACCCCCAACGCCAGCCTCTAACCCCCAACGCCAGCCTCTAACCCCCAACGCCAGCCTCTAACCCCCAACGCCAGCCTCTAAATCCCAACTCCAGCCTCTAAACCCCGCCAGCCTCCAAAGCCCAACGCCAGCCTCTGAACCCCAACGCCAGCCTCTGAACCCCAACGCCAGCCTCTGAACCCCAACGCCAGCCTCTGACCCCCAACGCCAGCCTCTAAACCCCAACGCCAGCCTCTAAACCCCAACGCCAGCCTCTAAACCCCAACGCCAGCCTCTAAACCCCAACGCCAGCCTCTAAACCCCAACGCCAGCCTCTAAACCCCAACGCCAGCCTCAGCCTCTAACCCCCAACGCCAGCCTCTAACCCCCAACGCCAGCCTCTAACCCCCAAAGCCAGCCTCTAAACCGCAACGCCAGCCTCTAAACCGCAACGCCAGCCTCTAAACCCCAACGCCAGCAGCTAAACCCCAACGCCAGCCTCTAAGCCCCAACGCCAGCCTTTAAGCCCCAACGCCAGGCGTGAAAGACCAACGCCAGGCTCTACAGCCCAACGCCAGCCTCAAAACTCCAACGGCAGCCTCTAAACCCCAACGCCAGCCTCAGCCTCTAACCCCCAACGCCAGCCTCTAACCCCCAACGCCAGCCTCTAAACCCCAATGCCAGCCTCTAAAGCCCAACGCCAGCCTCTAAACCCCAACGCCAGCCTCCAAACCCCAACGCCAGCCTCTAAACCCCAACGCCAGCCTCTAACCCCCATGCCAGCCTCTAAACCCCAACGCCAGCCTCTAAACCTCAACGCCAGCCTCGAAACCCCAACGCCAGCCTCGAAACCCCAACGCCAGCCTCGAAACCCCAACGCCAGTCTCAGCCTCTGACCCCCAACGCCAGCCTCTAACCCCCAACGCCAGCCTCTAAACCCCAACGCCAGCCTCTAACCCCCAACGCCAGCCTCTAACCCCCAACTCCAGCCTCTAAAGCCCAACGCCAGCCTCTAAAGCCCAACGCCAGCCTCTAAAGCCGAACGCCAGCCTCTAAACCCCAACGCCAGCCTCTAAACCCCAACGCCAGCCTCTAAACCCCAACGCCAGCCTCTAACCCCCAACGCCAGCCTCTAACCCCCAAAGCCAGCCTCTAAACCCCAACGCCAGCCACTAAACCCCACCGCCAGCCTCTAAACCCCAACGCCAGCCTCAGCCTCTAACCCCCAACGCCAGCCTCTAACCCCCAACGCCAGCCTCTAAACCCCAACGCCAGCCCCAGCCTCTAACCCCCAACGACAGCCTCTAGCCCAACGCCAGCCTCCAAACCCCAACGCCAGCCTCTAAACCCCAACGCCAGCCTTTAAGCCCCAACGCCAGGCGTGAAAGACCAACGCCAGGCTCTACAGCCCAACGCCAGCCTCTAAACCCCAACGGCAGCCTCTAAACCCCAACGCCAGCCCCAGCCTCTAACCCCCAACGCCAGCCTCTAACCCCCAACGCCAGCCTCTAACCCCCAACGCCAGCCTCTCACCCCCAACGCCAGCCTCCAAACCCCAACGCCAGCCTCCAAACCCCAACGCCAGCCTCCAACCCCCAACGCCAGCCTCCAACCCCCAACGCCAGCCTCCAACCCCCAACGCCAGCCTCTAACCCCCAACGCCAGCCTCTAACCCCCAACGCCAGCCTCTAACCCCCAACGCCAGCCTCTAAATCCCAACTCCAGCCTCTAAACCCCGCCAGCCTCCAAAGCCCAACGCCAGCCTCTAAACCCCAACGCCAGCCTCTGAACCCCAACGCCAGCCTCTGAACCCCAACGCCAGCCTCTGAACCCCAACGCCAGCCTCTAACCCCCAACGCCAGCCTCTAAACCCCAACGCCAGCCTCTAAACCCCAACGCCAGCCTCTAAACCCCAACGCCAGCCTCTAAACCCCAACGCCAGCCTCTAAACCCCAACGCCAGCCTCTAAACCCCAACGCCAGCCTCAGCCTCTAACCCCCAACGCCAGCCTCTAACCCCCAACGCCAGCCTCTAACCCCCAAAGCCAGCCTCTAAACCGCAACGCCAGCCTCTAAACCGCAACGCCAGCCTCTAAACCCCAACGCCAGCAGCTAAACCCCAACGCCAGCCTCTAAGCCCCAACTCCAGCCTCTAAAGCCCAACGCCAGCCTCTAAAGCCCAACGCCAGCCTCTAAAGCCGAACGCCAGCCTCTAAACCCCAACGCCAGCCTCTAAACCCCAACGCCAGCCTCTAAACCCCAACGCCAGCCTCTAACCCCCAACGCCAGCCTCTAACCCCCAAAGCCAGCCTCTAAACCCCAACGCCAGCCTCTAAACCCCACCGCCAGCCTCTAAACCCCAACGCCAGCCTCAGCCTCTAACCCCCAACGCCAGCCTCCAAACCCCAACGCCAGCCTCTAAACCCCAACGCCAGCCTTTAAGCCCCAACGCCAGGCGTGAAAGACCAACGCCAGGCTCTACAGCCCAACGCCAGCCTCTAAACCCCAACGGCAGCCTCTAAACCCCAACGCCAGCCCCAGCCTCTAACCCCCAACGCCAGCCTCTAACCCCCAACGCCAGCCTCTAACCCCCAACGCCAGCCTCTCACCCCCAACGCCAGCCTCCAAACCCCAACGCCAGCCTCCAAACCCCAACGCCAGCCTCTAAACCCCAACGCCAGCCTCCAAACCCTAACGCCAGCCTCTAAACCCCAACGCCAGCCTCAGCCTCTAACCCCCAACGCCAGCCTCTAACCCCCAACGCCAGCCTCTAACCCCCAAAGCCAGCCTCTAAACCGCAACGCCAGCCTCTAAACCGCAACGCCAGCCTCTAAACCCCAACGCCAGCAGCTAAACCCCAACGCCAGCCTCTAAGCCCCAACGCCAGCCTTTAAGCCCCAACGCCAGGCGTGAAAGACCAACGCCAGGCTCTACAGCCCAACGCCAGCCTCAAAACTCCAACGGCAGCCTCTAAACCCCAACGCCAGCCTCAGCCTCTAACCCCCAACGCCAGCCTCTAACCCCCAACGCCAGCCTCTAAACCCCAACGCCAGCCTCTAAAGCCCAACGCCAGCCTCCAAACCCCAACGCCAGCCTCCAAACCCCAACGCCAGCCTCTAAACCCCAACGCCAGCCTCTAACCCCCATGCCAGCCTCTAAACCCCAACGCCAGCCTCTAAACCTCAACGCCAGCCTCGAAACCCCAACGCCAGCCTTGAAACCCCAACGCCAGTCTCAGCCTCTGACCCCCAACGCCAGCCTCTAACCCCCAACGCCAGCCTCTAAACCCCAACGCCAGCCTCTAAAGCCGAACGCCAGCCTCTAAACCCCAACGCCAGCCTCTAAACCCCAACGCTAGCCTCTAAACCCCAACGCCAGCCTCTAACCCCCAACGCCAGCCTCTAACCCCCAACGCCAGCCTCTAAACCCCAACGCCAGCCTCTAAACCCCAACGCCAGCCTCTAAACCCCACCGCCAGCCTCTAAACCCCAACGCCAGCCTCAGCCTCTAACCCCCAACGCCAGCCTCTAACCCCCAACGCCAGCCTCTAAACCCCAACTCCAGCCTCTAAACCCCAACGACAGCCTCTAGCCCAACGCCAGCCTCCAAACCCCAACGCCAGCCTCTAAACCCCAACGCCAGCCTTTAAGCCCCAACGCCAGGCGTGAAAGACCAACGCCAGGCTCTACAGCCCAACGCCAGCCTCTAAACCCCAACGGCAGCCTCTAAACCCCAACGCCAGCCCCAGCCTCTAACCCCCAACGCCAGCCTCTAACCCCCAACGCCAGCCTCTAACCCCCAACGCCAGCCTCTCACCCCCAACGCCAGCCTCCAAACCCCAACGCCAGCCTCCAAACCCCAACGCCAGCCTCTAAACCCCAACGCCAGCCTCCAAACCCCAACGCCAGCCTCTAAACCCCAACGCCAGCCTCTAAACCCCAACGCCAGCCTCTAAACCCCAACGCCAGCCTCTAAGCCCCAACGCCAGCTTCAAAGCCCCAACGCCAGGCGTGAAAGACCAACGCCAGGCTCTGCAACCCAACGCCAGCCTCTAAACCCCAACGCCAGCCTCTAAACCCCAACGCCAGCCTCAGCCTCTAACACCCAACGCCAGCCTCTCACCCCCAACGCCAGCCTCTAAACCCCAACGCCAGCCTCTAACCCCCAACGCCAGCCTCTAAACCCCAACGCCAGCTGCAAATCCCCAACGCCTGCCTCTAAACCCCAACGCCAGCCGCTGAACCCCAACGTCAGCCCCTGAACCCCAACGTCAGCCCCTGAACCCCAACGTCAGCCCCTGAACCCCAACGTCAGCCCCTGAACCCCAACGTCAGCCCCTGAACCCCAACGCCAGCCTTTAAACCCCAACGTCAGGCATGAAAGACCAACGCCAGCCTCTAAACCCCAACGCCAGCAGCTAAACCCCAACGCCAGCAGGTAAACCCCAACGCCAGCCTCTAAACCCCAACGCCAACCTCTCAACCCCAACGCCAGCCTCTCAACCCCAACCCCAGGCGTGAAAGACCGCCAGCCCCTAAACCCCAACGCCAGCCCCTAAACCCCAACGCCAGCCTCTAAACCCCAACGCCAGCCTCTAAACCCCAACGCCAGCAGCTAAACCCCAAATCCCAGCCTCTAAACCCCAAATCCCAGCCTCCAAACCCCAAACGCCAGCCTCTATACCCCAACGCCAGCCTCAGCCTCTAACCCCCAACGCCAGCCTCTAAACCCCAACGCCAGCCTCTAAACCCCAACGCCAGCCTCAGCCTCTAACCGCCAACGCCAGCCTCCAACCCCCAACGCCAGCCTCCAATCCCCAACGCCAGCCTCTAACACCCAACGCCAGCAGCTAAACCCCAACGCCAGCCTCCAACCCCCAACGCCAGCCTCCAACCCCCAACGCCAGCCTCTAACCCCCAACGCCAGCCTCTAAGCTCCAACGCCAGCCTCTAACCCCCAACGCCAGCCTCTAACCCCCAACGCCAGCCGCTAAACCCCAACGCCAGCCTCTAAACCCCAACGCCAGCAGCTAAACCCCAACGCCAGCCTCTAAACCCCAACGCCAGCCTCTAAACCCCAACGCCAGCTTCTAAGCCCCAACGCCAGCCTTTAAGCCCCAACGCCAGGCGTGAAAGACCAACGCCAGGCTCTACAGCCCAACGCCAGCCTCTAAACCCCAACGGCAGCCTCTAAACCCCAACGCCAGCCTCAGCCTCTAACCCCCAACGCCAGCCTCTAACCCCCAACGCCAGCCTCTAACCCCCAACGCCAGCCTCTAAAGCCCAACGCCAGCCTCCAAACCCCAACGCCAGCCTCCAAACCCCAACGCCAGCCTCCAAACCCCAACGCCAGCAGCTAAACCCCAACGCCAGCCTCTAAACCCCAACGCCAGCCTCTAAACCCCAACGCCAGTCTCAGCCTCTGACCCCCAACGCCAGCCTCTAACCCCCAACGCCAGCCTCTAAACCCCCTCCAGCCTCTAAAGCCCAACGCCAGCAGCTAAACCCCAACGCCAGCAGCTAAACCCCAACGCCAGCCTCTAACCCCCAACGCCAGCCTCTAACCCCCAACGCCAGCCTCCAACCCCCAACGCCAGCCTCCAACCCCCAACGCCAGCCTCCAACCCCCAACGCCAGCCTCCAGCCCCCAACGCCAGCCTCCAACCCCCAACGCCAGCCTCCAACCCCCAACGCCAGCCTCCAACCCCCAACGCCAGCCTCCAACCCCCAACGCCAGCCTCCAACCCCCAACGCCAGCCTCCAACCCCCAACGCCAGCCTCTAACCCCCAACGCCAGCCTCTAACCCCCAACGCCAGCCTCTAACCCCCAACGCCAGCCTCTAAATCCCAACTCCAGCCTCTAAACCCCGCCAGCCTCCAAAGCCCAACGCCAGCCTCTAAACCCCAACGCCAGCCTCTGAACCCCAACGCCAGCCTCTGAACCCCAACGCCAGCCTCTGAACCCCAACGCCAGCCTCTAACCCCCAACGCCAGCCTCTAAACCCCAACGCCAGCCTCTAAACCCCAACGCCAGCCTCTAAACCCCAACGCCAGCCTCTAAACCCCAACGCCAGCCTCTAAACCCCAACGCCAGCCTCAGCCTCTAACCCCCAACGCCAGCCTCTAACCCCCAACGCCAGCCTCTAACCCCCAAAGCCAGCCTCTAAACCGCAACGCCAGCCTCTAAACCGCAACGCCAGCCTCTAAACCCCAACGCCAGCAGCTAAACCCCAACGCCAGCCTCTAAGCCCCAACGCCAGCCTTTAAGCCCCAACGCCAGGCGTGAAAGACCAACGCCAGGCTCTACAGCCCAACGCCAGCCTCAAAACTCCAACTGCAGCCTCTAAACCCCAACGCCAGCCTCAGCCTCTAACCCCCAACGCCAGCCTCTAACCCCCAACGCCAGCCTCTAAACCCCAACGCCAGCCTCTAAAGCCCAACGCCAGCCTCCAAACCCCAACGCCAGCCTCCAAACCCCAACGCCAGCCTCTAAACCCCAACGCCAGCCTCTAACCCCCATGCCAGCCTCTAAACCCCAACGCCAGCCTCTAAACCTCAACGCCAGCCTCGAAACCCCAACGCCAGCCTCTAAACCCCAACGCCAGCCTCGAAACCCCAACGCCAGTCTCAGCCTCTGACCCCCAACGCCAGCCTCTAACCCCCAACGCCAGCCTCTAAACCCCAACGCCAGCCTCAAACCCCCAACGCCAGCCTCTAACCCCCAACTCCAGCCTCTAAAGCCCAACGCCAGCCTCTAAAGCCCAACGCCAGCCTCTAAAGCCGAACGCCAGCCTCTAAACCCCAACGCCAGCCTCTAAACCCCAACGCCAGCCTCTAAACCCCAACGCCAGCCTCTAACCCCCAACGCCAGCCTCTAACCCCCAAAGCCAGCCTCTAAACCCCAACGCCAGCCTCTAAACCCCACCGCCAGCCTCTAAACCCCAACGCCAGCCTCAGCCTCTAACCCCCAACGCCAGCCTCTAACCCCCAACGCCAGCCTCTAAACCCCAACTCCAGCCTCTAAACCCCAACGCCAGCCTCTAGCCCAACGCCAGCCTCCAAACCCCAACGCCAGCCTCTAAACCCCAACGCCAGCCTCTAAACCCCAACGCCAGCCTCTAAACCCCAACGCCAGCCTCCAAACACAACGCCAGCCTCTAAACCACAAAGGCAGCCTCTAAACCCCAACGCCAGCCTCTATACCCCAACGCCAGCCTCTAAACCCCAACGCCAGCCTCTAAACCCCAACGCCAGCCTCTAAACCCCAACGCCAGCCTCTAAACCCCAACGCCAGCCTCTAAACCCCAACGCCAGCCACTAAACCCCAACGCCAGCCTCTAAACCCCAACGCCAGCCTCTAAACCCCAACGCCAGCCTCTAAACCCCAACGCCAGCCTCTAAACCCCAACGCCAGCCTCTAAACCCCAACGCCAGCCTCTAAACCCCAACGCCAGCTTCTAAGCCCCAACGCCAGCTTCTAAGCCCCAACACCAGCCTTTAAGCCCCAACGCCAGGCGTGAAAGACCAACGCCAGGCTCTACAGCCCAACGCCAGCCTCTAAACCCCAACGCCAGCCTCCAAACCCCAACGCCAGCCGCAGCCTCTAACACCCAACGCCAGCCTCTAACCCCCAACGCCAGCCTCTAAAGCCCAACGCCAGCCTCTAAACCCCAACGCCAGCCTCTAAAGCCCGCCAGCCTCTAAACCCCAACGCCAGCCTCTAACCCCCAACGCCAGCCTCTAAACCCCAACGCCAGCCTCTAAACCACAACGCCAGCTGCTAAACCCCAACGCCAGCCCCTGAACCCCAACGTCAGCCCCTGAACCCCAACGTCAGCCCCTGAACCCCAACGCCAGCCTTTAAACCCCAACGTCAAGCATGAAAGACCAACGCCAGACTCTAAACCCCAACGCCAGCAGCTAAACCCCAACGCCAGAAGCTAAACCCCACCGCCAGCCTCTAAACCCCAACGCCAGCCTCAGCCTCTAACCCCCAACGCCAGCCTCTAACCCCCAACGCCAGCCTCTAAACCCCAACTCCAGCCTCCAAACCCCAACGCCAGCCTCCAAACCCCAACGCCAGCCTCTAAACCCCAACGCCAGCCTCTAAACCCCAACGCCAGCCTCTAAACCCCAACGCCAGCCTCCAAACACAACGCCAGCCTCTAAACCCCAACGACAGCCTCTAAACCACAAAGGCAGCCTCTAAACCCCAACGCCAGCCTCTATACCCCAACGGCAGCCTCTAAACCCCAACGCCAGCCTCTAAACCCCAACGCCAGCCTCTAAACCCCAACGCCAGCCTCTAAACCCCAACGCCAGCCTCTAAATCCCAATGCCAGCCTCTAAACCCCAACGCCAGCCTCTAAACCCCAACGCCAGCCTCTAAACCCCAACGCCAGCCTCTAAACCCCAACGCCAGCTAAGCCCCAACGCCAGCTTCTAAGCCCCAACGCCAGCCTTTAAGCCCCAACGCCAGGCGTGAAAGACCAACGCCAGTCTCTACAGCCCAACGCCAGCCTCTAAACCCCAACGCCAGCCTCTAAACCCCAACGCCAGCCGCAGCCTCTAACACCCAACGCCAGCCTCTAACCCCCAACGCCAGCCTCTAAAGCCCAACGCCAGCCTCTAAACCCCAACGCCAGCCTCTAAACCCCAACGCCAGCCTCTAAAGCCCGCCAGCCTCTAAACCCCAACGTCAGGCATGAAAGACCAACGCCAGCCTCTAAACCCCAACGCCAGCAGCTAAACCCCAACGCCAGCAGCTAAACCCCAACGCCAGCAGCTAAACCCCAACGCCAGCAGCTAAACCCCAACGCCAGCCTCTAAACCCCAACGCCAGCCTCTAAACCCCAACGCCAACCTCTAAACCCCAACACCAGCCTCTCAACCCCAACCCCAGGCGTGAAAGACCGCCAGCCCCTAAACCCCAACGCCAGCCCCAAACCCCAACGCCAGCCTCTAAACCCCAACGCCAGCCTCTAAACCCCAACGCCAGCCTCTAAACCCCAACTCCAGTCCCTAAACCCCAACGCCACCCTCTAAAGCCCAACGCCAGCCTCTAAACCCCCTCGCCAGCCTCTAAACCCCAACGCCAGCAGCTAAACTCCAACGCCAGCCTCTAAACCCCAACGCCAGTCTCTAAACCCCAACGTTAGCCTCTAAACCCCAACGCCAGCCTCTAAACCCCAACGCCAGCCTCTAAACCCCAACGCCAGCCTCTAAACCCCAAATCCCAGCCTCTAAACCCCAAACGCCAGCCTCTATACCCCAACGCCAGCCTCCAAACCCCAACGCCAGCCTCCAAACCCCCAACGCCAGCAGCTAAACCCCAACGCCAGCCTCTAAACCCCAACGCCAGCCTCTAAACCCCAACGCCAGCCTCTAAACCCCAACGCCAGCCTCTAAACCCCAACGCCAGCCTCTAACCCCCAACGCCAGCCGCTAACCCCCGCCAGCCTCTAACCCCCAACGCCAGCCTCTAACCCCCAACGCCAGCCTCTAACCCCCAACGCCAGCCTCTAACCCCCAACGCCAGCCTCTAAACCCCAACGCCAGCCTCTAAACCCCAACGCCAGCCTCTAAACCCCAACGCCAGCTTCTAAGCCCCAACGCCAGCCTTTAAGCCCCAACGCCAGGCGTGAAAGACCAACGCCAGCCTCTACAGCCCAACGCCAGCCTCTAAACCCCAACGCCAGCCTCAGCCTCTAAACCCCAACGCCAGCCTCTAACCCCCAACGCCAGCCTCTAACCCCCAACGCCAGCCTCTAAAGCCCAACGCCAGCCTCCAAACCCCAACGCCAGCCTCCAAACCCCAACGCCAGCCTCCAAACCCCAACGCCAGCCTCCAAACCCCAACGCCAGCAGCTAAACCCCAACGCCAGCCTCTAAACCCCAACGCCAGCCTCTAAACCCCAACGCCAGCCTCTAAACCCCAACGCCAGCCTCTAAACCCCAACGCCAGCCTCTAACCCCGAACGCCAGCCTCTAAACCCCAACGCCAGCCTCTAAACCTCAACGCCAGCCTCTAAACCCCAACGCCAGCCTCTAAACCCCAACGCCAGCCTCTAAACCCCAACGCCAGTCTCAGCCTCTGACCCCCAACGCCAGCCTCTAACCCCCAACGCCAGCCTCTAAACCCCCTCCAGCCTCCAAAGCCCAACGCCAGCAGCTAAACCCCAACGCCAGCAGCTAAACCCCAACGCCAGCCTCTAACCCCCAACGCCAGCCTCCAACCCCCAACGCCAGCCTCCAACCCCCAACGCCAGCCTCCAACCCCCAACGCCAGCCTCCAACCCCCAACGCCAGCCTCCAACCCCCAACGCCAGCCTCCAACCCCCAACGCCAGCCTCCAACCCCCAACGCCAGCCTCTAACCCCCAACGCCAGCCTCTAACCCCCAACGCCAGCCTCTAAATCCCAACTCCAGCCTCTAAACCCCGCCAGCCTCCAAAGCCCAACGCCAGCCTCTAAACCCCAACGCCAGCCTCTAAACCCCAACGCCAGCCTCTAAACCCCAACGCCAGCCTCTAACCCCCAACGCCAGCCTCTAACCCCCAACGCTAGCCTCTAAACCCCAACGCCAGCCTCAGCCTCTAACCCCCAACGCCAGCCTCTAACCCCCAACGCCAGCCTCTAACCCCAACGCCAGCCTCTAAACCGCAACGCCAGCCTCTAAACCGCAACGCCAGCCGCTAAACCCCAACGCCAGCAGCTAAACCCCAACGCCAGCCTCTAAACCCCAACGCCAGCCTCTAAGCCCCAACGCCAGCCTTTAAGCCCCAACGCCAGGCGTGAAAGACCAACGCCAGGCTCTACAGCCCAACGCCAGCCTCAAAACCCCAACGGCAGCCTCTAAACCCCAACGCCAGCCTCAGCCTCTAACCCCCAACGCCAGCCTCTAAACCCCAACGCCAGCCTCTAAAGCCCGCCAGCCTCTAAACCCCAACGCCAGCCTCCAAACCCCAACGCCAGCAGCTAAACCCCAACGCCAGCCTCTAAACCCCAACGCCAGCCTCTAACCCCCAACGCCAGCCTCTAAACCCCAACGCCAGCCTCTAAACCTCAACGCCAGCCTCGAAACCCCAACGCCAGCCTCGAAACCCCAACGCCAGCCTCGAAACCCCAACGCCAGTCTCAGCCTCTGACCCCCAACGCCAGCCTCTAACCCCCAACGCCAGCCTCTAAACCCCAACGCCAGCCTCTAACCCCCAACTCCAGCCTCTAACCCCCAACTCCAGCCTCTAAACCCCAACGCCAGCCTCTAGCCCAACGCCAGCCTCCAAACCCCAACGCCAGCCTCTAAACCCCAACGCCAGCCTCTAAACCCCAACGCCAACCTCTAAACCCCAAAGCCAGCCTCCAGACACAACGCCAGCCTCTAAACCACAAAGGCAGCCTCCAAACCCCAACGCCAGCCTCTATACCCCAACGCCAGCCTCTAAACCCCAACGCCAGCCTCTAAACCCCAACGCCAGCCTCTAAACCCCAACGCCAGCCTCTAAACCCCAACGCCAGCCTCTAAACCCCAACGCCAGCCTCTAAACCCCAACGCCAGCCTCTAAACCCCAACGCCAGCCTCTAAACCCCAACGCCAGCTTCTAAGCCCCAACGCCAGCTTCTAAGCCCCAACACCAGCCTTTAAGCCCCAACGCCAGGCGTGAAAGACCAACGCCAGGCTCTACAGCCTAACGCCAGCCTCTAACCCCAATGCCAGCCTCTAAACCCCAACGCCAGCCGCAGCCTCTAACACCCAACGCCAGCCTCTAAACCCCAACGCCAGCCTCTAAAGCCCAACGCCAGCCTCTAAACCCCAACGCCAGCCTCTAAAGCCCGCCAGCCTCTAAACCCCAACGCCAGCCTCTAACCCCCAACGCCAGCCTCTAAACCCCAACGCCAGCCTCTAAACCACAACGCCAGCTGCTAAACCCCAACGCCAGCCTCTGAACCCCAACGTCAGCCCCTGAACCCCAACGTCAGCCCCTGAACCCCAACGCCAGCCTTTAAACCCCAACGTCAGGCATGAAAGACCAACGCCAGCCTCTAAACCCCAACGCCAGCAGCTAAACCCCAATGCCAGCAGCTAAACCCCAACGCCAGCAGCTAAACCCCAACGCCAGCAGCTAAACCCCAACGCCAGCAGCTAAACCCCAACGCCAGCCTCTAAACCCCAACGCCAACCTCTAAACCCCAACGCCAGCCTCTCAACCCCAACCCCAGGCGTGAAAGACCGCCAGCCCCTAAACCCCAACGCCAGCCCCTAAACCCCAACGCCAGCCTCCAAACCCCAACGCCAGCCTCCAAACCCCAACTCCAGTCTCTAAACCCCAACGCCACCCTCTAAAGCCCAACGCCAGCCTCTAAACCCCCTCGCCAGCCTCTAAACCCCAACGCCAGCAGCTAAACTCCAACGCCAGCCTCTAAACCCCAACGCCAGTCTCTAAACCCCAACGTTAGCCTCTAAACCCCAACGCCAGCCTCTAAACCCCAACGCCAGCCTCTAAACCCCAACGCCAGCCTCTAAACCCCAAATCCCAGCCTCTAAACCCCAAACGCCAGCCTCCATACCCCAACGCCAGCCTCCAAACCCCAACGCCAGCCTCCAAACCCCCAACGCCAGCAGCTAAACCCCAACGCCAGCCTCTAAACCTCAACGCCAGCCTCTAACCCCCAACGCCAGCTGCTAACCCCCAACGCCAGCCTCTAACCCCCAACGCCAGCCTCTAACCCCCAACGCCAGCCTCTAAACCCCAACGCCAGCCTCTAAACCCCAACGCCAGCCTCTAAACCCCAACGCCAGCCTCTAAACCCCAACGCCAGCCTCTAAACCCCAACGCCAGCCTCTAAACCCCAACGCCAGCCTCTAAACCCCAACGCCAGCCTCAGCCTCTAACCCCCAACGCCAGCCTCTAACCCCCAACGCCAGCCTCTAACCCCAACGCCAGCCTCTAAACCGCAACGCCAGCCTCTAAACCGCAACGCCAGCCGCTAAACCCCAACGCCAGCAGCTAAACCCCAACGCCAGCCTCTAAACCCCAACGCCAGCCTCTAAGCCCCAACGCCAGCCTTTAAGCCCCAATGCCAGGCTCTACAGCCCAACGCCAGCCTCTACAGCCCAACGCCAGCCTCAAAACCCCAACGGCAGCCTCTAAACCCCAACGCCAGCCTCAGCCTCTAACCCCCAACGCCAGCCTCTAACCCCCAACGCCAGCCTCTAAACCCCAACGCCAGCAGCTAAACCCCAACGCCAGCCTCTAAACCCCAACGCCAGCCTTTAAACCCCAACGCCAGCCTCTAAACCCCAACGCCAGCCTCGAAACCCCAACGCCAGCCTCGAAACCCCAACGCCAGCCTCGAAACCCCAACGCCAGTCTCAGCCTCTGACCCCCAACGCCAGCCTCTGACCCCCAACGCCAGCCTCTAAACCCCAACGCCAGCCTCTAACCCCCAACGCCAGCCTCTAACCCCCAACGCCAGCCTCTAACCCCCAACTCCAGCCTCTAAAGCCCAACGCCAGCCTCTAAAGCCCAACGCCAGCCTCTAAAGCCCAACGCCAGCCTCTAAACCCCAACGCCAGCCTCTAAACCCCAACGCCAGCCTCTAAACCCCAACGCCAGCCTCTAAACCCCAACGCCAGCCTCTAACCCCCAGCCAGCCTCTAACCCCCAGCCAGCCTCTAAACCCCAACGCCAGCCTCTATACCCCAACGCCAGCCTCTAAACCCCAACGCCAGCCTCAGCCTCTAACCCCCAACGCCAGCCTCTAACCCCCAACGCCAGCCTCTAACCCCCAACGCCAGCCTCTAACCCCCAACGCTAGCCTCTAAAGCCCAACGCCAGCCTCTAAACCCCAACGCCAGCCTCCAAACCCCAACGCCAGCAGCTAAACCCCAACGCCAGCCTCTAACCCCCAACGCCAGCCTCTAAACCCCGCCAGCCTCTAAACCCCAACGCCAGCTTCTAAGCCCCAACGCCAGCCTTTAAGCCCCAACGCCAGGCGTGAAAGACCAACGCCAGGCTCTACAGCCCAACGCCAGCCTCTAAACCCCAACGGCAGCCTCTAAACCCCAACGCCAGCCTCAGCCTCTAACCCCCAACGCCAGCCTCTAACCCCCAACGCCAGCCTCTAACCCCCAACGCCAGCCTCTAAAGCCCAACGCCAGCCTCCAAACCCCAACGCCAGCCTCCAAACCCCAACGCCAGCCTCCAAACCCCAACGCCAGCAGCTAAACCCCAGCGCCAGCCTCTAAACCCCAACGCCAGCCTCTAAACCCCAACGCCAGCCTCTAACCCCGAACGCCAGCCTCTAAACCCCAACGCCAGCCTCTAAACCTCAACGCCAGCCTCTAAACCCCAACGCCAGCCTCTAAACCCCAACGCCAGTCTCAGCCTCTGACCCCCAACGCCAGCCTCTAACCCCCAACGCCAGCCTTTAAGCCCCAACGCCAGGCGTGAAAGACCAACGCCAGGCTCTACAGCCCAACGCCAGCCTCTAAACCCCAACGGCAGCCTCTAAACCCCAACGCCAGCCTCAGCCTCTAACCCCCAACGCCAGCCTCTAACCCCCAACGCCAGCCTCTAACCCCCAACGCCAGCCTCCAACCCCCAACGCCAGCCTCTAAAGCCCAACGCCAGCCTCCAAACCCCAACGCCAGCCTCCAAACCCCAACGCCAGCCTCCAAACCCCAACGCCAGCAGCTAAACCCCAGCGCCAGCCTCTAAACCCCAACGCCAGCCTCTAAACCCCAACGCCAGCCTCTAACCCCGAACGCCAGCCTCTAAACCCCAACGCCAGCCTCTAAACCTCAACGCCAGCCTCTAAACCCCAACGCCAGCCTCTAAACCCCAACGCCAGTCTCAGCCTCTGACCCCCAACGCCAGCCTCTAACCCCCAACGCCAGCCTCTAAACCCCCTCCAGCCTCTAAAGCCCAACGCCAGCAGCTAAACCCCAACGCCAGCAGCTAAACCCCAACGCCAGCCTCTAACCCCCAACGCCAGCCTCCAACCCCCAACGCCAGCCTCCAACCCCCAACGCCAGCCTCCAACCCCCAACGCCAGCCTCTAACCCCCAACGCCAGCCTCTAACCCCCAACGCCAGCCTCTAAATCCCAACTCCAGCCTCTAAACCCCGCCAGCCTCCAAAGCCCAACGCCAGCCTCTAAACCCCAACGCCAGCCTCTAAACCCCAACGCCAGCCTCTAAACCCCAACGCCAGCCTCTAAACCCCAACGCCAGCCTCTAACCCCCAACGCCAGCCTCTAAACCCCAACGCCAGCCTCTAAACCCCAACGCCAGCCTCTAAACCCCAACGCCAGCCTCTAAACCCCAACGCCAGCCTCTAAACCCCAACGCCAGCCTCTAAACCCCAACGCCAGCCTCAGCCTCTAAACCCCAACGCCAGCCTCTAACCCCCAACGCCAGCCTCTAACCCCAACGCCAGCCTCTAAACCGCAACGCCAGCCTCTAAACCGCAACGCCAGCCTCTAAACCGCAACGCCAGCAGCTAAACCCCAACGCCAGCCTCTAAACCCCAACGCCAGCCTCCAAGCCCCAACGCCAGCCTTTAAGCCCCAACGCCAGGCTCTACAGCCCAACGCCAGCCTCAAAACCCCAACGGCAGCCTCTAAACCCCAACGCCAGCCTCAGCCTCTAACCCCCAACGCCAGCCTCTAACCCCCAACGCCAGCCTCTAAACCCTAACGCCAGCCTCTAAAGCCCAACGCCAGCCTCTAAACCCCAACGCCAGCCTCCAAACCCCAACGCCAGCAGCTAAACCCCAACGCCAGCCTCTAACCCCCAACGCCAGCCTCTAACCCCCAACGCCAGCCTCTAAACCCCAACGCCAGCCTCTAAACCTCAACGCCAGCCTCGAAACCCCAACGCCAGCCTCGAAACCCGAACGCCAGCCTCGAAACACCAACGCCAGTCTCAGCCTCTGACCCCCAACGCCAGCCTCTAACCCCCAACGCCAGCCTCTAAACCCCAACGCCAGCCTCTAACCCCCAACGCCAGCCTCTAACCCCCAACTCCAGCCTCTAAACCCCAACGCCAGCCTCTAGCCCAACGCCAGCCTCCAAACCCCAACGCCAGCCTCCAAACCCCAACGCCAGCCTCTAGCCCAACGCCAGCCTCTAAACCCCAACGCCAGCCTCTAAACCCCAACGCCAGCCTCAAAACCCCAACGCCAGCCTCTAAACCCCAACGCCAGCCTCTAAACCCCAACGCCAGCCTCAGCCTCTAACCCCCAACGCCAGCCTCTAACCCCCAACGCCAGCCTCTGAACCCCAACTCCAGCCTCTAAACCCCAACGCCAGCCTCTAAACCCCAACGCCAGCCTCTAAACCCCAACGCCAGCCTCTAAACCCCAACGCCAGCCTCTAAACCCCAACGCCAGCCTCTAAACCCCAACGCCAGCCTCTAAACCCCAACGTTAGCCTCTAAACCCCAACGCCAGCCTCTAAACCCCAACGCCAGCCTCTAAACCCCAACGCCAGCTGCAAATCCCCAACGCCAGCTGCAAATCCCCAACGCCAGCCTCTAAACCCCAACGCCAGCCTCTAAACCCCAACGCCAGCCTCTAAACCCCAACGCCAGCCTCTAAACCCCAACGCCAGCCTCTAAACCCCAACGCCAGCCTCAGCCTCTAACCCCCAACGCCAGCCTCTAAACCCCAACGCCAGCCTCTAAACCCCAACGCCAGCCTCAGCCTCTAACCGCCAACGCCAGCCTCTAACCCCCAACGCCAGCCTCTGACCCCCAACGCCAGCCTCCAAAACCCCAACGCCAGCAGCTAAACCCCAACGCCAGCCTCTAAACCCCAACGCCAGCTTCTAAGCCCCAACGCCAACCATTAAGCCCCAACGCCAGGCGTGAAAGACCAACGCCAGGCGTGAAAGACCAACGCCAGCCTCTAAACCCCAACGGCAGCCTCTAAACCCCAACGCCAGCCTCAGCCTCTAAAGCCCAACGCCAGCAGCTAAACCCCAACGCCAGCCTCTAAACCCCAACGCCAGCCTCCAAACCCCAACGCCAGCCTCAAAACCCCAACGCCAGCCTCAAAACCCCAACGCCAGCCTCTAAAGCCCAACGCCAGCCTCTAACCCCCAACGCCAGCAGCTAAACCCCAACGCCAGCCTCTAAACCCCAACGCCAGCCTCTAAACCCCAACGCCAGCCTCTAACCCCCAACGCCAGCCACTAAACCCCAACGCCAGCCACTAAACCTCAACGCCAGCCTCTAAACCCCAACGCCAGCCTCGAAACCCCAACGCCAGTCTCAGCCTCTAACCCCCAACGCCAGCCTCTAACGCCCAACGCCAGCCTCTAAACCCCAACGCCAGCCTCTAAACCCCAACGCCAGCCTCTAAAGCCCGCCAGCCTCTGAACCCCAACGCCAGCCTCTAACCCCCAACGCCAGCCTCTAACCCCCAACGCCAGCAGCTAAACCCCAACGCCAGCCTCTAAACCCCAACGCCAGCAGCTAAACCCCAACGCCAGCCTCTAAACCCCAACGCCAGCTGCAAATCCCCAACGCCAGCCTCTAAACCCCAACGCCAGCCTTTAAACCCCAACGCCAGCCTCTAAACCCCAACGCCAGCCTCAGCCTCTAACCCCCAACGCCAGCCTCTAAACCCCAACGCCAGCCTCTAAACCCCAACGCCAGCCTCAGCCTCTAACCGCCAACGCCAGCCTCTAACCCCCAACGCCAGCCTCCAACCCCCAACGCCAGCCTCCAACCCCCAACGCCAGCCTCCTACCCCCAACGCCAGCCTCCTACCCCCAACGCCAGCCTCCTACCCCCAACGCCAGCCTCTTACCCCCAACGCCAGCCTCTAACCCCCAACGCCAGCCTCTAACCCCCAACGCCAGCCTCTAAATCCCAACGCCAGCCTCTAAAGCCCAACGCCAGCCTCTAAAGCCCAACGCCAGCCTCTAAACCCCAACGCCAGCCTCTAAACCCCAACGCCAGCCTCTAAACCCCAACGCCAGCCTCTAAACCCCAACGCCAGCCTCTAAACCCCAACGCCAGCCTCTAAACCCCAACGCCAGCCTCTAACCCCCAACGCCAGCCTCTAAACCCCAACGCCAGCCTCTAAACCCCAACGCCAGCCTCTAAACCCCAACGCCAGCCTCTAAACCCCAACGCCAGCCTCAGCCTCTAACCCCCAACGCCAGCCTCTAACCCCCAACGCCAGCCTCTAAACCCCAACGCCAGCCTCTAGCCCAACGCCAGCCTCTAAACCCCAACGCCAGCCTCTAAACCCCAACGCCAGCCTCTAAACCCCAACGCCAGCCTCTAAACCCCAACGCCAGCCTCTAAACCCCAACGCCAGCCTCAGCCTCTAACCCCCAACGCCAGCCTCTAACCCCCAACGCCAGCCTCTGAACCCCAACGGCACCCTCTGAACCCCAACGCCACCCTCTAAACCCCAACGCCAGCCTCCAAACCCCAACGCCAGCCTCTAAACCCCAACGCCAGTCTCTAAACCCCAACGCCAGCCTCTAAACCCCAACGTTAGCCTCTAAACCCCAACGCCAGCCTCTAAACCCCAACGCCAGCCTCTAAACCCCAACGCCAGCCTCTAAACCCCAACGCCAGCTGCAAATCCCCAACGCCAGCCTCTAAACCCCAACGCCAGCCTCTAAACCCCAACGCCAGCCTCTAAACCCCAACGCCAGCCTCTAAACCCCAACGCCAGCCTCTAAACCCCAACGCCAGCCTCTAAACCCCAACGCCAGCCTCAGCCTCTAACCCCCAACGCCAGCCTCTAAACCCCAACGCCAGCCTCTAAACCCCAACGCCAGCCTCAGCCTCTAACCGCCAACGCCAGCCTCTAACCCCCAACGCCAGCCTCTGACCCCCAACGCCAGCCTCCAAAACCCCAACGCCAGCAGCTAAACCCCAACGCCAGCCTCTAAACCCCAACGCCAGCTTCTAAGCCCCAACGCCAACCATTAAGCCCCAACACCAGGCGTGAAAGACCAACGCCAGGCGTGAAAGACCAACGCCAGCCTCTAAACCCCAACGGCAGCCTCTAAACCCCAACGCCAGCCTCAGCCTCTAACCCCCAACGCCAGCCTCTGACCCCCAACGCCAGCCTCCAAACCCCAACGCCAGCCTCCAAACCCCAACGCCAGCCTCAAAACCCCAACGCCAGCCTCAAAACCCCAACGCCAGCCTCAAAACCCCAACGCCAGCCTCTAAAGCCCAACGCCAGCCTCTAACCCCCAACGCCAGCAGCTAAACCCCAACGCCAGCCACTAAACCCCAACGCCAGCCACTAAACCTCAACGCCAGCCTCTAAACCCCAACGCCAGCCTCGAAACCCCAACGCCAGTCTCAGCCTCTAACCCCCAACGCCAGCCTCTAACGCCCAACGCCAGCCTCTAAACCCCCTCCAGCCTCTAAACCCCAACGCCAGCCTCTAAAGCCCAACGCCAGCCTCTAAAGCCCGCCAGCCTCTGAACCCCAACGCCAGCCTCTAACCCCCAACGCCAGCCTCTTACCCCCAACGCCAGCCTCTAACCCCCAACGCCAGCAGCTAAACCCCAACGCCAGCCTCTAAACCCCAACGCCAGCAGCTAAACCCCAACGCCAGCCTCTAAACCCCAACGCCAGCCTCTAAACCCCAACGCCAGCCTCTAAACCCCAACGCCAGCTGCAAATCCCCAACGCCAGCCTCTAAACCCCAACGCCAGCCTCTAAACCCCAACGCCAGCCTCTAAACCCCAACGCCAGCCCCTAAACCCCAACGCCAGCCTCAGCCTCTAACCCCCAACGCCAGCCTCTAAACCCCAACGCCAGCCTCTAAACCCCAACGCCAGCCTCAGCCTCTAACCGCCAACGCCAGCCTCTAACCCCCAACGCCAGCCTCCAATCCCCAACGCCAGCCTCTAAACCCCGCCAGCCTCTAAACCCCGCCAGCCTCTAAACCCCAACGCCAGCAGCTAAACCCCAACGCCAGCCTCTAACCCCCAACGCCAGCCTCTAACCCACAACGCCAGCCTCTAACCCCCAACGCCAGCCTCTAACCCCCAACGCCAGCCTCCAAAACCCCAACGCCAGCAGCTAAACCCCAACGCCAGCCTCTAAACCCCAACGCCAGCTTCTAAGCCCCAACGCCAACCATTAAGCCCCAACGCCAGGCGTGAAAGACCAACGCCAGGCGTGAAAGACCAACGCCAGCCTCTAAACCCCAACGGCAGCCTCTAAACCCCAACGCCAGCCTCAGCCTCTAACCCCCAACGCCAGCCTCTGACCCCCAACGCCAGCCTCTAAACCCCAACGCCAGCCTCTAAACCCCAACGCCAGCCTCTAAACCCCAACGCCAGCCTCAAAACCCCAACGCCAGCCTCTAAAGCCCAACGCCAGCCTCTAACCCCCAACGCCAGCAGCTAAACCCCAACGCCAGCCTCTAAACCCCAACGCCAGCCTCTAAACCCCAACGCCAGCCTCTAACCCACAACGCCAGCCACTAAACCCCAACGCCAGCCACTAAACCTCAACGCCAGCCTCTAAACCCCAACGCCAGCCTCGAAACCCCAACGCCAGCCTCAGCCTCTGACCCCCAACGCCAGCCTCTAACCCCCAACGCCAGCCTCTAAACCACAAAGGCAGCCTCTAAACCCCAACGCCAGCCTCTATACCCCAACGCCAGCCAATAAACCCCAACGCCAGCCTCTAAACCCCAACGCCAGCCTCTAAACCCCAACGCCAGCTTCTAAGCCCCAACGCCAGGCGTGAAAGACCAACGCCAGGCTCTGCAGCCCAACGCCAGCCTCTAAACCCCAACGCCAGCCTCTAAACCCCAACGCCAGCCTCAGCCTCTAACACCCAACGCCAGCCTCTAACCCCCAACGCCAGCCTCTAACCCCCAACGCCAGCCTCTAACCCCCAACGCCAGCCTCTAAACCCCAACGCCAGCCTCTAACCCCCAACGCCAGCCTCTAAACCCCAACGCCAGCCTCTAAACCCCAACGCCAGCCTCTAAACCCCAACGCCAGCCTCTAAACCCCAACGCCAGCCTCAGCCTCTAACCCCCAACGCCAGCCTCTAACCCCCAACGCCAGCCTCTAAACCCCAACGCCAGCCTCTAGCCCAACGCCAGCCTCTAAACCCCAACGCCAGCCTCTAAACCCCAACGCCAGCCTCTAAACCCCAACGCCAGCCTCTAAACCCCAACGCCAGCCTCAGCCTCTAACCCCCAACGCCAGCCTCTAACCCCCAACGCCAGCCTCTGAACCCCAACGGCACCCTCTGAACCCCAACGCCACCCTCTCAACCCCAACGCCAGCCTCCAAACCCCAACGCCAGCCTCTAAACCCCAACGCCAGTCTCTAAACCCCAACGCCAGCCTCTAAACCCCAACGTTAGCCTCTAAACCCCAACGCCAGCCTCTAAACCCCAACGCCAGCCTCTAAACCCCAACGCCAGCCTCTAAACCCCAACGCCAGCTGCAAATCCCCAACGCCAGCCTCTAAACCCCAACGCCAGCCTCTAAACCCCAACGCCAGCCTCTAAACCCCAACGCCAGCCTCTAAACCCCAACGCCAGCCTCTAAACCCCAACGCCAGCCTCTAAACCCCAACGCCAGCCTCAGCCTCTAACCCCCAACGCCAGCCTCTAAACCCCAACGCCAGCCTCTAAACCCCAACGCCAGCCTCAGCCTCTAACCGCCAACGCCAGCCTCTAACCCCCAACGCCAGCCTCTGACCCCCAACGCCAGCCTCCAAAACCCCAACGCCAGCAGCTAAACCCCAACGCCAGCCTCTAAACCCCAACGCCAGCTTCTAAGCCCCAACGCCAACCATTAAGCCCCAACGCCAGGCGTGAAAGACCAACGCCAGGCGTGAAAGACCAACGCCAGCCTCTAAACCCCAACGGCAGCCTCTAAACCCCAACGCCAGCCTCAGCCTCTAACCCCCAACGCCAGCCTCTGACCCCCAACGCCAGCCTCCAAACCCCAACGCCAGCCTCCAAACCCCAACGCCAGCCTCAAAACCCCAACGCCAGCCTCAAAACCCCAACGCCAGCCTCAAAACCCCAACGCCAGCCTCTAAAGCCCAACGCCAGCCTCTAACCCCCAACGCCAGCAGCTAAACCCCAACGCCAGCCTCTAAACCCCAACGCCAGCCTCTAAACCCCAACGCCAGCCTCTAACCCCCAACGCCAGCCACTAAACCCCAACGCCAGCCACTAAACCTCAACGCCAGCCTCTAAACCCCAACGCCAGCCTCGAAACCCCAACGCCAGTCTCAGCCTCTAACCCCCAACGCCAGCCTCTAACGCCCAACGCCAGCCTCTAAACCCCCTCCAGCCTCTAAACCCCAACGCCAGCCTCTAAAGCCCAACGCCAGCCTCTAAAGCCCGCCAGCCTCTGAACCCCAACGCCAGCCTCTAACCCCCAACGCCAGCCTCTTACCCCCAACGCCAGCCTCTAACCCCCAACGCCAGCAGCTAAACCCCAACGCCAGCCTCTAAACCCCAACGCCAGCAGCTAAACCCCAACGCCAGCCTCTAAACCCCAACGCCAGCCTCTAAACCCCAACGCCAGCCTCTAAACCCCAACGCCAGCTGCAAATCCCCAACGCCAGCCTCTAAACCCCAACGCCAGCCTCTAAACCCCAACGCCAGCCTCTAAACCCCAACGCCAGCCTCTAAACCCCAACGCCAGCCTCAGCCTCTAACCCCCAACGCCAGCCTCTAAACCCCAACGCCAGCCTCTAAACCCCAACGCCAGCCTCAGCCTCTAACCGCCAACGCCAGCCTCTAACCCCCAACGCCAGCCTCCAATCCCCAACGCCAGCCTCTAAACCCCGCCAGCCTCTAAACCCCAACGCCAGCAGCTAAACCCCAACGCCAGCCTCTAACCCCCAACGCCAGCCTCTAACCCACAACGCCAGCCTCTAACCCCCAACGCCAGCCTCTAACCCCCAACGCCAGCCTCCAAAACCCCAACGCCAGCAGCTAAACCCCAACGCCAGCCTCTAAACCCCAACGCCAGCTTCTAAGCCCCAACGCCAACCATTAAGCCCCAACGCCAGGCGTGAAAGACCAACGCCAGGCGTGAAAGACCAACGCCAGCCTCTAAACCCCAACGGCAGCCTCTAAACCCCAACGCCAGCCTCAGCCTCTAACCCCCAACGCCAGCCTCTGACCCCCAACGCCAGCCTCTAAACCCCAACGCCAGCCTCCAAACCCCAACGCCAGCCTCTAAACCCCAACGCCAGCCTCAAAACCCCAACGCCAGCCTCTAAAGCCCAACGCCAGCCTCTAACCCCCAACGCCAGCAGCTAAACCCCAACGCCAGCCTCTAAACCCCAACGCCAGCCTCTAAACCCCAACGCCAGCCTCTAACCCACAACGCCAGCCACTAAACCCCAACGCCAGCCACTAAACCTCAACGCCAGCCTCTAAACCCCAACGCCAGCCTCGAAACCCCAACGCCAGCCTCAGCCTCTGACCCCCAACGCCAGCCTCTAACCCCCAACGCCAGCCTCTAAACCACAAAGGCAGCCTCTAAACCCCAACGCCAGCCTCTATACCCCAACGCCAGCCAATAAACCCCAACGCCAGCCTCTAAACCCCAACGCCAGCCTCTAAACCCCAACGCCAGCTTCTAAGCCCCAACGCCAGGCGTGAAAGACCAACGCCAGGCTCTGCAGCCCAACGCCAGCCTCTAAACCCCAACGCCAGCCTCTAAACCCCAACGCCAGCCTCAGCCTCTAACACCCAACGCCAGCCTCTAACCCCCAACGCCAGCCTCTAAACCCCAACGCCAGCCTCTAAACCCCAACGCCAGCTGCAAATCCCCAACGCCTGCCTCTAAACCCCAACGCCAGCCTCTGAACCCCAACGTCAGCCCCTGAACCCCAACGTCAGCCCCTGAACCCCAACGTCAGCCCCTGAACCCCAACATCAGCCCCTGAACCCCAACATCAGCCCCTGAACCCCAACGTCAGCCCCTGAACCCCAACGCCAGCCTTTAAACCCCAACGTCAGGCATGAAAGACCAACGCCAGCCTCTAAACCCCAACGCCAGCAGCTAAACCCCAACGCCAGCAGGTAAACCCCAACGCCAGCCTCTAAACCCCAACGCCAACCTCTAAACCCCAACGCCAGCCTCTCAACCCCAACCCCAGGCGTGAAAGACCGCCAGCCCCTAAACCCCAACGCCAGCCCCTAAAACCCAACGCCAGCCTCTAAACCCCGCCAGCCTCTAAACCCCAACGCCAGCAGCTAAACCCCAAATCCCAGCCTCTAAACCCCAAATCCCAGCCTCTAAACCCCAAACGCCAGCCTCTATACCCCAACGCCAGCCTCAGCCTCTAACCCCCAACGCCAGCCTCTAAACCCCAACGCCAGCCTCTAAACCCCAACGCCAGCCTCTAAACCCCAACGCCAGCCTCAGCCTCTAACCCCCAACGCCAGCCTCCAATCCCCAACGCCAGCCTCTAACCCCCAACGCCAGCAGCTGAACCCCAACGCCAGCCTCTAACCCCCAACGCCAGCCTCTAACCCTCAACGCCAGCCTCTAACCCCCAACGCCAGCCTCTAACCCCCAACGCCAGCCTCTAACCCCCAACGCCAGCAGCTAAACCCCGCCAGCCTCTAAACCCCAACGCCAGCAGCTAAACCCCAACGCCAGCCTCTAAACCCCAAAGCCAGCCTCTAAACCCCAACGCCAGCTTCTAAGCCCCAACGCCAGCCTTTAAGCCCCAACGCCAGGCGTGAAAGACCAACGCCAGGCTCTACAGCCCAACGCCAGCCTCTAAACCCCAACGGCAGCCTCTAAACCCCAACGCCAGCCTCAGCCTCCAACCCCCAACGCCAGCCTCTAACCCCCAACGCCAGCCTCTAACCCCCAACGCCAGCCTCTAAAGCCCAACGCCAGCCTCCAAACCCCAACGCCAGCCTCCAAACCCCAACGCCAGCAGCTAAACCCCAACGCCAGCCTCTAAACCCCAACGCCAGCCTCTAACCCCCAACGCCAGCCTCTAACCCCCAACGCCAGCCTCTAAACCCCAACGCCAGCCTCTAAACCTCAACGCCAGCCTCTAAACCCCAACGCCAGCCTCTAAACCCCAACGCCAGTCTCAGCCTCTGACCCCCAACGCCAGCCTCTAACCCCCAACGCCAGCCTCTAAACCCCCTCCAGCCTCTAAAGCCCAACGCCAGCAGCTAAACCCCAACGCCAGCAGCTAAACCCCAACGCCAGCCTCCAACCCCCAACGCCAGCCTCCAACCCCCAACGCCAGCCTCCAACCCCCAACGCCAGCCTCCAACCCCCAACGCCAGCCTCCAACCCCCAACGCCAGCCTCCAACCCCCAACCCCTAACGCCAGCCTCTAACCCCCAACGCCAGCCTCTAACCCCCAACGCCAGCCTCTAACCCCCAACGCCAGCCTCTAAACCCCGCCAGCCTCCAAAGCCCAACGCCAGCCTCCAAACCCCAACGCCAGCCTCCAAACCCCAACGCCAGCCTCTAAACCCCAACGCCAGCCTCTAACCCCCAACGCCAGCCTCTAACCCCCAACGCCAGCCTCTAAACCCCAACGCCAGCCTCTAAACCCCAACGCCAGCCTCTAAACCCCAACGCCAGCCTCTAAACCCCAACGCCAGCCTCTAAACCCCAACGACAGCCTCTAAACCCCAACGCCAGCCTCTAAAGCCCAACGCCAGCCTCTAAAGCCCAACGCCAGCCTCTAACCCCCAACGCCAGCCTCTAACCCCCAACGCCAGCCTCTAAACCCCAACGCCAGCCTCTAAACCCCAACGCCAGCCTCTAAACCCCAACGCCAGCCTCTAAACCCCAACGCCAGCCTCAGCCTCTAACCCCCAACGCCAGCCTCTAACCCCCAACGCCAGCCTCTAACCCCAACGCCAGCCTCTAAACCGCAACGCCAGCCTCTAAACCGCAACGCCAGCCTCTAAACCCCAACGTCAGCAGCTAAACCCCAACGCCAGCCTCTAAGCCCCAACGCCAGCCTCTAAGCCCCAACGCCAGCCTTTAAGCCCCAACGCCAGGCGTGAAAGACCAACGCCAGGCTCTACAGCCCAACGCCAGCCTCAAAACCCCAACGGCAGCCTCTAAACCCCAACGCCAGCCTCAGCCTCTAACCCCCAACGCCAGCCTCTAACCCCCAACGCCAGCCTCTAAACCCCAACGCCAGCCTCTAAAGCCCAACGCCAGCCTCTAAAGCCCAACGCCAGCCTCCAAACCCCAACGCCAGCCTCCAAACCCCAACGCCAGCCTCTAAACCCCAACGCCAGCCTCTAAACCCCAACGCCAGCCTCTAAACCCCAACGTCAGCCTCTAAACCCCAACGCCAGCCTCAGCCTCTAACCCCCAACGCCAGCCTCTAACCCCCAACGCCAGCCTCTAACCCCAACGCCAGCCTCTAAACCGCAACGCCAGCCTCTAAACCGCAACACCAGCCTCTAAACCCCAACGCCAGCAGCTAAACCCCAACGCCAGCCTCTAAACCCCAACGCCAGCCTCTAAGCCCCAACGCCAGCCTTTAAGCCCCAACGCCAGGCGTGAAAGACCAACGCCAGGCTCTACAGCCCAACGCCAGCCTCTAAACCCCAACGCCAGCCTCTGAACCCCAACGTCAGCCCCTGAACCCCAACGTCAGCCCCTGAACCCCAACGTCAGCCCCTGAACCCCAACGTCAGCCCCTGAACCCCAACGTCAGCCCCTGAACCCCAACATCAGCCCCTGAACCCCAACGTCAGCCCCTGAACCCCAACGCCAGCCTTTAAACCCCAACGTCAGGCATGAAAGACCAACGCCAGCCTCTAAACCCCAACGCCAGCAGCTAAACCCCAACGCCAGCAGGTAAACCCCAACGCCAGCCTCTAAACCCCAACGCCAACCTCTAAACCCCAACGCCAGCCTCTCAACCCCAACCCCAGGCGTGAAAGACCGCCAGCCCCTAAACCCCAACGCCAGCCCCTAAACCCCAACGCCAGCCTCTAAACCCCGCCAGCCTCTAAACCCCAACGCCAGCAGCTAAACCCCAAATCCCAGCCTCTAAACCCCAAATCCCAGCCTCTAAACCCCAAACGCCAGCCTCTATACCCCAACGCCAGCCTCAGCCTCTAACCCCCAACGCCAGCCTCTAAACCCCAACGCCAGCCTCTAAACCCCAACGCCAGCCTCTAAACCCCAACGCCAGCCTCAGCCTCTAACCCCCAACGCCAGCCTCCAATCCCCAACGCCAGCCTCTAACCCCCAACGCCAGCAGCTAAACCCCAACGCCAGCCTCTAACCCCCAACGCCAGCCTCTAACCCTCAACGCCAGCCTCTAACCCTCAACGCCAGCCTATAACCCCCAACGCCAGCCTCTAACCCCCAACGCCAGCAGCTAAACCCCAACGCCAGCCTCTAAACCCCAACGCCAGCAACTAAACCCCAACGCCAGCCTCTAAACCCCAACGCCAGCCTCTAAACCCCAACGCCAGCTTCTAAGCCCCAACGCCAGCCTTTAAGCCCCAACGCCAGGCGTGAAAGACCAACGCCAGGCTCTACAGCCCAACGCCAGCCTCTAAACCCCAACGGCAGCCTCTAAACCCCAACGCCAGCCTCAGCCTCCAACCCCCAACGCCAGCCTCTAACCCCCAACGCCAGCCTCTAACCCCCAACGCCAGCCTCTAACCCCCAACGCCAGCCTCTAAAGCCCAACGCCAGCCTCCAAACCCCAACGCCAGCCTCCAAACCCCAACGCCAGCAGCTAAACCCCAACGCCAGCCTCTAAACCCCAACGCCAGCCTCTAACCCCCAACGCCAGCCTCTAAACCCCAACGCCAGCCTCTAAACCTCAACGCCAGCCTCTAAACCCCAACGCCAGCCTCTAAACCCCAACGCCAGTCTCAGCCTCTGACCCCCAACGCCAGCCTCTAACCCCCAACGCCAGCCTCTAAACCCCCTCCAGCCTCTAAAGCCCAACGCCAGCAGCTAAACCCCAACGCCAGCAGCTAAACCCCAACGCCAGCTTCCAACCCCCAACGCCAGCCTCCAACCCCCAACGCCAGCCTCCAACCCCCAACGCCAGCCTCCAACCCCCAACGCCAGCCTCCAACCCCCAACGCCAGCCTCCAACCCCCAACCCCTAACGCCAGCCTCTAACCCCCAACGCCAGCCTCTAAACCCCGCCAGCCTCTAAACCCCAACGCCAGCAGCTAAACCCCAAATCCCAGCCTCTAAACCCCAAATCCCAGCCTCTAAACCCCAAACGCCAGCCTCTATACCCCAACGCCAGCCTCAGCCTCTAACCCCCAACGCCAGCCTCTAAACCCCAACGCCAGCCTCTAAACCCCAACGCCAGCCTCTAAACCCCAACGCCAGCCTCAGCCTCTAACCCCCAACGCCAGCCTCCAATCCCCAACGCCAGCCTCTAACCCCCAACGCCAGCAGCTAAACCCCAACGCCAGCCTCTAACCCCCAACGCCAGCCTCTAACCCTCAACGCCAGCCTCTAACCCTCAACGCCAGCCTCTAACCCCCAACGCCAGCCTCTAACCCCCAACGCCAGCAGCTAAACCCCAACGCCAGCCTCTAAACCCCAACGCCAGCAACTAAACCCCAACGCCAGCCTCTAAACCCCAACGCCAGCCTCTAAACCCCAACGCCAGCCTCTAAACCCCAACGCCAGCCTCTAAACCCCAACGCCAGGCGTGAAAGACCAACGCCAGGCTCTACAGCCCAACGCCAGCCTCTAAACCCCAACGGCAGCCTCTAAACCCCAACGCCAGCCTCAGCCTCTAACCCCCAACGCCAGCCTCTAACCCCCAACGCCAGCCTCTGAACCCCAACGCCAGCCTCTAACCCCCAACGCCAGCCTCTAAAGCCCAACGCCAGCCTCCAAACCCCAACGCCAGCCTCCAAACCCCAACGCCAGCAGCTAAACCCCAACGCCAGCCTCTAAACCCCAACGCCAGCCTCTAACCCCCAACGCCAGCCTCTCAACCCCAACGCCAGCCTCTAAACCTCAACGCCAGCCTCTAAACCCCAACGCCAGCCTCTAAACCCCAACGCCAGTCTCAGCCTCTGACCCCCAACGCCAGCCTCTAACCCCCAACGCCAGCCTCTAAACCCCCTCCAGCCTCTAAAGCCCAACGCCAGCAGCTAAACCCCAACGCCAGCAGCTAAACCCCAACGCCAGCCTCCAACCCCCAACGCCAGCCTCCAACCCCCAACGCCAGCCTCCAACCCCCAACGCCAGCCTCCAACCCCCAACGCCAGCCTCCAACCCCCAACGCCAGCCTCCAACCCCCAACGCCAGCCTCCAACCCCCAACCCCTAACGCCAGCCTCTAACCCCCAACGCCAGCCTCTAACCCCCAACGCCAGCCTCTAACCCCCAACGCCAGCCTCTAACCCCCAACGCCAGCCTCTAAACCCCGCCAGCCTCCAAAGCCCAACGCCAGCCTCCAAACCCCAACGCCAGCCTCCAAACCCCAACGCCAGCCTCTAACCCCCAACGCCAGCCTCTAACCCCCAACGCCAGCCTCTAAACCCCAACGCCAGCCTCTAAACCCCAACGCCAGCCTCTAAACCCCAACGCCAGCCTCAAAACCCCAACGCCAGCCTCTAAACCCCAACGCCAGCCTCTAAACCCCAACGCCAGCCTCTAAACCCCAACGCCAGCCTCTAAACCCCAACGCCAGCCTCAGCCACTAACCCCCAACGCCAGCCTCTAACCCCCAACGCCAGCCTCTAACCCCAACGCCAGCCTCTAAACCGCAACGCCAGCCTCTAAACCGCAACGCCAGCCTCTAAACCCCAACGTCAGCAGCTAAACCCCAACGCCAGCCTCTAAACCCCAACGCCAGCCTCTGAGCCCCAACGCCAGCCTTTAAGCCCCAACGCCAGGCGTGAAAGACCAACGCCAGGCTCAACAGCCCAACGCCAGCCTCTAAAGCCCAACGCCAGCCTCTAAAGCCCAACGCCAGCCTCCAAACCCCAACGCCAGCCTCCAAACCCCAACGCCAGCCTCTAAACCCCAACGCCAGCCTCTAACCCCCAACGCCAGCCTCTAAACCCCAACGCCAGCCTCTAAAGCCCAACGCCAGCCTCTAAAGCCCAACGCCAGCCTCCAAACCCCAACGCCAGCCTCCAAACCCCAACGCCAGCCTCTAACCCCCAACGCCAGCCTCTAAACCCCAACGCCAGCCTCTAAACCCCAACGCCAGCCTCAGCCTCTAACCCCCAACGCCAGCCTCCAATCCCCAACGTCAGCCTCTAACCCCCAACGCCAGCAGCTAAACCCCAACGCCAGCCTCTAACCCCCAACGCCAGCCTCTAACCCTCAACGCCAGACTCTAACCCTCAACGCCAGCCTATAACCCCCAACGCCAGCCTCTAACCCCCAACGCCAGCAGCTAAACCCCAACGCCAGCCTCTAAACCCCAACGCCAGCAACTAAACCCCAACGCCAGCCTCTAAACCCCAACGCCAGCCTCTAAACCCCAACGCCAGCTTCTAAGCCCCAACGCCAGCCTTTAAGCCCCAACGCCAGGCGTGAAAGACCAACGCCAGGCTCTACAGCCCAACGCCAGCCTCTAAACCCCAACGGCAGCCTCTAAACCCCAACGCCAGCCTCAGCCTCCAACCCCCAACGCCAGCCTCTAACCCCCAACGCCAGCCTCTAACCCCCAACGCCAGCCTCTAACCCCCAACGCCAGCCTCTAAAGCCCAACGCCAGCCTCCAAACCCCAACGCCAGCCTCCAAACCCCAACGCCAGCAGCTAAACCCCAACGCCAGCCTCTAAACCCCAACGCCAGCCTCTAACCCCCAACGCCAGCCTCTAAACCCCAACGCCAGCCTCTAAACCTCAACGCCAGCCTCTAAACCCCAACGCCAGCCTCTAAACCCCAACGCCAGTCTCAGCCTCTGACCCCCAACGCCAGCCTCTAACCCCCAACGCCAGCCTCCAAACCCCCTCCAGCCTCTAAAGCCCAACGCCAGCAGCTAAACCCCAACGCCAGCAGCTAAACCCCAACGCCAGCCTCCAACCCCCAACGCCAGCCTCCAACCCCCAACGCCAGCCTCCAACCCCCAACGCCAGCCTCCAACCCCCAACGCCAGCCTCCAACCCCCAACGCCAGCCTCCAGCCTCCAACCCCCAACCCCTAACGCCAGCCTCTAACCCCCAACGCCAGCCTCTAAACCCCGCCAGCCTCTAAACCCCAACGCCAGCAGCTAAACCCCAAATCCCAGCCTCTAAACCCCAAATCCCAGCCTCTAAACCCCAAACGCCAGCCTCTATACCCCAACGCCAGCCTCAGCCTCTAACCCCCAACGCCAGCCTCTAAACCCCAACACCAGCCTCTAAACCCCAACGCCAGCCTCTAAACCCCAACGCCAGCCTCAGCCTCTAACCCCCAACGCCAGCCTCCAATCCCCAACGCCAGCCTCTAACCCCCAACGCCAGCAGCTAAACCCCAACGCCAGCCTCTAACCCCCAACGCCAGCCTCTAACCCTCAACGCCAGCCTCTAACCCTCAACGCCAGCCTCTAACCCCCAACGCCAGCCTCTAACCCACAACGCCAGCAGCTAAACCCCAACGCCAGCCTCTAAACCCCAACGCCAGCAACTAAACCCCAACGCCAGCCTCTAAACCCCAACGCCAGCCTCTAAACCCCAACGCCAGCCTCTAAACCCCAACGCCAGCCTCTAAACCCCAACGCCAGGCGTGAAAGACCAACGCCAGGCTCTACAGCCCAACGCCAGCCTCTAAACCCCAACGGCAGCCTCTAAACCCCAACGCCAGCCTCAGCCTCTAACCCCCAACGCCAGCCTCTAACCCCCAACGCCAGCCTCTGAACCCCAACGCCAGCCTCTAACCCCCAACGCCAGCCTCTAAAGCCCAACGCCAGCCTCCAAACCCCAACGCCAGCCTCCAAACCCCAACGCCAGCCTCCAAACCCCAACGCCAGCCTCTAAACCCCAACGCCAGCCTCTAACCCCCAACGCCAGCCTCTCAACCCCAACGCCAGCCTCTAAACCTCAACGCCAGCCTCTAAACCCCAACGCCAGCCTCTAAACCCCAACGCCAGTCTCAGCCTCTGACCCCCAACGCCAGCCTCTAACCCCCAACGCCAGCCTCTAAACCCCCTCCAGCCTCTAAAGCCCAACGCCAGCAGCTAAACCCCAACGCCAGCAGCTAAACCCCAACGCCAGCCTCCAACCCCCAACGCCAGCCTCCAACCCCCAACGCCAGCCTCCAACCCCCAACGCCAGCCTCCAACCCCCAACGCCAGCCTCCAACCCCCAACGCCAGCCTCCAACCCCCAACGCCAGCCTCCAACCCCCAACCCCTAACGCCAGCCTCTAACCCCCAACGCCAGCCTCTAACCCCCAACGCCAGCCTCTAACCCCCAACGCCAGCCTCTAACCCCCAACGCCAGCCTCTAAACCCCGCCAGCCTCCAAAGCCCAACGCCAGCCTCCAAACCCCAACGCCAGCCTCCAAACCCCAACGCCAGCCTCTAACCCCCAACGCCAGCCTCTAACCCCCAACGCCAGCCTCTAAACCCCAACGCCAGCCTCTAAACCCCAACGCCAGCCTCTAAACCCCAACGCCAGCCTCAAAACCCCAACGCCAGCCTCTAAACCCCAACGCCAGCCTCTAAACCCCAACGCCAGCCTCTAAACCCCAACGCCAGCCTCTAAACCCCAACGCCAGCCTCAGCCACTAACCCCCAACGCCAGCCTCTAACCCCCAACGCCAGCCTCTAACCCCAACGCCAGCCTCTAAACCGCAACGCCAGCCTCTAAACCGCAACGCCAGCCTCTAAACCCCAACGTCAGCAGCTAAACCCCAACGCCAACCTCTAAACCCCAACGCCAGCCTCTAAGCCCCAACGCCAGCCTTTAAGCCCCAACGCCAGGCGTGAAAGACCAACGCCAGGCTCAACAGCCCAACGCCAGCCTCAAAACCCCAACGGCAGCCTCTAAACCCCAACGCCAGCCTCAGCCTCTAACCCCCAACGCCAGCCTCTAACCCCAACGCCAGCCTCTAAACCCCAACGCCAGCCTCTAAAGCCCAACGCCAGCCTCCAAACCCCAACGCCAGCCTCCAAACCCCAACGCCAGCCTCTAAACCCCAACGCCAGCCTCTAAACCCCAACGCCAGCCTCTAAACCCCAACGCCAGCCTCTAAACCCCAACGCCAGCCTCAGCCTCTAACCCCCAACGCCAGCCTCTAACCCCCCACGCCAGCCTCTAACCCCAACGCCAGCCTCTAAACCGCAACGCCAGCCTCCAACCCCCAACGCCAGCCTCCAACCCCCAACGCCAGCCTCCAACCCCCAACGCCAGCCTCCAACCCCCAACCCCTAACGCCAGCCTCTAACCCCCAACGCCAGCCTCTAACCCCCAACGCCAGCCTCTAACCCCCAACGCCAGCCTCTAACCCCCAACGCCAGCCTCTAAACCCCGCCAGCCTCCAAAGCCCAACGCCAGCCTCCAAACCCCAACGCCAGCCTCCAAACCCCAACGCCAGCCTCTAACCCCCAACGCCAGCCTCTAACCCCCAACGCCAGCCTCTAAACCCCAACGCCAGCCTCTAAACCCCAACGCCAGCCTCTAAACCCCAACGCCAGCCTCAAAACCCCAACGCCAGCCTCTAAACCCCAACGCCAGCCTCTAAACCCCAACGCCAGCCTCTAAACCCCAACGCCAGCCTCTAAACCCCAACGCCAGCCTCTAAACCCCAACGCCAGCCTCAGCCACTAACCCCCAACGCCAGCCTCTAACCCCCAACGCCAGCCTCTAACCCCAACGCCAGCCTCTAAACCGCAACGCCAGCCTCTAAACCGCAACGCCAGCCTCTAAACCCCAACGTCAGCAGCTAAACCCCAACGCCAACCTCTAAACCCCAACGCCAGCCTCTAAGCCCCAACGCCAGCCTTTAAGCCCCAACGCCAGGCGTGAAAGACCAACGCCAGGCTCAACAGCCCAACGCCAGCCTCAAAACCCCAACGGCAGCCTCTAAACCCCAACGCCAGCCTCAGCCTCTAACCCCCAACGCCAGCCTCTAACCCCCAACGCCAGCCTCTAAACCCCAACGCCAGCCTCTAAAGCCCAACGCCAGCCTCCAAACCCCAACGCCAGCCTCCAAACCCCAACGCCAGCCTCTAAACCCCAACGCCAGCCTCTAAACCCCAACGCCAGCCTCTAAACCCCAACGCCAGCCTCTAAACCCCAACGCCAGCCTCAGCCTCTAACCCCCAACGCCAGCCTCTAACCCCCCACGCCAGCCTCTAACCCCAACGCCAGCCTCTAAACCGCAACGCCAGCCTCTAAACCGCAACGCCAGCCTCTAAACCCCAACGCCAGCAGCTAAACCCCAACGCCAGCCTCTAAACCCCAACGCCAGCCTCTGAGCCCCAACGCCAGCCTTTAAGCCCCAACGCCAGGCGTGAAAGACCAACGCCAGGCTCTACAGCCCAACGCCAGCCTCAAAACCCCAACGGCAGCCTCTAAACCCCAACGCCAGCCTCAGCCTCTAACCCCCAACGCCAGCCTCTAACCCCCAACGCCAGCCTCTAAACCCCAACGCCAGCCTCTAAAGCCCAACGCCAGCCTCTAAACCCCAACGCCAGCCTCCAAACCCCAACGCCAGCCTCCAAACCCCAACGCCAGCCTCCAAACCCCAACGCCAGCCTCTAACCCCCAACGCCAGCCTCTAAACCCCAACGCCAGCCTCTAAACCTCAACGCCAGCCTCGAAACCCCAACGCCAGCCTCGAAACCCCAACGCCAGCCTCGAAACCCCAACGCCAGTCTCAGCCTCTGACCCCCAACGCCAGCCTCTAACCCCCAACGCCAGCCTCTAAAGCCCAACGCCAGCCTCTGAACCCCAACGCCAGCCGCAGCCTCTAACACCCAATGCCAGCCTCTAACCCCCAACGCCAGCCTCTAAAGCCCAACGCCAGCCTCTAAAGCCCAACGCCAGCCTCTAAAGCCCGCCAGCCCCTAAACCCGAACGCCAGCCTCTAACCCCCAACGCCAGCCTCTAAACCCCAACGCCAGCCGCTAAACCACAACGCCAGCCGCTAAACCCCAACGCCTGCCTCTAAACCCCAACGCCTGCCTCTAAACCCCAACGCCTGCCTCTAAACCCCAACGCCTGCCTCTAAACCCCAACGCCTGCCTCTGAACCCCAACGCCAGCCTCTGAACCCCAACGTCAGCCCCTGAACCCCAACGTCAGCCCCTGAACCCCAACGCCAGCCTTTAAACCCCAACGTCAGGCATGAAAGACCAACGCCAGCCTCTAAACCCCAACGCCAGCAGCTAAACCCCAACGCCAGCAGCTAAACCCCAACGCCAGCCTCTAAACCCCAACGCCAGCCTCTAAACCCCAACGCCAACCTCTAAACCCCAACACCAGCCTCTCAACCCCAACCCCAGGCGTGAAAGACCGCCAGCCCCTAAACCCCAACGCCAGCCCCTAAACCCCAACGCCAGCCTCTAAACCCCAACGCCAGCCTCTAAACCCCAACTCGTCTCTAAACCCCAACGCCACCCTCTAAAGCCTAACGCCAGCCTCTAAACCCCCTCGCCAGCCTCTAAACCCCAACGCCAGCAGCTAAACCCCAACGCCAGCCTCTAAACCCCAACGCCAGCCTCTAAACCCCAACGCCTGCCTCTAAACCCCAACGCCTGCCTCTGAACCCCAACGCCAGCCTCTGAACCCCAACGTCAGCCCCTGAACCCCAACGTCAGCCCCTGAACCCCAACGCCAGCCTTTAAACCCCAACGTCAGGCATGAAAGACCAACGCCAGCCTCTAAACCCCAACGCCAGCAGCTGAACCCCAACGCCAGCAGCTAAACCCCAACGCCAGCCTCTAAACCCCAACGCCAGCCTCTAAACCCCAACGCCAACCTCTAAACCCCAACACCAGCCTCTCAACCCCAACCCCAGGCGTGAAAGACCGCCAGCCCCTAAACCCCAACGCCAGCCCCTAAACCCCAACGCCAGCCTCTAAACCCCAACGCCAGCCTCTAAACCCCAACTCGTCTCTAAACCCCAACGCCACCCTCTAAAGCCTAACGCCAGCCTCTAAACCCCCTCGCCAGCCTCTAAACCCCAACGCCAGCAGCTAAACCCCAACGCCAGCCTCTAAACCCCAACGCCAGCCTCTAAACCCCAACGCCAGCCTCTAAACCCCAACGCCAGCCTCTAAACCCCAACGCCAGCCTCTAAACCCCAAATCCCAGCCTCTAAACCCCAAACGCCAGCCTCTATACCCCAACGCCAGCCTCCAAACCCCAACGCCAGCCTCCAAACCCCCAACGCAAGCAGCTAAACCCCAACGCCAGCCTCTAAACCCCAACGCCAGCCTCTAACCCCCAACGCCAGCCTCTAAACCCCAACGCCAGCCTCTAAACCCCAACGCCAGCCTCTAAACCCCAACGCCAGCCTCTAAACCCCAACGCCAGCCTCTAAACCCCAACGCCAGGCGTGAAAGACCAACGCCAGGCTCTACAGCCCAACGCCAGCCTCTAAACCCCAACGGCAGCCTCTAAACCCCAACGCCAGCCTCAGCCTCTAACCCCCAACGCCAGCCTCTAACCCCCAACGCCAGCCTCTGAACCCCAACGCCAGCCTCTAAACCCCAACGCCAGCCTCTAAACCCCAACGCCAGCCTCTAAACCCCAACGCCAGCCTCTAAACCCCAACGCCAGCCTCTAAACCCCAACGCCAGCCTCAGCCTCTGACCCCCAACGCCAGCCCCAGCCTCTAACCCCCAACGCCAGCCTCTAAACCCCAACTCCAGCCTCAAAACCCCAACGCCAGCCTCTAGCCCAACGCCAGCCTCTAAACCCCAACGCCAGCCTCTAAACCCCAACTCCAGGCGCTAAACCCCAACGGCACCCTCTATACCCCAACGCCAGCCTCTAAACCCCAACGCCAGCCTCTAAACCCCAACACCAGCCTCTAAACCCCAACGCCAGCCTCTAAACCCCAACGCCAGCCTCTATACCCCAACGCCAGCCTCTAAACCCCAACGCCAGCCTCTAAACCCCAACGGCACCCTCTAAAGCCCAACGCCACCCTCTAAACCCCGACGCCAGCCTCTATACCCCGACGCCAGCCTCTAAACCCCGACGCCAGCCTCTAAACCCCGACGCCAGCCTCTAAACCCCGACGCCAGCCTCTAAACCCCGACGCCAGCCTCTAAACCCCGACGCCAGCCTCTAAACCCCGACGCCAGCCTCTAAACCCCGACGCCAGCCTCTAAACCCCAACGCCAGCCTCTAAACCCCAACGCCAGCCTCTAAACCCCAACGCCAGCCTCTGAACCCCAACGCCAGCCTCTAAACCCCAACGCCAGCCTCTAAACCCCAACGCCAGCCTCTAAACCCCAACGCCAGCCTCTAAACCCCAACGCCAGCCTCTAAACCCCAACGCCAGCCACTAAACCCCAACGCCAGCCTCTAAACCCAAAACGCCAGCCTCTAAACCCCAACGCCAGCCTGTAAACCCCAACGCCAGCCTGTAAACCCCAACGTCAGCCCCTGAACCCCAACGCCAGCCCCTGAACCCCAACGCCAGCCCCTGAACCCCAACGACAGCCCCTGAACCCCAACGTCAGCCCCTGAACCCCAACGCCAGACGTTAAAACTCAAAGCCAGCCGCTAACCCCAACGGCAACTGCTATACCCCGCCAGCCTCCAAACACAACGCCAGCCTCTAAACCCCGACAGCCTCTAAACCACAAAGGCAGCCTCTAAACCCCAACGCCAGCCTCTAAACCCCAACGCCAGCCTCTATACCCCAACGCCAGCCTCTAAACCCCAACGCCAGCCTCTAAACCCCAACGCCAGCCTCTAAACCCCAACGCCAGCCTCTAAACCCCAACGCCAGCCTCTAAACCCCAACGCCAGCCTCTAAACCCCAACGCCAGCCTCTAAACCCCAACGACAGCCTCTAAACCCCAACGCCAGCCTCTAAACCCCAACGCCAGCCTCTAAACCCCAACGCCAGCCTCTAAACCCCAACGCCAGCCTCTAAACCCCAACGCCAGCCTCTAAACCCCAACGCCAGCCTCTAAACCCCAACGCCAGCTTCTAAGCCCCAACACCAGCCTTTAAGCTCCAACGCCAGGCGTGAAAGACCAACGCCAGGCTCTACAGCCCAATGCCAGCCTCTGAACCCCAACGCCAGCCTCTAAACCCCAACGCCAGCCTCAGCCTCTAACACCCAACGCCAGCCTCTAACCCCCAACGCCAGCCTCTAAACCCCAACGCCAGCCTCTAAACCCCAACGCCAGCCTCTAAAGCCCAACGCCAGCCTCTAAAGCCCAACGCCAGCCTCTAACCCCCAACGCCAGCCTCTAACCCCCAACGCCAGCCTCTAAACCCCAACGCCAGCCTCTAAACCCCAACGCCAGCCTCTAAACCCCAACGCCAGCCTCTAAACCCCAACGCCAGCAGCTAAACCCCAACGCCAGCAGGTAAACCCCAACGCCAGCCTCTAAACCCCAACGCCAGCCTCTAAACCCCAACGCCAGCCTCTCAACCCCAACCCCAGGCGTGAAAGACCGCCAGCCCCTAAACCCCAATGCCAGCCTCTAAACCCCAACGCCAGCCTCTCAACCCCAACCCCAGGCGTGAAAGACCGCCAGCCCCTAAACCCCAACGCCAGCCCGTAAACCCCAACGCCAGCCCCTAAACCCCAACGCCAGCCTCTAAACCCCCTCGCCAGCCTCTAAACCCCCTCGCCAGCCTCTAAACCCCAACGCCAGCAGCTAAACCCCAACGCCAGTCTCTAAACCCCAACGCCAGCCTCTAAACCCCAACGCCAGCCTCTAAACCCCAACGCCAGCCTCTAAACCCCAACGCCAGCCTCTAAACCCCAACGCCAGCCTCAGCCTCTGACCGCCAACGCCAGCCTCTAACCCCCAACGCCAGCCTCCAATCCCCAACGCCAGCCTCTAAACCCCAACGCCAGCCTCTAACCCCCAACGCCAGCTGCTAACCCCCAACGCCAGCCTCTAACCCCCAACGCCAGCCTCTAACCCAACGCCAGCCTCCAAACCCCAACGCCAGCCTCTAAACCCCAACGCCAGCCTCTAAACCCCAACGCCAACCTCTGAACCCCAAAGCCAGCATCCAGACACAACGCCAGCCTCTAAACCACAAAGGCAGCCTCTAAACCCCAACGCCAGCCTCTATACCCCAACGCCAGCCTCTAAACCCCAACGCCAGCCTCTAAACCCCAACGCCAGCCTCTAAACCCCAACGCCAGCCTCTAAACCCCAACGCCAGCCTCTAAACCCCAACGCCAGCCTCTAAACCCCAACGCCAGCAGCTAAACCCCAACGCCAGCAGGTAAACCCCAACGCCAGCCTCTAAACCCCAACGCCAGCCTCTAAACCCCAACGCCAGCCTCTCAACCCCAACCCCAGGCGTGAAAGACCGCCAGCCCCTAAACCCCAACGCCAGCCTCTAAACCCCAACGCCAGCCTCTCAACCCCAACCCCAGGCGTGAAAGACCGCCAGCCCCTAAACCCCAACGCCAGCCCGTAAACCCCAACGCCAGCCCCTAAACCCCAACGCCAGCCTCTAAACCCCCTCGCCAGCCTCTAAACCCCCTCGCCAGCCTCTAAACCCCAACGCCAGCAGCTAAACCCCAACGCCAGTCTCTAAACCCCAACGCCAGCCTCTAAACCCCAACGCCAGCCTCTAAACCCCAACGCCAGCCTCTAAACCCCAACGCCAGCCTCTAAACCCCAACGCCAGCCTCAGCCTCTGACCGCCAACGCCAGCCTCTAACCCCCAACGCCAGCCTCCAATCCCCAACGCCAGCCTCTAAACCCCAACGCCAGCCTCTAACCCCCAACGCCAGCTGCTAACCCCCAACGCCAGCCTCTAACCCCCAACGCCAGCCTCTAACCCAACGCCAGCCTCCAAACCCCAACGCCAGCCTCTAAACCCCAACGCCAGCCTCTAAACCCCAACGCCAACCTCTGAACCCCAAAGCCAGCCTCCAGACACAACGCCAGCCTCTAAACCACAAAGGCAGCCTCTAAACCCCAACGCCAGCCTCTATACCCCAACGCCAGCCTCTAAACCCCAACGCCAGCCTCTAAACCCCAACGCCAGCCTCTAAACCCCAACGCCAGCCTCTAAACCCCAACGCCAGCCTCTAAACCCCAACGCCAGCCTCTAAACCCCAACGCCAGCCTCTAAACCCCAACGCCAGCCTCTAAACCCCAACGCCAGCCTCTAAACCCCAACGCCAGCTTCTAAGCCCCAACGCCAGCTTCTAAGCCCCAACACCAGCCTTTAAGCCCCAACGCCAGGCGTGAAAGACCAACGCCAGGCTCTACAGCCCAACGCCAGCCTCTAACCCCACCGCCAGCCTCTAAACCCCAACGCCAGCCGCAGCCTCTAACACCCAACGCCAGCCTCTAACCCCCAACGCCAGCCTCTAAAGCCCAACGCCAGCCTCTAAAGCCCAACGCCAGCCTCTAAAGCCCGCCAGCCTCTAAACCCCAACGCCAGCCTCTAACCCCCAACGCCAGCCTCTAAACCCCAACGCCAGCCTCTAAACCACAACGCCAGCTGCTAAACCCCAACGCCAGCCTCTGAACCCCAACGTCAGCCCCTGAACCCCAACGTCAGCCCCTGAACCCCAACGCCAGCCTTTAAACCCCAACGTCACGCATGAAAGACCAACGCCAGCCTCTAAACCCCAACGCCAGCCTCTAAACCCCAAATCCCAGCCTCTAAACCCCAAACGCCAGCCTCCATACCCCAACGCCAGCCTCCAAACCCCAACGCCAGCCTCCAAACCCCCAACGCCAGCAGCTAAACCCCAACGCCAGCCTCTAAACCCCAACGCCAGCCTCTAACCCCCAACGCCAGCTGCTAACCCCCAACGCCAGCCTCTAACCCCCAACGCCAGCCTCTAACCCCCAACGCCAGCCTCTAAACCCCAACGCCAGCCTCTAAACCCCAACGCCAGCCTCTAAACCCCAACGCCAGCCTCTAAACCCCAACGCCAGCCTTTAAGCCCCAATGCCAGGCGTGAAAGACCAACGCCAGGCTCTACAGCCCAACGCCAGCCTCAAAACCCCAACGGCAGCCTCTAAACCCCAACGCCAGCCTCAGCCTCTAACCCCCAACGCCAGCCTCTAACCCCCAACGCCAGCCTCTAAACCCCAACGCCAGCAGCTAAACCCCAACGCCAGCCTCTAAACCCCAACGCCAGCCTCTAACCCCCAACGCCAGCCTCTAAACCCCAACGCCAGCCTCTAAACCTCAACGCCAGCCTCGAAACCCCAACGCCAGCCTCGAAACCCCAACGCCAGCCTCGAAACCCCAACGCCAGTCTCAGCCTCTGACCCCCAACGCCAGCCTCTAACCCCCAACGCCAGCCTCTAAACCCCAACGCCAGCCTCTAAACCCCAACGCCAGCCTCTAACCCCCAACGCCAGCCTCTAACCCCCAACTCCAGCCTCTAAAGCCCAACGCCAGCCTCTAAAGCCCAACGCCAGCCTCTAAAGCCCAACGCCAGCCTCTAAACCCCAACGCCAGCCTCTAAACCCCAACGCCAGCCTCTAAACCCCAACGCCAGCCTCTAACCCCCAACGCCAGCCTCTAACCCCCAGCCAGCCTCTAAACCCCAACGCCAGCCTCTAAACCCCACCGCCAGCCTCTAAACCCCAACGCCAGCCTCAGCCTCTAACCCCCAACGCCAGCCTCTAAACCCCAACTCCAGCCTCTAAACCCCAACGCCAGCCTCTAGCCCAACGCCAGCCTCTAACCCCCAACGCCAGCCTCTAACCCCCAACTCCAGCCTCTAAAGCCCAACGCCAGCCTCTAAAGCCCAACGCCAGCCTCTAAAGCCCAACGCCAGCCTCTAAAGCCCAACGCCAGCCTCTAAACCCCAACGCCAGCCTCTAAACCCCAACGCCAGCCTCTAAACCCCAACGCCAGCCTCTAACCCCCAACGCCAGCCTCTAACCCCCAGCCAGCCTCTAAACCCCAACGCCAGCCTCTAAACCCCACCGCCAGCCTCTAAACCCCAACGCCAGCCTCAGCCTCTAACCCCCAACGCCAGCCTCTAAACCCCAACTCCAGCCTCTAAACCCCAACGCCAGCCTCTAAACCCCACCGCCAGCCTCTAAACCCCAACGCCAGCCTCAGCCTCTAACCCCCAACGCCAGCCTCTAAACCCCAACGCCAGCCTCTAAACCTCAACGCCAGCCTCGAAACCCCAACGCCAGCCTCGAAACCCCAACGCCAGCCTCGAAACCCCAACGCCAGTCTCAGCCTCTGACCCCCAACGCCAGCCTCTAACCCCCAACGCCAGCCTCTAAACCCCAACGCCAGCCTCTAAACCCCAACGCCAGCCTCTAACCCCCAACGCCAGCCTCTAACCCCCAACTCCAGCCTCTAAAGCCCAACGCCAGCCTCTAAAGCCCAACGCCAGCCTCTAAAGCCCAACGCCAGCCTCTAAACCCCAACGCCAGCCTCTAAACCCCAACGCCAGCCTCTAAACCCCAACGCCAGCCTCTAACCCCCAACGCCAGCCTCTAACCCCCAGCCAGCCTCTAAACCCCAACGCCAGCCTCTAAACCCCACCGCCAGCCTCTAAACCCCAACGCCAGCCTCAGCCTCTAACCCCCAACGCCAGCCTCTAAACCCCAACTCCAGCCTCTAAACCCCAACGCCAGCCTCTAGCCCAACGCCAGCCACCAAACCCCAACGCCAGCCTCGAAACCCCAACGCCAGCCTCTAAACCCCAACGCCAGCCTCTAAACCCCAACGCCAGCCTCTAACCCCCAACGCCAGCCTCTAAACCACAAAGGCAGCCTCTAACCCCCAACTCCAGCCTCTAAAGCCCAACGCCAGCCTCTAAACCTCAACGCCAGCCTCGAAACCCCAACGCCAGCCTCGAAACCCCAACGCCAGCCTCGAAACCCCAACGCCAGTCTCAGCCTCTGACCCCCAACGCCAGCCTCTAACCCCCAACGCCAGCCTCTAAACCCCAACGCCAGCCTCTAAACCCCAACGCCAGCCTCTAACCCCCAACGCCAGCCTCTAACCCCCAACTCCAGCCTCTAAAGCCCAACGCCAGCCTCTAAAGCCCAACGCCAGCCTCTAAAGCCCAACGCCAGCCTCTAAACCCCAACGCCAGCCTCTAAACCCCAACGCCAGCCTCTAAACCCCAACGCCAGCCTCTAACCCCCAACGCCAGCCTCTAACCCCCAGCCAGCCTCTAAACCCCAACGCCAGCCTCTAAACCCCACCGCCAGCCTCTAAACCCCAACGCCAGCCTCAGCCTCTAACCCCCAACGCCAGCCTCTAAACCCCAACTCCAGCCTCTAAACCCCAACGCCAGCCTCTAGCCCAACGCCAGCCACCAAACCCCAACGCCAGCCTCGAAACCCAGCCAGCCTCTAAACCCCAACGCCAGCCTCTAAACCCCAACGCCAGCCTCCAAACACAACGCCAGCCTCTAAACCACAAAGGCAGCCTCTAAACCCCAACGCCAGCCTCTAAACCCCAACGCCAGCCTCTAAACCCCAACGCCAGCCTCTAACCCCCAACGCCAGCCTCTAACCCCCAACGCCAGCCTCTAACCCCCAACGCCAGCCTCTAACCCCCAACGCCAGCCTCTAACCCCCAACGCCAGCCTCTAAACCCCAACGCCAGCCTCTAAACCCCAACGCCAGCCTCTAAACCCCAACGCCAGCCTCTAAACCCCAACGCCAGCCTCTAAACCCCAACGCCAGCCTCTAAACCCCAACGCCAGCCTCTAAACCCCAACGCCAGCCTCAGCCTCTAACCCCCAACGCCAGCCTCTAACCCCCAACTCCAGCCTCTAACCCCAACGCCAGCCTCTAAACCGCAACGCCAGCCTCTAAACCGCAACGCCAGCCGCTAAACCCCAACGCCAGCAGCTAAACCCCAACGCCAGCCTCTAAACCCCAACGCCAGCCTCTAAGCCCCAACGCCAGCCTTTAAGCCCCAACGCCAGGCGTGAAAGACCAACGCCAGGCTCTACAGCCCAACGCCAGCCTCAAAACCCCAACGGCAGCCTCTAAACCCCAACGCCAGCCTCAGCCTCTAACCCCCAACGCCAGCCTCTAACCCCCAACGCCAGCCTCTAAACCCTAACGCCAGCCTCTAAAGCCCAACGCCAGCCTCTAAAGCCCAACGCCAGCCTCTAAACCCCAACGCCAGCCTCCAAACCCCAACGCCAGCAGCTAAACCCCAACGCCAGCCTCTAAACCCCAACGCCAGCCTCTAACCCCCAACGCCAGCCTCTAAACCCCAACGCCAGCCTCTAAACCCCGCCAGCCTCTAAACCCCAACGCCAGCCTCAAAACCCCAACGCCAGCCTCGAAACCCCAACGCCAGCCTCGAAACCCCAACGCCAGCCTCGAAACACCAACGCCAGTCTCAGCCTCTGACCCCCAACGCCAGCCTCTAACCCCCAACGCCAGCCTCTAAACCCCAACGCCAGCCTCTAAACCCCAACGCCAGCCTCTAACCCCAACGCCAGCCTCTAAACCCCAACTCCAGTCTCTAAACCCCAACGCCACCCTCTAAAGCCCAACGCCAGCCTCCAAACCCCCTCGCCAGCCTCTAAACCCCAACGCCAGCAGCTAAACTCCAACGCCAGCCTCTAAACCCCAACGCCAGTCTCTAAACCCCAACGTTAGCCTCTAAACCCCAACGCCAGCCTCTAAACCCCAACGCCAGCCTCTAAACCCCAAATCCCAGCCTCTAAACCCCAAACGCCAGCCTCCATACCCCAACGCCAGCCTCCAAACCCCAACGCCAGCCTCCAAACCCCCAACGCCAGCAGCTAAACCCCAACGCCAGCCTCTAAACCCCAACGCCAGCCTCTAACCCCCAACGCCAGCTGCTAACCCCCAACGCCAGCCTCTAACCCCCAACGCCAGCCTCTAACCCCCAACGCCAGCCTCTAAACCCCAACGCCAGCCTCTAAACCCCAACGCCAGCCTCTAAACCCCAACTCCAGCCTCTAAAGCCCAACGCCAGCCTCTAAAGCCCAACGCCAGCCTCTAAAGCCCAACGCCAGCCTCTAAACCCCAACGCCAGCCTCTAAACCCCAACGCCAGCCTCTAAACCCCAACGCCAGCCTCTAACCCCCAACGCCAGCCTCTAACCCCCAGCCAGCCTCTAAACCCCAACGCCAGCCTCTATACCCCAACGCCAGCCTCTAAACCCCAAAGCCAGCCTCAGCCTCTAACCCCCAACGCCAGCCTCTAACCCCCAACGCCAGCCTCTAACCCCCAACGCCAGCCTCTAACCCCCAACGCCAGCCTCTAAACCCCAACGCCAGCCTCCAAACCCCAACGCCAGCATCTAAACCCCAACGCCAGCCTCTAACCCCCAACGCCAGCCTCTAAACCCCGCCAGCCTCTAAACCCCAACGCCAGCTTCTAAGCCCCAACGCCAGCCTTTAAGCCCCAACGCCAGGCGTGAAAGACCAACGCCAGGCTCTACAGCCCAACACCAGCCTCTAAACCCCAACGGCAGCCTCTAAACCCCAACGCCAGCCTCAGCCTCTAACCCCCAACGCCAGCCTCTAACCCCCAACGCCAGCCTCTAACCCCCAACGCCAGCCTCCAAAGCCCAACGCCAGCCTCCAAACCCCAACGCCAGCCTCCAAACCCCAACGCCAGCCTCCAAACCCCAACGCCAGCAGCTAAACCCCAGCGCCAGCCTCTAAACCCCAACGCCAGCCTCTAAACCCCAACGCCAGCCTCTAACCCCGAACGCCAGCCTCTAAACCCCAACGCCAGCCTCTAAACCTCAACGCCAGCCTCTAAACCCCAACGCCAGCCTCTAAACCCCAACGCCAGTCTCAGCCTCTGACCCCCAACGCCAGCCTCTAACCCCCAACGCCAGCCTTTAAGCCCCAACGCCAGGCGTGAAAGACCAACGCCAGGCTCTACAGCCCAACGCCAGCCTCTAAACCCCAACGGCAGCCTCTAAACCCCAACGCCAGCCTCAGCCTCTAACCCCCAACGCCAGCCTCTAACCCCCAACGCCAGCCTCTAACCCCCAACGCCAGCCTCCAAAGCCCAACGCCAGCCTCCAAACCCCAAACGCCAGCCTCCAAACCCCAACGCCAGCAGCTAAACCCCAGCGCCAGCCTCTAAACCCCAACGCCAGCCTCTAAACCCCAACGCCAGCCTCTAACCCCGAACGCCAGCCTCTAAACCCCAACGCCAGCCTCTAAACCCCCTCCAGCCTCTAAAGCCCAACGCCAGCAGCTAAACCCCAACGCCAGCAGCTAAACCCCAACGCCAGCCTCTAACCCCCAACGCCAGCCTCCAACCCCCAACGCCAGCCTCCAACCCCCAACGCCAGCCTCCAACCCCCAACGCCAGCCTCCAACCCCCAACGCCAGCCTCCAACCCCCAACGGCAGCCTCCAACCCCCAACGCCAGCCTCCAACCCCCAACGCCAGCCTCCAACCCCCAACGCCAGCCTCCAACCCCCAACGCCAGCCTCTAACCCCCAACGCCAGCCTCTAACCCCCAACGCCAGCCTCTAACCCCCAACGCCAGCCTCTAACCCCCAACGCCAGCCTCTAAATCCCAACTCCAGCCTCTAAACCCCGCCAGCCTCCAAAGCCCAACGCCAGCCTCTAAACCCCAACGGCAGCCTCTAAACCCCAACGCCAGCCTCAGCCTCTAACCCCCAACGCCAGCCTCTAACCCCCAACGCCAGCCTCTAACCCCCAACGCCAGCCTCTAAAGCCCAACGCCAGCCTCCAAACCCCAACGCCAGCCTCCAAACCCCAACGCCAGCCTCCAAACCCCAACGCCAGCAGCTAAACCCCAGCGCCAGCCTCTAAACCCCAACGCCAGCCTCTAAACCCCAACGCCAGCCTCTAACCCCGAACGCCAGCCTCTAAACCCCAACGCCAGCCTCTAAACCTCAACGCCAGCCTCTAAACCCCAACGCCAGCCTCTAAACCCCAACGCCAGTCTCAGCCTCTGACCCCCAACGCCAGCCTCTAACCCCCAACGCCAGCCTTTAAGCCCCAACGCCAGGCGTGAAAGACCAACGCCAGGCTCTACAGCCCAACGCCAGCCTCTAAACCCCAACGGCAGCCTCTAAACCCCAACGCCAGCCTCAGCCTCTAACCCCCAACGCCAGCCTCTAACCCCCAACGCCAGCCTCTAACCCCCAACGCCAGCCTCCAAAGCCCAACGCCAGCCTCCAAACCCCAACGCCAGCCTCCAAACCCCAACGCCAGCCTCCAAACCCCAACGCCAGCAGCTAAACCCCAGCGCCAGCCTCTAAACCCCAACGCCAGCCTCTAAACCCCAACGCCAGCCTCTAAACCCCAAATCCCAGCCTCTAAACCCCAAACGCCAGCCTCCATACCCCAACGCCAGCCTCCAAACCCCAACGCCAGCCTCCAAACCCCCAACGCCAGCAGCTAAACCCCAACGCCAGCCTCTAAACCCCAACGCCAGCCTCTAACCCCCAACGCCAGCCGCTAACCCCCAACGCCAGCCTCTAACCCCCAACGCCAGCCTCTAACCCCCAACGCCAGCCTCTAAACCCCAACGCCAGCCTCTAAACCCCAACGCCAGCCTCTAAACCCCAACTCCAGCCTCTAAAGCCCAACGCCAGCCTCTAAAGCCCAACGCCAGCCTCTAAAGCCCAACGCCAGCCTCTAAACCCCAACGCCAGCCTCTAAACCCCAACGCCAGCCTCTAAACCCCAACGCCAGCCTCTAACCCCCAACGCCAGCCTCTAACCCCCAGCCAGCCTCTAAACCCCAACGCCAGCCTCTATACCCCAACGCCAGCCTCTAAACCCCAAAGCCAGCCTCAGCCTCTAACCCCCAACGCCAGCCTCTAACCCCCAACGCCAGCCTCTAACCCCCAACGCCAGCCTCTAACCCCCAACGCCAGCCTCTAAACCCCAACGCCAGCCTCCAAACCCCAACGCCAGCATCTAAACCCCAACGCCAGCCTCTAACCCCCAACGCCAGCCTCTAAACCCCGCCAGCCTCTAAACCCCAACGCCAGCTTCTAAGCCCCAACGCCAGCCTTTAAGCCCCAACGCCAGGCGTGAAAGACCAACGCCAGGCTCTACAGCCCAACACCAGCCTCTAAACCCCAACGGCAGCCTCTAAACCCCAACGCCAGCCTCAGCCTCTAACCCCCAACGCCAGCCTCTAACCCCCAACGCCAGCCTCTAACCCCCAACGCCAGCCTCCAAAGCCCAACGCCAGCCTCCAAACCCCAACGCCAGCCTCCAAACCCCAACGCCAGCCTCCAAACCCCAACGCCAGCAGCTAAACCCCAGCGCCAGCCTCTAAACCCCAACGCCAGCCTCTAAACCCCAACGCCAGCCTCTAACCCCGAACGCCAGCCTCTAAACCCCAACGCCAGCCTCTAAACCTCAACGCCAGCCTCTAAACCCCAACGCCAGCCTCTAAACCCCAACGCCAGTCTCAGCCTCTGACCCCCAACGCCAGCCTCTAACCCCCAACGCCAGCCTTTAAGCCCCAACGCCAGGCGTGAAAGACCAACGCCAGGCTCTACAGCCCAACGCCAGCCTCTAAACCCCAACGGCAGCCTCTAAACCCCAACGCCAGCCTCAGCCTCTAACCCCCAACGCCAGCCTCTAACCCCCAACGCCAGCCTCTAACCCCCAACGCCAGCCTCCAAAGCCCAACGCCAGCCTCCAAACCCCAAACGCCAGCCTCCAAACCCCAACGCCAGCAGCTAAACCCCAGCGCCAGCCTCTAAACCCCAACGCCAGCCTCTAAACCCCAACGCCAGCCTCTAACCCCGAACGCCAGCCTCTAAACCCCAACGCCAGCCTCTAAACCCCCTCCAGCCTCTAAAGCCCAACGCCAGCAGCTAAACCCCAACGCCAGCAGCTAAACCCCAACGCCAGCCTCTAACCCCCAACGCCAGCCTCTAACCCCCAACGCCAGCCTCCAACCCCCAACGCCAGCCTCCAACCCCCAACGCCAGCCTCCAACCCCCAACGCCAGCCTCCAACCCCCAACGCCAGCCTCCAACCCCCAACGGCAGCCTCCAACCCCCAACGCCAGCCTCCAACCCCCAACGCCAGCCTCCAACCCCCAACGCCAGCCTCCAACCCCCAACGCCAGCCTCTAACCCCCAACGCCAGCCTCTAACCCCCAACGCCAGCCTCTAACCCCCAACGCCAGCCTCTAACCCCCAACGCCAGCCTCTAAATCCCAACTCCAGCCTCTAAACCCCGCCAGCCTCCAAAGCCCAACGCCAGCCTCTAAACCCCAACGGCAGCCTCTAAACCCCAACGCCAGCCTCAGCCTCTAACCCCCAACGCCAGCCTCTAACCCCCAACGCCAGCCTCTAACCCCCAACGCCAGCCTCCAAAGCCCAACGCCAGCCTCCAAACCCCAACGCCAGCCTCCAAACCCCAACGCCAGCCTCCAAACCCCAACGCCAGCAGCTAAACCCCAGCGCCAGCCTCTAAACCCCAACGCCAGCCTCTAAACCCCAACGCCAGCCTCTAACCCCGAACGCCAGCCTCTAAACCCCAACGCCAGCCTCTAAACCTCAACGCCAGCCTCTAAACCCCAACGCCAGCCTCTAAACCCCAACGCCAGTCTCAGCCTCTGACCCCCAACGCCAGCCTCTAACCCCCAACGCCAGCCTTTAAGCCCCAACGCCAGGCGTGAAAGACCAACGCCAGGCTCTACAGCCCAACGCCAGCCTCTAAACCCCAACGGCAGCCTCTAAACCCCAACGCCAGCCTCAGCCTCTAACCCCCAACGCCAGCCTCTAACCCCCAACGCCAGCCTCTAACCCCCAACGCCAGCCTCCAAAGCCCAACGCCAGCCTCCAAACCCCAACGCCAGCCTCCAAACCCCAACGCCAGCCTCCAAACCCCAACGCCAGCAGCTAAACCCCAGCGCCAGCCTCTAAACCCCAACGCCAGCCTCTAAACCCCAACGCCAGCCTCTAACCCCGAACGCCAGCCTCTAAACCCCAACGCCAGCCTCTAAACCTCAACGCCAGCCTCTAAACCCCAACGCCAGCCTCTAAACCCCAACGCCAGTCTTAGCCTCTGACCCCCAACGCCAGCCTCTAACCCCCAACGCCAGCCTCTAAACCCCCTCCAGCCTCTAAAGCCCAACGCCAGCAGCTAAACCCCAACGCCAGCAGCTAAACCCCAACGCCAGCCTCTAACCCCCAACGCCAGCCTCCAACCCCCAACGCCAGCCTCCAACCCCCAACGCCAGCCTCCAACCCCCAACGCCAGCCTCCAACCCCCAACGCCAGCCTCCAACCCCCAACGGCAGCCTCCAACCCCCAACGCCAGCCTCCAACCCCCAACGCCAGCCTCCAACCCCCAACGCCAGCCTCCAACCCCCAACGCCAGCCTCCAACCCCCAACGCCAGCCTCTAACCCCCAACGCCAGCCTCTAACCCCCAACGCCAGCCTCTAACCCCCAACGCCAGCCTCTAAATCCCAACTCCAGCCTCTAAACCCCGCCAGCCTCCAAAGCCCAACGCCAGCCTCTAAACCCCAACGCCAGCCTCTAAACCCCAACGCCAGCCTCTAAACCCCAACGCCAGCCTCTAACCCCCAACGCCAGCCTCTAACCCCCAACGCCAGCCTCTAACCCCCAACGCCAGCCTCTAAACCCCAACGCCAGCCTCTAAACCCCAACGCCAGCCTCTAAACCCCAACGCCAGCCTCTAAACCCCAACGCCAGCCTCTAAACCCCAACGCCAGCCTCTAAACCCCAACGCCAGCCTCAGCCTCTAACCCCCAACGCCAGCCTCTAACCCCCAACGCCAGCCTCTAACCCCAACGCCAGCCTCTAAACCGCAACGCCAGCCTCTAAACCGCAACGCCAGCCGCTAAACCCCAACGCCAGCAGCTAAACCCCAACGCCAGCCTCTAAACCCCAACGCCAGCTTCTAAGCCCCAACGCCAGCCTTTAAGCCCCAACGCCAGGCTCTACAGCCCAACGCCAGCCTCAAAACCCCAACGGCAGCCTCTAAACCCCAACGCCAGCCTCAGCCTCTAACCCCCAACGCCAGCCTCTAACCCCCAACGCCAGCCTCTAACCCCCAACGCCAGCCTCTAACCCCCAACTCCAGCCTCTAAACCCCAACGCCAGCCTCTAGCCCAACGCCAGCCTCCAAACCCCAACGCCAGCCTCCAAACCCCAACGCCAGCCTCTAAACCCCAACGCCAGCCTCTAAACCCCAAAGCCAGCCTCCAAACACAACGCCAGCCTCAAACCCCAACGACAGCCTCTAAACCACAAAGGCAGCCTCTAAACCCCAACGCCAGCCTCTATACCCCAACGCCAGCCTCTAAACCCCAACGCCAGCCTCTAAACCCCAACGCCAGCCTCTAAACCCCAACGCCAGCCTCTAAACCCCAACGCCAGCCTCTAAACCCCAACGCCAGCCTCTAAACCCCAACGCCAGCCTCTAAACCCCAACGCCAGCCTCTAAACCCCAACGCCAGCCTCTAAACCCCAACGCCAGCCTCTAAACCCCAACGCCAGCTTCTAAGCCCCAACGCCAGCTTCTAAGCCCCAACGCCAGCTTCTAAGCCCCAACGCCAGCCTTTAAGCCCCAACGCCAGGCGTGAAAGACCAACGCCAGGCTCTACAGCCCAACGCCAGCCTCTAACCCCAACGCCAGCCTCTAAACCCCAACGCCAGCCGCAGCCTCTAACACCCAACGCCAGCCTCTAACCCCCAACGCCAGCCTCTAAAGCCCAACGCCAGCCTCTAAACCCCAACGCCACCCTGTAAAGCCCGCCAGCCTCTAAACCCCAACGCCAGCCTCTAAACCCCAACGTCAGGCATGAAAGACCAACGCCAGCCTCTAAACCCCAACGCCAGCAGCTAAACCCCAACGCCAGCAGCTAAACCCCAACGCCAGCAGCTAAACCCCAACGCCAGCAGCTAAACCCCAACGCCAGCAGCTAAACCCCAACGCCAGCCTCTAAACCCCAACGCCAACCTCTAAACCCCAACGCCAGCCTCTCAACCCCAACCCCAGGCGTGAAAGACCGCCAGCCCCTAAACCCCAACGCCAGCCCCTAAACCCCAACGCCAGCCTCTAAACCCCAACGCCAGCCTCTAAACCCCAACTCCAGTCTCTAAACCCCAACGCCACCCTCTAAAGCCCAACGCCAGCCTCCATACCCCAACGCCAGCCTCCAAACCCCAACGCCAGCCTCCAAACCCCCAACGCCAGCAGCTAAACCCCAACGCCAGCCTCTAAACCCTAACGCCAGCCTCTAACCCCCAACGCCAGCTGCTAACCCCCAACGCCAGCCTCTAACCCCCAACGCCAGCCTCTAACCCCCAACGCCAGCCTCTAACCCCCAACGCCAGCCTCTAACCCCCAACGCCAGCCTCTAACCCCCAACGCCAGCCTCTAAACCCCAACGCCAGCCTCTAAACCCCAACGCCAGCCTTTAAGCCCCAATGCCAGGCGTGAAAGACCAACGCCAGGCTCTACAGCCCAACGCCAGCCTCTCAACCCCAACGGCAGCCTCTAAACCCCAACGCCAGCCTCAGCCTCTAACCCCCAACGCCAGCCTCTAACCCCCAACGCCAGCCTCTAAACCCCAACGCCAGCCTCTAAACCCCAACGCCAGCCTCTAAAGCCCAACGCCAGCCTCTAAACCCCAACGCCAGCCTCCAAACCCCAACGCCAGCAGCTAAACCCCAACGCCAGCCTCTAACCCCCAACGCCAGCCTCTAACCCCCAACGCCAGCCTCTAACCCCCAACGCCAGCCTCTAAACCTCAACGCCAGCCTCTAAAGCCCAACGCCAGCCTCCAACCCCCAACGCCAGCCTCCAACCCCCAACGCCAGCCTCCAACCCCCAACGCCAGCCTCCAACCCCCAACGCCAGCCTCCAACCCCCAACGCCAGCCTCCAACCCCCAACGCCAGCCTCCAACCCCCAACGCCAGCCTCCAACCCCCAACGCCAGCCTCTAAAGCCCAACGCCAGCCTCTAACCCCCAACGCCAGCAGCTAAACCCCAACGCCAGCCTCTAAACCCCAACGCCAGCCTCTAAACCCCAACGCCAGCCTCTAACCCCCAACGCCAGCCACTAAACCCCAACGCCAGCCACTAAACCTCAACGCCAGCCTCTAAACCCCAACGCCAGCCTCGAAACCCCAACGCCAGTCTCAGCCTCTAACCCCCAACGCCAGCCTCTAACGCCCAACGCCAGCCTCTAAACCCCCTCCAGCCTCTAAACCCCAACGCCAGCCTCTAAAGCCCAACGCCAGCCTCCAAAGCCCGCCAGCCTCTGAACCCCAACGCCAGCCTCTAACCCCCAACGCCAGCCTCTAACCCCCAACGCCAGCCTCTAACCCCCAACGCCAGCAGCTAAACCCCGACGCCAGCCTCTAAACCCCGACGCCAGCAGCTAAACCCCAACGCCAGCCTCTAAACCCCAACGCCAGCCTCTAAACCCCAACGCCAGCCTCTAAACCCCAACGCCAGCTGCAAATCCCCAACGCCAGCCTCTAAACCCCAACGCCAGCCTCTAAACCCCAACGCCAGCCTCTAAACCCCAACGCCAGCCTCTAAACCCCAACGCCAGCCTCAGCCTCTAACCCCCAACGCCAGCCTCTAAACCCCAACGCCAGTCTCTAAACCCCAACGCCAGCCTCAGCCTCTAACCGCCAACGCCAGCCTCTAACCCCCAACGCCAGCCTCCAATCCCCAACGCCAGCCTCTAAACCCCAACGCCAGCCTCTAAACCCCAACGCCAGCAGCTAAACCCCAACGCCAGCCTCTAACCCCCAACGCCAGCCTCTAACCCACAACGCCAGCCTCTAACCCCCAACGCCAGCCTCTAACCCCCAACGCCAGCCTCTAACCCCCAACGCCAGCCTCCAAAACCCCAACGCCAGCAGCTAAACCCCAACGCCAGCCTCTAAACCCCAACGCCAGCTTCTAAGCCCCAACGCCAACCATTAAGCCCCAACGCCAGGCGTGAAAGACCAACGCCAGGCGTGAAAGACCAACGCCAGCCTCTAAACCCCAACGGCAGCCTCTAAACCCCAACGCCAGCCTCAGCCTCTAACCCCCAACGCCAGCCTCTGACCCCCAACGCCAGCCTCTAAACCCCAACGCCAGCCTCTAAACCCCAACGCCAGCCTCTAAACCCCAACGCCAGCCTCAAAACCCCAACGCCAGCCTCTAAAGCCCAACGCCAGCCTCTAACCCCCAACGCCAGCAGCTAAACCCCAACGCCAGCCTCTAAACCCCAACGCCAGCCTCTAAACCCCAACGCCAGCCTCTAACCCACAACGCCAGCCACTAAACCCCAACGCCAGCCACTAAACCTCAACGCCAGCCTCTAAACCCCAACGCCAGCCTCGAAACCCCAACGCCAGCCTCAGCCTCTGACCCCCAACGCCAGCCTCTAACCCCCAACGCCAGCCTCTAAACCCCCTCCAGCCTCTAAAGCCCAACGCCAGCCTCTAAACCCCAACGACAGCCTCTAAACCACAAAGGCAGCCTCTAAACCCCAACGCCAGCCTCTATACCCCAACGCCAGCCAATAAACCCCAACGCCAGCCTCTAAACCCCAACGCCAGCCTCTAAACCCCAACGCCAGCTTCTAAGCCCCAACGCCAGGCGTGAAAGACCAACGCCAGGCTCTGCAGCCCAACGCCAGCCTCTAAACCCCAACGCCAGCCTCTAAACCCCAACGCCAGCCTCAGCCTCTAACACCCAACGCCAGCCTCTAACCCCCAACGCCAGCCTCTAAACCCCAACGCCAGCCTCTAAACCCCAACGCCAGCTGCAAATCCCCAACGCCTGCCTCTAAACCCCAACGCCAGCCTCTGAACCCCAACGTCAGCCCCTGAACCCCAACGTCAGCCCCTGAACCCCAACGTCAGCCCCTGAACCCCAACATCAGCCCCTGAACCCCAACATCAGCCCCTGAACCCCAACGTCAGCCCCTGAACCCCAACGCCAGCCTTTAAACCCCAACGTCAGGCATGAAAGACCAACGCCAGCCTCTAAACCCCAACGCCAGCAGCTAAACCCCAACGCCAGCAGGTAAACCCCAACGCCAGCCTCTAAACCCCAACGCCAACCTCTAAACCCCAACGCCAGCCTCTCAACCCCAACCCCAGGCGTGAAAGACCGCCAGCCCCTAAACCCCAACGCCAGCCCCTAAACCCCAACGCCAGCCTCTAAACCCCGCCAGCCTCTAAACCCCAACGCCAGCAGCTAAACCCCAAATCCCAGCCTCTAAACCCCAAATCCCAGCCTCTAAACCCCAAACGCCAGCCTCTATACCCCAACGCCAGCCTCAGCCTCTAACCCCCAACGCCAGCCTCTAACCCCCAACGCCAGCCTCTAAACCCCAACGCCAGCCTCTAAACCCCAACGCCAGCCTCAGCCTCTAACCCCCAACGCCAGCCTCCAATCCCCAACGCCAGCCTCTAACCCCCAACGCCAGCAGCTAAACCCCAACGCCAGCCTCTAACCCCCAACGCCAGCCTCTAACCCTCAACGCCAGCCTCTAACCCCCAACGCCAGCCTCTAACCCCCAACGCCAGCCTCTAAACCCCAACGCCAGCAGCTAAACCCCGCCAGCCTCTAAACCCCAACGCCAGCAGCTAAACCCCAACGCCAGCCTCTAAACCCCAACGCCAGCCTCTAAACCCCAACGCCAGCTTCTAAGCCCCAACGCCAGCCTTTAAGCCCCAACGCCAGGCGTGAAAGACCAACGCCAGGCTCTACAGCCCAACGCCAGCCTCTAAACCCCAACGGCAGCCTCTAAACCCCAACGCCAGCCTCAGCCTCCAACCCCCAACGCCAGCCTCTAACCCCCAACGCCAGCCTCTAACCCCCAACGCCAGCCTCTAACCCCCAACGCCAGCCTCTAAAGCCCAACGCCAGCCTCCAAACCCCAACGCCAGCCTCCAAACCCCAACGCCAGCAGCTAAACCCCAACGCCAGCCTCTAACCCCCAACGCCAGCCTCTAACCCCCAACGCCAGCCTCTAAACCCCAACGCCAGCCTCTAAACCTCAACGCCAGCCTCTAAACCCCAACGCCAGCCTCTAAACCCCAACGCCAGTCTCAGCCTCTGACCCCCAACGCCAGCCTCTAACCCCCAACGCCAGCCTCTAAACCCCCTCCAGCCTCTAAAGCCCAACGCCAGCAGCTAAACCCCAACGCCAGCAGCTAAACCCCCAACGCCAGCCTCCAACCCCCAACGCCAGCCTCCAACCCCCAACGCCAGCCTCCAACCCCCAACGCCAGCCTCCAACCCCCAACGCCAGCCTCCAACCCCCAACCCCTAACGCCAGCCTCGAACCCCCAACGCCAGCCTCTAACCCCCAACGCCAGCCTCTAACCCCCAACGCCAGCCTCTAAACCCCGCCAGCCTCCAAAGCCCAACGCCAGCCTCCAAACCCCAACGCCAGCCTCCAAACCCCAACGCCAGCCTCCAAACCCCAACGCCAGCCTCCAAACCCCAACGCCAGCCTCTAACCCCCAACGCCAGCCTCTAACCCCCAACGCCAGCCTCTAAACCCCAACGCCAGCCTCTAAACCCCAACGCCAGCCTCTAAACCCCAACGCCAGCCTCTAAACCCCAACGCCAGCCTCTAAACCCCAACGCCAGCCTCTAAACCCCAACGCCAGCCTCTAAACCCCAACGCCAGCCTCTAAACCCCAACGCCAGCCTCTAAACCCCAACGCCAGCCTCAGCCTCTAACCCCCAACGCCAGCCTCTAACCCCCAACGCCAGCCTCTAACCCCAACGCCAGCCTCTAAACCGCAACGCCAGCCTCTAAACCGCAACGCCAGCCTCTAAACCCCAACGTCAGCAGCTAAACCCCAAACGCCAGCCTCTATACCCCAACGCCAGCCTCAGCCTCTAACCCCCAACGCCAGCCTCTAACCCCCAACGCCAGCCTCTAAACCCCAACGCCAGCCTCTAAACCCCAACGCCAGCCTCAGCCTCTAACCCCCAACGCCAGCCTCCAATCCCCAACGCCAGCCTCTAACCCCCAACGCCAGCAGCTAAACCCCAACGCCAGCCTCTAACCCCCAACGCCAGCCTCTAACCCCCAACGCCAGCCTCTAACCCCCAACGCCAGCCTCTAACCCCCAACGCCAGCCTCTAAACCCCAACGCCAGCAGCTAAACCCCGCCAGCCTCTAAACCCCAACGCCAGCAGCTAAACCCCAACGCCAGCCTCTAAACCCCAACGCCAGCCTCTAAACCCCAACGCCAGCTTCTAAGCCCCAACGCCAGCCTTTAAGCCCCAACGCCAGGCGTGAAAGACCAACGCCAGGCTCTACAGCCCAACGCCAGCCTCTAAACCCCAACGGCAGCCTCTAAACCCCAACGCCAGCCTCAGCCTCCAACCCCCAACGCCAGCCTCTAACCCCCAACGCCAGCCTCTAACCCCCAACGCCAGCCTCTAACCCCCAACGCCAGCCTCTAAAGCCCAACGCCAGCCTCCAAACCCCAACGCCAGCCTCCAAACCCCAACGCCAGCAGCTAAACCCCAACGCCAGCCTCTAACCCCCAACGCCAGCCTCTAACCCCCAACGCCAGCCTCTAAACCCCAACGCCAGCCTCTAAACCTCAACGCCAGCCTCTAAACCCCAACGCCAGCCTCTAAACCCCAACGCCAGTCTCAGCCTCTGACCCCCAACGCCAGCCTCTAACCCCCAACGCCAGCCTCTAAACCCCCTCCAGCCTCTAAAGCCCAACGCCAGCAGCTAAACCCCAACGCCAGCAGCTAAACCCCAACGCCAGCCTCCAACCCCCAACGCCAGCCTCCAACCCCCAACGCCAGCCTCCAACCCCCAACGCCAGACTCCAACCCCCAACGCCAGCCTCCAACCCCCAACGCCAGCCTCCAACCCCCAACCCCTAACGCCAGCCTCGAACCCCCAACGCCAGCCTCTAACCCCCAACGCCAGCCTCTAACCCCCAACGCCAGCCTCTAAACCCCGCCAGCCTCCAAAGCCCAACGCCAGCCTCCAAACCCCAACGCCAGCCTCCAAACCCCAACGCCAGCCTCCAAACCCCAACGCCAGCCTCCAAACCCCAACGCCAGCCTCTAACCCCCAACGCCAGCCTCTAACCCCCAACGCCAGCCTCTAACCCCCAACGCCAGCCTCTAAACCCCAACGCCAGCCTCTAAACCCCAACGCCAGCCTCTAAACCCCAACGCCAGCCTCTAAACCCCAACGCCAGCCTCTAAACCCCAACGCCAGCCTCTAAACCCCAACGCCAGCCTCTAAACCCCAACGCCAGCCTCTAAACCCCAACGCCAGCCTCAGCCTCTAACCCCCAACGCCAGCCTCTAACCCCCAACGCCAGCCTCTAACCCCAACGCCAGCCTCTAAACCGCAACGCCAGCCTGTAAACCGCAACGCCAGCCTCTAAACCCCAACGTCAGCAGCTAAACCCCAACGCCAGCCTCTAAGCCCCAATGCCAGCCTCTAAGCCCCAACGCCAGCCTTTAAGCCCCAACGCCAGGCGTGAAAGACCAACGCCAGGCTCTACAGCCCAACGCCAGCCTCAAAACCCCAACGGCAGCCTCTAAACCCCAACGCCAGCCTCAGCCTCTAACCCCCAACGCCAGCCTCTAACCCCCAACGCCAGCCTCTAAACCCCAACGCCAGCCTCTAAAGCCCAACGCCAGCCTCCAAAGCCCAACGCCAGCCTCCAAACCCCAACGCCAGCCTCCAAACCCCAACGCCAGCCTCTAAACCCCAACGCCAGCCTCTAAACCCCAACGCCACCCTCTAAACCCCAACGCCAGCCTCAGCCTCTAACCCCCAACGCCAGCCACTAACCCCCAACGCCAGCCTCTAACCCCAACGCCAGCCTCTAAACCGCAACGCCAGCCTCTAAACCGCAACACCAGCCTCTAAACCCCAACGCCAGCAGCTAAACCCCAACGCCAGCCTCTAAACCCCAACGCCAGCCTCTGAGCCCCAACGCCAGCCGTGAAAGACCAACGCCAGCCGTGAAAGACCAACGCCAGCCTCTAAACCCCAACGCCAGCCTCTGAACCCCAACGTCAGCCCCTGAACCCCAACGTCAGCCCCTGAACCCCAACGTCAGCCCCTGAACCCCAACATCAGCCCCTGAACCCCAACATCAGCCCCTGAACCCCAACGTCAGCCCCTGAACCCCAACGTCAGCCCCTGAACCCCAACGCCAGCCTTTAAACCCCAACGTCAGGCATGAAAGACCAACGCCAGCCTCTAAACCCCTACGCCAGCAGCTAAACCCCAACGCCAGCAGGTAAACCCCAACGCCAGCCTCTAAACCCCAACGCCAACCTCTAAACCCCAACGCCAGCCTCTCAACCCCAACCCCAGGCGTGAAAGACCGCCAGCCCCTAAACCCCAACGCCAGCCCCTAAACCCCAACGCCAGCCTCTAAACCCCGCCAGCCTCTAAACCCCAACGCCAGCAGCTAAACCCCAAATCCCAGCCTCTAAACCCCAAATCCCAGCCTCTAAACCCCAAACGCCAGCCTCTATACCCCAACGCCAGCCTCAGCCTCTAACCCCCAACGCCAGCCTCTAAACCCCAACGCCAGCCTCTAAACCCCAACGCCAGCCTCTAAAGATATGTGAAGAGAAAGAGATTAGTTAAAACAAATGTAGGTCCTTTGCAGTCAGAAACAGGTGAGTTGATCATGGGGAACAAGGATATGGCGGACCAATTGAATAACTACTTTGGTTCCGTCTTCACTAAGGAAGACATAAATAACCTGCCGGAAATAGCAGGGGACCGAAGGTCAAAGGAGTACTTGAGTGAAATCCAGGTTAGTCGGGAAGTGGTGTTGGGTAAATTAAATGGATTAAAGGCCGATAAATCCCCAGGGCCAGATAGGCTGCATCCCAGAGTACTTAAGGAAGTAGCTCCGGAAATAGTGGATGCATTAGTGATAATCTTTCAAAACTCTTTAGATTCTGGAGTAGTTCCTGAGGATTGGCGGGTAGCAAACGTAACCCCTCTTTTTAAGAAGGGGGGGAGAGAGAAAACGGGGAATTACAGACCAGTTAGTCTAACATCGGTAGTGGGGAAACTGCTAGAGTCAGTTATTAAAGATGGGATAGCAGCACATTTGGAAAGTGGTGAAATCATTGGACAAAGTCAGCATGGATTTACGAAAGGTAAATCATGTCTGACGAATCTTGTGGAATTTTTCGAGGATGTAACTAGTAGCGTGGATGGGGGAGAACCAGTGGATGTGCTGTATCTGGACTTCCAGAAGGCTTTCGACAAGGTCCCACATAAGCGATTAGTATATAAACTTAAAGCATATGGCATTGGGGGTTCAGTATTGATGTGGATAGAGAACTGGCTGGCAAACAGGAAGCAAAGAGTAGGAGTTAACGGGTTGTTTTCACAATGGCAGGTAGTGACTAGTGGGGTACCGCAAGGCTCAGTGCTGGGACCCCAGCTATTTACAATATACATAAATGATCTGGATGAGGGAATTGAAGGCAATATCTCCAAGTTTGCGGATGACACTAAGCTGGGGGGCAGTGTTAGCTGTGAGGAGGATGCTAGGAGAATGCAATGTGACTTGGATAGGCTGGGTGAGTGGGCAAATGTTTGGCAGATGCAGTATAATGTGGATAAATGTGAGGTTATCCACTTTGGTGGCAAAAATAGGAAAACCGACTACTATCTAAATGGTGGCCGATTAGGAAAAGGGGAGATGCAGCGCGACCTGGGTGTCATGGTACACCAGTCATTGAAAGTAGGCATGCAGGTACAGCAGGCAGTGAAGAAAGCCAATGGTATGTTAGCTTTCATAGCAAAAGGATTTGAGTATAGGAGCAGGGAGGTTCTACTTCAGTTGTATAGGGTCTTGGTGAGGCCACACCTGGAGTATTGCGTACAGTTCTGGTCTCCAAATCTGAGGAAGGACATTATTGCCATAGAGGGAGTGCAGCGAAGCTTCACCAGACTGATTCCTGGGATGTCAGGACTGTCTTATGAACAAAGACTGCATAGACTCGGTTTATACTCTCTAGAATTTAGGAGATTGAGAGGGGATCTTATAGAAACTTACAAGATTCTTAAGGGGTTGGACAGGCTAGATGCAGGAAGATTGTTCCCGATGTTGGGGAGGTCCAGGACAAGGGGTCACAGCTTAAGGATAAGGGGGAAATCCTTTAGGACCGAGATGAGAAGGAATTTTTTCACACAGAGAGTGGTGTGTCTCTGGAACTCTCTGCCACAGAGGGTAGTTGAGGCCAGTTCATTGGCTATATTTAAGAGGGAGTTAGATGTGGCCCTTGTGGCTAAGGGGATCAGAGGGTATGGAGAGAAGGCAGGTACGGGATACTGAGTTGGATGATCAGCCATGATCATATTGAATGGCGGTGCAGGCTCGAAGGGCCGAATGGCCTACTCCTGCACCTAATTTCTATGTTTCTATGTTTCTATGTAAACCCCAACGCCAGCCTCAGCCTCTAACCCCCAACGCCAGCCTCCAATCCCCAACGCCAGCCTCTAACCCCCAACGCCAGCAGCTAAACCCCAACGCCAGCCTCTAACCCCCAACGCCAGCCTCTAACCCTCAACGCCAGCCTCTAACCCCCAACGCCAGCCTCTAACCCCCAACGCCAGCCTCTAACCCCCAACGCCAGCAGCTAAACCCCAACGCCAGCCTCTAAACCCCAACGCCAGCAACTAAACCCCAACGCCAGCCTCTAAACCCCAACGCCAGCCTCTAAACCCCAACGCCAGCTTCTAAGCCCCAACGCCAGCCTTTAAGCCCCAACGCCAGGCGTGAAAGACCAACGCCAGGCTCTACAGCCCAACGCCAGCCTCTAAACCCCAACGGCAGCCTCTAAACCCCAACGCCAGCCTCAGCCTCCAACCCCCAACGCCAGCCTCTAACCCCCAACGCCAGCCTCTAACCCCCAACGCCAGCCTCTAACCCCCAACGCCAGCCTCTAAAGCCCAACGCCAGCCTCCAAACCCCAACGCCAGCCTCCAAACCCCAACGCCAGCAGCTAAACCCCAACGCCAGCCTCTAAACCCCAACGCCAGCCTCTAACCCCCAACGCCAGCCTCTAAACCCCAACGCCAGCCTCTAAACCTCAACGCCAGCCTCTAAACCCCAACGCCAGCCTCTAAACCCCAACGCCAGTCTCAGCCTCTGACCCCCAACGCCAGCCTCTAAACCCCCTCCAGCCTCTAAAGCCCAACGCCAGCAGCTAAACCCCAACGCCAGCAGCTAAACCCCAACGCCAGCCTCCAACCCCCAACGCCAGCCTCCAACCCCCAACGCCAGCCTCCAACCCCCAACGCCAGCCTCCAACCCCCAACACCAGCCTCCAACCCCCAATGCCAGCCTCCAACCCCCAACGCCAGCCTCCAACCCCCAACCCCTAACGCCAGCCTCTAACCCCCAACGCCAGCCTCTAACCCCCAACGCCAGCCTCTAACCCCCAACGCCAGCCTCTAAACCCCGCCAGCCTCCAAAGCCCAACGCCAGCCTCCAAACCCCAACGCCAGCCTCCAAACCCCAACGCCAGCCTCTAACCCCCAACGCCAGCCTCTAACCCCCAACGCCAGCCTCTAACCCCCAACGCCAGCCTCTAAACCCCAACGCCAGCCTCTAAACCCCAACGCCAGCCTCTAAACCCCAACGCCAGCCTCTAAACCCCAACGCCAGCCTCTAAACCCCAACGCCAGCCTCTAAACCCCAACGCCAGCCTCTAAACCCCAACGCCAGCCTCTAAACCCCAACGCCAGCCTCTAAACCCCAACGCCAGCCTCTAAACCCCAACGCCAGCCTGTAAACCCCAACGCCAGCCTCTGAACCCCAACGCCAGCCCCTGAACCCCAACGACAGCCCCTGAACCCCAACGACAGCCCCTGAACCCCAACGACAGCCCCTGAACCCCAACGTCAGCCCCTGAACCCCAACGCCAGACGTTAAAACTCAAAGCCAGCCGCTAACCCCAACGGCAGCTGCTCTACCCCGCCAGCCTCCAAACACAACGCCAGCCTCTAAACCCCAACGACAGCCTCTAAACCACAAAGGCAGCCTCTAAACCCCAACGCCAGCCTCTAAACCCCAACGCCAGCCTCTATACCCCAACGCCAGCCTCTAAACCCCAACGCCAGCCTCTAAACCCCAACGCCAGCCTCTAAACCCCAACGCCAGCCTCTAAACCCCAACGCCAGCCTCTAAACCCCAACGCCAGCCTCTAAACCCCAACGCCAGCCTCTAAACCCCAACGCCAGCCTCTAAACCCCAACGCCAGCCTCTAAACCCCAACGCCAGCTTCTAAGCCCCAACACCAGCCTTTAAGCTCCAACGCCAGGCGTGAAAGACCAACGCCAGGCTCTACAGCCCAACGCCAGCCTCTGAACCCCAACGCCAGCCTCTAAACCCCAACGCCAGCCTCTAAACCCCAACGCCAGCCTCTAAACCCCAACGCCAGCCTCTAAAGCCCAACGCCAGCCTCTAAAGCCCAACGCCAGCCTCTAACCCCCAACGCCAGCCTCTAACCCCCAACGCCAGCCTCTAAACCCCAACGCCAGCCTCTAAACCCCAACGCCAGCCTCTAAACCCCAACGCCAGCCTCTAAACCCCAACGCCAGCAGCTAAACCCCAACGCCAGCAGGTAAACCCCAACGCCAGCCTCTAAACCCCAACGCCAGCCTCTAAACCCCAACGCCAGCCTCTCAACCCCAACCCCAGGCGTGAAAGACCGCCAGCCCCTAAACCCCAACGCCAGCCTCTAAACCCCAACGCCAGCCTCTCAACCCCAACCCCAGGCGTGAAAGACCGCCAGCCCCTAAACCCCAACGCCAGCCCGTAAACCCCAACGCCAGCCCCTAAACCCCAACGCCAGCCTCTAAACCCCCTCGCCAGCCTCTAAACCCCCTCGCCAGCCTCTAAACCCCAACGCCAGCAGCTAAACTCCAACGCCAGACTCTAAATCCCAACGCCAGTCTCTAAACCCCAACGCCAGCCTCTAAACCCCAACGCCAGCCTCTAAACCCCAACGCCAGCCTCAGCCTCTGACCGCCAACGCCAGCCTCTAACCCCCAACGCCAGCCTCCAATCCCCAACGCCAGCCTCTAAACCCCAACGCCAGCCTCTAACCCCCAACGCCAGCTGCTAACCCCCAACGCCAGCCTCTAACCCCCAACGCCAGCCTCTAACCCCCAACGCCAGCCTCTAACCCCCAACGCCAGCCTCTAAACCCCAACGCCAGCCTCTAAACCCCAACGCCAGCAGCTAAACCCGAACGCCAGCCTCTAAACCCCAACGCCAGCCTCTAAACTCCAACGCCAGCTTCTAAGCCCCAACGCCAGCCTTTAAGCCCCAACGCCAGGCTCTACAGCCCAACGCCAGGCTCTACAGCCCGCCAGCCTCTAAACCCCAACGGCAGCCTCTAAACCCCAACGCCAGCCTCGAAACCCCAACGCCAGTCTCAGCCTTTGACCCCCAACGCCAGCCTCTCACCCCCAACGCCAGCCTCTAAACCCCCTCCAGCCTCTAAAGCCCAACGCCAGCCTCTAAAGCCCAACGCCAGCCTCTAAAGCCCAACGCCAGCCTCTAAACCCCAACGCCAGCCTCTAAACCCCAACGCCAACCTCTAAACCCCAACGCCAGCCTCTAAACCCCAACGCCAGCTTCTAAGCCCCAACGCCAGCTTCTAAGCCCCAACACCAGCCTTTAAGCCCCAACGCCAGGCGTGAAAGACCAACGCCAGGCTCCACAGCCCAACGCCAGCCTCTAAACCCCAACGCCAGCCTCTGAACCCCAACGCCAGCCGCAGCCTCTAACACCCAATGCCAGCCTCTAACCCCCAACGCCAGCCTCTAAAGCCCAACGCCAGCCTCTAAAGCCCAACGCCAGCCTCTAAAGCCCGCCAGCCCCTAAACCCCAACGCCAGCCTCTAACCCCCAACGCCAGCCTCTAAACCCCAACGCCAGCCTCTAAACCACAACGCCAGCTGCTAAACCCCAACGCCTGCCTCTAAACCCCAACGCCTGCCTCTAAACCCCAACGCCAGCAGCTAAACCCCAACGCCAGCAGCTAAACCCCAACGCCAGCAGCTAAACCCCAACGCCAGCCTCTAAACCCCAACGCCAACCTCTAAACCCCAACACCAGCCTCTCAACCCCAACCCCAGGCGTGAAAGACCGCCAGCCCCTAAACCGCAACGCCAGCCCCTAAACCCCAACGCCAGCCTCTAAACCCCAACGCCAGCCTCCAAACCCCCTCCAGTCTCTAAACCCCAACGCCACCCTCTAAAGCCCAACGCCAGCCTCTAAACCCCCTCGCCAGCCTCTAAACCCCAACGCCAGCAGCTAAACTCCAACGCCAGCCTCTAAACCCCAACGCCAGCCTCTAAACCCCAACGCCAGCCTCTAAACCCCAACGCCAGCCTCTAAAGCCCAACGCCAGCCTCTAACCCCCAACGCCAGCCTCTAAACCCCAACGCCAGCCTCTAAACCCCAACGCCAGCCTCTAAACCCCAACGCCAGCCTCTAAACCCCAACGCCAGCCTCTAAACCCCAACGCCAGCCTCTGAACCCCAACGCCTGCCTCTGAACCCCAACGCCATCCTCTGAACCCCAACGCCATCCTCTAAACCCCAACGCCAGCCCCTGAACCCCAACGTCAGCCCCTGAACCCCAACGTCAGCCCCTGAACCCCAACGTCAGCCCCTGAACCCCAACGTCAGCCCCTGAACCCCAACGTCAGCCCCTGAACCCCAACGTCAGCCCCTGAACCCCAACGTCAGCCCCTGAACCCCAACGTCAGCCCCTGAACCCCAACGTCAGCCCCTGAACCCCAACGTCAGCCCCTGAACCCCAACGTCAGCCCCTGAACCCCAACGCCAGCCTTTAAACCCCAACGTCAGGCATGAAAGACCAACGCCAGCCTCTAAACCCCAACGCCAGCAGCTAAACCCCAACACCAGCAGGTAAACCCCAACGCCAGCCTCTAAACCCCAACGCCAGCCTCTCAACCCCAACCCCAGGCGTGAAAGACCGCCAGCCCCTAAACCCCAACGCCAGCCTCTAAACCCCAACGCCAGCCTCTAAACCCCAACGCCAGCCTCTCAACCCCAACCCCAGGCGTGAAAGACCGCCAGCCCCTAAACCCCAACGCCAGCCCGTAAACCCCAACGCCAGCCCGTAAACCCCAACGCCAGCCCCTAAACCCCAACGCCAGCCTCTAAACCCCCTCGCCAGCCTCTAAACCCCCTCGCCAGCCTCTAAACCCCAACGCCAGCAGCTAAACTCCAACGCCAGACTCTAAACCCCAACGCCAGTCTCTAAACCCCAACGCCAGCCTCTAAACCCCAACGCCAGCCTCTAAACCCCAACGCCAGCCTCTAAACCCCAACGCCAGCCTCAGCCTCTAACCGCCAACGCCAGCCTCTAACCCCCAACGCCAGCCTCCAATCCCCAACGCCAGCCTCTAAACCCCAACGCCAGCCTCTAAACCCCAACGCCAGCCGCTAACCCCCAACGCCAGCCGCTAACCCCCAACGCCAGCCTCTAACCCCCAACGCCAGCCTCTAACCCCCAACGCCAGCCTCTAACCCCCAACGCCAGCCTCTAAACCCCAACGCCAGCCTCTAAACCCCAACGCCAGCCTCTAAACCCCAACGCCAGCCTCTAAACCCCAACGCCAGCCTCTAAACCCCAACGCCAGCCTCTAAACCCCAACGCCAGCCTCTAAACTCCAACGCCAGCTTCTAAGCCCCAACGCCAGCCTTTAAGCCCCAACGCCAGGCGTGAAAGACCAACGCCAGGCTCTACAGCCCAACGCCAGCCTCTAAACCCCAACGGCAGCCTCTAAACCCCAACGCCAGCCTCGAAACCCCAACGCCAGTCTCAGCCTCTGACCCCCAACGCCAGCCTCTAACCCCCAACGCCAGCCTCTAAACCCCCTCCAGCCTCTAAAGCCCAACGCCACCCTCTAAACCCCAACGACAGCCTCTAAACCACAAAGGCAGCCTCTAAACCCCAACGCCAGCCTCTATACCCCAACGCCAGCCAATAAACCCCAACGCCAGCCTCTAAACCCCGACGCCAGCCTCCAAACCCCAACGCCAGCCTCCAAACCCCAACGCCAGCCTCTAAACCCCAACGCCAGCCCCTGAACCCCAACGACAGCCCCTGAACCCCAACGTCAGCCCCTGAACCCCAACGCCAGACGTTAAAACTCAAAGCCAGCCGCTAACTCCAACGGCAGCTGCTATACCCCAACGCCAGCCTCCAAACCCCAACGCCAGCCTCCAAACCCCAACGACAGCCTCTAAACCACAAAGGCAGCCTCTAAACCCCAACGCCAGCCTCTATACCCCAACGCCAGCCAATAAACCCCAACGCCAGCCAATAAACCCCAACGCCAGCCTCTAAACCCCAACGCCAGCCTCTAAACCCCAACGCCAGCCTCTAAACCCCAACGCCAGCCTCTAAACCCCAACGCCAGCCTCTAAACCCCAACGCCAGCCTCTAAACCCCAACGCCAGCCTCTAAACCCCAACGCCAGCCTCTAAACCCCAACGCCAGCCTCTAAACCCCAACGCCAGCCTCTAAACCCCAACGCCAGCCTCTAAACCCCAACGCCAGCCTCTAAACCCCAACGCCAGCCTCTAAACCCCAACGCCAGCCTCTAAACCCCAACGCCAGCCTCTAAACCCCAACGCCAGCCTCTAAACCCCAACGCCAGCCTCTAAACCCCAACGCCAGCCTCTAAACCCCAACGCCAGCCTCTAAGCCCCAACGCCAGCTTCTAAGCCCCAACGCCAGGCGTGAAAGACCAACGCCAGGCTCTGCAGCCCAACGCCAGCCTCTAAACCCCAACGCCAGCCTCTAAACCCCAACGCCAGCCTCAGCCTCTAACCCCCAACGCCAGCCTCTAACCCCAACGCCAGCCTCTAAACCGCAACGCCAGCCTCTAAACCGCAACGCCAGCCTCTAAACCCCAACGTCAGCAGCTAAACCCCAACGCCAGCCTCTAAGCCCCAACGCCAGCCTCTAAGCCCCAACGCCAGCCTTTAAGCCCCAACGCCAGGCGTGAAAGACCAACGCCAGGCTCTACAGCCCAACGCCAGCCTCAAAACCCCAACGGCAGCCTCTAAACCCCAACGCCAGCCTCAGCCTCTAACCCCCAACGCCAGCCTCTAACCCCCAACGCCAGCCTCTAAACCCCAACGCCAGCCTCTAAAGCCCAACGCCAGCCTCCAAAGCCCAACGCCAGCCTCCAAACCCCAACGCCAGCCTCCAAACCCCAACGCCAGCCTCTAAACCCCAACGCCAGCCTCTAAACCCCAACGCCACCCTCTAAACCCCAACGCCAGCCTCAGCCTCTAACCCCCAACGCCAGCCTCTAACCCCCAACGCCAGCCTCTAACCCCAACGCCAGCCTCTAAACCGCAACGCCAGCCTCTAAACCGCAACACCAGCCTCTAAACCCCAACGCCAGCAGCTAAACCCCAACGCCAGCCTCTAAACCCCAACGCCAGCCTCTGAGCCCCAACGCCAGCCGTGAAAGACCAACGCCAGCCGTGAAAGACCAACGCCAGCCTCTAAACCCCAACGCCAGCCTCTGAACCCCAACGTCAGCCCCTGAACCCCAACGTCAGCCCCTGAACCCCAACGTCAGCCCCTGAACCCCAACATCAGCCCCTGAACCCCAACATCAGCCCCTGAACCCCAACGTCAGCCCCTGAACCCCAACGTCAGCCCCTGAACCCCAACGCCAGCCTTTAAACCCCAACGTCAGGCATGAAAGACCAACGCCAGCCTCTAAACCCCTACGCCAGCAGCTAAACCCCAACGCCAGCAGGTAAACCCCAACGCCAGCCTCTAAACCCCAACGCCAACCTCTAAACCCCAACGCCAGCCTCTCAACCCCAACCCCAGGCGTGAAAGACCGCCAGCCCCTAAACCCCAACGCCAGCCCCTAAACCCCAACGCCAGCCTCTAAACCCCGCCAGCCTCTAAACCCCAACGCCAGCAGCTAAACCCCAAATCCCAGCCTCTAAACCCCAAATCCCAGCCTCTAAACCCCAAACGCCAGCCTCTATACCCCAACGCCAGCCTCAGCCTCTAACCCCCAACGCCAGCCTCTAAACCCCAACGCCAGCCTCTAAACCCCAACGCCAGCCTCTAAAGATATGTGAAGAGAAAGAGATTAGTTAAAACAAATGTAGGTCCTTTGCAGTCAGAAACAGGTGAGTTGATCATGGGGAACAAGGATATGGCGGACCAATTGAATAACTACTTTGGTTCCGTCTTCACTAAGGAAGACATAAATAACCTGCCGGAAATAGCAGGGGACCGAAGGTCAAAGGAGTACTTGAGTGAAATACAGGTTAGTCGGGAAGTGGTGTTGGGTAAATTAAATGGATTAAAGGCCGATAAATCCCCAGGGCCAGATAGGCTGCATCCCAGAGTACTTAAGGAAGTAGCTCCGGAAATAGTGGATGCATTAGTGATAATCTTTCAAAACTCTTTAGATTCTGGAGTAGTTCCTGAGGATTGGCGGGTAGCAAACGTAACCCCTCTTTTTAAGAAGGGGGGGAGAGAGAAAACGGGGAATTACAGACCAGTTAGTCTAACATCGGTAGTGGGGAAACTGCTAGAGTCAGTTATTAAAGATGGGATAGCAGCACATTTGGAAAGTGGTGAAATCATTGGACAAAGTCAGCATGGATTTACGAAAGGTAAATCATGTCTGACGAATCTTGTGGAATTTTTCGAGGATGTAACTAGTAGCGTGGATGGGGGAGAACCAGTGGATGTGCTGTATCTGGACTTCCAGAAGGCTTTCGACAAGGTCCCACATAAGCGATTAGTATATAAACTTAAAGCATATGGCATTGGGGGTTCAGTATTGATGTGGATAGAGAACTGGCTGGCAAACAGGAAGCAAAGAGTAGGAGTTAACGGGTTGTTTTCACAATGGCAGGTAGTGACTAGTGGGGTACCGCAAGGCTCAGTGCTGGGACCCCAGCTATTTACAATATACATAAATGATCTGGATGAGGGAATTGAAGGCAATATCTCCAAGTTTGCGGATGACACTAAGCTGGGGGGCAGTGTTAGCTGTGAGGAGGATGCTAGGAGAATGCAATGTGACTTGGATAGGCTGGGTGAGTGGGCAAATGTTTGGCAGATGCAGTATAATGTGGATAAATGTGAGGTTATCCACTTTGGTGGCAAAAATAGGAAAACCGACTACTATCTAAATGGTGGCCGATTAGGAAAAGGGGAGATGCAGCGCGACCTGGGTGTCATGGTACACCAGTCATTGAAAGTAGGCATGCAGGTACAGCAGGCAGTGAAGAAAGCCAATGGTATGTTAGCTTTCATAGCAAAAGGATTTGAGTATAGGAGCAGGGAGGTTCTACTTCAGTTGTATAGGGTCTTGGTGAGGCCACACCTGGAGTATTGCGTACAGTTCTGGTCTCCAAATCTGAGGAAGGACATTATTGCCATAGAGGGAGTGCAGCGAAGGTTCACCAGACTGATTCCTGGGATGTCAGGACTGTCTTATGAACAAAGACTGCATAGACTCGGTTTATACTCTCTAGAATTTAGGAGATTGAGAGGGGATCTTATAGAAACTTACAAGATTCTTAAGGGGTTGGACAGGCTAGATGCAGGAAGATTGTTCCCGATGTTGGGGAGGTCCAGGACAAGGGGTCACAGCTTAAGGATAAGGGGGAAATCCTTTAGGACCGAGATGAGAAGGAATTTTTTCACACAGAGAGTGGTGTGTCTCTGGAACTCTCTGCCACAGAGGGTAGTTGAGGCCAGTTCATTGGCTATATTTAAGAGGGAGTTAGATGTGGCCCTTGTGGCTAAGGGGATCAGAGGGTATGGAGAGAAGGCAGGTACGGGATACTGAGTTGGATGATCAGCCATGATCATATTGAATGGCGGTGCAGGCTCGAAGGGCCGAATGGCCTACTCCTGCACCTAATTTCTATGTTTCTATGTTTCTATGTAAACCCCAACGCCAGCCTCAGCCTCTAACCCCCAACGCCAGCCTCCAATCCCCAACGCCAGCCTCTAACCCCCAACGCCAGCAGCTAAACCCCAACGCCAGCCTCTAACCCCCAACGCCAGCCTCTAACCCTCAACGCCAGCCTCTAACCCCCAACGCCAGCCTCTAACCCCCAACGCCAGCCTCTAACCCCCAACGCCAGCAGCTAAACCCCAACGCCAGCCTCTAAACCCCAACGCCAGCCTCTAAACCCCAACGCCAGCCTCTAAACCCCAACGCCAGCCTCTAAACCCCAACGCCAGCAGCTAAACCCCAACGCCAGCAGGTAAACCCCAACGCCAGCCTCTAAACCCCAACGCCAGCCTCTAAACCCCAACGCCAGCCTCTCAACCCCAACCCCAGGCGTGAAAGACCGCCAGCCCCTAAACCCCAACGCCAGCCTCTAAACCCCAACGCCAGCCTCTCAACCCCAACCCCAGGCGTGAAAGACCGCCAGCCCCTAAACCCCAACGCCAGCCCGTAAACCCCAACGCCAGCCCCTAAACCCCAACGCCAGCCTCTAAACCCCCTCGCCAGCCTCTAAACCCCCTCGCCAGCCTCTAAACCCCAACGCCAGCAGCTAAACTCCAACGCCAGACTCTAAATCCCAACGCCAGTCTCTAAACCCCAACGCCAGCCTCTAAACCCCAACGCCAGCCTCTAAACCCCAACGCCAGCCTCTAAACCCCAACGCCAGCCTCAGCCTCTGACCGCCAACGCCAGCCTCTAACCCCCAACGCCAGCCTCCAATCCCCAACGCCAGCCTCTAAACCCCAACGCCAGCCTCTAACCCCCAACGCCAGCTGCTAACCCCCAACGCCAGCCTCTAACCCCCAACGCCAGCCTCTAACCCCCAACGCCAGCCTCTAACCCCCAACGCCAGCCTCTAAACCCCAACGCCAGCCTCTAAACCCCAACGCCAGCAGCTAAACCCGAACGCCAGCCTCTAAACCCCAACGCCAGCCTCTAAACTCCAACGCCAGCTTCTAAGCCCCAACGCCAGCCTTTAAGCCCCAACGCCAGGCTCTACAGCCCAACGCCAGGCTCTACAGCCCAACGCCAGCCTCTAAACCCCAACGGCAGCCTCTAAACCCCAACGCCAGCCTCGAAACCCCAACGCCAGTCTCAGCCTTTGACCCCCAACGCCAGCCTCTCACCCCCAACGCCAGCCTCTAAACCCCCTCCAGCCTCTAAAGCCCAACGCCAGCCTCTAAAGCCCAACGCCAGCCTCTAAAGCCCAACGCCAGCCTCTAAACCCCAACGCCAGCCTCTAAACCCCAACGCCAACCTCTAAACCCCAACGCCAGCCTCTAAACCCCAACGCCAGCTTCTAAGCCCCAACGCCAGCTTCTAAGCCCCAACACCAGCCTTTAAGCCCCAACGCCAGGCGTGAAAGACCAACGCCAGGCTCCACAGCCCAACGCCAGCCTCTAAACCCCAACGCCAGCCTCTGAACCCCAACGCCAGCCGCAGCCTCTAACACCCAATGCCAGCCTCTAACCCCCAACGCCAGCCTCTAAAGCCCAACGCCAGCCTCTAAAGCCCAACGCCAGCCTCTAAAGCCCGCCAGCCCCTAAACCCCAACGCCAGCCTCTAACCCCCAACGCCAGCCTCTAAACCCCAACGCCAGCCTCTAAACCACAACGCCAGCTGCTAAACCCCAACGCCTGCCTCTAAACCCCAACGCCTGCCTCTAAACCCCAACGCCAGCAGCTAAACCCCAACGCCAGCAGCTAAACCCCAACGCCAGCAGCTAAACCCCAACGCCAGCCTCTAAACCCCAACGCCAACCTCTAAACCCCAACACCAGCCTCTCAACCCCAACCCCAGGCGTGAAAGACCGCCAGCCCCTAAACCGCAACGCCAGCCCCTAAACCCCAACGCCAGCCTCTAAACCCCAACGCCAGCCTCCAAACCCCCTCCAGTCTCTAAACCCCAACGCCACCCTCTAAAGCCCAACGCCAGCCTCTAAACCCCCTCGCCAGCCTCTAAACCCCAACGCCAGCAGCTAAACTCCAACGCCAGCCTCTAAACCCCAACGCCAGCCTCTAAACCCCAACGCCAGCCTCTAAACCCCAACGCCAGCCTCTAAAGCCCAACGCCAGTCTCTAACCCCCAACGCCAGCCTCTAAACCCCAACGCCAGCCTCTAAACCCCAACGCCAGCCTCTAAACCCCAACGCCAGCCTCTAAACCCCAACGCCAGCCTCTAAACCCCAACGCCAGCCTCTGAACCCCAACGCCTGCCTCTGAACCCCAACGCCATCCTCTGAACCCCAACGCCATCCTCTAAACCCCAACGCCAGCCCCTGAACCCCAACGTCAGCCCCTGAACCCCAACGTCAGCCCCTGAACCCCAACGTCAGCCCCTGAACCCCAACGTCAGCCCCTGAACCCCAACGTCAGCCCCTGAACCCCAACGTCAGCCCCTGAACCCCAACGTCAGCCCCTGAACCCCAACGTCAGCCCCTGAACCCCAACGTCAGCCCCTGAACCCCAACGTCAGCCCCTGAACCCCAACGTCAGCCCCTGAACCCCAACGTCAGCCCCTGAACCCCAACGTCAGCCCCTGAACCCCAACGCCAGCCTTTAAACCCCAACGTCAGGCATGAAAGACCAACGCCAGCCTCTAAACCCCAACGCCAGCAGCTAAACCCCAACACCAGCAGGTAAACCCCAACGCCAGCCTCTAAACCCCAACGCCAGCCTCTCAACCCCAACCCCAGGCGTGAAAGACCGCCAGCCCCTAAACCCCAACGCCAGCCTCTAAACCCCAACGCCAGCCTCTAAACCCCAACGCCAGCCTCTCAACCCCAACCCCAGGCGTGAAAGACCGCCAGCCCCTAAACCCCAACGCCAGCCCGTAAACCCCAACGCCAGCCCGTAAACCCCAACGCCAGCCCGTAAACCCCAACGCCAGCCTCTAAACCCCCTCGCCAGCCTCTAAACCCCCTCGCCAGCCTCTAAACCCCAACGCCAGCAGCTAAACTCCAACGCCAGACTCTAAACCCCAACGCCAGTCTCTAAACCCCAACGCCAGCCTCTAAACCCCAACGCCAGCCTCTAAACCCCAACGCCAGCCTCAGCCTCTAACCGCCAACGCCAGCCTCTAACCCCCAACGCCAGCCTCCAATCCCCAACGCCAGCCTCTAAACCCCAACGCCAGCCTCTAAACCCCAACGCCAGCCGCTAACCCCCAACGCCAGCCGCTAACCCCCAACGCCAGCCTCTAACCCCCAACGCCAGCCTCTAACCCCCAACGCCAGCCTCTAACCCCCAACGCCAGCCTCTAAACCCCAACGCCAGCCTCTAAACCCCAACGCCAGCCTCTAAACCCCAACGCCAGCCTCTAAACCCCAACGCCAGCCTCTAAACCCCAACGCCAGCCTCTAAACTCCAACGCCAGCTTCTAAGCCCCAACGCCAGCCTTTAAGCCCCAACGCCAGGCGTGAAAGACCAACGCCAGGCTCTACAGCCCAACGCCAGCCTCTAAACCCCAACGGCAGCCTCTAAACCCCAACGCCAGCCTCGAAACCCCAACGCCAGTCTCAGCCTCTGACCCCCAACGCCAGCCTCTAACCCCCAACGCCAGCCTCTAAACCCCCTCCAGCCTCTAAAGCCCAACGCCAGCCTCTAAACCCCAACGACAGCCTCTAAACCACAAAGGCAGCCTCTAAACCCCAACGCCAGCCTCTATACCCCAACGCCAGCCAATAAACCCCAACGCCAGCCTCTAAACCCCGACGCCAGCCTCCAAACCCCGACGCCAGCCTCCAAACCCCAACGCCAGCCTCTAAACCCCAACGCCAGCCCCTGAACCCCAACGACAGCCCCTGAACCCCAACGTCAGCCCCTGAACCCCAACGCCAGACGTTAAAACTCAAAGCCAGCCGCTAACTCCAACGGCAGCTGCTATACCCCAACGCCAGCCTCCAAACCCCAACGCCAGCCTCCAAACCCCAACGACAGCCTCTAAACCACAAAGGCAGCCTCTAAACCCCAACGCCAGCCTCTATACCCCAACGCCAGCCAATAAACCCCAACGCCAGCCAATAAACCCCAACGCCAGCCTCTAAACCCCAACGCCAGCCTCTAAACCCCAACGCCAGCCTCTAAACCCCAACGCCAGCCTCTAAACCCCAACGCCAGCCTCTAAACCCCAACGCCAGCCTCTAAACCCCAACGCCAGCCTCTAAACCCCAACGCCAGCCTCTAAACCCCAACGCCAGCCTCTAAACCCCAACGCCAGCCTCTAAACCCCAACGCCAGCCTCTAAACCCCAACGCCAGCCTCTAAACCCCAACGCCAGCCTCTAAACCCCAACGCCAGCCTCTAAACCCCAACGCCAGCCTCTAAACCCCAACGCCAGCCTCTAAACCCCAACGCCAGCCTCTAAACCCCAACGCCAGCCTCTAAACCCCAACGCCAGCCTCTAAGCCCCAACGCCAGCTTCTAAGCCCCAACGCCAGGCGTGAAATACCAACGCCAGGCTCTGCAGCCCAACGCCAGCCTCTAAACCCCAACGCCAGCCTCTAAACCCCAACGCCAGCCTCAGCCTCTAACACCCAACGCCAGCCTCTAACCCCCAACGCCAGCCTCTAAACCCCAACGCCAGCCTCTAAACCCCAACGCCAGCTGCAAATCCCCAACGCCTGCCTCTAAACCCCAACGCCAGCCTCTGAACCCCAACGTCAGCCTCTGAACCCCAACGTCAGCCCCTGAACCCCAACGTCAGCCCCTGAACCCCAACGTCAGCCCCTGAACCCCAACATCAGCCCCTGAACCCCAACATCAGCCCCTGAACCCCAACGTCAGCCCCTGAACCCCAACGCCAGCCTTTAAACCCCAACGTCAGGCATGAAAGACCAACGCCAGCCACTAAACCCCAACGCCAGCAGCTAAACCCCAACGCCAGCAGGTAAACCCCAACGCCAGCCTCTAAACCCCAACGCCAACCTCTAAACCCCAACGCCAGCCTCTCAACCCCAACCCCAGGCGTGAAAGACCGCCAGCCCCTAAACCCCAACGCCAGCCCCTAAACCCCAACGCCAGCCTCTAAACCCCAACGCCAGCCTCTAAACCCCAACGCCAGCAGCTAAACCCCAAATCCCAGCCTCCAAACCCCAAATCCCAGCCTCTAAACCCCAAACGCCAGCCTCTATACCCCAACGCCAGCCTCAGCCTCTAACCCCCAACGCCAGCCTCTAAACCCCAACGCCAGCCTCCAAACCCCAACGCCAGCCTCTAAACCCCAACGCCAGCCTCAGCCTCTAACCCCCAACGCCAGCCTCCAATCCCCAACGCCAGCCTCTAACCCCCAACGCCAGCAGCTAAACCCCAACGCCAGCCTCTAACCCCCAACGCCAGCCTCTAACCCCCAACGCCAGCCTCTAACCCCCAACGCCAGCCTCTAACCCCCAACGCCAGCAGCTAAACCCCAACGCCAGCCTCTAAACCCCAACGCCAGCAGCTAAACCCCAACGCCAGCCTCTAAACCCCAACGCCAGCCTCTAAACCCCAACGCCAGCTTCTAAGCCCCAACGCCAGCCTTTAAGCCCCAACGCCAGGCGTGAAAGACCAACGCCAGGCTCTACAGCCCAACGCCAGCCTCTAAACCCCAACGGCAGCCTCTAAACCCCAACGCCAGCCTCAGCCTCCAACCCCCAACGCCAGCCTCTAACCCCCAACGCCAGCCTCTAACCCCCAACGCCAGCCTCTAACCCCCAACGCCAGCCTCTAACCCCCGCCAGCCTCTAAAGCCCAACGCCAGCCTCCAAACCCCAACGCCAGCCTCCAAACCCCAACGCCAGCAGCTAAACCCCAACGCCAGCCTCTAAACCCCAACGCCAGCCTCTAAACCCCAACGCCAGCCTCTAACCCCCAACGCCAGCCTCTAAACCCCAACGCCAGCCTCTAAACCTCAACGCCAGCCTCTAAACCCCAACGCCAGCCTCTAAACCCCAACGCCAGTCTCAGCCTCTGACCCCCAACGCCAGCCTCTAACCCCCAACGCCAGCCTCTAAACCCCCTCCAGCCTCTAAAGCCCAACGCCAGCAGCTGAACCCCAACGCCAGCAGCTAAACCCCAACGCCAGCCTCCAACCCCCAACGCCAGCCTCCAACCCCCAACGCCAGCCTCCAACCCCCAACGCCAGCCTCCAACCCCCAACGCCAGCCTCCAACCCCCAACCCCTAACGCCAGCCTCTAACCCCCAACGCCAGCCTCCAACCCCCAACGCCAGCCTCTAACCCCCAACGCCAGCCTCTAACCCCCAACGCCAGCCTCCAAAGCCCAACGCCAGCCTCCAAACCCCAACGCCAGCCTCTAAACCCCAACGCCAGCCTCTAACCCCCAACGCCAGCCTCTAACCCCCAACGCCAGCCTCTAAACCCCAACGCCAGCCTCTAAACCCCAACGCCAGCCTCTAAACCCCAACGCCAGCCTCTAAACCCCAACGCCAGCCTCTAAACCCCAACGCCAGCCTCTAAACCCCAACGCCAGCCTCTAAACCCCAACGCCAGCCTCTAAACCCCAACGCCAGCCTCTAAACCCCAACGCCAGCCTCAGCCTCTAACCCCCAACGCCAGCCTCTAACCCCCAACGCCAGCCTCTAACCCCAACGCCAGCCTCTAACCCCAACGCCAGCCTCTAACCCCAACGCCAGCCTCTAAACCGCAACGCCAGCCTCTAAACCGCAACGCCAGCCTCTAAACCGCAACGCCAGCCTCTAAACCCCAACGCCAGCAGCTAAACCCCAACGCCAGCCTCTAAACCCCAACGCCAGCCTCTGCCCCAACGCCAGCCTTTAAGCCCCAACGCCAGGCGTGAAAGACCAACGCCAGGCTCTACAGCCCAACGCCAGCCTCAAAACCCCAACGGCAGCCTCTAAACCCCAACGCCAGCCTCAGCCTCTAACCCCCAACGCCAGCCTCTAACCCCCAACGCCAGCCTCTAACCCCCAACGCCAGCCTCTAAACCCCAACGCCAGCCTCTAAAGCCCAACGCCAGCCTCTAAAGCCCAACGCCAGCCTCCAAACCCCAACGCCAGCCTCCAAACCCCAACGCCAGCCTCTAACCCCCAACGCCAGCCTCTAACCCCAACGCCAGCCTCTAAACCCCAACGCCAGCCTCTAAACCTCAACGCCAGCCTCGAAACCCCAACGCCAGCCTCGAAACCCCAACGCCAGCCTCGAAACCCCAACGCCAGTCTCAGCCTCTGACCCCCAACGCCAGCCTCTAACCCCCAACGCCAGCCTCTAAAGCCCAACGCCAGCCTCTAAACCCCAACGCCAGCCTCTGAACCCCAACGCCAGCCGCAGCCTCTAACACCCAATGCCAGCCTCTAACCCCCAACGCCAGCCTCTAAAGCCCAACGCCAGCCTCTAAAGCCCAACGCCAGCCTCTAAAGCCCGCCAGCCCCTAAACCCCAACGCCAGCCTCTAACCCCCAACGCCAGCCTCTAAACCCCAACGCCAGCCGCTAAACCACAACGCCAGCTGCTAAACCCCAACGCCTGCCTCTAAACCCCAACGCCTGCCTCTAAACCCCAACGCCTGCCTCTAAACCCCAACGCCTGCCTCTAAACCCCAACGCCTGCCTCTGAACCCCAACGCCAGCCTCTGAACCCCAACGTCAGCCCCTGAACCCCAACGTCAGCCCCTGAACCCCAACGCCAGCCTTTAAACCCCAACGTCAGGCATGAAAGACCAACGCCAGCCTCTAAACCCCAACGCCAGCAGCTAAACCCCAACGCCAGCAGCTAAACCCCAACGCCAGCCTCTAAACCCCAACGCCAACCTCTAAACCCCAACACCAGCCTCTCAACCCCAACCCCAGGCGTGAAAGACCGCCAGCCCCTAAACCCCAACGCCAGCCCCTAAACCCCAACGCCAGCAGCTAAACCCCAACGCCAGCCTCTAAACCCCAACGCCAGCCTCTAAACCCCAACGCCAGCCTCTAAACCCCAACGCCAGCCTCTAAACCCCAACGCCAGCCTCTAAACCCCAACGCCAGCCTCTAAACCCCAAACGCCAGCCTCTAAACCCCAAACGCCAGCCTCTATACCCCAACGCCAGCCTCCAAACCCCAACGCCAGCCTCCAAACCCCCAACGCCAGCAGCTAAACCCCAACGCCAGCCTCTAAACCCCAACGCCAGCCTCTAAACCCCAACGCCAGCCTCTAAACCCCAACGCCAGCCTCTAAACCCCAACGCCAGCCTCTAAACCCCAACGCCAGCCTCTAAACCCCAACGCCAGCCTCTAAACCCCAACGCCAGCCTCTAACCCCCAACGCCAGGCGTGAAAGACCAACGCCAGGCTCTACAGCCCAACGCCAGCCTCTAAACCCCAACGGCAGCCTCTAAACCCCAACGCCAGCCTCAGCCTCTAACCCCCAACGCCAGCCTCTAACCCCCAACGCCAGCCTCTAACCCCCAACGTCAACCTCTGAACCCCAACGCCAGCCTCCAAAGCCCAACGCCAGCCTCTAAACCCCAACGCCAGCCTCCAAACCCCAACGCCAGCAGCTAAACCCCAACGCCAGCCTCTAACCCCCAACGCCAGCCTCTAACCCCCAACGCCAGCCTCTAACCCCCAACGCCAGCCTCTAACCCCCAACGCCAGCCTCTAAACCTCAACGCCAGCCTCGAAACCCCAACGCCAGCCTCGAAACCCCAACGCCAGCCTCGAAACCCCAACGCCAGTCTCAGCCTCTGACCCCCAACGCCAGCCTCTCACCCCCAACGCCAGCCTCTAAACCCCCTCCAGCCTCTAAAGCCCAACGCCAGCCTCTAAAGCCCAACGCCAGCCTCTAAAGCCCAACGCCAGCAGCTAAACCCCAACGCCAGCAGCTAAACCCCAACGCCAGCCTCCAACCCCCAACGCCAGCCTCCAACCCCCAACGCCAGCCTCCAACCCCCAACGCCAGCCTCCAACCCCCAACGCCAGCCTCCAACCCCCAACGCCAGCCTCCAACCCCCAACGCCAGCCTCCAACCCCCAACGCCAGCCTCCAACCCCCAACGCCAGCCTCCAACCCCCAACGCCAGCCTCCAACCCCCAACGCCAGCCTCCAACCCCCAACGCCAGCCTCCAACCCCCAACGCCAGCCTCCTACCCCCAACGCCAGCCTCCAACCCCCAACGCCAGCCTCCAACCCCCAACGCCAGCCTCTAAACCCCAACGCCAGCCTCTAAACCCCAACGCCAGCCTCTAAACCCCAACGCCAGCCTCTAAACCCCAACGCCAGCCTCTAAACCCCAACGCCAGCCTCTAAACCCCAACGCCAGCCTCTAAACCCCAACGCCAGCCTCTAAACCCCAACGCCAGCCTCTAACCCCCAACGCCAGCCTCTAAACCCCGCCAGCCTCTAAACCCCAACGCCAGCCTCTAAACCCCAACGCCAGCCTCTAAACCCCAACGCCAGCCTCTAAACCCCAACGCCAGCCTCAGCCTCTAACCCCCAACGCCAGCCTCAGCCTCTAACCCCCAACGCCAGCCTCTAACCCCCAACGCCAGCCTCTAAACCCCAACTCCAGCCTCAAAACCCCAACGCCAGCCTCTAGCCCAACGCCAGCCTCTAAACCCCAACGCCAGCCTCTAAACCCCAACGCCAGCCTCTAAACCCCAACGCCAGCCTCTAAACCCCAACGCCAGCCTCTAAACCCCAACGCCAGCCTCTAAACCCCAACGCCAGCCTCTAACCCCCAACGCCAGCCTCTAACCCCCAACGCCAGCCTCTAACCCCCAATGCCAGCCTCTGAACCCCAACTCCAGTCTCTAAACCCCAACGGCACCCTCTAAAGCCCGACGCCACCCTCTAAACCCCGACGCCAGCCTCTATACCCCGACGCCAGCAGCTAAACCCCGACGCCAGCCTCTAAACCCCGACGCCAGCCTCTAAACCCCGACGCCAGCCTCTAAACCCCGACGCCAGCCTCTAAACCCCGACGCCAGCCTCTAAACCCCAACGCCAGCCTCTAAACCCCAACGCCAGCCTCTAAACCCCAACGCCACCCTCTAAACCCCAACGCCACCCTCTAAACCCCAACGCCACCCTCTAAACCCCAACGCCACCCTCTAAACCCCAACGCCAGCCTCTAAACCCCAACGCCAGCCTCTAAACCCCAACGCCAGCCTCCAAACCCCAACGCCAGCCTCTAAACCCCAACGCCAGCCTCTAAACCCCAACGCCAGCCTCTAAACCCCAACGCCAGCCTCTAAACCCCAACGCCAGCCCCTGAACCCCAACGCCAGCCCCTGAACCCCAACGCCAGCCCCTGAACCCCAACGACAGCCCCTGAACCCCAACGACAGCCCCTGAACCCCAACGTCAGCCCCTGAACCCCAACGTCAGCCCCTGAACCCCAACGCCAGACGTTAAAACTCAAAGCCAGCCGCTAACCCCAACGGCAGCTGCTATACCCCGCCAGCCTCCAAACACAACGCCAGCCTCTAAACCCCAACGACAGCCTCTAAACCACAAAGGCAGCCTCTAAACCCCAACGCCAGCCTCTAAACCCCAACGCCAGCCTCTATACCCCAACGCCAGCCTCTAAACCCCAACGCCAGCCTCTAAACCCCAACGCCAGCCTCTAAACCCCAACGCCAGCCTCTAAACCCCAACGCCAGCCTCTAAACCCCAACGCCAGCCTCTAAACCCCAACGACAGCCTCTAAACCCCAACGACAGCCTCTAAACCCCAACGCCAGCCTCTAAACCCCAACGCCAGCCTCTAAACCCCAACGCCAGCCTCTAAACCCCAACGCCAGCCTCTAAACCCCAACGCCAGCTTCTAAGCTCCAACGCCAGGCGTGAAAGACCAACGCCAGGCGTGAAAGACCAACGCCAGGCTCTACAGCCCAACGCCAGCCTCTGAACCCCAACGCCAGCCTCTAAACCCCAACGCCAGCCTCAGCCTCTAACACCCAACGCCAGCCTCTAACCCCCAACGCCAGCCTCTAAACCCCAACGCCAGCCTCTAAACCCCAACGCCAGCCTCTAAAGCCCAACGCCAGCCTCTAACCCCCAACGCCAGCCTCTAAACCCCAACGCCAGCCTCTAAACCCCGCCAGCCTCTAAACCCCAACGCCAGCCTCTAAACCCCAACGCCAGCCTCTAAACCCCAACGCCAGCCTCTAAACCCCAACGCCAGCCTCTAAACCCCAACGCCAGCCTCTAAACCCCAACGCCAGCCTCTAAACCCCAACGCCAGCTGCAAATCCCCAACGCCTGCCTCTGAACCCCAACGCCATCCTCTAAACCCCAACGCCATCCTCTAAACCCCAACGCCAGCCCCTGAACCCCAATGCCAGCCCCTGAACCCCAACGTCAGCCCCTGAACCCCAACGTCAGCCCCTGAATCCCAACGTCAGCCCCTGAACCCCAACGTCAGCCCCTGAACCCCAACGTCAGCCCCTGAACCCCAACGTCAGCCCCTGAACCCCAACGTCAGCCCCTGAACCCCAACGTCAGCCCCTGAACCCCAACGCCAGCCTTTAAACCCCAACGTCAGGCATGAAAGACCAACGCCAGCCTCTAAACCCCAACGCCAGCAGCTAAACCCCAACACCAGCAGGTAAACCCCAACGCCAGCCTCTAAACCCCAACGCCAGCCTCTCAACCCCAACCCCAGGCGTGAAAGACCGCCAGCCCCTAAACCACAACGCCAGCCCGTAAACCCCAACGCCAGCCCCTAAACCCCAACGCCAGCCTCTAAACCCCCTCGCCAGCCTCTAAACCCCCTCGCCAGCCTCTAAACCCCAACGCCAGCAGCTAAACTCCAACGCCAGACTCTAAACCCCAACGCCAGTCTCTAAAGCCCAACGCCAGCCTCTAACCCCCAACGCCAGCCTCTAAACCCCAACGCCAGCCTCTAAACCCCGCCAGCCTCTAAACCCCAACGCCAGCCTCTAAACCCCAACGCCAGCCTCTAAACCCCAACGCCAGCCTCTAAACCCCAACGCCAGCCTCTAAACCCCAACGCCAGCTGCAAATCCCCAACGCCTGCCTCTGAACCCCAACGCCATCCTCTAAACCCCAACGCCATCCTCTAAACCCCAACGCCAGCCCCTGAACCCCAATGCCAGCCCCTGAACCCCAACGTCAGCCCCTGAACCCCAACGTCAGCCCCTGAACCCCAACGACAGCCCCTGAACCCCAACGTCAGCCCCTGAACCCCAACGTCAGCCCCTGAACCCCAACGCCAGACGTTAAAACTCAAAGCCAGCCGCTAACCCCAACGGCAGCTGCTATACCCCGCCAGCCTCCAAACACAACGCCAGCCTCTAAACCCCAACGACAGCCTCTAAACCACAAAGGCAGCCTCTAAACCCCAACGCCAGCCTCTAAACCCCAACGCCAGCCTCTATACCCCAACGCCAGCCTCTAAACCCCAACGCCAGCCTCTAAACCCCAACGCCAGCCTCTAAACCCCAACGCCAGCCTCTAAACCCCAACGCCAGCCTCTAAACCCCAACGCCAGCCTCTAAACCCCAACGACAGCCTCTAAACCCCAACGCCAGCCTCTAAACCCCAACGCCAGCCTCTAAACCCCAACGCCAGCCTCTAAACCCCAACGCCAGCCTCTAAACCCCAACGCCAGCCTCTAAACCCCAACGCCAGCCTCTAAACCCCAACGCCAGCCTCTAAACCCCAACGCCAGCCTCAGCCTCTAACACCCAACGCCAGCCTCTAACCCCCAACGCCAGCCTCTAAACCCCAACGCCAGCCTCTAAAGCCCAACGCCAGCCTCTAAAGCCCAACGCCAGCCTCTAAAGCCCAACGCCAGCCTCTAACCCCCAACGCCAGCCTCTAAACCCCAACGCCAGCCTCTAAACCCCAACGCCAGCCTCTAAACCCCGCCAGCCTCTAAACCCCAACGCCAGCCTCTAAACCCCAACGCCAGCCTCTAAACCCCAACGCCAGCCTCTAAACCCCAACGCCAGCCTCTAAACCCCAACGCCAGCCTCTAAACCCCAACGCCAGCCTCTAAACCCCAACGCCAGCCTCCAAACCCCAACGCCAGCCTCTAAACCCCAACGCCAGCCTCTAAACCCCGCCAGCCTCTAAACCCCAACGCCAGCCTCTAAACCCCAACGCCAGCCCCTGAACCCCAACGCCAGCCCCTGAACCCCAACGCCAGCCCCTGAACCCCAACGACAGCCCCTGAACCCCAACGACAGCCCCTGAACCCCAACGTCAGCCCCTGAACCCCAACGTCAGCCCCTGAACCCCAACGCCAGACGTTAAAACTCAAAGCCAGCCGCTAACCCCAACGGCAGCTGCTATACCCCGCCAGCCTCCAAACACAACGCCAGCCTCTAAACCCCAACGACAGCCTCTAAACCACAAAGGCAGCCTCTAAACCCCAACGCCAGCCTCTAAACCCCAACGCCAGCCTCTATACCCCAACGCCAGCCTCTAAACCCCAACGCCAGCCTCTAAACCCCAACGCCAGCCTCTAAACCCCAACGCCAGCCTCTAAACCCCAACGCCAGCCTCTAAACCCCAACGCCAGCCTCTAAACCCCAACGCCAGCCTCTAAACCCCAACGCCAGCCTCTAAACCCCAACGCCAGCCTCTAAACCCCAACGCCAGCCTCTAAACCCCAACGCCAGCCTCTAAACCCCAACGCCAGCCTCTAAACCCCAACGCCAGCCTCTAAACCCCAACGCCAGCCTCTAAACCCCAACGCCAGCTTCTAAGCTCCAACGCCAGGCGTGAAAGACCAACGCCAGGCGTGAAAGACCAACGCCAGGCTCTACAGCCCAACGCCAGCCTCTGAACCCCAACGCCAGCCTCTAAACCCCAACGCCAGCCTCAGCCTCTAACACCCAACGCCAGCCTCTAACCCCCAACGCCAGCCTCTAAACCCCAACGCCAGCCTCTAAACCCCAACGCCAGCCTCTAAAGCCCAACGCCAGCCTCTAAAGCCCAACGCCAGCCTCTAACCCCCAACGCCAGCCTCTAAACCCCAACGCCAGCCTCTAAACCCCGCCAGCCTCTAAACCCCAACGCCAGCCTCTAAACCCCAACGCCAGCCTCTAAACCCCAACGCCAGCCTCTAAACCCCAACGCCAGCCTCTAAACCCCAACGCCAGCCTCTAAACCCCAACGCCAGCCTCTAAACCCCAACGCCAGCTGCAAATCCCCAACGCCTGCCTCTGAACCCCAACGCCATCCTCTAAACCCCAACGCCATCCTCTAAACCAAAACGCCAGCCCCTGAACCCCAATGCCAGCCCCTGAACCCCAACGTCAGCCCCTGAACCCCAACGTCAGCCCCTGAACCCCAACGTCAGCCCCTGAACCCCAACGTCAGCCCCTGAACCCCAACGTCAGCCCCTGAACCCCAACGTCAGCCCCTGAACCCCAACGTCAGCCCCTGAACCCCAACGTCAGCCCCTGAACCCCAACGCCAGCCTTTAAACCCCAACGTCAGGCATGAAAGACCAACGCCAGCCTCTAAACCCCAACGCCAGCAGCTAAACCCCAACACCAGCAGGTAAACCCCAACGCCAGCCTCTAAACCCCAACGCCAGCCTCTCAACCCCAACCCCAGGCGTGAAAGACCGCCAGCCCCTAAACCACAACGCCAGCCCGTAAACCCCAACGCCAGCCCCTAAACCCCAACGCCAGCCTCTAAACCCCCTCGCCAGCCTCTAAACCCCCTCGCCAGCCTCTAAACCCCAACGCCAGCAGCTAAACTCCAACGCCAGACTCTAAACCCCAACGCCAGTCTCTAAAGCCCAACGCCAGCCTCTAACCCCCAACGCCAGCCTCTAAACCCCAACGCCAGCCTCTAAACCCCGCCAGCCTCTAAACCCCAACGCCAGCCTCTAAACCCCAACGCCAGCCTCTAAACCCCAACGCCAGCCTCTAAACCCCAACGCCAGCCTCTAAACCCCAACGCCAGCCTCTAAACCCCAACGCCAGCCTCTAAACCCCAACGCCAGCTGCAAATCCCCAACGCCTGCCTCTGAACCCCAACGCCATCCTCTAAACCCCAACGGCATCCTCTAAACCCCAACGCCAGCCCCTGAACCCCAATGCCAGCCCCTGAACCCCAACGTCAGCCCCTGAACCCCAACGTCAGCCCCTGAACCCCAACGACAGCCCCTGAACCCCAACGTCAGCCCCTGAACCCCAACGTCAGCCCCTGAACCCCAACGCCAGACGTTAAAACTCAAAGCCAGCCGCTAGCCCCAACGGCAGCTGCTATACCCCGCCAGCCTCCAAACACAACGCCAGCCTCTAAACCCCAACGACAGCCTCTAAACCACAAAGGCAGCCTCTAAACCCCAACGCCAGCCTCTAAACCCCAACGCCAGCCTCTATACCCCGCCAGCCTCTAAACCCCAACGCCAGCCTCTAAACCCCAACGCCAGCCTCTAAACCCCAACGCCAGCCTCTAAACCCCAACGCCAGCCTCTAAACCCCAACGCCAGCCTCTAAACCCCAACTCCAGCCTCTAAACCCCAACGCCAGCCTCTAAACCCCAACGCCAGCCTCTAAACCCCAACGCCAGCCTCTAAACCCCAACGCCAGCCTCTAAACCCCAACGCCAGCCTCTAAACCCCAACGCCAGCCTCAGCCTCTAACACCCAACGCCAGCCTCTAACCCCCAACGCCAGCCTCTAAACCCCAACGCCAGCCTCTAAAGCCCAACGCCAGCCTCTAAAGCCCAACGCCAGCCTCTAACCCCCAACGCCAGCCTCTAAACCCCAACGCCAGCCTCTAAACCCCGCCAGCCTCTAAACCCCAACGCCAGCCTCTAAACCCCAACGCCAGCCTCTAAACCCCAACGCCAGCCTCTAAACCCCAACGCCAGCCTCTAAACCCCAACGCCAGCCTCTAAACCCCAACGCCAGCCTCTAAACCCCAACGCCAGCCTCCAAACCCCAACGCCAGCCTCTAAACCCCAACGCCAGCCTCTAAACCCCGCCAGCCTCTAAACCCCAACGCCAGCCTCTAAACCCCAACGCCAGCCCCTGAACCCCAACGCCAGCCCCTGAACCCCAACGCCAGCCCCTGAACCCCAACGACAGCCCCTGAACCCCAACGACAGCCCCTGAACCCCAACGTCAGCCCCTGAACCCCAACGCCAGACGTTAAAACTCAAAGCCAGCCGCTAACCCCAACGGCAGCTGCTATACCCCGCCAGCCTCCAAACACAACGCCAGCCTCTAAACCCCAACGACAGCCTCTAAACCACAAAGGCAGCCTCTAAACCCCAACGCCAGCCTCTAAACCCCAACGCCAGCCTCTATACCCCAACGCCAGCCTCTAAACCCCAACGCCAGCCTCTAAACCCCAACGCCAGCCTCTAAACCCCAACGCCAGCCTCTAAACCCCAACGCCAGCCTCTAAACCCCAACGCCAGCCTCTAAACCCCAACGCCAGCCTCTAAACCCCAACGACAGCCTCTAAACCCCAACGCCAGCCTCTAAACCCCAACGCCAGCCTCTAAACCCCAACGCCAGCCTCTAAACCCCAACGCCAGCCTCTAAACCCCAACGCCAGCCTCTAAACCCCAACGCCAGCTTCTAAGCTCCAACGCCAGGCGTGAAAGACCAACGCCAGGCGTGAAAGACCAACGCCAGGCTCTACAGCCCAACGCCAGCCTCTGAACCCCAACGCCAGCCTCTAAACCCCAACGCCAGCCTCAGCCTCTAACACCCAACGCCAGCCTCTAACCCCCAACGCCAGCCTCTAAACCCCAACGCCAGCCTCTAAACCCCAACGCCAGCCTCTAAAGCCCAACGCCAGCCTCTAAAGCCCAACGCCAGCCTCTAACCCCCAACGCCAGCCTCTAAACCCCAACGCCAGCCTCTAAACCCCGCCAGCCTCTAAACCCCAACGCCAGCCTCTAAACCCCAACGCCAGCCTCTAAACCCCAACGCCAGCCTCTAAACCCCAACGCCAGCCTCTAAACCCCAACGCCAGCCTCTAAACCCCAACGCCAGCCTCTAAACCCCAACGCCAGCTGCAAATCCCCAACGCCTGCCTCTGAACCCCAACGCCATCCTCTAAACCCCAACGCCATCCTCTAAACCCCAACGCCAGCCCCTGAACCCCAACGCCAGCCCCTGAACCCCAACGCCAGCCCCTGAACCCCAACGTCAGCCCCTGAACCCCAACGTCAGCCCCTGAACCCCAACGTCAGCCCCTGAACCCCAACGTCAGCCCCTGAACCCCAACGTCAGCCCCTGAACCCCAACGTCAGCCCCTGAACCCCAACGTCAGCCCCTGAACCCCAACGTCAGCCCCTGAACCCCAACGTCAGCCCCTGAACCCCAACGCCAGCCTTTAAACCCCAACGTCAGGCATGAAAGACCAACGCCAGCCTCTAAACCCCAACGCCAGCAGCTAAACCCCAACACCAGCAGGTAAACCCCAACGCCAGCCTCTAAACCCCAACGCCAGCCTCTCAACCCCAACCCCAGGCGTGAAAGACCGCCAGCCCCTAAACCACAACGCCAGCCCGTAAACCCCAACGCCAGCCCCTAAACCCCAACGCCAGCCTCTAAACCCCCTCGCCAGCCTCTAAACCCCCTCGCCAGCCTCTAAACCCCAACGCCAGCAGCTAAACTCCAACGCCAGACTCTAAACCCCAACGCCAGTCTCTAAAGCCCAACGCCAGCCTCTAACCCCCAACGCCAGCCTCTAAACCCCAACGCCAGCCTCTAAACCCCGCCAGCCTCTAAACCCCAACGCCAGCCTCTAAACCCCAACGCCAGCCTCTAAACCCCAACGCCAGCCTCTAAACCCCAACGCCAGCCTCTAAACCCCAACGCCAGCCTCTAAACCCCAACGCCAGCCTCTAAACCCCAACGCCAGCTGCAAATCCCCAACGCCTGCCTCTGAACCCCAACGCCATCCTCTAAACCCCAACGCCATCCTCTAAACCCCAACGCCAGCCCCTGAACCCCAATGCCAGCCCCTGAACCCCAACGTCAGCCCCTGAACCCCAACGTCAGCCCCTGAACCCCAACGACAGCCCCTGAACCCCAACGTCAGCCCCTGAACCCCAACGTCAGCCCCTGAACCCCAACGCCAGACGTTAAAACTCAAAGCCAGCCGCTAGCCCCAACGGCAGCTGCTATACCCCGCCAGCCTCCAAACACAACGCCAGCCTCTAAACCCCAACGACAGCCTCTAAACCACAAAGGCAGCCTCTAAACCCCAACGCCAGCCTCTAAACCCCAACGCCAGCCTCTATACCCCGCCAGCCTCTAAACCCCAACGCCAGCCTCTAAACCCCAACGCCAGCCTCTAAACCCCAACGCCAGCCTCTAAACCCCAACGCCAGCCTCTAAACCCCAACGCCAGCCTCTAAACCCCAACGCCAGCCTCTAAACCCCAACGCCAGCCTCTAAACCCCAACGCCAGCCTCTAAACCCCAACGCCAGCCCCTAAACCCCAACGCCAGCCTCTAAACCCCAACGCCAGCCTCAGCCTCTAACACCCAACGCCAGCCTCTAACCCCCAACGCCAGCCTCTAATCCCCAACGCCAGCCTCTAAACCCCAACGCCAGCCTCTAAAGCCCAACGCCAGCCTCTAAAGCCCAACGCCAGCCTCCAACCCCCAACGCCAGCCTCTAAACCCCAACGCCAGCCTCTAAACCCCAACGCCAGCCTCTAAACCCCAACGCCAGCCTCTAAACCCCAACGCCAGCCTCTAAACCCCAACGCCAGCCTCTAAACCCCAACGCCAGCCTCTAAACCCCAACGCCAGCCTCTAAACCCCAACGCCAGCCTCTAAACCCCAACGCCAGCCTCTAAACCCCAACGCCAGCTGCAAATCCCCAACGCCTGCCTCTGAACCCCAACGCCATCCTCTAAACCCCAACGCCATCCTCTAAACCCCAACGCCAGCCCCTGAACCCCAACGCCAGCCCCTGAACCCCAACGTCAGCCCCTGAACCCCAACGTCAGCCCCTGAACCCCAACGTCAGCCCCTGAACCCCAACGTCAGCCCCTGAACCCCAACGTCAGCCCCTGAACCCCAACGTCAGCCCCTGAACCCCAACGTCAGCCCCTGAACCCCAACGTCAGCCCCTGAACCCCAACGTCAGCCCCTGAACCCCAACGTCAGCCCCTGAACCCCAACGCCAGCCTTTAAACCCCAACGTCAGGCATGAAAGACCAACGCCAGCCTCTAAACCCCAACGCCAGCAGCTAAACACCAACACCAGCAGGTAAACCCCAACGCCAGCCTCTAAACCCCAACGCCAGCCTCTCAACCCCAACCCCAGGCGTGAAAGACCGCCAGCCCCTAAACCACAACGCCAGCCCGTAAACCCCAACGCCAGCCCCTAAACCCCAACGCCAGCCTCTAAACCCCCTCGCCAGCCTCTAAACCCCCTCGCCAGCCTCTAAACCCCCTCGCCAGCCTCTAAACCCCAACGCCAGCAGCTAAACTCCAACGCCAGACTCTAACCCCAACGCCAGTCTCTAAACCCCAACGCCAGCCTCTAAACCCCAACGCCAGCCTCTAAACCCCAACGCCAGCCTCTAAACCCCAACGCCAGCCTCAGCCTCTGACCGCCAACGCCAGCCTCTAACCCCCAAAGCCAGCCTCCAATCCCCAACGCCAGCCTCTAAACCCCAACGCCAGCCTCTAACCCCCAACGCCAGCTGCTAACCCCCAACGCCAGCCTCTAACCCCCAACGCCAGCCTCTAACCCCCAACGCCAGCCTCTAAACCCCAACGCCAGCCTCTAAACCCCAACGCCAGCCTCTAAACCCCAACGCCAGCCTCTAACCCCCAACGCCAGCTGCTAACCCCCAACGCCAGCCTCTAACCCCCAACGCCAGCCTCTAACCCCCAACGCCAGCCTCTAAACCCCAACGCCAGCCTCTAAACCCCAACGCCAGCCTCTAAACCCCAACGCCAGCCTCTAAACCCCAACGCCAGCCTCTAAACCCCAACGCCAGCAGCTAAACCCCAACGCCAGCCTCTAAACCCCAACGCCAGCCTTTAAGCCCCAACGCCAGGCTCTACAGCCCAACGCCAGGCTCTACAGCCCAACGCCAGCCTCTAAACCCCAACGGCAGCCTCTAAACCCCAACGCCAGCCTCGAAACCCCAACGCCAGTCTCAGCCTCTGACCCCCAACGCCAGCCTCTAACCCCCAACGCCAGCCTCTAAACCCCCTCCAGCCTCTAAAGCCCAACGCCAGCTTCTAAGCCCCAACGCCAGCTTCTAAGCCCCAACACCAGCCTTTAAGCCCCAACGCCAGGCGTGAAAGACCAACGCCAGGCTCCACAGCCCAACGCCAGCCTCTAAACCCCAACGCCAGCCTCAGCCTCTAACACCCAATGCCAGCCTCTAACCCCCAACGCCAGCCTCTAAAGCCCAACGCCAGCCTCTAAAGCCCAACGCCAGCCTCTAAAGCCCGCCAGCCCCTAAACCCCAACGCCAGCCTCTAACCCCCAACGCCAGCCTCTAAACCCCAACGCCAGCCTCTAAACCACAACGCCAGCTGCTAAACCCCAACGCCTGCCTCTAAACCCCAACGCCTGCCTCTAAACCCCAACGCCTGCCTCTAAACCCCAACGCCTGCCTCTGAACCCCAACGCCAGCCTCTGAACCCCAACGTCAGCCCCTGAACCCCAACGTCAGCCCCTGAACCCCAACGTCAGCCCCTGAACCCCAACGCCAGCCTTTAAACCCCAATGTCAGGCATGAAAGACCAACGCCAGGCATGAAAGACCAACGCCAGCCTCTAAACCCCAACGCCAGCAGCTAAACCCCAACGCCAGCAGCTAAACCCCAACGCCAGCCTCTAAACCCCAACGCCAACCTCTAAACCCCAACGCCAGCCTCTCAACCCCAACCCCAGGCGTGAAAGACCGCCAGCCCCTAAACCCCAACGCCAGCCCCTAAACCCCAACGCCAGCCTCTAAACCCCAACGCCAGCCTCTAAACCCCAACTCCAGTCTCTAAACCCCAACGCCACCCTCTAAAGCCCAACGCCAGCCTCTAAACCCCCTCGCCAGCCTCTAAACCCCAACGCCAGCAGCTAAACTCCAACGCCAGCCTCTAAACCCCAACGCCAGCCTCTAAACCCCAACGCCAGCCTCTAAACCCCAACGCCAGCCTCTAAAGCCCAACGCCAGCCTCTAACCACCAACGCCAGCCTCTAAACCCCAACGCCAGCCTCTAAACCCCAACGCCAGCCTCTAAACCCCAACGCCAGCCTCTAAACCCCAACGCCAGCCTCTAAACCCCAACGCCAGCCTCTAAACCCCAACGCCAGCTGCAAATCCCCAACGCCTGCCTCTGAACCCCAACGCCATCCTCTGAACCCCAACGCCATCCTCTGAACCCCAACGCCATCCTCTGAACCCCAACGCCAGCCCCTTAACCCCAACGTCAGCCCCTGAACCCCAACGTCAGCCCCTGAACCCCAACGTCAGCCCCTGAACCCCAACGTCAGCCCCTGAACCCCAACGTCAGCCCCTGAACCCCAACGTCAGCCCCTGAACCCCAACGTCAGCCCCTGAACCCCAACGTCAGCCCCTGAACCCCAACGTCAGCCCCTGAACCCCAACGTCAGCCCCTGAACCCCAACGTCAGCCCCTGAACCCCAACGCCAGCCTTTAAACCCCAACGTCAGGCATGAAAGACCAACGCCAGCCTCTAAACCCCAACGCCAGCAGCTAAACCCCAACACCAGCAGGTAAACCCCAACGCCAGCCTCTAAACCCCAACGCCAGCCTCTCAACCCCTACCCCAGGCGTGAAAGACCGCCAGCCCCTAAACCCCAACGCCAGCCTCTAAACCCCAACGCCAGCCTCTAAACCCCAACGCCAGCCTCTCAACCCCAACCCCAGGCGTGAAAGACCGCCAGCCCCTAAACCCCAACGCCAGCCCGTAAACCCCAACGCCAGCCCCTAAACCCCAACGCCAGCCTCTAAACCCCCTCGCCAGCCTCCAAACCCCCAACGCCAGCACCTAAACCCCAACGCCAGCCTCTAACCCCCAACGCCAGCCTCTAACCCCCAACGCCAGCCTCTAAACCCCAACGCCAGCCTCTAAACCCCAACGCCAGCCTCTAAACCCCAACGCCAGCCTCTAACCCCCAACGCCAGGCGTGAAAGACCAACGCCAGGCTCTACAGCCCAACGCCAGCCTCTAAACCCCAACGGCAGCCTCTAAACCCCAACGCCAGCCTCAGCCTCTAACCCCCAACGCCAGCCTCTAACCCCCAACGCCAGCCTCTAACCCCCAACGCCAGCAGCTAAACCCCAACGCCAGCCTCTAACCCCCAACGCCAGCCTCCAACCCCCGCCAGCCTCCAACCCCCAACGCCAGCCTCCAACCCCCAACGCCAGCCTCCAACCCCCAACGCCAGCCTCCAACCCCCAACGCCAGCCTCCAACCCCCAACGCCAGCCTCCAACCCCCAACGCCAGCCTCCAACCCCCAACGCCAGCCTCCAACCCCCAACGCCAGCCTCCAACCCCCAACGCCAGCCTCCAACCCCCAACGCCAGCCTCCAAAGCCCAACGCCAGCCTCCAAAGCCCAACGCCAGCCTCTAAAGCCCAACGCCAGCCTCTAAAGCCCGCCAGCCTCTAAACCCCAACGCCAGCCTCTAAACCCCAACGCCAGCCTCTAAACCCCAACGCCAGCCTCTAAACCCCAACGCCAGCCTCTAAACCCCAACGCCAGCCTCTAAACCCCAACGCCGGCCTCTAAACCCCAACGCCAGCCTCTAAACCCCAACGCCAGCCTCGAAACCCCAACGCCAGCCTCTAAACCCCAACGCCAGCCTCTAAACCCCAACGCCAGCCTCTAAACCCCAACGCCAGCCTCTAAACCCCAACGCCAGCCTCTAAACCCCAACGCCAGCCTCTAACCCCCAACGCCAGCCTCAGCCTCTAACCCCCAACGCCAGCCTCTAACCCCCAACGCCAGCCTCTAACCACCAACGCCAGCCTCTAACCCCCAACGCCAGCCTCTAAACCCCAACGCCAGCCTCTAAACCCCAACGCCAGCCTCTAAACCCCAACGCCAGCCTCTAAACCCCAACGCCAGCCTCTAAACCCCAACGCCAGCCTCTAAACCCCAACGCCAGCCTCTAAACCCCCACGCCAGCTTCTAAGCCCCAACGCCAGCCTTTAAGCTCCAACGCCAGGCGTGAAAGACCAACGCCAGGCTCTACAGCCCAACGCCAGCCTCTAAACCCCAACGCCAGCCTCTAAACCCCCAACGCCAGCCTCTAACCCCCAACGCCAGCCTCTAACCCCCAACGCCAGCCTCTAAACCCCAACGCCAGCCTCTAAACCCCAACGCCAGCCTCTAAACCCCAACGCCAGCCTCTAACCCCCAACGCCAGCTGCTAACCCCCAACGCCAGCCTCTAACCCCCAACGCCAGCCTCTAACCCCCAACGCCAGCCTCTAAACCCCAACGCCAGCCTCTAAACCCCAACGCCAGCCTCTAAACCCCAACGCCAGCCTCTAAACCCCAACGCCAGCCTCTAAACCCCAACGCCAGCAGCTAAACCCCAACGCCAGCCTCTAAACCCCAACGCCAGCCTTTAAGCCCCAACGCCAGGCTCTACAGCCCAACGCCAGGCTCTACAGCCCAACGCCAGCCTCTAAACCCCAACGGCAGCCTCTAAACCCCAACGCCAGCCTCGAAACCCCAACGCCACTCAGCCTCTGACCCCCAACGCCAGCCTCTAACCCCCAACGCCAGCCTCTAAACCCCCTCCAGCCTCTAAAGCCCAACGCCAGCTTCTAAGCCCCAACGCCAGCTTCTAAGCCCCAACACCAGCCTTTAAGCCCCAACGCCAGGCGTGAAAGACCAACGCCAGGCTCCACAGCCCAACGCCAGCCTCTAAACCCCAACGCCAGCCTCAGCCTCTAACACCCAATGCCAGCCTCTAACCCCCAACGCCAGCCTCTAAAGCCCAACGCCAGCCTCTAAAGCCCAACGCCAGCCTCTAAAGCCCGCCAGCCCCTAAACCCCAACGCCAGCCTCTAAACCCCAACGCCAGCCTCTGAACCCCAACGTCAGCCCCTGAACCCCAACGTCAGCCCCTGAACCCCAACGTCAGCCCCTGAACCCCAACGCCAGCCTTTAAACCCCAACGTCAGGCATGAAAGACCAACGCCAGGCATGAAAGACCAACGCCAGCCTCTAAACCCCAACGCCAGCAGCTAAACCCCAACGCCAGCAGCTAAACCCCAACGCCAGCCTCTAAACCCCAACGCCAACCTCTAAACCCCAACGCCAGCCTCTCAACCCCAACCCCAGGCGTGAAAGACCGCCAGCCCCTAAACCCCAACGCCAGCCCCTAAACCCCAACGCCAGCCTCTAAACCCCAACGCCAGCCTCTAAACCCCAACTCCAGTCTCTAAACCCCAACGCCACCCTCTAAAGCCCAACGCCAGCCTCTAAACCCCCTCGCCAGCCTCTAAACCCCAACGCCAGCAGCTAAACTCCAACGCCAGCCTCTAAACCCCAACGCCAGCCTCTAAACCCCAACGCCAGCCTCTAAACCCCAACGCCAGCCTCTAAAGCCCAACGCCAGCCTCTAACCACCAACGCCAGCCTCTAAACCCCAACGCCAGCCTCTAAACCCCAACGCCAGCCTCTAAACCCCAACGCCAGCCTCTAAACCCCAACGCCAGCCTCTAAACCCCAACGCCAGCCTCTAAACCCCAACGCCAGCTGCAAATCCCCAACGCCTGCCTCTGAACCCCAACGCCATCCTCTGAACCCCAACGCCATCCTCTGAACCCCAACGCCAGCCCCTGAACCCCAACGTCAGCCCCTGAACCCCAACGTCAGCCCCTGAACCCCAACGTCAGCCCCTGAACCCCAACGTCAGCCCCTGAACCCCAACGTCAGCCCCTGAACCCCAACGTCAGCCCCTGAACCCCAACGTCAGCCCCTGAACCCCAACGTCAGCCCCTGAACCCCAACGTCAGCCCCTGAACCCCAACGTCAGCCCCTGAACCCCAACGTCAGCCCCTGAACCCCAACGTCAGCCCCTGAACCCCAACGCCAGCCTTTAAACCCCAACGTCAGGCATGAAAGACCAACGCCAGCCTCTAAACCCCAACGCCAGCAGCTAAACCCCAACACCAGCAGGTAAACCCCAACGCCAGCCTCTAAACCCCAACGCCAGCCTCTCAACCCCTACCCCAGGCGTGAAAGACCGCCAGCCCCTAAACCCCAACGCCAGCCTCTAAACCCCAACGCCAGCCTCTAAACCCCAACGCCAGCCTCTCAACCCCAACCCCAGGCGTGAAAGACCGCCAGCCCCTAAACCCCAACGCCAGCCCGTAAACCCCAACGCCAGCCCCTAAACCCCAACGCCAGCCTCTAAACCCCCTCGCCAGCCTCCAAACCCCCAACGCCAGCACCTAAACCCCAACGCCAGCCTCTAACCCCCAACGCCAGCCTCTAACCCCCAACGCCAGCCTCTAAACCCCAACGCCAGCCTCTAAACCCCAACGCCAGCCTCTAAACCCCAACGCCAGCCTCTAACCCCCAACGCCAGGCGTGAAAGACCAACGCCAGGCTCTACAGCCCAACGCCAGCCTCTAAACCCCAACGGCAGCCTCTAAACCCCAACGCCAGCCTCAGCCTCTAACCCCCAACGCCAGCCTCTAACCCCCAACGCCAGCCTCTAACCCCCAACGCCAGCAGCTAAACCCCAACGCCAGCCTCTAACCCCCAACGCCAGCCTCCAACCCCCGCCAGCCTCCAACCCCCAACGCCAGCCTCCAACCCCCAACGCCAGCCTCCAACCCCCAACGCCAGCCTCCAACCCCCAACGCCAGCCTCCAACCCCCAACGCCAGCCTCCAACCCCCAACGCCAGCCTCCAACCCCCAACGCCAGCCTCCAACCCCCAACGCCAGCCTCCAACCCCCAACGCCAGCCTCCTACCCCCAACGCCAGCCTCCAACCCCCAACGCCAGCCTCCAACCCCCAACGCCAGCCTCCAACCCCCAACGCCAGCCTCCAAAGCCCAACGCCAGCCTCCAAAGCCCAACGCCAGCCTCTAAAGCCCAACGCCAGCCTCTAAAGCCCGCCAGCCTCTAAACCCCAACGCCAGCCTCTAAACCCCAACGCCAGCCTCTAAACCCCAACGCCAGCCTCTAAACCCCAACGCCAGCCTCTAAACCCCAACGCCAGCCTCTAAACCCCAACGCCAGCCTCTAAACCCCAACGCCAGCCTCGAAACCCCAACGCCAGCCTCTAAACCCCAACGCCAGCCTCTAAACCCCAACGCCAGCCTCTAAACCCCAACGCCAGCCTCTAAACCCCAACGCCAGCCTCTGAAACCCCAACGCCAGCCTCTAACCCCCAACGCCAGCCTCAGCCTCTAACCCCCAACGCCAGCCTCTAACCCCCAACGCCAGCCTCTAACCCCCAACGCCAGCCTCTAACCCCCAACGCCAGCCTCTAAACCCCAACGCCAGCCTCTAAACCCCAACGCCAGCCTCTAAACCCCAACGCCAGCCTCTAAACCCCAACGCCAGCCTCTAAACCCCAACGCCAGCCTCTAAACCCCAACGCCAGCCTCTAAACCCCAACGCCAGCTTCTAAGCCCCAACACCAGCCTTTAAGCTCCAACGCCAGGCGTGAAAGACCAACGCCAGGCTCTACAGCCCAACGCCAGCCTCTAAACCCCAACGCCAGCCTCTAAACCCCAACGCCAGCCTCAGCCTCTAACACCCAACGCCAGCCTCTAACCCCCAACGCCAGCCTCTAACCCCCAACGCCAGCCTCTAAACCCCAACGCCAGCCTCTAAACCCCAACGCCAGCCTCTAAACCCCAACGCCAGCCTCTAAAGCCCAACGCCAGCCTCTAAAGCCCAACGCCAGCCTCTAAAGCCCAACGCCAGCCTCTAAAGCCCAACGCCAGCCTCTAACCCCCAACGCCAGCCTCTAAACCCCAACGCCAGCCTCTAAACCCCAACGCCAGCCTCAAAACCCCAACGCCACCCTCAAAACCCCAACGCCAGCCTCTAAACCCCAACGCCAGCCTCTAAACCCCAACGCCAGCTGCAAATCCCCAACGCCTGCCTCTGAACCCCAACGCCATCCTCTAAACCCCAACGCCATCCTCTAAACCCCAACGCCAGCCCCTGAACCCCAACGTCAGCCCCTGAACCCCAACGTCAGCCCCTGAACCCCAAAGTCAGCCCCTGAACCCCAACGTCAGCCCCTGAACCCCAACGTCAGCCCCTGAACCCCAACGTCAGCCCCTGAACCCCAACGTCAGCCCCTGAACCCCAACGTCAGCCCCTGAACCCCAACGTCAGCCCCTGAACCCCAACGTCAGCGCCTGAACCCCAACGTCAGCGCCTGAACCCCAACGCCAGCCTTTAAACCCCAACGTCAGGCATGAAAGACCAACGCCAGCCTCTAAACCCCAACGCCAGCAGCTAAACCCCAACAGCAGCAGGTAAACCCCAACGCCAGCCTCTAAACCCCAACGCCAGCCTCTCAGCCCCAACCCCAGGCGTGAAAGACCGCCAGCCCCTAAACCCCAACGCCAGCCTCTAAACCCCAACGCCAGCCTCTAAACCCCAACGCCAGCCTCTCAACCCCAACCCCAGGCGTGAAAGACCGCCAGCCCCTAAACCCCAACGCCAGCCCGTAAACCCCAACGCCAGCCCCTAAACCCCAACGCCAGCCTCTAAACCCCCTCGCCAGCCTCTAAACCCCCTCGCCAGCCTCTAAACCCCCTCGCCAGCCTCTAAACCCCAACGCCAGCCTCTAAACCCCAACGCCAGCCTCTAAACCCCAACGCCAGCAGCTAAACCCCAACGCCAGACTCTAAACCCCAACGCCAGTCTCTAAACCCCAACGCCAGCCTCTAAAACCCAACGCCAGCCTCTAAACCCCAACGCCAGCCTCTAAACCCCAACGCCAGCCTCTAAACCCCAACGCCAGCCTCAGCCTCTAACCGCCAACGCCAGCCTCTAACCCCCAACGCCAGCCTCCAATCCCCAACGCCAGCCTCTAACCCCCAACGCCAGCTGCTAACCCCCAACGCCAGCCTCTAAACCCCAACGCCAGCCTCTAAACCCCAACGCCAGCCTCTAAACCCCAACGCCAGCCTCTAAACCCCAACGCCAGCCTCCAAACCCCAACGCCAGCCTCCAAACCCCAACGCCAGCCTCTAAACCCCAACGCCAGCCTCTAAACCCCAACGCCAGCCTCTAAACCCCAACGCCAGCCTCTAAACCCCAACGCCAGCCTCTAAACCCCAACGCCAGCCTCTAAACCCCAACGCCAGCCTCTAAACCCCAACGCCAGCCTCTAAACCCCAACGCCAGCCTCTAAACCCCAACGCCAGCCTCTAAGCCCCAACACCAGCCTTTAAGCTCCAACGCCAGGCGTGAAAGACCAACGCCAGGCTCTACAGCCCAACGCCAGCCTCTAAACCCCAACGCCAGCCTCTAAACCCCAACGCCAGCCTCAGCCTCTAACACCCAACGCCAGCCTCTAACCCCCAACGCCAGCCTCTAACCCCCAACGCCAGCCTCTAAACCCCAACGCCAGCCTCTAAACCCCAACGCCAGCCTCTAAACCCCAACGCCAGCCGCAAATCCCCAACGCCAGCTGCAAATCCCCAACGCCTGCCTCTGAACCCCAACGCCAGCCCCTGAACCCCAACGCCAGCCCCTGAACCCCAACGTCAGCCCCTGAACCCCAACGTCAGCCCCTGAACCCCAACGTCAGCCCCTGAACCCCAACGTCAGCCCCTGAACCCCAACGTCAGCCCCTGAACCCCAACGTCAGCCCCTGAACCCCAACGTCAGCCCCTGAACCCCAACGTCAGCCCCTGAACCCCAACGTCAGCCCCTGAACCCCAACGCCAGCCTTTAAACCCCAACGTCAGTCATGAAAGACCAACGCCAGCCTCTAAACCCCAACGCCAGCAGCTAAACCCCAACACCAGCAGGTAAACCCCAACGCCAGCCTCTAAACCCCAACGCCAGCCTCAAAACCCCAACGCCAGCCTCTAAACCCCAACGCCAGCCTCTAAACCCCAACGCCAGCCTCTCAACCCCAACGCCAGGCGTGAAAGACCGCCAGCCCCTAAACCCCAACGCCAGCCCGTAAACCCCAACGCCAGCCCCTAAACCCCAACGCCAGCCTCTAAACCCCCTCGCCAGCCTCTAAACCCCCTCGCCAGCCTCTAAACCCCCTCGCCAGCCTCTAAACCCCCTCGCCAGCAGCTAAACTCCAACGCCAGACTCTAAACCCCAACGCCAGTCTCTAAACCCCAACGCCAGCCTCTAAACCCCAACGCCAGCCTCTAAACCCCAACGCCAGCCTCTAAACCCCAAATCCCAGCCTCTAAACCCCAAACGCCAGCCTCTAAACCCCAAACGCCAGCCTCTAAACCCCAAACGCCAGCCTCCATACCCCAAACGCCAGCCTCCATACCCCAACGCCAGCCTCCAAACCCCAACGCCAGCCTCCAAACCCCCAACGCCAGCCTCCAAACCCCAACGCCAGCCTCCAAACCCCAACGCCAGCCTCTAACCCCCAACGCCAGCAGCTAAACCCCAACGCCAGCAGCTAAATCCCAACGCCGGCCTCTAAACCCCAACGCCGGCGTCTAAACCCCAACGCCGGCCTCTAAACCCCAACGCCGGCCTCTAAACCCCAACGCCGGCCTCTAAACCCCAACGCCGGCCTCTAAACCCCAACGCCGGCCTCTAAACCCCAACGCCGGCCTCTAAACCCCAACGCCGGCCTCCAACCCCCAACGCCGGCCTCCAACCCCCAACGCCGGCCTCCAACCCCCAACGCCAGCCTCCTACCCCCAATGCCAGCCTCCAACCCCCAACGCCAGCCTCCAACCCCCAACGCCAGCCTCTAAAGCCCAACGCCAGCCTCTAAAGCCCAACGCCAGCCTCTAAACCCCAACGCCAGCCTCTAAACCCCAACGCCAGCCTCTAAACCCCAACGCCAGCCTCTAAACCCCAACGCCAGCCTCTAAACCCCAACGCCAGCCTCTAAACCCCAACGCCAGCCTCTAAACCCCAACGCCAGCCTCTAAACCCCAACGCCAGCCTCTAAACCCCAACGCCAGCCTCTAAACCCCAACGCCAGCCTCTAACCCCCAACGCCAGCCTCTAAACCCCAACGCCAGCCTCTAAACCCCAACGCCAGCCTCTAAACCCCAACGCCAGCCTCTAAACCCCAACGCCAGCCTCTAAACCCCAACGCCAGCCTCAGCCTCTAACCCCCAACGCCAGCCTCAGCCTCTAACCCCCAACGCCAGCCTCTAACCCCCAACGCCAGCCTCTAAACCCCAACTCCAGCCTCAAAACCCCAACGCCAGCCTCTAGCCCAACGCCAGCCTCTAAACCCCAACGCCAGCCTCTAAACCCCAACGCCAGCCTCTAAACCCCAACGCCAGCCTCTAAACCCCAACGCCAGCCTCTAAACCCCAACGCCAGCCTCTAACCCCGAACGCCAGCCTCAGCCTCTAACCCCCAACGCCAGCCTCTACCCCCAACGCCAGCCTCTGAACCCCAACTCCAGTCTCTAAACCCCAACGGCACCCTCTAAAGCCCAACGCCACCCTCTAAACCCCGACGCCAGCCTCTATACCCCGACGCCAGCAGCTAAACCCCGACGCCAGCCTCTAAACCCCGACGCCAGCCTCTAAACCCCAACGCCAGCCTCTAAACCCCAACGCCAGCCTCTAAACCCCAACGCCAGCCTCTAAACCCCAACGCCAGCCTCTAAACCCCAACGCCAGCCTCTAAACCCCAACGCCACCCTCTAAACCCCAACGCCACCCTCTAAACCCCAACGCCACCCTCTAAACCCCAACGCCAGCCTCTAAACCCCAACGCCAGCCTCTAAACCCCAACGCCAGCCTCCAAACCCCAACGCCAGCCTCCAAACCCCAACGCCAGCCTCTAAACCCCAACGCCAGCCTCTAAACCCCAACGCCAGCCTCTAAACCCCAACGCCAGCCTGTAAACCCCAACGCCAGCCCCTGAACCCCAACGCCAGCCCCTGAACCCCAACGCCAGCCCCTGAACTCCAACGACAGCCCCGAACCCCAACGACAGCCCCTGAACCCCAACGTCAGCCCCTGAACCCCAACGTCAGCCCCTGAACCCCAACGCCAGACGTTAAAACTCAAAGCCAGCCGCTAACCCCAACGGCAGCTGCTATACCCCGCCAGCCTCCAAACACAACGCCAGCCTCTAAACCCCAACGACAGCCTCTAAACCACAAAGGCAGCCTCTAAACCCCAACGCCAGCCTCTAAACCCCAACGCCAGCCTCTATACCCCAACGCCAGCCTCTAAACCCCAACGCCAGCCTCTAAACCCCAACGCCAGCCTCTAAACCCCAACGCCAGCCTCTAAACCCCAACGCCAGCCTCTAAACCCCAACGCCAGCCTCTAAACCCCAACGCCAGCCTCTAAACCCCAACGCCAGCCTCTAAACCCCAACGACAGCCTCTAAACCCCAACGCCAGCCTCTAAACCCCAACGCCAGCCTCTAAACCCCAACGCCAGCCTCTAAACCCCAACGCCAGCCTCTAAACCCCAACGCCAGCCTCTAAACCCCAACGCCAGCTTCTAAGCCCCAACACCAGCCTTTAAGCTCCAACGCCAGGCGTGAAAGACCAACGCCAGGCTCTACAGCCCAACGCCAGCCTCTGAACCCCAACGCCAGCCTCTAAACCCCAACGCCAGCCTCAGCCTCTAACACCCAACGCCAGCCTCTAACCCCCAACGCCAGCTTCTAAACCCCAACGCCAGCCTCTAAACCCCAACGCCAGCCTCTAAAGCCCAACGCCAGCCTCTAAAGCCCAACGCCAGCCTCTAACCCCCAACGCCAGCCTCTAAACCCCAACGCCAGCCTCTAAACCCCGCCAGCCTCTAAACCCCAACGCCAGCCTCTAAACCCCAACGCCAGCCTCTAAACCCCAACGCCAGCCTCTAAACCCCAACGCCAGCCTCTAAACCCCAACGCCAGCCTCTAAACCCCAACGCCAGCTGCAAATCCCCAACGCCTGCCTCTGAACCCCAACGCCATCCTCTAAACCCCAACGCCATCCTCTAAACCCCAACGCCAGCCCCTGAACCCCAATGCCAGCCCCTGAACCCCAACGTCAGCCCCTGAACCCCAACGTCAGCCCCTGAACCCCAACGTCAGCCCCTGAACCCCAACGTCAGCCCCTGAACCCCAACGTCAGCCCCTGAACCCCAACGTCAGCCCCTGAACCCCAACGTCAGCCCCTGAACCCCAACATCAGCCCCTGAACCCCAACGTCAGCCCCTGAACCCCAACGTCAGCCCCTGAACCCCAACGTCAGCCCCTGAACCCCAACGCCAGCCTTTAAACCCCAACGTCAGGCATGAAAGACCAACGCCAGCCTCTAAACCCCAACGCCAGCAGCTAAACCCCAACACCAGCAGGTAAACCCCAACGCCAGCCTCTAAACCCCAACGCCAGCCTCTCAACCCCAACCCCAGGCGTGAAAGACCGCCAGCCCCTAAACCACAACGCCAGCCCGTAAACCCCAACGCCAGCCCCTAAACCCCAACGCCAGCCTCTAAACCCCCTCGCCAGCCTCTAAACCCCCTCGCCAGCCTCTAAACCCCAACGCCAGCAGCTAAACTCCAACGCCAGACTCTAAACCCCAACGCCAGTCTCTAAACCCCAACGCCAGCCTCTAAACCCCAACGCCAGCCTCTAAACCCCAACGCCAGCCTCTAAACCCCAACGCCAGCCTCAGCCTCTGACCGCCAACGCCAGCCTCTAACCCCCAACGCCAGCCTCCAATCCCCAACGCCAGCCTCTAAACCCCAACGCCAGCCTCTAACCCCCAACGCCAGCTGCTAACCCCCAACGCCAGCCTCTAACCCCCAACGCCAGCCTCTAAACCCCAACGCCAGCCTCTAAACCCCAACGCCAGCCTCTAAACCCCAACGCCAGCCTCTAAACCCCAACGCCAGCCTCTAAACCCCAACGCCAGCCTCTAAACCCCAACGCCAGCCGCTAACCCCCAACGCCAGCCTCTAACCCCCAACGCCAGCCTCTAAACCCCAACGCCAGCCTCTAAACCCCAACGCCAGCCTCTAAACCCCAACGCCAGCAGCTAAACCCCAACGCCAGCCTCTAAACCCCAACGCCAGCCTTTAAGCCCCAACGCCAGGCTCTACAGCCCAACGCCAGGCTCTACAGCCCAACGCCAGCCTCTAAACCCCAACGCCAGCCTCGAAACCCCAACGCCAGTCTCAGCCTCTGACCCCCAACGCCAGCCTCTAACCCCCAACGCCAGCCTCTAAACCCCCTCCAGCCTCTAAAGCCCAACGCCAGCTTCTAAGCCCCAACGCCAGCTTCTAAGCCCCAACACCAGCCTTTAAGCCCCAACGCCAGGCGTGAAAGACCAACGCCAGGCTCCACAGCCCAACGCCAGCCTCTAAACCCCAACGCCAGCCTCTGAACCCCAACGCCAGCCGCAGCCTCTAACACCCAATGCCAGCCTCTAACCCCCAACGCCAGCCTCTAAAGCCCAACGCCAGCCTCCAAAGCCCAACGCCAGCCTCTAAAGCCCGCCAGCCCCTAAACCCCAACGCCAGCCTCTAACCCCCAACGCCAGCCTCTAAACCCCAACGCCAGCCTCTAAACCACAACGCCAGCTGCTAAACCCCAACGCCTGCCTCTAAACCCCAACGCCTGCCTCTAAACCCCAACGCCTGCCTCTAAACCCCAACGCCAGCCTCTGAACCCCAACGTCAGCCCCTGAACCCCAACGTCAGCCCCTGAACCCCAACGTCAGACCCTGAACCCCAACGCCAGCCTTTAAACCCCAACGTCAGGCATGAAAGACCAACGCCAGGCATGAAAGACCAACGCCAGCCTCTAAACCCCAACGCCAGCAGCTAAACCCCAACGCCAGCAGCTAAACCCCAACGCCAGCCTCTAAACCCCAACGCCAACCTCTAAACCCCAACACCAGCCTCTCAACCCCAACCCCAGGCGTGAAAGACCGCCAGCCCCTAAACCCCAACGCCAGCCCCTAAACCCCAACGCCAGCCTCTAAACCCCAACGCCAGCCTCTAAACCCCAACTCCAGTCTCTAAACCCCAACGCCACCCTCTAAAGCCCAACGCCAGCCTCTAAACCCCCTCGCCAGCCTCTAAACCCCAACGCCAGCAGCTAAACTCCAACGCCAGCCTCTAAACCCCAACGCCAGCCTCTAAACCCCAACGCCAGCCTCTAAACCCCAACGCCAGCCTCTAAAGCCCAACGCCAGCCTCTAACCCCCAACGCCAGCCTCTAAACCCCAACGCCAGCCTCTAAACCCCAACGCCAGCCTCTAAACCCCAACGCCAGCCTCTAAACCCCAACGCCAGCCTCTAAACCCCAACGCCAGCCTCTAAACCCCAACGCCAGCTGCAAATCCCCAACGCCTGCCTCTGAACCCCAACGCCATCCTCTGAACCCCAACGCCATCCTCTAAACCCCAACGCCAGCCCCTGAACCCCAACGTCAGCCCCTGAACCCCAACGTCAGCCCCTGAACCCCAACGTCAGCCCCTGAACCCCAACGTCAGCCCCTGAACCCCAACGTCAGCCCCTGAACCCCAACGTCAGCCCCTGAACCCCAACGTCAGCCCCTGAACCCCAACGTCAGCCCCTGAACCCCAACGTCAGCCCCTGAACCCCAACGTCAGCCCCTGAACCCCAACGCCAGCCTTTAAACCCCAACGTCAGGCATGAAAGACCAACGCCAGCCTCTAAACCCCAACGCCAGCAGCTAAACCCCAACACCAGCAGGTAAACCCCAACGCCAGCCTCTAACCCCCAACGCCAGCCTCCAATCCCCAACGCCAGCCTCTAAACCCCAACGCCAGCCTCTAACCCCCAACGCCAGCTGCTAACCCCCAACGCCAGCCTCTACCCCCCAACGCCAGCCTCTAACCCCCAACGCCAGCCTCTAAACCCCAACGCCAGCCTCTAAACCCCAACGCCAGCCTCTAAACCCCAACGCCAGCCTCTAAACCCCAACGCCAGCCTCTAACCCCCAACGCCAGCTGCTAACCCCCAACGCCAGCCTCTAACCCCCAACGCCAGCCTCTAAACCCCAACGCCAGCCTCTAAACCCCAACGCCAGCCTCTAAACCCCAACGCCAGCCTCTAAACCCCAACGCCAGCCTCTAAACCCCAACGCCAGCCTCTAAACCCCAACGCCAGCAGCTAAACCCCAACGCCAGCCTCTAAACCCCAACGCCAGCCTCTACAGCCCAACGCCAGGCTCTACAGCCCAACGCCAGCCTCTAAACCCCAACGCCAGCCTCGAAACCCCAACGCCAGTCTCAGCCTCTGACCCCCAACGCCAGCCTCTAACCCCCAACGCCAGCCTCTAAACCCCCTCCAGACTCTAAAGCCCAACGCCAGCTTCTAAGCCCCAACGCCAGCTTCTAAGCCCCAACACCAGCCTTTAAGCCCCAACGCCAGGCGTGAAAGACCAACGCCAGGCTCCACAGCCCAACGCCAGCCTCTAAACCCCAACGCCAGCCTCTGAACCCCAACGCCAGCCACAGCCTCTAACACCCAATGCCAGCCTCTAACCCCCAACGCCAGCCTCTAAAGCCCAACGCCAGCCTCCAAAGCCCAACGCCAGCCTCCAAAGCCCAACGCCAGCCTCTAAAGCCCGCCAGCCCCTAAACCCCAACGCCAGCCTCTAACCCCCAACGCCAGCCTCTAAACCCCAACGCCAGCCTCTAAACCACAACGCCAGCTGCTAAACCCCAACGCCTGCCTCTAAACCCCAACGCCTGCCTCTAAACCCCAACGCCTGCCTCTAAACCCCAACGCCAGCCTCTGAACCCCAACGTCAGCCCCTGAACCCCAACGTCAGCCCCTGAACCCCAACGTCAGCCCCTGAACCCCAACGTCAGCCCCTGAACCCCAACGCCAGCCTTTAAACCCCAACGTCAGGCATGAAAGACCAACGCCAGGCATGAAAGACCAACGCCAGCCTCTAAACCCCAACGCCAGCAGCTAAACCCCAACGCCAGCAGCTAAACCCCAACGCCAGCCTCTAAACCCCAACGCCAACCTCTAAACCCCAACACCAGCCTCTCAACCCCAACCCCAGGCGTGAAAGACCGCCAGCCCCTAAACCCCAACGCCAGCCCCTAAACCCCAACGCCAGCCTCTAAACCCCAACGCCAGCCTCTAAACCCCAACTCCAGTCTCTAAACCCCAACGCCACCCTCTAAAGCCCAACGCCAGCCTCTAAACCCCCTCGCCAGCCTCTAAACCCCAACGCCAGCAGCTAAACTCCAACGCCAGCCTCTAAACCCCAACGCCAGCCTCTAAACCCCAACGCCAGCCTCTAAACCCCAACGCCAGCCTCTAAAGCCCAACGCCAGCCTCTAACCCCCAACGCCAGCCTCTAAACCCCAACGCCAGCCTCTAAACCCCAACGCCAGCCTCTAAACCCCAACGCCAGCCTCTAAACCCCAACGCCAGCCTCTAAACCCCAACGCCAGCCTCTAAACCCCAACGCCAGCTGCAAATCCCCAACGCCTGCCTCTGAACCCCAACGCCATCCTCTGAACCCCAACGCCATCCTCTAAACCCCAACGCCAGCCCCTGAACCCCAACGTCAGCCCCTGAACCCCAACGTCAGCCCCTGAACCCCAACGTCAGCCCCTGAACCCCAACGTCAGCCCCTGAACCCCAACATCAGCCCCTGAACCCCAACGTCAGCCCCTGAACCCCAACGTCAGCCCCTGAACCCCAACGTCAGCCCCTGAACCCCAACGTCAGCCCCTGAACCCCAACGTCAGCCCCTGAACCCCAACGTCAGCCCCTGAACCCCAACGTCAGCCCCTGAACCCCAACGCCAGCCTTTAAACCCCAACGTCAGGCATGAAAGACCAACGCCAGCCTCTAAACCCCAACGCCAGCCTCTAAACCCCAACGCCAGCCTCTCAACCCCTACCCCAGGCGTGAAAGACCGCCAGCCCCTAAACCCCAACGCCAGCCTCTAAACCCCAACGCCAGCCTCTAAACCCCAACGCCAGCCTCTCAACCCCAACCCCAGGCGTGAAAGACCGCCAGCCCCTAAACCCCAACGCCAGCCCGTAAACCCCAACGCCAGCCCCTAAACCCCAACGCCAGCCTCTAAACCCCCTCGCCAGCCTCCAAACCCCCAACGCCAGCACCTAAACCCCAACGCCAGCCTCTAACCCCCAACGCCAGCCTCTAACCCCCAACGCCAGCCTCTAAACCCCAACGCCAGCCTCTAAACCCCAACGCCAGCCTCTAAACCCCAACGCCAGCCTCTAACCCCCAACGCCAGGCGTGAAAGACCAACGCCAGGCTCTACAGCCCAACGCCAGCCTCTAAACCCCAACGGCAGCCTCTAAACCCCAACGCCAGCCTCAGCCTCTAACCCCCAACGCCAGCCTCTAACCCCCAACGCCAGCCTCTAACCCCCAACGCCAGCAGCTAAACCCCAACGCCAGCCTCTAACCCCCAACGCCAGCCTCCAACCCCCGCCAGCCTCCAACCCCCAACGCCAGCCTCCAACCCCCAACGCCAGCCTCCAACCCCCAACGCCAGCCTCCAACCCCCAACGCCAGCCTCCAACCCCCAACGCCAGCCTCCAACCCCCAACGCCAGCCTCCAACCCCCAACGCCAGCCTCCAACCCCCAACGCCAGCCTCCTACCCCCAACGCCAGCCTCCAACCCCCAACGCCAGCCTCCAACCCCCAACGCCAGCCTCCAAAGCCCAACGCCAGCCTCTAAAGCCCAACGCCAGCCTCTAAAGCCCAACGCCAGCCTCTAAAGCCCAACGCCAGCCTCTAAAGCCCAACGCCAGCCTCTAAACCCCGCCAGCCTCTAAACCCCAACGCCAGCCTCTAAACCCCAACGCCAGCCTCTAAACCCCAACGCCAGCCTCTAAACCCCAACGCCAGCCTCTAAACCCCAACGCCAGCCTCTAAACCCCAACGCCAGCCTCTAACCCCCAACGCCAGCCTCTAAACCCCAACGCCAGCCTCTAAACCCCAACGCCAGCCTCTAAACCCCAACGCCAGCCTCTAAACCCCAACGCCAGCCTCTAAACCCCAACGCCAGCCTCTAACCCCCAACGCCAGCCTCAGCCTCTAACCCCCAACGCCAGCCTCTAACCCCCAACGCCAGCCTCTAACCCCCAACGCCAGCCTCTAACCCCCAACGCCAGCCTCTAAACCCCAACGCCAGCCTCTAAACCCCAACGCCAGCCTCTAAACCCCAACGCCAGCCTCTAAACCCCAACGCCAGCCTCTAAACCCCAACGCCAGCCTCTAAACCCCAACGCCAGCCTCTAAACCCCAACGCCAGCTTCTAAGCCCCAACGCCAGCCTTTAAGCTCCAACGCCAGGCGTGAAAGACCAACGCCAGGCTCTACAGCCCAACGCCAGCCTCTAAACCCCAACGCCAGCCTCTGAACCCCAACGCCAGCCTCAGCCTCTAACACCCAACGCCAGCCTCTAACCCCCAACGCCAGCCTCTAACCCCCAACGCCAGCCTCTAAACCCCAACGCCAGCCTCTAAACCCCAACGCCAGCCTCTAAACCCCAACGCCAGCCTCTAAAGCCCAACGCCAGCCTCTAAAGCCCAACGCCAGCCTCTAAAGCCCAACGCCAGCCTCTAACCCCCAACGCCAGCCTCTAAACCCCAACGCCAGCCTCAAAACCCCAACGCCAGCCTCAAAACCCCAACGCCAGCCTCTAAACCCCAACGCCAGCCTCTAAACCCCAACGCCAGCCTCTAAACCCCAACGCCAGCCTCTAAACCCCAACGCCAGCTGCAAATCCCCAACGCCTGCCTCTGAACCCCAACGCCATCCTCTAAACCCCAACGCCATCCTCTAAACCCCAACGCCAGCCCCTGAACCCCAACGTCAGCCCCTGAACCCCAACGTCAGCCCCTGAACCCCAAAGTCAGCCCCTGAACCCCAACGTCAGCCCCTGAACCCCAACGTCAGCCCCTGAACCCCAACGTCAGCCCCTGAACCCCAACGTCAGCCCCTGAACCCCAACGTCAGCCCCTGAACCCCAACGTCAGCCCCTGAACCCCAACGTCAGCCCCTGAACCCCAACGTCAGCCCCTGAACCCCAACGTCAGCGCCTGAACCCCAACGCCAGCCTTTAAACCCCAACGTCAGGCATGAAAGACCAACGCCAGCCTCTAAACCCCAACGCCAGCAGCTAAACCCCAACAGCAGCAGGTAAACCCCAACGCCAGCCTCTAAACCCCAACGCCAGCCTCTCAACCCCAACCCCAGGCGTGAAAGACCGCCAGCCCCTAAACCTCAACGCCAGCCTCTAAACCCCAACGCCAGCCTCTAAACCCCAACGCCAGCCTCTCAACCCCAACCCTAGGCGTGAAAGACCGCCAGCCCCTAAACCCCAACGCCAGCCCGTAAACCCCAACGCCAGCCCCTAAACCCCAACGCCAGCCTCTAAACCCCCTCGCCAGCCTCTAAACCCCCTCGCCAGCCTCTAAACCCCCTCGCCAGCCTCTAAACCCCAACGCCAGCCTCTAAACCCCAACGCCAGCAGCTAAACCCCAACGCCAGACTCTAAACCCCAACGCCAGTCTCTAAACCCCAACGCCAGCCTCTAAACCCCAACGCCAGCCTCTAAACCCCAACGCCAGCCTCTAAACCCCAACGCCAGCCTCAGCCTCTAACCGCCAACGCCAGCCTCTAACCCCCAACGCCAGCCTCCAATCCCCAACGCCAGCCTCTAACCCCCAACGCCAGCTGCTAACCCCCAACGCCAGCCTCTAAACCCCAACGCCAGCCTCTAAACCCCAACGCCAGCCTCTAAACCCCAACGCCAGCCTCTAAACCCCAACGCCAGCCTCCAAACCCCAACGCCAGCCTCCAAACCCCAACGCCAGCCTCCAAACCCCAACGCCAGCCTCTAAACCCCAACGCCAGCCTCTAAACCCCAACGCCAGCCTCTAAACCCCAACGCCAGCCTCTAAACCCCAACGCCAGCCTCTAAACCCCAACGCCAGCCTCTAAACCCCAACGCCAGCCTCTAAACCCCAACGCCAGCCTCTAAACCCCAACGCCAGCCTCTAAGCCCCAACACCAGCCTTTAAGCTCCAACGCCAGGCGTGAAAGACCAACGCCAGGCTCTACAGCCCAACGCCAGCCTCTAAACCCCAACGCCAGCCTCTAAACCCCAACGCCAGCCTCAGCCTCTAACACCCAACGCCAGCCTCTAACCCCCAACGCCAGCCTCTAACCCCCAACGCCAGCCTCTAAACCCCAACGCCAGCCTCTAAACCCCAACGCCAGCCTCTAAACCCCAACGCCAGCCGCAAATCCCCAACGCCTGCCTCTAAACCCCAACGCCAGCCCCTGAACCCCAACGCCAGCCCCTGAACCCCAACGCCAGCCCCTGAACCCCAACGTCAGCCCCTGAACCCCAACGTCAGCCCCTGAACCCCAACGTCAGCCCCTGAACCCCAACGTCAGCCCCTGAACCCCAACGTCAGCCCCTGAACCCCAACGTCAGCCCCTGAACCCCAACGTCAGCCCCTGAACCCCAACGTCAGCCCCTGAACCCCAACGTCAGCCCCTGAACCCCAACGTCAGCCCCTGAACCCCAACGCCAGCCTTTAAACCCCAACGTCAGGCATGAAAGACCAACGCCAGCCTCTAAACCCCAACGCCAGCAGCTAAACCCCAACACCAGCAGGTAAACCCCAACGCCAGCCTCTAAACCCCAACGCCAGCCTCTAAACCCCAACGCCAGCCTCTAAACCCCAACGCCAGCCTCTAAACCCCAACGCCAGCCTCTCAACCCCAACGCCAGGCGTGAAAGACCGCCAGCCCCTAAACCCCAACGCCAGCCCGTAAACCCCAACGCCAGCCCCTAAACCCCAACGCCAGCCTCTAAACCCCCTCGCCAGCCTCTAAACCCCCTCGCCAGCCTCTAAACCCCCTCGCCAGCCTCTAAACCCCCTCGCCAGCAGCTAAACTCCAACGCCAGACTCTAAACCCCAACGCCAGTCTCTAAACCCCAACGCCAGCCTCTAAACCCCAACGCCAGCCTCTAAACCCCAACGCCAGCCTCTAAACCCCAACGCCAGCCTCTAAACCCCAAATCCCAGCCTCTAAACCCCAAACGCCAGCCTCTAAACCCCAAACGCCAGCCTCTAAACCCCAAACGCCAGCCTCCATACCCCAACGCCAGCCTCCAAACCCCAACGCCAGCCTCCAAACCCCCAACGCCAGCCTCCAAACCCCCAACGCCAGCCTCCAAACCCCAACGCCAGCAGCTAAACCCCAACGCCGGCCTCTAAACCCCAACGCCGGCCTCTAAACCCCAACGCCGGCCTCTAAACCCCAACGCCGGCCTCTAAACCCCAACGCCGGCCTCTAAACCCCAACGCCGGCCTCTAAACCCCAACGCCGGCCTCTAAACCCCAACGCCGGCCTCTAAACCCCAACGCCGGCCTCTAAACCCCAACGCCGGCCTCTAAACCCCAACGCCGGCCTCTAAACCCCAACGCCGGCCTCTAAACCCCAACGCCGGCCTCTAAACCCCAACGCCGGCCTCTAAACCCCAACGCCGGCCTCTAAACCCCAACGCCGGCCTCTAAACCCCAACGCCGGCCTCTAAACCCCAACGCCGGCCTCTAAACCCCAACGCCGGCCTCTAAACCCCAACGCCGGCCTCTAAACCCCAATGCCGGCCTCTAAACCCCAACGCCGGCCTCTAAACCCCAACGCCGGCCTCTAAACCCCAACGCCGGCCTCTAAACCCCAACGCCGGCCTCTAAACCCCAACGCCGGCCTCTAAACCCCAACGCCGGCCTCTAAACCCCAACGCCGGCCTCTAAACCCCAACGCCGGCCTCTAAACCCCAACGCCGGCCTCTAAACCCCAACGCCGGCCTCTAAACCCCAACGCCGGCCTCTAAACCCCAACGCCGGCCTCTAAACCCCAACGCCGGCCTCTAAACCCCAACGCCGGCCTCTAACCCCAACGCCGGCCTCTAAACCCCAACGCCAGCCTTTAAACCCCAACGCCAGCCTTTAAACCCCAACGCCAGGCGTGAAAGACCAACGCCAGCCTCTAAAGCCCTTGCCACCCTCTAAAGCCCAACGCCAGCCTCTAAACCCCAACGCCAGCCTCTAAACGCCAACGCCAGCCTCTAAAGCCCAACGCCAGCCTCTAAACCCCAACGCCAGCCGCTAAACCCCAACGCCAGCAGCTAAACCCCAACGCCAGCCTCTAAACCCCAACGCCAGCCGCTAAACCCCAACGCCAGCCTCTAAACCCCAACGCCAGCCTCTAAACCCCAACGCCAGCCTCTAAACCCCAACGCCAGCCTCTAAACCCCAACGCCAGCCTCTAAACCCCAACGCCAGCCTCTAAACCCCAACGCCAGCCTCTAAACCCCAACGCCAGCCTCTAAACCCCAACGCCAGCCTCTAAACCCCAAATGCCAGCCTCTAAACCCCAAATGCCAGCAGCTAAACCCCCAACGCCAGCCTCTAACCCCCAACGCCAGCCTCTAACCCCCAACGCCAGCCTCTAACCCCCAACGCCAGCCTCTAACCCCCAACGCCAGCCTCTAACCCCCAACGCCAGCCTCTAACCCCCAACGCCAGCCTCTAACCCCCAACGCCAGCCTCTAACCCCCAACGCCAGCCTCTAACCCCCAACGCCAGCCTCTAACCCCCAACGCCAGCCTCTAACCCCCAACGCCAGCCTCTAAACCCCAACGCCAGCCTCTAAACCCCAACGCCAGCCTCTAAACCCCAACGCCAGCCTCTAAACCCCAACGCCAGCCTCTAACCCCCAACGCCAGCCTCTAACCCCCAACGCCAGCCTCTAACCCCCAACGCCAGCCTCTAAACCCCAACGCCAGCCTCTAAACCCCAACGCCAGCCTCTAAACCCCAACTCCAGCCTGTAAACCGCAAATGCCGGCCTCTAAACCCCAACACCAGCCTCTAAACCCCAACGCCAGCAACTAAACCCCAACGCCAGTCATCCCCAGCAAGCGATCACAGGCTTCAATGACAAATCCACGTGGTGGGGCTCAAAGTCAGTCTTGATCAAGGCCACCAGCTCCATGATGTTTGGGCGCAGTGGCGTATTAACTTGTCTGCATAATGATGTCTCGCTGGCTTTGGTCTTTAAGGAGATGGTACGAAGGTCCTTGATCATGTTGAAAAATGTCCATGAGATCCCCGAGTACCGACGAGCGGGCATTACCGTAAATCTCCGAGTTCGAATCAGGGCAAACTCGGGAGAGCTCTTGGAATGAACTCGTACCGTGGGACACGGCTTTTAGACTAAAATTAGTAAGGGTCTGAAGAGTCCCAACACAGAATTACCAATCCGTGTTCTCCAGCGATGTTGCCTGACACAAAGTGTTTAAGGAACTGCAGATGCTGGAAAATCGAAGGTAGACAATAATGCTGGAGAAACTTGGCGGGTGTGGCAGCATCCATGGAGCGAAGGAAATGGGCAACATTTTGGGCCGAAACTCTTCTTCAGACTGTTTTAAACGTGGCTGTGGTATCGGGTCTGTGTTAGGATATGGTCGTAGAATTGGAGGGAAGGGGGAATCACAGAGGGGGGCCAGTGAGAGAGGAGGTCGTTAAACTGGCTTGGGAGGGAGGAGGAGAACTTCTTCAAAGTAGGCATTCCTTGAGGAGATTTTGCAGTGTCAAACTAGTACTTTGCCCACGTATCAGATGGGCCTGCAGGGCAGCGGACCACCACACGATGGTAGCATTGACCACAAATTGGACGGGCCTGCAGTGCAGTGGATCAACATGCGGTGGGAGTGTTGACCACAAATCGGAGCGACCTGTTATACAAATTCACTGCACATTGGGAATGCTGTCTACAAATTACATATAATTGTTCTCTTTACTGCAAAATGGTTCTTTATTGCTCTGTGACCCGTTTTCTTTCCCCATAATGTACTAATTGCCCAGATGCCAAAGTTGGCAAAAGCCCTGAAACCAGGGAAGAATTGGGTTGAAAATCAAGGAACTGCAGATGCTGGTTTACAAAAAAATACACAGTGCTGGAGTAACTCAGCGGGTCAGGCAGCATCTCTGTAATGATGTCCATGTAAGTGTACAACATCAGGTGGCAATGTCAGGGAGTGTGATGTGGTCTGAAGCAGAGGTGCTGCTGTGCCAGTGGATTAAGAAAGGAGTTGATGTATTCTGCTACCCGATAGGATTCACTAACGCAGTCACACACGATGGGCCTTCCTGGACATTTTTCCCCAGGTTCTGTCCACCTGTCCAGGTGTTTGTGTATTTTGGGGAGAATGTAGAATTTTCACATCCGCGGTTCAATGATTTCAAAGGTCTTTTAATGTCACGTTTACCAATTAAGGTCCAGTGATATGTGAATTATTCTCGGGTATTCTAATGGTTTCTGACAATGTGGAGTTTGTATGTTCTTTCTGTGACCTTCTTGGGTTTACTCTGGGAGGTTCCGGCTTCCTCCCACACTCTAAAGACGTACAGATTTGCAGGCTAATTGGCTTGGTGTAAATGTTAATTGCCCCTTGTGAGTGTAGGATAGTGTTAGTATGCGGGGATCGCAGGTTGGTGCTGGCCTGTTTCGCCCTGTATAATGAACTGGATTTGATAAGGAAATTTGAGGTAAAGGAACCATTAGGAGGTGGTGACCATAATATAAGAAGTTTTAATCTGCTATTTGAGAGGGAGAAGGGAAAATCGGAAGTGTTAGTATTACAATTGAACAAAGGGGACTATGAAGCTATGAGGGAGGAGCTGGCCAATGTTGACTGGAAAGATATCCCAGCAGGGATGACAGTGGAACAACAATGACAGGTATTTCAGGGAATAATACAGAAGCGAGAGGGAGAGAGAGAGAGGGAGAGAGGGGGATGAGAGGGAGGGAGGGGGATGAGAGGGAGGGAGGGGGATGAGAGGGAGGGAGGGGGATGAGAGGGAGAGAGGGGGATGAGAGGGAGAGAGGGGGATGAGAGGGAGAGAGGGGGATGAGAGGGAGAGAGGGGGATGAGAGGGAGAGAGGGGGATGAGAGGGAGAGAGGGGGATGAGAGGGAGAGAGGGGGATGAGAGGGAGAGAGGGGGATGAGAGGGAGAGAGGGGGATGAGAGGGAGAGAGGGGGATGAGAGGGAGAGAGGGGGATGAGAGGGAGAGAGGGGGATGAGAGGGAGAGAGGGGGATGAGAGGGAGAGAGGGGGATGAGAGGGAGGTGGGTGAGAGAGAGTGGATGAGAGAGAGGTGGATGAGAGAGAGGTGGATGAGAGAGAGGTGGATGAGAGGAAGAGAGAAAGGGACGGGAAGAGGAGAGGGGGAGGGGGAGCGGGAGGGACAGAGACGGAGAAAGGGAGAGTGGAGAGAGGGAGAAAGGGGGAGAGGGTGAGGGTGAGAGTGGGGGGAGAGAGGACGGAGGGGGAGAGAGAAGGGGAAGGAGGGAGAGCGGGAGGGAGGGAGAGAGAGAGATTTGATAAGGGAACAAGATTAAGGAGCCATTAGGAGGTAGTGATCATAATATGATGTTTTAATCTACAATTGGAGAGGGAGAAGGGTAAATCGGAGGTGTCAGTGTTATAGTTGAATAAAGGGGACTGTGGAGCCATGAGGGAGGAGCTGGCCAAAGTTGACTGGAAAGATACCCTAGCAGGGATGACGGTGGAACAACAATGGCAGGTATTTCTGGGAATAATACAGAAGGTGCAGGATCAGTTTATTCCAAGGAGGAAGAAAGATTCCAAGGAGAGTAAGGGGCGACTGTGGCTGACAAGGGACGTCAGGGACAGTATAAAATGAAAAGACAAGTACAACGTAGCAAAGACGAATGGGAAGCCAGAGAGGGTAAGGTTTAAAATGCAACAGAAGATAATTAAACAGACAATACGGGGAGAAAAGATGAGGTACGAAGGTAAGCTAGCCAAGAATATAAAGGAGGATAGTAAAGGATTCTTTAGGTATGAAGAGAAAAAAAATAGTTAGACCCTGTAGGACTGAAAAAAGGTGAATTTATTAAGGGGAACAAGGAATGATGATGCATGCAACCAAGAACAAATCTGTTTCCATAACAATTATAATTAATTAGAACCAGGGTGCCCCATTTTGTGCTGTCGAATGTTTGAAGTAAAATTTACCACAGTGCAGTACAAGTAAACTCAATTGAATGGTAACTCAGTAGTTTACAGTAATATTAAAAAATAAAAATCTAATTCTGTACTAAATGAAGACAACACCAACAGTTGCTTTAAAGCACTCACACCACCCAGTTCCAAATTCGTATTCTGCAACATACTGACTGAAACCTGGAATCAAATACTAAAACTCTGGATGCATCATTAAAGAGGTCGGAAATTATTATTTTTAAATTTTCAAATACATTCTTATCCAGTGTCTTAGAAAGGTTTGAAGTACTTCCTCAAATGAAAATCCATTGACTGCTGGTGACATTATAAACAGGAAAGGGTGCTGTCAAATAGGCACAAATCACCTGAGTTGTGCCAGTGGAGCCTACGCCAGACTCAGGAAAGCCATGGTCCTCCCCACCCTGTCTATGGGGCCGAGCCATGGACCACCTACTGCAGGCACCCGAGTAGTCCTCAAAAAACACAATTTAAGCAAGATTATGTATTTCAAATGTGTGTTTTCAGGTGCAGTCAGATTTGCAGTTTTTCCACATAGAATTTGCAGCACGTGGAGGCCATTTGGCCCAAATGATCCATGTTATTGTTATGTTTACATGAAATTCCACCTTCCTCAGCCAGCAGCATATCCTTCATCCCCAAATATCATCATCTAATTTCTCCTCAGATGTAGCTAAATTGACATCCTTACAAGCTCCTTGTGGTGAATATTCATTGGTGCCACATTTACATGTGTTTTAGATGCACTAAAATCACTGCAAAGTTCCGGTCAAAGTGAAGAAACTGCTTCCACTGGCATTAGTCAAGAGCAAATTAACTCAGATTTAATGGGATTGTTAAAAGGATATGAAATAGGAGGGAAATGTTTTTCAAGCAAGCAGTGACAATATGGAACTTGCTGCCTGAAATGTAGGTGGAAGCAGATTCAACCACGCCTTCCATAAAGAGACGGACAAAAAAGAAAGTGACTGCAGCAATAGAGCCATGGAATAGAAGTTATTAGATTGCTATTTACCAGACGTCAGCTCAGGTTCCAAGTAGCAAATGGCTACGACCAAACCCCACTCTAATATTAAAGAATCCAAATCTAAATTTACATTTTGATCATCCCTTGTACATTTGTTTTCTGGAGTAAAAGAACACCCACTTTCATAGAACACCCAGTCTGATTAGCAACACCTTCCTTGGAGTTTATGTATTTCATTTTTTCCAGTTGTAACTGCAATTATGTCAGTAAACTCTCTGGCAACTTGCAAATGGAGAAAAATAAGTTATTTCTAACCTGTCGGACAGCTTTCTTTGCAGCCAAATAATTTTCCGCATCTTCCAGATGTGAAAGATTTGTCATTGTTGAAAATTTTTCCAATATCTCATCTCTCTGTTTCCGCAACTGTGCCAAATAACATTTGGTTCCTGGCAGAGAAAAGTAATGCTGTTTAAATGCAGGTTTAAAAAAATGTTTTATAAAGTTGGTCATATTTTCAACAATACAACTCTTCAATGTATATGCATTTCACAGACTTACAATATGCCAGCTTCTAATTGGTAACATTGATTTAATTTTGATATCACACCCTAAATTCATCGTGCCAATTGGCATGTACTTTCACACAATGAAAGTAGATTATAATTCATTCAACCGGAATTAAAAAAAGATTTACTGCTGATCTTTAGAACTTAGAGCTCCCGTGGATTTGGAAGCAACAGCAACAAAGAGAAGCAGGAGAAAACACTGATTGGCTTAGCCCGAGTGGGAGGAGAGTTAGAAGTGAGTCAGAGGGGGAAAACAGTTGAAAACTGAGGAATTTGGTTTGTAAATTGGTAAATTAGGCAATTTATCAGTCAATATAAGCAAGACAGCTCTTAGGGAGCGGCAGTGAGGGAAGTGCCCTGTGAGAAAAGTGTTAGTCTTTGGCTCCAGAGTCTTCCATGAGGAGGCCACGCAAAACGGTGGAGAGGGAGAGATGAAAGAAGGAGATGTCAAGCAAGCTGATTCAGTGTGATGCTAGCAGTATGTGGGAGGTCAAGGACACTGATGGTGCCTCTGGCTGCTACAAATGTGAGAATTGCCTCCAGGTACAGCTCCTGAAGGACTGTGTTGGGGAATTGGAGAAGCAAGTGGATGACCTCAGGTTCGTCTGAGAAATGGAGTCGTTCCTCAACAAGTCCTACAGTGAGATTGTTACACCTAAGGTACTGGAAGGGAAAAAGTGGGTGACGGTGAGAAAGGGAGGGAAACTTGGAATGCAAAGGTCACCGGGCTTTGTACCTCTTGTGAACAGATTCACAAACTTAGAAGCTGTCGGGACAGAAGACGTTAAAACACTGAGCGGCGAACAGGCTTGCTAAGCAAAAGGGGCTGTTGAGCCAAAACCAAAGAGGCCAACGTCCGGCAACGCCATTGTGGTTGGAGATTCCATTGTGAGAGGTACGGAGAGTGGTTTCTGCGGCAACAGACGGGATTTGAGGATGGTGTGCTGCCTTCCTGGTGCCAGGATCCAGGATGTCACGGACAGAGCGCAGAGAATCCTCAAGGGCGAAGGTGAACAGCCGGAAGTGGTACTGCATGTCGGCACAAACGGTGTTGGAAAGAAGGGGATGCATATTCTGCAGCATGACTTTGGAGAGCTCGGAAAAATGCTGAAAAGCAGGACCTCCAGGTTTGTTATCTCTGGTTTGCTTCCAGTTCCTCGTGCTGGCCAGAGCAGGAACGGGGAGATACGGGACCTGAATGTGTGGCTGAGGAACTGGTGCAGTAGGCAGGGATTCAGATTCTTAGATCACTGGGATCTGTTTTGGAGTAAGGGGGAACTGTACAAAAGCGACGGATTGCATCTTAACAGGTGGGGGACCAGCATTCTGGCAGGCAGGTTTGCCACTACTATACGGATGGTTGTAAACTGAATAAGGGGGGGTGGGGTGTCAAATGAGATAGTCGACGATGGAGTTAAAGTCAGGGTGCAAGGCGACCTTCAAGCAGGGTGCAAGGCCACCAAATTCAAGTGCAGCTTCATAACACTTCAAGCTGGATCCAAGGCCACCAAATTCAAGTGCAGTTTCATACCACTTCAAGCCGGGTGCAAGGCCACCAAATTCAAATTCAGCTTCATACCATTTCATGCAGGGTGCAACGCCACCACATTCAAATGCAGTTTTATACCATTTCAAGCAGGGTGAAAACACTATAAAATCACACAAAACACCAAACACACAGTTCAGTAGACATTCAGTGTGTTCGGTTTATTCACAGCTCAGACAGAGTGGTGACACTCCCTCCCCCATAATACAGAGACTGAGTCACACCCACACTTCCGGGTTTTATAACCCCTCCCCCTCCCACCGGAAAAGGTGTGGCCTTCATGACAGGAGAGAGATTCTCAACATTTTTTTTTAACATTAATAACACTTTTATTTTTCATTGATGGGAAGTATCCTCTGTACCTGCTGAGCAGATGGCCAAAAATGGGACTGAGTAAGATGGCCAAAAATCACAGCAGTAAGTGGAAGCGTTTTATTTAAAATCAATATACAGTACAAACAGGAAGTTGTCAAGTGCACCCGCCACCATTTGCAGTAGTGCCTTGTCACTTCAAGCCAAATCACCCGAGCCACCATTTGCAGTAGTGCCTTGTCACTTCAAGCCAAAGCACCCGAACCACCATTTGCAGTAGTGCCTTTTCACTTCAAGCCAAAGCCCCCAAGCCACCATTTGCAGTAGTGCCTTTTCACTTCAAGCCAAAGCCCCCAAGCCACCATTTGCAGTAGTGCCTTTCACTTCAAGCCAAAGCACCCAAACAAACATTTGCAGGCAGCGCCTTTTAACTTCAAGCCAAAGCACCCAAATAAACATTTGCAGGCTGTGCCTTTTTACTTAAAACCAACCATATTTTCATTTTCAAACCACATTAAGGGCACTCACAGTTGAGTAGACATGTGTGCAGTGCTGCCCAGAGGGACGTGACCCTCTGGTTCCTCCACACGACTTCCTGGTTTTATAGTCCTTCCACCTCCCTCCAGCAGGGGCAGTAGGGAGAATGTGGAATTTGTTAAAAACAATGAAATCTCTCTGATTTTTCATTGATGGGAATAATCCTCTGGTCCTGGAAGGCGTGGGGGAGGCTCTGTGTGAGCTGGCCAGAAATGACGGCAGTAGGTGGCGGCGTTCTCTCGGAAATCACAGCACAGCGAGCAAAAACCGGTCAAGATCAGACTTTTAGTAATATCGATATAAAATTATAAAAGGACTGGACAAGCTAAATGTTTTCCCAATGTTGGGTGAGTCCAGAACCAGGGGCCACACTTAGAATAAAGGGGAGGTAATTTAAGACTGAGCTGAGAAAAAACTTTTTTACCCAGAGAGTTGTGAATTTATGGAATTCCCTGCAGTGGAGGCCAAATCACTGGATGGATTTAAGAGAGAGTTGGAGAGAGCTCTAGGGGCTGGTGGAGTCAAGGGATATGGGGAGAAGGCAGGCATGGGTTATTGATAGCAGACGATCAGCCATGATCAAAATGAATGGAGGTGCTGGCTCGAAGGGCCGAATGGCCTCCTCCTGCACTTATTTTCTATGTTTCTGTGTAATAATAGAAGTTTAATTACATGCCGGAAAATGGAGTAGTATGGCTAACATTAATCGGTATTTATAACACATCAAATTTACTCCTCTGCCGCAGAAATCCAATTCCTCGGCTTCCATTTATCCCCTCATACTCATAACCGAATCTTCACAATAAAATCACCCAAGTTAGAGCACGGCATCTACACTCGGCAATATCACAACTACAAGACAGGACAAGTAGAAAAAAGGATTTCAAAGGAGGCAGCAAAAACGTACCAAACCAGACAGCTGTTACCCATCTACCAATATTTGGTGTGCAGAACTGTATCGAGAGTTCCAGTCTTAAAGAATGAATGAAAGAATGAACAGTTGTACGCCACTTCTGATAGTTCGGGTCAATGTTTGTACAACCACTCAATTACCTCCTCTGGCAGCTTGTTCCAAGAGTTGATGATTAGTAATAATAGTTAACTGTCCAAAATGCAACACCACACATTTCTCCGACTTAAATTCCATCAACCACTCCACAAGCCACCTGGCCAACCAGCTTCACTATCTATAATACCACACAATTTCGTGTCATCAGCAGACTTGCTAATCATGCCCAGCACCGAACCCTGAGGCACACCACTAGTCACATGCGTCTAGTCTGAGAAGCAACCTTCCACCATCACCCACTGCTTCCTTTCATGAAGTCAATGTTCTATCCATTCAGCTACCTCTCCTTGGATCCCATGTGATCTAACCTTGCAGAGTAGCCTACCATGTCGAACCTTGTCGAATGCTTTGCTATGGTCAATATATACAACATCTACAGCTCTGCCCTCAACCTTTTTGATCACATCTTCAAGAAACTCAATTAGGATGGACTCTGAGCAGAACATTTAAACCAGCAATGTTTTAACCAACAGCAGCAAATAATAACAATCCAGCACATGGCTAACCATCATAAATCCATACAACCACCACACTATTTTAATGAGACTTCTTGGGGTCATACAAAATACCCTCCAAATACAGTCTAATAAGACTATGTTCACTACTCAGTTACAGAAATATCAATAAAACCACCATCCACAGCTAAGTGAATTTGGCGAGACCCTGTGAATAATCAAACCAAAGCAGGAATACTGGTTAAATTGATGTCACCGACTGTTCAGAAGGTGCTCAGTTCACAGGAGTTTCTTCCAGATCTTTTAAGCTCCTTAGAAACCCCAAAATGTTGGTGCAGTTAAAGATTCCACGTCTCTCATTTTCAACCCATGTCACAGAAACAGCTGTGATTTCAAAATACGGTTCTAATGCTCATTGAACCTAATTATGTCACCGTGACAAATTATATTGAAGACTGGAGATATGGAACAGTCTCCAATTGTTTTAAACATAGTAGAGAATTGATCATAATTGTTGAATAAGTAAATGTTTTAAAAATCTTTGACATGGGATTCAAATAATAAGTGAAGCAACATCAAGTGAAGTTACACACCTAATCGCCTAAACCTTGGCACAAAGTCTATGAAGGTTGCAACTGTATCGCACAAAGGACTTGGAAGCCAATACTGGAATTGGGGTCCTAGCGTGATCAAATGGTGAGCAATGTACATGCAATTGTTGTGGTGGATAGCAGCCAGCTGGGGAAACTTCTGCAGCGTCTCCCTATTTGAAAATAAGAATGGATGGGTTAGAGTCTATCATAATGTAGTATCTTGCTGAAGCTACACAACAACGTAGGGATTTAATAAATACAAAGCCATTTTGAAATATCAGTGAAGGTTAAAAAGATCAAGTGGAGTTCTGATACGAAACACCACCTATCCATGTTCTGCAGGGATGCTGCCTGACCCACTGAGTTTCTTGTCTATCTTAGTGCAAATCAGGTTTTGTTACTGCTGATGTCACACAACAGCACCAAGCAGCAAGAAAATACATGCTTCACCCAACTAATTGCCAAGTTTATGGAACATTAATCCAACCCGTACCAGAACTCTCCTCGAGTTTAGAAAAAAAGGTGACTTCATTGAAGCAAAATATTTGACAGGATAAATGGATGCAGAACATTTCTTCTGGCTGCCATGTTGGGGGTTGGACCTGTAATTAGGTCAACATCTTTCATTTAATCCTTGAAATGCTTGTGTACAGATGTGTGGGTATTTGGTCATTACGCAGATGCAAGGAAGAGTCCGGCAGATTTCTGGGCACTAAAGGCATCAGTAATACAGGTAAATGGAGTTGAGGTAAATTGGCCACAATCTTACTGTGGTCGTACACAACACATTAAATAATGTATTATTTCTTACATTCAACAGTGAATGATTTGATGACCTTGCCAAATAGGTGGAATATGTTATCACTAATCAGCAACTCTTGCACTACTGCACAAGCAAATCTAATGAATCGATTCAAAAATGGTAATGGAATTCAAAACAAACTTAAAAATGTCAAACGTACTTGTGATATGTTGGAACAACATCGCAGAACAAGTGGACCATGTTTCTAACAGTGTGGAACAACTGCACAGCACTGAAAATGCAAATAAAGTATAAATCAGCTGCTGAAAGATGCAATTGAAAATGTTATTGAAACAGTGCACCGGCTGCCTAAATCATCCTGGTATTTCCTTGAGTGAACAACATTGAAGAGTGAGCATGAGCCTGGCTGCTTAGTCAGAGCCCAAGTCCGCCCATGCCAAGGTTCAGGTTGGTTATCCAAAAAATCCTCAACTCAGGCCAGATTTCCCAAAGCCAGAACTTTAAACAAAATCACTTCATTGTCCGGTGTTACAGAAAATTTACAACATAAACGGCCATTTAGCCCATCATGTGTTGGAAAGTCAAACAAAGCTAATCCAACCTAATCTCATTTTCCAGTTGCCTTGCTGATCACTGTTCAAGTACTATAAAGATCAAATTGTGCAACTATGAATATTTACCTACTTCTCAGAGCAAGCCCCAGACATCTACTAATCTCTGGATGACAATTTTCTGCACCTCCCCTTTAATCCATAGTTTAAAATCAATGTTCTGAATTCTGCTGAGGGAAACGCATCCTTCCTGAGATACTTGTGGAGGCCACATTATTAGGCTATGTTTTTTGATATTATAAAAAGCCGTTATTTTACATTTTCCCCGACAACAAAATGGTAAGGAATAATCATAATATCAAGGCTGTCTCGTGTAGGAGTGACATCAGAATATACTATTCCGCCAAACAGAGTAACAAAAACCTGAACTTTTCCCCATGAAACCATGAGTTTGAAGCTCAATTGAAATATTAAAATGTAACATAAAATAATCAGACGTTTTTCTAACCAGTCAGTTCCTTCCTACACATTTTGTCCACTCCACTGCAAAATCCCCTCAAGGTATGGCTACTTTGAAGAAGTTCTCCTCCTCTAGAGTACTGCATTTTGTCTCCATCACTGTCCATATCTCTTGTTACCCTTTTCCCCGACTAGTCTGAAGAAGGGTCTCCACCCAAAACATCACCCATCCCTCTCCAGAGATACTGCCTGTCCCGCTGAGTTACTCCAGCATTTTGTGTCTATCAAAAATTGGGAAAAGGATTTAAAATGCAGTGCATCTGCGACCTAACAAAATGCTGGAACATCCTTGAGAAACTGTAGTTGTCTTTCTGAACCACAGGTTTAAGATATCTTAATTATGCTTTGAAGCAAATTTCAGAACGGCATGATTACAAAACAAAAATAAATAACCTATCCACAATGCAGAGAGCAAAAGAGACAAAAGAAAAGTCTACATACAAAGCAAATGTTGGCGCAGGAACTCCAAGACGGTTGTGATCTTCTGGTAAACCTTTGCTGGTAACTCATGTTCACATTGGCTTTTAATTGCGCTGAATCTTAAAACGGCATCATTAGCCGGTAATTCAATCTCAACATCAAGGCATGGCTCAACAACCAGTGGTTTCAAAATATATTTCAACAAGATATGACCTGCAGAGTTAGGACATGGCCATTCAGCAGTAAAGATGACCGAGAGCAAAACATGTAAAGACAATCATTTTGTTTCAAAATGTCATTTGTATACGATCTATTCCTCGCAAACTTGCACTCAGGCGAAGACACAAATAATTGATAAATATATCAAACTCTTCTCCTGTGACCTAATCAGTATAAAAACAATGCCTCTACATTGATTCCCTTAACTTTTTTTCAACCAGCACATTCAACCAAGTATTAGAATAAAAGGTGAAAAGTTCAGAAATCATGAAGCAAGATTATCAGCCATCCTAAATGTATGCAGACTGCATTAAAAGTAATACAACTTAATTGGAACCTGCTGCATTGACAAAGAATATCTTGAAAGCAGAGCAGTGAAATACGGAATTTACAGTGTTCCAAAATTCTAACTTTCCCGAAAAGAAACTGGGTGGGGGTGAGGCAAGCAGGTTAGTGACCAATGCCTCACAACAGAGAGTAGCTTTTAGGTCAGATATTGAGAAATGTATTTAGCGACAATAATTATGAATCTTTGCAAGTTTCTACCCCAGGGTGCCATGCATGTCAGCAGTAGAACAATAGGTTCTAAAAAAACTGTGAATTGCAAAGCTCTCAAATTAAGCTCTGTGGCCAGCCTCCGGTATTGTTGTAATTGTCTTTATTAAAAATTTGCAGTATTAAAAGCTTTTGAATATTGTACAATTAAGTATTTGAGGGATAGACATGCCAATTGCAAAAGACTCTTCAGAGACTTAGTAGTAGATTAAAATTGCAGGTCTGAGAACAAAAAACGGTTAAAATGATTAGAAAAGAACTGCAGATGCTGATTTAAATCAAAGGTAGACACAAAATGCTGGAGTAACTCAACATGACCGGCAGCATCTCTGGAGAGAAGGAATGGGCGATGTTTTGGGTCGAGATTCAATATTTAGAATTTGGAGAAAATACATTTTAAACTAAGTGAAATCTATGTTTCTAATTTTCATTTTATTCTTTTCATTGTGCAAAATGCAAAAACCATAAAATCAAGTTCTACCACTGCAGTACCTTTAAAGATATTCATCCAGTTGAGAAAATAAAATGCTATAGTGACTTGCTGTAGAAACTTGATGATGATCACCAAGTCCTGGCAACAGAAAATCTGTAATAATTAAATGTAAATTGCTTACTAAAGAATTTCAGTTTTCTGTTCAGTTCACCAAGAACAGCAAAGCCTTGAAGTATTGATACAAGCAGTGTCTCCAGATCACACTTCCTCCTTGATGTCATGTTGCATAAGCGTAGCTCAGTTTCCAAAGTCCATCCAAACAAATCCTCAGCTGCAGGAAAACAAGCGATTAGTTCCTACTCCCATGTTACCTGTTCTCTAGGATTCAACACCATGAATTACTTCTTTAGTGGAGACACACAAGAGAAGTCATTGAATTGGTGGACAAGCTCCCTCTAGTGGATTCACTGAGTACAATACATTGCCACATTCTGTTTTCACAGATCCATAAATGGTATTGTAACCGAGGAGCTTTTATACAAAGGAGAGAAGAACAAGGTTTACAAAAAGTTATTTAAATTCCGACAACTCCAATGTCAAGACATCAGGGTGAAAAGGGAGATAAAATAAAACATTGATCCTTTGTCAAATTTCCGTTCCATTTATTAATGGTGAACGTGGCAAGTATAATGCATCAGAAAACCATGTTGTTTTATTCCAGCAAGCTGTTAAAGTCGTGATATCAGGATATAACACATGCTAGAACATCTTTAAGGTCCCCAGCAATATCATTCATCTTAAGTAGGATTGGGAATTTCCAACCAAAATGCATACATAATTACATGTAATTATTAAATGTATTACAAGTGTAATTATTTATTCAGTGTAAACCAATCACACCTCATCACTGTGATGGTGTTACTGCATTTCCTCATGAAGAATTGTACTTAAAATACACAATGAAAAAACAAAGTTGTATATAGAAACATAGAAAATAGGTGCAGGAGGCCATTCGGCCTTTCGAGCCAGCGCCGCCATTCATTGTGATCATGGCTGATCGTCCGTTATCAATAACCCATGCCTGCCTTCTCCCCATATCCCTTGACTCCACTAGCCCCTAGAGCTCTATCCAACTCTCTCTTAAATCCATCCAGTGATTTGGCCTCCACTGCCTCCACTGCCCTCTGTGGCAGGGAATTCCATAAATTCACAACTCTCTGGGTAAAAAAGTTTTTTCTCACCTCATATGATCTTCAAATCAAAATAACCCTTTCCTTTAAAAGTCTGATGGAACCAGATATTGAATTACTCCCAACTAATCTGGATATTCACACCTTAACAATTGGCTTCAGTATTTCTCCAGAAGTAAAATGTGTTAATTCACCTTTTGTTGGTGTTGGTGAAGGGGGGAGGTTCCATTCTGCCAGCTGTTTCTACTCTTCCCCTAAATGATAGAATAATTTCTCCTTCTGCACAACGAGCTCTGCACCAAGTGCTTGCAACATCTTCAGCTCAACACCCTTCCTTGATTTTAGTAGGGCAAGATTGTGCTGTGCCTTGCAAATAGAAGCAGAAACGTAAGACACTTTGCAAACCGTAATTGAACTTAGCGACCAGGAAATTCTTCAAACTCCACATTTTAATCTTGCCACAAGTGTTAGTTAAAATTTCAGATGCAGAAACAAGCAGTATCTTCACAAAATACAGCGCATTATCCCAAAAAAATATTAAGCTGTTGATCAAAAACATTGTGGGATATTTCTGAGCACCAAAGCTTGAAATGTGCCTTTGTTAACATTCATCACACGTCAAGGTAACCGTTGTGCAAAAATGATCTCAACATGTTTGTGAAATGTGATGATCCCATTTGAAAGCAATTTTCTCTCAGTCATCAACAACCCACCCACCCCATCTCCAATTTCCTCTCTCCCTTTTAACCCATCATCAATCCCATTAACTGTATTGTTGTTCATCGCCAGACTTAAATTAATTCACCATTAGTAGCCTGGCCTTCAGCTGCCTAGGGCCATAAACTCTGAAATAGCCTCCATAAGGTGCTTTGTTTTCCTTTAAAACACTTCTCCATATTTAACTTAATCAAGAGCTTTGGGGTAGTTTTCTTTCCTCAGTAATCAATGTTAGGACATTGGGTCCGTTATACAAATGTTAATTGCTTATGTTATTTTAACAGAATCAATTCAGTTCCACAAGAATTTCTTAAATGTTTAATTGCATTTTATAATACCTGAGCAGCAGGATTTATGGCTCCAAAGGCAGATGTGTTTGATAGGCATACTACCTTATTGAAATGCTCTGCAGATTGGAGATAATTTTTTCCCAACAACACTTGCTCATGAGTTTCCAGGGCTGATCAAACTGGAAAAAATAACAAATATTTGGGCCCTCTCCAGAGCCAGCACATCCTTCCTCGGATATGGTGCCCAAATTTGCTCACAAATGCGGGCTGACCAGTGCCTTATAGAGCCTCAGCATTACATCCCTCTTGTTGTATACAAGCCCTCTCAAAATAAATACTAATAAATACATTTCATTTGCTTTCTTTAATACCGATTCGACTCGCAGATTAATTTCTTGGGAATCCTGCACCAACACTCCCAAGTCCTATTGCACCTCCGATTTCTGGATTCTCTCCCCATTTAGAAAATAATCTACACCGTTTGTTCCTACTACCAAAATGCATGACTCCACACTTTGCTACGCTGTATTCCACCTGCCACTTCTCTGCTCACTCTCCCAACCTATCCAATTCCTTCTGCAGAGTCCCTGCTTTCTTTACCTGCCCCTCCACCTAATTTCGTACCACCCGCAAACTTGGCCACAAAGCCTTCAATCCTCTCTCCCAAATCATTATGAAGTCCGTAAGTGGCAGGAGCAGAATTAGGCCATTCAGCCCAGCATCTACTCTGCCATTCAATTATGGTTGATCTATCTCTCCTTCTCAATCCCATCCTGCTGCCTTCTCTCCATAACCCCTGACTAATCAAGAATCTATCTATCTCTGTCTTAAAAATATCTATTGATGGCCTCCACAGCCATCTGTGGCAATGAATTCAAGGGAACATTTATAGATGAGACTTAATAAAATTCCAGAATGGGGAAAATAAGGAATCCTTGTTTACCTCCAGTAATTGTGTTAACACACTCAATGCACCTGTACTTTTTTCCAGCTTTTGTTTCAGTTGACTGAACTCAGTAGCAGCACCACGGGGGTCTCTCTGCACCTGTTTAAAAAAAACATGCAAGATAATCACTGAACACAGCACCTTAAATCTTAAGTATTTACTTCATATCTCGATTTTTAGCTAAAAATAAAAAAGATGATTTAGTACGATGCAAGCTATGTCAACAAGAGACAAAATGATGCTTTAAAAAAATATATTTTGGTCAAGGAACCTAGATAGAACCCGGCGTAATCACTGAATGTCAAATCATTCAGAGCGAGTATTTAAATCACGTTTCCAATGCTATTCCATTTATTTATAAGGTAACTACATCGTGAAAGTTCTATTTAAAACTTTGAGAAGAAATAAAGAGCACCAAAATGTTAGCAGCTGCTTCGCAGACTTGGTTTCTTTATGTGTATTATGTTGGCAACAACATCATTAACGGTTTTGATCTATTCCGCTCATGATTTCATACACCTCTGTAAGATTACCCCTCATCCTCCTGGTGCCCAGAACGGAACACAATACTCTAAAGGTCAACAAAAATGCTGGAAAAACTCAGTAGGTGAGGCAGCATATATGGAGCGAAGGAATAGGTGACGTTTTAGGTCGAGACCCTTCTTCAGACTGAAGAAGGGTCTCAACCCGAAACGTCACCTATTCCTTCGCTCTAAGATGCTGCCTCACCTGCTGAGTTTTTCCAGCATGTTTGTCTACCTTTGATTTTTCTTGCATCTGCAGTTCTTTCCCAAACAATACTCAAAAGGCAGCCTCACCAACATCTTATATAACTGCAACATGACCTCCCAACTTCTATACTCAATGCTCTGACTGATACTGGCCACTTCCTGCTGTCAAACATTAATACTTAGCAATATTACAGCTCTGTACATGCATCCATATGCTGTGCTCCTCACTGTCCAAGCTCAGTATGACTTGCAGCACGCCAGTACAATTATGTCAGGAGCATAGTGAACAAGCGCCAAAAAAACCCACATCCGGTTGCAATCCCTTGTCTTAATCAATGAGGCCTTGTCACAATCTTTCATTCCATTCAGCTGGATCGTATTTTTCCAGATACCTCATTTTCAATTTGTGGCTTAAGGACATCAATCTCCATCGATATTTCAACCACCTGTTTTACCAAATCCTCTCCATTTATGAAACTTGGGATGAACTCCTCATACTTCTTGTTTATTGCCCTGGGAAATAATGTACAATTCAGTTCAAAGTTTCAGTTATAACTTAATCCTTCAAAGGCTCAACACAACCAAAGGAGGCTTCAAACTGAAAAATACAAGCTTCATCTTGTCATCTTTGAAAAATGATAAATCCAGTTAGTTAGTGCAATATTCTATTATTCAAAAGAATAATAAAATGCAACTTTGTGAAAGTGCAGTTTATGAAATATGAATGTAAGCTTTAGTTCTCCATAGCCAATATTATTGCAGGAAATATAAACAAACATGAAAGCTTACAGATTCCATTTAAACTATTAGACAAAATACAGATTTAATGCATATTCTGTGCAATATTCAGCAAAGCACCTAATGCTGGATGTCTGTCATTGCTTATGATAATAATGGGTATAATTAAGTTGATTAAGGAATATTAAAGTATAATTGGTTTGAATCCATTATATAAATAACTAGTATTAATTTGCTGAACAAATCCAATGATACTGGTAATATAGATATAAAAAGCTACAATTACAACTTCCACTATAACAAACTATGAAAGATGCTGAGGATCCAAAGACCTTCTGTTAGAGGGAATGTTGTCCTTTACCCATACTCTATATTTGACTTTACTCAGATAGACACAGACACAAATTAAAACAGCTCATCGATCAGTGGCGAGTCTATCTAACCTGTCAATTTAATAAAGGCCTTAGCAAAATACATCGGGAAGCAGTGTGAGCAAACTCAAACTTCTTCAAAATCCTACAAGAACTGTAGGATTCTTATACCTTGATGACACAATGGCTACTTGTGGAGTTGAAATAAACAATCATTAATCAATGACTCCCCAAAGTTAAGTTAAATCTTGCCTTTCTTGTTTGGAAATCTCCCACCCACATATCTCACATGTAGATACCATTAATTAGGTATGTTACAAAACTTACCTTCTGTGGCGCTGCAGTTCTGTCACTGGCCATCTGCGCGACTTTGGCGCCTTTGAGGGGGGGCGGGGTTAAAATGCGGTTTTCTCCTGCCTTCCGGAATTATATTTTCTCAGAGTGCGAGCTTTTTCTGAAGATTCGTTCCGACTGCCGATAAGTTTTAAAAAAAAATTAAATCGCCTGACTATTTCAACGCTGGAGTAAAATAAAAATTAGCTTCTAATGCTGTGGACGCCGACAACGGGAACGGATTTTACGTAGGGGACAGGTAAAGGAAATCCGTTTATTTTACATATAAACTTACTTAAGTTGACTTTAATCAACATTTCATGTTGGGAAACGGTGATTTATTCCCCATATGAACCGGCAGTATTTTTCCTGCCGATATGGGGTTTAAATTCACCGCAACCGCAATGTTCCAATCCATCGCGTTCCAGAAAATCCCACTCGCAAGCTGATTTAAATGGCCATTAATTTACGGGCATTAAACACTAAATTCCTTCAATTTGGCCTTCAACAGATAAGAAACCAGACACAACTGTGAAGGACTATCCTTCCCCCCCCACCAACCCCGAAAGTCTGTTTTTCAGCAAAATAATTCAGCTTTGCTATTCTGACTACATCATGCTTCCCAGTATGCAAGTTCCTACTCATCTTATTTAACATTTTCAAAATTCCCTACAACACCTACCAACAATGCTAAAATTAATTTGAAGACACTTCTCTCCCCCCCCCCCACCTTAGTAAAATTAAACACTGTTACACTATGGCCCACATCTTGCATAACCAAACATTCTTTTTTACTCAATATCTGTTGTTCTAATATCTTGTTTTATCCATATCATTTCTGTGTTTGTGTAGGAAAGAACTGCAGATGCTGGTTTAAATCGAAGGTAGGCACAAAATGCTGGAGCAACTCAGCGGGACAGGCAGCATCTCTGGTGAGAAGGAATGAGTGATATTTCGGGCTGAAAGGTCTCGACCTGATACGTCACCCATTCCTTTCTCCAGAGATGCTGCCTGTCCCGCTGAGTTACTCCAGCATTTTGTGTCTACCTTTAGTTTCTGTGTTTAACAGTCTACACAGCTGAGCTGTTGCTGTGGTACATTTTGTGGCTGGACCTCACCATACTTGTGCACGTCAATAAACTCAATTTGAATTTGATTTGAATCCAACAATGATCCCTACTCTCCCCTCCTCTCCTTCCCCATTCCCTTGCTCCTTCTCTCCTCTACCCTTCACATCTCTCTCTCTCCCTCCTCCTCTTCTCCCCCTCCCCTCTCCACCAGGGCCTTTCTTGTTTCCACCTTGAGTTCCTCCACACGACGAGCCAGGCGGCCGAACCTGGTGCCGAGCAAATGTCGACGCCATTTTAGCAGACCAAAGATGGCGTCGACTATGGCGTCTACATCATTGGGAAACTAGGCTCCTCTATAATCTTTGTCTCTCGATCTCCCGCTGTGTAATCCGCTCCAAAGCTACAGAGCAGTTGCAAGCAAAGATTATAGAGGAGCAAGATGCATTACAAAGTTATTCGATTTATTTGTAATAGATGTTTACTTACCTCTCCATCCCTCTCTATCCCCTTTCTTCTCGCTATCTCCCTCTCTTCTCTCAATCTCTTTCTCTCCCCTCTCCATCTCTCTCTTCTCTCGATCTCTCTCTTATCTAGATCTCTTTCCCTTCCTCCTCTCGATCTATCGCTCTCCCCTTTCTTCTTGATCCCCCTCTTCCCTCTCCCTCCCTTCCCTCTGTGTGAGAGTTGGCAGCCCTGCTATGCCTTAGCTCCAAGAGGATATAAATACATTACATAATGGTCTTTGTAAGAAGATTTTAATAAGCTCTTCTATCTGTCCCACCATATATTTATATAAACGTGTGTTTGTGTGTGCCTGTAATTTTGTGCACAGTGTGTGTTAAAGCAATACAAGGGAAGTTGCACAATGCAATGCAAGGGAAACTACGCAAAGGTGGGGCTGGGGAGGGAAGATGCGAGGGAAATGGGGGAACAGGGGAAAGGGAGGGAAGGAGGGAGAGAAGAGTGAGGGAAGGAGGGAGATTGAGGGAAGAATGAGAGATCGAGAGGGAAGTAAAGATATATTACAAATTAATCTAATCACTTTATAACGCATCTTGCTCCTCTTTACGTAGGGGACAGGTGCCGATGATTCTTCTCCAGCCTCCCCGCCGACGCCAACACCTCAGGCACGAGCGACGTCATCTTCCCGCTTCCACTGTGTAGATGGCTGCTGTGCCGCAAGGCGCGCCGGGAAATGTAGTCCACTCAGCCTACAAATCCCATAAGCCCCCGGGCGTAACGGGAAATGTAGTCCATCACCGCCTACAACTCCCATCAGCCCCCGGGCGCGACGGGAAATGTAGTCCTTCCCCATTCCCCTCCTACAATCCACTGGGTCTTCCCCATTCCCCTCCTACAATCCACTGGGTCTTCCCCATTCCCCTCCTACAATCCACTGGGTCTTCCCCATTCCCCTCCTACAATCCACTGGGTCTTCCCCATTCCCCTCCTACAAAAAAACTGGACTGTGCAGCGGGCCTGAAGCCTCCACGTTGCTCACTCCTCCCACCTCTCTGTTGCTAGCGGCACTGGGTCCTAGTGCCCGTCTCCCCAGCCCCGGTGACCTCAGTGGCTAATCCACTGGGTCTTCCCCATTCCCCTCCTACAAAAACTTTGTCTAGTCCTTCCTTGCCGTTTGCCCGCCCGGCGCCCTGACGTGTACCCGCCCACCCACCCAGCGCCGTGACGTTTGCCCGCCCGGTCTGCGCCGTGAGGTCACCCGCCCGCACAACGCCGTGACGTCTACCAGCCCGCGCTACGCCGTGACGTTTAAGCGCGGTGACGTTTGCCAGTCGAGCGCCGTGACACAAAATGCCGGAGTAACTCAGCGGGACAGGCAGACGTCATCAGCGTCTCTACACAGAAGCAATTGGGCGACGTTTCGGGTCGAGACCCATCTTCAGACTGAAGGTAGAAACAACAAATACAATGATGGTGTAACTTTGTCATGGGGTGATTGGGTGATAGAGTGTGGAAACTTCAGGCAGCAATGTTACAACATTTTGAGATTTAAAAAATCAAACCTGCATTTATCCCATCAGATAAAGCATAAAAAGAAATTAAATTTGACACCTAATTCACTTTCATATCTTCAGTATTTAAAAAGTTATGGCCATGTTCATACTCGTAAATTAGCATCTTGTTCTTCATTGCTTTTCCATTGACTTAACACAAAAGCTGTGATCGAGTCAAAAGCCCCTAACTTTCTTAAACATTTAAGGGAACTGAATGATATTTTCAGTTATTATAGATTGAAGTATTCTGAAACATACAAAACATCTTACTTCGATGACCTGAAATTAAAGCATATAATTAGTTAATTATCTAATTGTAGCTAATAACACAATTGACCGTTATGACGGAAACATAGAAAATAGGTGCAGGAGTAGGCCATTTGGCCCTTCGAGCCTGCACTGCCATTCAATATGATCATGGCTGATCATCCAACTCAGTATCCTGTAGCTGCCTTCTCTCCATACCCCCTGATCCCTTTAGCCACAAGAGCCACATCTAACTCCCTCTTAAATATAGCCAATTAAGTGGCCTCAACTACCTTCTGCGGCAGAGAATTCCAGAGATTCACCACTCTCTGTGTGAAAAATGTTTTTCTCATCTCTGTCCTAAAAGATTTCCCCCTTATCCTTAAACTGTGACCCCTTGTTCTGGAGTTCCCGAACATCGGGAACAGTCTTCCTGCATCTAGCCTGTCCAACCCCTTAAGAATTTTGTAAGTTTCTATAAGATCCCCCCCTCAATCTTCTAAATTCTAGTGCGTACAAGCCGAGTCTATCTAGTCTTTCTTCATATGAAAGTCTGACATCCCAGGAATCAGTCTGGTGAACCTTCTCTTTACTCCCTCTATGGCAGGAATGTCTTTCCTCAGATTTGGAGACCAAAACTGTACGCAATACTCCAGGCGCAGTCTCACCAAAACCCCGTACAACTGCAGCAGAATCTCCCTGCTCCTATAGTTAAATCCTCTTGCTATGAATGGTAACATACCATTCGCTTTCTTCGTTGCCTGCTGCACCGGCATGCCTACTTTCAATGACTGGTGTACCATGACACCCAGGTCTCGTTGCATCTCCCCTTTTCTTAATCGGCCACCATTCAGATAATAGTCTACTTTCCTTTTTTTGCCACCAAAGTGGATAACCTCACATTTATCCACATTATACTGCATCTGCCACGCATTTGCCCACTCACCCAGCCTATCCAAGTCGCCTTGCAGCCTCCAAACATTGTCCTCACAGCTAACACTGCCCCCCTGCTTCGTGTCATCCGCAAATTTGGAGATGTTGCATTCAATTTCCTCGTCCAAATCATTAATATATATTGTAAATAGCTGGGATCCCAGCACTGAGCTTTGCGGAACCACACTAGTCACTGCCTGCCATTCTGAAAAGGACCCGTTTACTCCTACTCTTTGCTTCCTGTCTGCCAGCCAGTTCTTTATCCACATCAATACTGAACCGCCAATACCGTGTGCTTTAAGTTTGTATACTAATCCCTTATGTGGGATCTTGTCGAAAGCCTTCTGAAAGTCCAGATATAACACATCCACTGCCTCTTCCTTATCCACTCTATTAGTTACATCCTCAAAAAATTCTACAAGATTCGTCAGATGTGATTTACCTTTCGTAAATCCGTGCTGACTTTTTCGAATGATTTCACCACTTTCCAAATGCGCTGCTATCCCATCTTTAATAACTGACTCTAGCAGTTTCCCCACTACCAATGTTAGACTAACTGGTCTGTAATTCCCCGTTTTCTCTACTCCCCCCTTTTTAAAAAGTGGGATTACATTAGCTACCCTCCAATCCTCAGGAACTGCTCCAGAATCTAAAGAGTTTTGAAACATTATCACTAATGCATCCACTATTTCTGGGGCTACTTCGTTAAGTACTCTAGGATGCAGCCTATCTGGCCCTGGGGATTTATCAGCCTTTAATCCATTCAATTTACCTAACACCACTTCCCGACTAACCTGGATTTCACTCTATTCCTCCATCTCATTTGACCCCCTGTCCCCTGCTATTTCCGGCAGATTATTTATGTCTTCCATAGTGAAGACAGAACTAAAGTAGTTGTTCAATTGGTCTGCCATGTCCTTGTTCGCCATGATCAATTCACCCATTTCTGACTGCAAGGGACCTACATTTGTTTTAACTAATCTTTTTCTCTTCACATATCTATAAAAACTTTTGCAGACAGTTTTTATGTTCCCTGCCAATTTCCTTTCATAATCTATTTTCCCTTTCCTAATTAAGCCCTTTGTCCTCTGCTGGTCTCTGAATTTCTCCCAGTCATCTGGTAGGCTGCTTTTTCTGGCCAATTTCTATGCTTCATCTTTTGTTTTGATACTATCCCTGATTTCCCTTGTTATCCACGGATGCACTACCTTCCCAGATTTATTCTTTTGCCAAACTGTGATGAACAATTGTTGTAGTTTATCCATGCAGTCTTTAAATGCCTTCCATTGCACATCCACCGTCAACCCTTTAAGAATCAATTGCCAGTCTATCTTGGCCAATTCAAGTTGCATACCCTCAAAGTTACCTTTCTTTAATTTCAGAACCCTTGTTTCTGAATTAATTGTGTCACTCTCCATCCTAATGAAGAACTCAACCATATTATGGTCACTCTTGCCCAAGGGACCACGCACAACAAGACTAATAACTATCCCTTCCTCATTACTCAATACCCAGTCTAGAATAGCCTGCTCTCTCGTTCCTCTACATGTTGGTTTGGAAAACTATCCTGCATACATTCCAAGAAATCCTCTTCCTCAGCATCCCTGCCAATTTGATTCACCCAATCTATATGTAGATTGAAGTCACTCATTATAACTGTTTACCTGTGTTGCACGCATTTCTAATTTCCTGTTTGATGCCATCCCCAACACCACTACTACTGTTAAGTGGCCTGTAGACAACTCCCACTAGCGTTTTCTGCCCCTTAGTGTTTCGCAGCTCTATCCATATCGATTCCACATCCTCCAAGCTAATGTCCCTTTCTATTGCATTAATCTCCTCTCTCACCAGCAATGTTACCCCACCTCCTTTTCCTTTCTGTCTATCCCTCCTGAATATTGAATATCCCTGGATGTTCAGCTCCCATCCTTGGTCACCCTGGCGCCATGTCTCCGTGATCCCAACTATATCATAGTCATTAATAGCTATCTGCACATTCAACTCGTACACCTTATTACGAATGCTCCTTGCATTGGGACACGAAGCCTTCAGGCTTGTTTTTACAACACTCTTATACAATTATGTTGAAAAGTGGCCCTTTTTGAAGTTTGCCCTGGATTTGTTTGCCTGACACTTTTACTTTGCACCTTGCTACCTATTGCTTCTACCCTCATTTTACATCCCTCTGTCTCTCTACTCACACATTTAAGAAACCCACCTCCTCTTATTCTCTGTTTATTATTTTTTTCTTCTTTACCCCCTACATGTTGGGTATGAATGCTTCCCTTCTCTGCCTCCTGCCTCACACGCTGTCTACTAGCTTTCTCTATTTGAGCCCCTCCCCCCAACCTTTCTAGTTTAAAATCTCCCCAGTAGCCTTTGCAAATCTCCCCGCCAGGATATTGGTCCCCATCGGGTTCAAGTGCAACCCGTCCTTTTTGTATAGGTCATGCCTTCCGGAAAAGAGGTCCCAATGATCCAGAAACTTGAATCCTTGCCCTCTGCACCAGTCCTTCAGCCACGCATTTATCCTCCACCTCAGGATATGTTGGACACGTTCAGACGCATCCCAGACCCAGGCACCAGGGAGGAAAACTACCCAATCCGGGTCTCCTGACTGCGCCCACAGAATCGCATATCTGACCCCCTAACTATAGAGTCCCCTATTACTACTGCCCTCTTCTTTTCGTTGCCCTTCTGAGCAACAGGGCCGATCTCTGTACCGGAGGCCCGACCGCTGTTGCTACCCTAGGTAGGCTATGCCCCCCAACAGTACTCAAACAGGAGTACTTATTGCCAAGGTGTACAGCCACCGGGGTACTCTAGTCCCTGCCTCTTCCCCTTGCCCCTCCTAACCGTGACCCACTTGTCTGCGTCCTGGGGTTTTGAAGTGACCACCTCTCTGTAACTCCTCTCTATGACCTCTTCGCTCTCCCTGACCAGACGGAGGTTATCGAGCTGCTGCTCCAGGTTCCTAATACAGTCCCTTAGGCGCTCATCTCGATGCACCTGATGCAGATGTGGACATCTGGATGGCTTTCAGACTTCATGACCTCCCACATCTGACATCCAGAACAGTAAACTGCCCTAGGCCTCATACTTCCCCCCCCCCCCCCCCCCTTTTACCCTGGCTCCAATACAAAGTGCTGGAAGAAATCAGCAGGGATCTAACTCCCAATCAGCTGCTATCTCTAGTCCGCTTCAACCATTCAGCGGCTTCCTCAAGCCCACTTGTTTTGAACTGCGAATGGTAAGTTACAGATTTGGGTTCCTCCCGCTGCAACCGCTCCTGGACCTTTGTAAATCGAAGCCCCGTGATCGGGTTTTAAACTTACCGCTCGGACGTCGCTCCTCCCTCACCAACGGTTCCTCGGCCTCTGTAAATCGAAGCCCCGCGATCGAGTTTTAAACTTACCGCTCGGACGTGGCTCCTTCCTCACCAACGGTTCCTCGGCCTCTGTAAATCGAAGCCCCGCGATCGAGTTTTAAACTTACAGCTCGGAATTAGTAATAAACACCCAGACTGCCTTAAATTCACCAATGTGATATTCTCAATATCACAACTCTAATATTATTGTATTATATGCTGTAAATCCGTAACAGATAGGTAAGTAAATTACAATTTCTAGCAATAGACCATGTATTTATGGAGAAAATCAGTTGCTAGCTGGTACATTGGTGTGTCATAATCAGTAACATAATACTCCACAGATTGTAGCCAATAAGCAACTCTACACCTTGTTTTTCCTCAACTTTTTTCAATTTTGGCATTGTAAACTACAAGTTTTTGCTCTTCAAACCATGCCTTTCTGTCCACTACTTTCCCATTAAGAATGTCCAGTAGATTCAATTTCTTAAGAAAAGGATCATTTTGAAAAAGTCTAAGTATCCAAATAACAAACTAATCCCATTCACACAAGAATTCACAATATAACATGATTTTTAAATCTCACTGTCATGAATTTATATGCCAGTTGGAAGGAATTTAATGTTTAATTCCCATAAATTAATCAAGACACATCCACTCAATATAATCAAAATTATTGTTTTTTGAACAAGACATGTGACTCATACAGTTATGAATATTTAGTTTAAAAATAATGATCATGGAGAGAGAATAACACAAAATATAGACAATTTAGATGACATGTCATGATTGTTCAAATAATTTTAATCATCTTGCTAATGGGTAATTCTGGAACACCATCGATTGGAACGTTGCATTTGCGGTGAATTTGAACCCCGTATCGGCAGGAAAGACATGGCTGAATCGTATGGGGCCCAAATAACATTTTCACAACGTAGAATTAGATTAAAGCCATCCCAAGAAGCAAGATTATATGTAAAAAACACGACTTGCCCTTTGTTTTGTCCTGTTCTTGTGATCCGTCACGTTGTAGGCATTGAGGGAGTTAGATGTCACTTTTAATTTTAATCCAATTAAATTGTCCAGCTAATTAAAAATAAATAAATCTGGGAACGGAAGTCCGATCGATTTTTCTTCGTCAGCTAGCAGCCCGAGGAAATGGCCGAGGAGTGATTTAGGCCAGTTGGAAAAATGGGCTGAAAGATGGCAGATGGAGTTTAATGCTGATAAATGTGAGGTGCTACACCTTGGCAGGACAAATCAAAATAGGACGTACATGGTAAACGGTAGGGAATTGAAGAATACAGTTGAACAGAGGGATCTGGGAATAACCGTGCATAGTTCCTTGAAGGTGGAATCTCATATAGATAGGGTGGGAAAGAAAGCTTTTGGTATGCTAGCCTTTATAAATCAGAGCATTGAGTACAGAAGCTGGGATGTAATGTTAAAATTGTACAAGGCGTTGGTGAGACCAAATCTGGAGTATGGTGTACAATTTTGGTCGCCCAATTATAGGAAGGATGTCAACAAAATAGAGAGGGTACAGAGGAGATTTACTAGAATGTTGCCTGGGTTTCAACAGCTAAGTTACAGAGATAGGTTAAATAAGTTAGGTCTTTATTCTCTGGAGCGCAGAAGGTTAAGGGGGGTCTTGATAGAGGTCTTTAAAATGATGAGAGGGATAGACAGAGTTAATGTGGACAAGCTTTTCCCTTTGAGAATAGGGAAGATTCAAACACGAGGACATGACTTTAGAATTAAGGTACAGAGGTTTAGGGGTAACATGAGGGGGAACTTCTTTACTCAGAGAGTGGTAGCGGTGTGGAATGAGCTTCCAGTGGAAGTGGTGGCGGCAGGTTCGTTGGTATCATGTAAAAATAAATTGGATAAGCATATGGATGAGAAGGGTATGGAGGGTTATGGTATGAGTGCAGGCAGGTGGGACTAAGGGAAAAAAGTTGTTCGGCACGGGCTTGAAGGGCCGAGATGGCCTGTTTCCGTGCTGTAATTGTTATATGGTTATATGTTATATGGTTAAATCCGCCTCCTACAAGCGAGACTAATCTGCATTTTAATCCCCCCCCCCCACAAAGGCGCCAGAGTCGCGCACACGGCCAGTAGTAGAACTGCAGCGCCGCTGAAGGTTGGTTTTGTAACATCGCTACTTTAAGGGGGAAGGGGTTGACAAATTCACGATTCAAGATTCAATTTAATTGTCACTTCACCAATTAAGGTATTATTAAATAGGTGCATTAGGAGCCCATTCGGCCCTTCAAGCCAGCACCGCCATTTAATTGTGATCATGGCTGATCGTCCTCAATCAATAACCCATGCCTGTCTTCTCCCCATATCCCTTGATTTCACTAGCCCCAAGCTCTATCTAACTCTCTCTTAAATCCATCCAGTGATTTGGCCTCCACTGCCCCCTGTGGCAGGGAATTCCACAAATTCACAACTCCCTCGGTGAAAAAGTTTTTTCTCACCTCAGTCTTAAATGACTTCCCCTTTATTCTAAGACTGTGGCCCCCTGCTTCTGAACTCGCCCAACGTTGGGAACCTTTTTCCTGCATCGAGCTTGTCCAGTCCTTTCATATGTTTCTATAAGATCCCCCCCTCATCCTCCTAAACTCCGGTCAATACAAGCCCAGTCTTTGCAATCTTTCCTCACATGACAGTCCCACCATCCCAGGGATCAATCGTGTGAACCTACACTGCACTGCCTCAATCACAAAGATGTCCTTCTTCAAATTAGGAGACCAAAACAGTACACGATACTCCAGATGTGGTCTCACCAGAGCCCTATACAACTGCAGAAGAACCTCTTTACTCCTGTACTGTAATCCTCTTGTTATGAAGGCCAACATTCCATTAGCTTTCCTCACTGTCTGCTGTATCTACACACCAACTTTTAGTGACCGGTGTACAAGTACGCCCAGGTCTCGCGGCACCTGCCTAACCTAACCTAACCTAAGGTTAAGATAATACCTTAGATTAAGGTTACCTTAGGTTAAGATAATCTGCTCCCTTGTTTTTGCCACCAAAGTGGCAAATGGTGGATAACCTCACATTTATCTATATTATACTGCATCTGCCTCGCATCTGCCCACTCATTCAAGCTGTCCAGGTCACCCTGCAACCTCCTAACATCCTCTTCACAGTTCACACTGCCACACAGCTTTGTGTCATCCACAAACTTGCTCCTAATAACTCTTCCAAATCATTAATATATATGGTAAACTAGCAGCGCAACACCAAGCCTTGCGGCACTTCACCCGTCACTGCCTGCCATTCTGAAAATGACCCGTTCACTCCTACTCTTTGCTTCCGGTCTGCCAACCAATTTTCTATCATGTCAACACCCTTCCCCCAATACTATTTTAGTCACCAGTCTCCCGTGCGGGACCTTATCAAAGGCTTTCTGAAAGTCTAGATACACTACATCCACTGGCTCCCCTTCATTCATTTTACTTGTCACATCCTCAAAAGATTCCAGAAGATTAGTCAAGTATGATTTCCCTTTCATAAATCCATGTTGACTTGGACTAATCCTTTTACTGCTATCCAAATGCTCCACTATTACTTCTTTAGTAATTGACTCCAGCATCTTTTCCACCACCGAAGTCAGGCTAACAGGTCTGTAATTCCCTGTTTTCTCTCTCGCTCCTTTCTTGAAAAGTGTGATAACATTAGCTATCCTCCAATCCACATGAACTGATCCTGAATCTATTGAACATTTGAAAATTATCACCAATTCGTCCACTATTTCTAGAGCCAGCTCCCTGAGGACCCTGGGATGCAGACCATCGGGCCCAGGGGATTTATTATCCTTCAGTCCCATTAGCCTATCCAATACTATTTCTCACCTGATGAAAATTTCTTTCAGTTCCTTAACCCCCTTTGATCTTCTGTCCTCCAGTACATCTGGGAGATTGTTTGTGTCCTCCTTAGTGAAGACAGATCCGAAGTGCCTATTCAACTCTTCTGCCATTTCCTTGTTGCCCATAATTATTTCACCCGTGTCTGCCGTCAAGGGACCCACATTTGACTTTGCTTCTCTTCTTCCTTTAACATATCTAAATCAGCTTTTACTGTCCTTCTTTACATTCCTGGCCTGCTTCCCCTCATGCTTCATCTTTTCAGCCCGTATTGCCCATTGTGTTTCCTTCTGTTGTCCCATGAATGTTTCCCAATCCTCTGGCTTCTGGCTACTCTTTGCTGTGTTATACATCTTTTCTTTTAGTTTTATTCTATCCCTAACTTCTCTTGTCAGGCACAGTTGCCTCCTACTACCCTGAGAATCTTTCTTCCTTTTTGGTATGAAATGATCCTGCGTCTTCCGGATTATGCCCAGAAATTCCCGCCATTGCTGTTCCACCATCATTCCTGCTAGGGTACACAAAATGCTGGAGAAACTCAGCAGGTGCAGCAGCATCTATGGAGTGAAGGAGATAGGCAACGTTTCAGGTCAAAACCCTTCTTCAGACTCCTAGTACCCCTTTCCAGTCTACCTTGGGTACAGTGAGATGAATGAATAAATAAGTTTATTGGCCAAGTTTGTACACATACAAGGTATTTGCCGTGGTGCTCCGCTCGCAAGTAACAACATGATATACTACAACAATTAAGAATGACACATAAGACATGAAACATTTGAGTTGTCACGGGTGAAGGCCATTTAGAACGGAGCCCAGAGGGTTGTGAATCTGGAATTCTCTGCCTCAGAAAGCAGTGGGTCTTAAAGATAGCAGAGTCAAGGGATATGGGGGAGAAGGCAGGAATGGGGTACTGATTGTTGATGATCAGCAGTGATCACAGTGAATGGCGGTGCAGGCTCGAAGGGCCGAATGGCCTGCTCCTGCACCAATTGTCCATGGTGGTAGCACGTAAGGTCATCTGGTCAAAGGGCGTGACGCAGGGAGCAGCACAATCCATGTGGAGTATATGGCAGCTTCCGGAATATACTGTTAATACACGAAACGCATACGTACCTGTTAAAAAAACGCAGGAATGGTAATTTTTCGCGCTGTAAATAATTGTGGAAATCGGGAGTGAGAGACATTTATCCTACTTCAGAATTCCAAAAGTGAGGAGAAATTATGCAAGAGAAGTGAGAGCTGAAGAGATAACAACAGCTCAAGTGCTTGGCGGACTTTGTCCGTGCAGTTTTAAAGATTGAAAATATCGGGAATTATCGCGTTTGCTCACTGCATTTCTTCAACAGTAAGGCATTATTTGTGCTTTTTCTTGACTCCTTTGGTATCTAAAAAGTTTCAGAAACATAGAAACATAGAGAATAGGTGCTGAAGTAGGCCATTCGGCCCTTGGAGCCTGCACAGCCATTCAATATGATCATGGCTGATCATACAACTCAGTATCCTGTACCTGCCTTCTCCCCATACCCCCTGATCCCTTTAACCACAAGGGCCACGTCTAACTCCCTCTTAAATATAGCCAATGAACTGGCCTCAATGACCTTCTGTGGCAGAGAATTCCACAGATTCACCACCCTCTGTGTGAAAAATGATTTTCTCGTCTCGGTCCTAAAAGACTTCCCCCTTATCCTTAAACTGTGACCCCTTCATATGGAAGTCCTGCCATCCCAGGAATCAGTCTGGTGAACCTTCTCTACTCCCTCTATGGCAAGAATGGCTTTCCTCAGATTAGGAGACCGAAACTGTACGCAATACTCCTGGTGTGGCCTCACCAAGAACCCTGTACAACTGCAGTAGAACCTCCCTGCTCCTATACTCAAATCCTTTTGCTATGAATGCCAACATACCATTTGCTTTCTTCACAGCCTGCTGCACCTGCATGCCTACTTTCAATGACTGGTATACCATGACACCCAGGTCTCATTGCATCTCTCCTTTTCCTAATCGGTCACCATTCAGATAATAGTCTACCCTCCTATTTTTGCCACCAAAGTGGATAACCTCACATTTATCCACATTATACTGCATCTGCCATGCATTTGCCCACTCACCCAACCTATCCAAGTCACCCTGCAGCATCCTAGCATCCTCCTCACAGCTAACACTGCCCCCCTGCTTCGTGTCATCCGCCAACTTGGAGATGTTGCATTCAATTCCCTCATCCAGATCATTCATATATATTGTAAATAGCTGGGGTCCCAGCACTGAGCCTTGCGGTACCCCACTAGTCATTGCCTGCCATTCTGAAAATTACCCTTTTACCCCTACTCTTTGCTTCCTGTCTGCCAGCCAGTTCTCTATCCACATCAATACTGAACCCACAATACTGTGTGCTTTAAGTTTGTATACTAATCTCTTATGTGGGACCTTGTCGAAAGCCTTCTGAAAGTCCAGATATAACACATCCGCTGATTCTCCCTTATCCACTCTACTAGTTACATCCTCGAAAACTTCTACAAGATTCGCCAGACATGATTTACCTTACCGTCCAATGATTTCACCATTATCCAAATGTGCTGCTATCCCATCTTTAATAACTGACTAGCATTTTCCCCCACTACCGATGTTAGACTAACTGGTCTGTAATTCCCTGTTTTCTCTCTCCCCTTTTTAAAAAGTGGGGTTGCATTAGCTACCCTCTAATCCTCAGGAACTACTCCAGAATCTAAAGAGTTTTGAAAAATTATCACTAATGCATCCACTATTTCTGGGACTACTTCCTTAAGTACTCTGGGATGCAGCCTACCTGGCCCTGGGGATTTATCGGCCTTTAAACCATTCTAGTTACCTAACACCACTTCCTGGCTAACCTGGATTTCACCCAGTTCATCCATCACATTTGGCCCCCGGTCCCCTGCTATTTCCGGCAGATTATTTGTGTCTTCCTTAGTGAAGACAGAACCAAAGGAAGACATAAATAATCTTTTTTAAATTTTTTTAATTTATTTTTTTTTAATTTAATTTCTTTTATTAGAAGTAATCAATTTACAATAGTGTAAACATTGTACAAACATCAACTTAATTCCATATTTTTTTAAATAATCCGTTGAAAGTTATTATCTTCTATTTTTTTAGGAAATAAAGATAAGGATAGAGTAGTTTTAAATCAATAAGAGAGTGATTAAATAATAATTTGATTATATAAAAGAGAAAAAAAAAATAGAGAAAGGAAAAAAGGTTAACAGAAAGTGAAAAGATATTATATATATATAAATGAAAATCAACAAAATATATTGTATCTAAAACTATTACAAATAATAATATCAATGAAGACATGCCTATTAATCCTAGTATAAGAATATGTTATTCTCATCAAGTCCCGCAGGGTACCCGTCAAGCTGTGATGTCAAGAACAGCTACTTCTCTAGATACTGTATATATGGAGACCATATTTGTTCGAAGGTATTATGTTTGTCCAATAGGACAAATCTGATTCTTTCTAATTGTAACGTCTCCAACATTTCTGCTGCCCACATTTTAATTGTGGGGGTTAATGTTCCCTTCCAAAATTTCAGTATGATTTTTTTCCCTATTATCAAACAGTAATCAAAGAAATTTCTTTGATTTACTGTAAGTACCGAATTTGAATCCAAAATTCCAAGTATTAATAACTTTGGGTCTGGATCCAATCTAATTTTAAGAACCTCAGAAATAACCTTAAAAATTTCTGTCCAGTAGTGATTCAATTTGGGACATGTAGCAAAACTGTGTGTTAAATTTGCTTCTAAATTCTTACATTTATCACAAATTGAAGAGAGATTGGGAAAGATACTATTTAATTTAGTTTTTGAATAATGTAATCTATATAATACTTTGAATTGTATCAATGTATGTCTGGCATTTAACGAACACCGATGTATTTGCTGTAAACTTTCTTCCCAATTTTCTTTTGTTATGCATAAACCAATTTCATTTTCCCATGCTTGACGATATGTTTCAGTTGTTGGATTCTCCTTATCCAAAATTATGTTATATATATATAGGCTATTAATTTTTCTGTATTTGGGTGCAAATTAAACAAATCATCTAATAATCCTGGTACTTTATTTTTATAATCTTGTGTGTTGGATTTTATATAATCTCTAACGGAAGACATAAATAATCTGCCTGAAATAGCAGGGGTCTCGGCCCAAAACCACACCCATTCCTTCTCTCCACAGATGAAGCTTCACCAGCTGAGTTTCTCCAGCATTTTGTGTCTACCTTTGATTTTATCCAGCATCTGCAGTTCTTTCTCGCACTTCACATGTTTCTTGACGCTCTCGCCCCCTCACCCGTTCTTTCGCGCACTTCTCCCCCCCCCCCCCCCCCCCGTTCTCCAGCCCCCGTGGCGACCAGCATTGATGGAAGGCCTCCACCGCACCACTCCTGTGTGCATCCCCACCAATGACCGGCACTCGGGCTCCCGCCGACACCGAGGTGGCCAACCGACAGCCACTGGACAAGGCGAGAGGTGCAGCCGACGGATCCCGGCCCCCCCAGGAATAGGCCCCTCCCTTCTCCCCCTCTCCCCTCACTCAACTCCCTGTCTCCCCTTGCTCTCCCCTCATAACCCCTCTCCCTTCTCCCCCTCCCTCACTTCCACCATCCTCATCCCCCTTCCCCAATTCCCCCCTTGCCACCTCACCACCTCTCCCCTCCTTCTCCCCTCGTATCTCCCCCATTCACTTCCTCCCCCCCCCCCCCCCGTCCCCTCCTCACCACCCTTCCCCCCCCCCGCCCCTTCAAGCACCAGTAATGTTCACGCGCTAGTAATGCCCTGTTTGCCAGCTTATTGACCCTCTCTGTTCCCCTCCTGCAGGGTTTAGGAGCCGTTGCTGTGGACAGCGAGAAGGGGATGTAAGCGCCCATTGAGGGCGGCCAGGGTGCCGGTGAGCCTCCCCATTCCCATCTGATTGGAGTGCGGGCTGAGCTTCGAGGGGCTGAGCTTCAGTGGAGAACCACATGACGGGACACAAGGAGAAGCGTTATGAGTGCGAAGTGTGTGGCAAGGCCTGGCAGTACCCGAGCCTACTGGACAACCACCGCCGGGTGCACACGGGGGAACATCCCTTTGACTGCTCCGACTGCGGCAAGACCTTTACCCAATTGGCTGGGCTGCAAGTGCACCAGCGGGTGCACACGGGAGAATGCCCCTTTGAATGCTTCGACTGCGGCAAGAGCTTCAAGACGGCGCGGGAACTGATGATACACCGGCGGGTGCACACGGGCGAGAAACCCTATGGCTGCTCCACCTGCGGCAAGAGGTTTACCGGTTGGTCAGGGCTGCAGGGGCACCTGCGCCTGCACACGGGCGAGAAGCCCTATGGTTGCTTCATCTGCGGCAAGAGCTTTACCCATTTATCAGCGCTGCAGGGGCACCAGCGCATGCACAAGGGCGAGAAGCCCTATGGTTGCCCCACCTGCAGCAAGAGCTTTACCCATTTGTCAGGGCTGCAGGTGCACCAGTGGGTACACACAGGAGAACGCCCCTTTGAGTGCCCCGACTGCGGCAAGAGCTTTACCAAGTCGTCGGGGCTGCAGGTGCACCGACGGGTGCATACGGGAGAACGCCCCTTTGACTGCCCCGATTGCGGCAAGACCTTTACCCAATCGTCGGGGCTGCAGGGGCACCGGCGGGTACACACGGGAGAACGCTTTGACTCCGACTGCGGCAAAAGCTTCAAGACGGCGCAGGAACTGAAGATACACCAGTGAGTGCACACGGGCGAGAAGCCCTATGGTTGCTCCACCTGCGGAAAGAGCTTTGCCCAGTTGTCGGGGCTGCAGGTGCACCGGCGGGTGCACACGGTCAAGTAGCCCAATGGCTGCTACACCTGCGTCAAGAGCTTTGCCCAGTTGTCGGGGCTGAGGGAGCACCGGCGGGTGCACAGCGGTAAATAGCGGGCCTACAACTGCAGTGACTGCGGCAAGAGCTTCACCTACTCCAGCAACCTGCTGAAGCACCAGCTCACCCACACCAGCGAGCGCCCCTTCACCTGCGCCCAGTGCTGCAAGGGCTTCACCCAGTCCAGCAACCTGCTGTACCACCAGCGGGTGCATGCCGGTGATTGTCCCTTCCCCAGCCCGGAGAGCACTTTGCCATGGCCACCCATGTCCTGTCTCACCAGTGGCCAGCCCAACGACTGCCGTACTGCCGTGAGTTGTTTGACACCTCGCGGGGGTTGTGGCAGCACCAGTGGGCTCACACCAGCAAGCGGCTGCTCCCACTGTGGCAAGCGTTTCAAGAGAGCACATGGGCTGCAGGAGCACCAGCGGATACACACCAGAGAAAGACCCTTTGAGTGCACTGAGTGGCAAGGGTTTCACCCGCATGTCCAGCCTGTGGCAGCACCGGCAGTGAGCGTCCCTTCCCCTGCCATGTCAATAAACAATAGGTGCAGGAGACCGTTCAGCCCTTCGAGCCAGAGTTACCTTTAACTTTGATAATGGCTGATCATCCACAATCAGTACCCCTTTCCTGCCCTCTCGCCATATCTCCTGACTCCGCTATCTTTAAGAGCTCTATCTAACTCTCTTTTTAAAGCATCTAGAGAATTGGCCTTCACTGCCTTCTGAGGCACAGGATTCCACAGAGTCACAACTCTCTGTGTGAAAAGATATTTCCTCATCTCCGTTCTAAATGGCTTACTCCTTATTCTTAAACTGTGACTCCGGTTCTGGACTCCACCAGCATTGGGAACATGTTTCCTGCCTCTAGCGTGTCCAAACCCTTAATAATCTTACATGTTTCAATAAGATCACATCTCTTCTCTCAGCATATGACAGTCCCGCCATCCCGGCAGTTAATCTGTGTGAACCAAGAGGCTGCACTCCCTCAATAGCAAGAATGTCCTTCCTCAAATTTGGAGACCAAAACCACACAGAATACTCCAGGTGTGGTCTTACTAGGGCCCTGTACAACTGTAGAAGGACCGTTTTGCTCATGTACTCCTCTTGTTATGAAGGCCAACAGGCCATTCGCTTTCTTCACTGCCTGCTGTACCTGCATGCTTACTTTCAGTGACTGATGAACAAGGATCCCCGGATCCCGTTGTACTTCCCTTTTTTCCAACTTGACACTATTTAGATAATAATGGCTACATCCACTGGCTCTCCCTTGTCCATTTTCCTAGTTACGTCCTTAAAAAATTCCCTGTCCTGTGGTGAGGGCTTCACCCGCCTTGACCACCAGCTGGAGCACTGGCGAGTCCACACCAGTCAGTGCCCCTTCACTTGCCCGCTCTGTGGCAAGGCCTTTGCCCGCTCCTCCAGCCTGCAGGCACACTGCGACGTGGATAGGCACTGTTTAGGTAGATACAAAGTGCTGGAAGGATTGGGTAATGTTTCGGGTCGAGACCCTCCAGTCTCGACCCAAAACATCATCCATTCCTTCTCTCCCGAGATGCTGCCTATCTGAGTTACTCCAACATTAACCATCTCTGCACCTTCCCCAAAGCCTCCACTTCAGTTCAGTTTTATTTGTCATATGTAGGTTAACACAGGATCAACGGTACAATGAAATGTGTTTGACAAGACCACGGATTCCTCAGCAATGATATTACAAGGATAAAATAAGATTAAAATGACATTGGTAGGTAAAACGACAATAATAAAATAATCAACATTTATGATGTGAAATATGTTTACGAGTTCAGAAGCCTGATGGCCTGATAGTAAAACTATCCTTAAAACTGTGGTACATGCAGCCCTGCTCGTGTATCGTCTGCTTGACAGTAACAAGGAGAACAGTCTGCGTGCTGGGTGGCTGTGGTCCTTGCTGATGCTGGTGCCTTCTGCAGGCACCGCCTGTGGAAAATGGCCTGATGGCCGGGAGACAGTTGCCAGTGATCTGCTGTGCCGCCTTCACCACTCTCTGTAGTGATTTGTGGCTGTGAGCAGAACAGTTCCCGTACCAGACTGTGATGCAGCCCGTCAGCAGACTCTCGATGGTGCATCTGTAGAAGTTTGTGAGGATGCTGGCATTCATGCCAAATTTCCTCAGTCTTCGCAGGAAAAAGAGCCACTGGCGGGCTTTCTTAGTCATTGTGTCCGTGTGCAGTGACCAAGAGGGGTCCTTGGTGATGTGCAGACTGAGGAACTTGAAGCTGCTGACCCTTTCAACCTCAGCATCCGATGTGGATAGGGAGGTGTCCACTCTTCTGCTGTCACCTGTAGTCCACGATCATCTCTTTAGTTTTGCTGACATTGAGAGAGAGGTTATTTTCCTGGCACCAGCTGTTTAGTGCCTTTACCTCCTCTTTGTAAGCCGTCTCAGTGTTGTCTGTGATCAGGCCCAGGATGGTCTGTAATGGAGTAACCAGAACTGTCTGCAACACTCCAAATGCTACCTGACCAATGTCCCTTAAAGCTGCACATATACATTCCTCTCTCCTTATCTCACACCCTTTTATCTCCTTATTTTCTCTCGCCTCTGTCAATTCTGCCAATCACCCCCTCATCTGTTAACACTGTGTCAGTCTGAAGAAGGGTCCCAACCTGAAATGTCACTTGTCCATGTTCTCCACAGATGCTGCCTGACCTGCTGAGTTACTCCAGCACTCTGTGAAACGTCACCTATCTACAGTATGTACCCCACAGATGCTGCCTGACCCGCTGAGTTACTACAGCATTTTGTGTTACTTCGTCGAGTCATACAGTGTGGATCAAAGATCTTATAACGAGCAAGATAGTGCACTCCTGCTAAAAGCAATGGGCTGACGTGTAGTACGCTACGGAGCGGAACGTCAACCTTTTCTTCGGCCATTTCAGTAACCCGACCCGACTTGGTAAATCCCTCTCGCAGTGTAATCAGCGTTGCGGGGGAACAGTTTGTGTGTGTGATATAGTGTTAGACCCATTATTCATAATTCTGTTCATTCATAATTCTGCTATTTTTTGTTAATGATTTAATGTCAATAAATGATAATTCTGTTAATTAAAAAAAAAATGTTTTTAAATTTATTTTTAAATGGCTCATGTGCTGTGTTTGGGTTGATGTTTGTATTAAATTTGCACTCTGTAATTCAATTGATTACACTGTTCACAACTGCGGTATTTGGTAAAAATAATAGCAATATGAAAGCAAAGATGGGAGTGCGGAAACGGAAGCCGGTTACGGAAATGGGGCCGGAGATGACCCATGAATCTGCCCATGACCCTACTACGTCTTTTTCATCGAGTGGGCTATCTTGCTCGCTTTAGGATCTTTAGTGTGGATACAGGCCCTTCGGCCCAACTGGCCCACATCTACCAACATGTCGCAGATACACTAGTCCCACCTGCCTGTGTTTGGTCCATTTCTCTCCAAACTTTTACTATCCATGTACCTGTCTAACTGTTTCTTAAACGTTGGGATAGTATCAACCTCAACCACCTCCTCTGGCAGCTTGTTCCATACACCCACCACCCTTTGTGTGTAAAATTGAATCCTCCGATTCCTATTAAATCTTTTCCCCTTCACCTTGAACCCATGTCCTCTGGTCCTCTATTCCCACACTCTGGGTAACAGATTCTGTGCATCTAACTAAATTGTGTTTGATGCAAGATTCCAGCATCTGCAGTTTATTATGTCTCCTTCACCTCTATCCACCTATCACTTGTGAAGAAGGGTCTCAACCTGAAATGTCACCCCATTCCATCTCTCTAGAGATGCTGCCTGCCCCGCTTTCTCCACCCCCACACCAAGCAGTCTGAAGAAGGGTCCTGACCTAGAATGTTGCCTGCCCATGCTCTCCAGAGGTGCAAGTTACTCCAGGAGATTGTGCCTCTTTTTGTAATCCAGCATCTGTTGTTCCAAGTATCTAGACTGGGCGTGCATTTCACCCTACACTTGCGCTCGGTCCACCAAGGCCTGCTGGATCTCCTGGTTGTCAACCATTTTAACCCCTTCCCACTCCCACACTGATCTTTCTGTCCTGGGCCTCCTCTGTTGCCAGAGTGAGGTGACACACAAACTGGAGCAACAGAACCTCATAGCCTAAAGTCCAATAACATGAACATTGAATTTTCCAAATTAAGGAGACTCTCCCACCCCCCCCTCCCCTAATCAAGTCCTGGAGTCTGTCCCAACCACATCTCTTTTTTCCAGCTTTCTCCCCTGACTCCCATCAGGCCAAAGAAGGATCCAGACACGGCACGCGCCTACCCATTCACTTCCAAAGTGCCAGTAGAACTCAGCAGGTCAGCCATCCGTGGTGGGAAACGGATGGAGGTGTTCCTAATATAAGCCCTCCTTGGCCCTGTAGCGAATACGGTTCCATTATAAGGATGGGATGCAAGGTCCGAGCCGATCAGTCATCGACAGCCCCCCCCCCCCCTCCCCTCGTGGCCCATCTCTTCGTTATTCCGCTGTCTTTTTCTCGCTGGTGAAAGGCGTCAGGATTAATCCGGGATCACCGTTTCCCGTCCACTGGCCATTCCCCCTCAACTCTGAAAGGTGGGATCTTGCTCTCCGCCCGTGGACGTCCGCAAGACTGGCTGCGGTAAACAAGGACTTTGGCTCGTTAACCTGCTGGAGCCAAGTTGTATTCCAATGAAATAAATGTCTTTCCGATGAAATGAGCTGAGCTGGGATTGAGGCTTGGAAGGCTGAGCTTGCTTCCCCACAATAAAGCACAATAAATTATTTACAAAAGCACAATAAATTACATACAAATGCACAGTAAATTACTTACAAAAGCACAATACATGGTTTAAGAACAAGAACGGGTGCTGTGGGCAGTGAGAGGGAGTGTGAGAGAGAGACTGAGCACCCACACTCAACTCCTCTTATGGTGGCCAGCATGCCATTAGCTTTCTTCACAGCCTGCTGTACCTGCACGCTAACTTTCAATGTTTGATGTCCTGTGGTAAGGGCTTCACCCGCCTTCACCACCTGCTGGAGCACCGGCAAGTCCACACTGGCCAGCGCCCCTTCACCTGCCCGCTCTGTGACAAGGCCTATGCCTGCTCCTACAGCCTACTGGCACACCGCGACGTGGATAGGCGTTGTTTAGGTATACACAAAATGCTGGAATGGGTCACGTTTCGGGTCAAGACCCTTCTTCAGCCTCGACCCGAAACATCACCCATTCCTTCTCTCCCAAGATGCTGCCTCCTGCTGAGTTACTCCAGCATTTTGTGTTTTTGTAAACAAGCATCTGCAGTTCCTTGTTTTTAAGCCATTCTGGTTAACCATCTCTGCACCGTCCCCAAAGCCTCCACATCAGTCCTGTAATGGAGTGACCAGACCTGTATGCAATACTCCAAATGCTACCTGACCAATGTCCCTTAAATGCACATGTACATTCCTCTCTCCTTATTTCACACCCTTTTCTCTGGCCTCTGTCACTTACTCCACTCACCTGCCGATCACCCCCTCATCTGTTAACATCGTGTGTGTCTGAAGAAGGGTCACGACCCAAAATGTCACCTATCCATGTTCTCCACAGATGCTGCCTGACCCACTGAGTTACTCCAGCACTCTGAAACGTCACCTATCCATGTTCTCCACAGATGCTGCCTGACCCGCTGAGTTACTCCAGCACTCTGTGATACATCATCTATCCATGTTCTCCACAGATGCTGCCTGACCCGCTGAGTTACTACAGCACTTCGTGTTTCAGTCACCAGTATGGAAACAGGCCCTTTGGCCCAACTGGCCCACACCTATCTACATGTCCCAGCTACACTAGTCCCACTTGCCTGTGTTTGGTCCATATCCCTCCAAACTTGTCCGATCCATGTACCTGTCCAACTGTTTTTTAAATGTTAGAATAGTCCCTGCCTCAACTATGTCCTCTGGCAGCCTGCTCCATACACCCACCACCGTCTGTGTGAAAAAGTTTGAACACATGTCCTCTGATCCTCGATTCCCCCACTCAGGGCAAGAGATTATGTACATCTAACTAAATTGTGCTCCATGCAAGATTCCAGCATCTGCAGTTTCTTGTGTCTCCTTCAGCTATATCCACGTATCACTTGTGAGGAAGGGTCTCAACCTTAAATATCACCCATTCCTTATCTCTGGAGAAGCTGCCTGTCCCGCTGAGTTCCTCCAGCATATTTTGTCCATCTATCACTTGCCAGGCTTTGTCCAATCCCTATCTTTATTTTCCAGCTTCCTCCCCCCGCCCTCCCCAATCAGTCTGAAGAAGTGTTTGAACTCAAAACGTTGTTTTGGCTAATCTTCTGGACATTTTTGAAGATGTAACTAGGAAAATGGACAAGGGAGAGCCAGTGGATGTAGTGTACCTGGACTTTCAGAAAGTATTTCCCACATAGGAGATTAGTGGGCAATATTAGTGCACATGGTATAGGGGGTAGAGTGCTGACATGGTTAGAGAAGTGGTTGGCAGACAGGAAACAAAGAGTAGGGATTAACAGGTCCCTTTCAGAATGGCAGGCAGTGACTAGTGGGGTTCTGCTAGGCTCGGTGCTGGGACCGTAGCTATTTACAATATATATCAATGATTTGGATGAAGAGATTCAAAGTAACATTAGCAAATTTGCAGATGACACAAAGCTGGATGGCAGTGTGAACTGTGAGGAGGATGCTATGAGAATGCAGGGTTACTTAGACAGGTTGGGGGAGTGGGCAGATGCATGGCAGATTAAGTTTAATGAGGATAAGTGTGAGGTTATCCACTTTGGTAGCAAAAACAGGAAGGCAGATTACTATCTAAATGGCGTCGTTGGGAAAAGTGGAAGTACAAATGGGATCTGGGGGGTCCTTGTACATCAGTCTGTGAAAGTAAGCATGCAGGTACAGCAGGCAATGAAGAAAGCAAATGGCATGTTGGCCTTCATAACAAGAGGAATCGAATATAGGAGCAAAGAGGTTCTTCTGCTGTTGTACAGAGCCCCAGTGAGACTGCACCTGGAGTATTGTGTGCAGTTTTGGTCTCCTATTTTGAGGGAGGACATTCTTGGTATTGAGGGAGTGCAGCATAGATTTACAAGGTTAATTCCCGGGATGGCGGGACTGTCATACGCTGGGAAAATGGAGCAGCTGGGCTTGTACACTCTGGAGTTTAGAAGGATGAGAAGGGATCTCATTGAAACATACAAGAATGTTAAGGGTTTGGACATGCTGGAGGCAGGAAACATGTTCCCGATGGTGTGGGAGTCCAGAGCCAGGGGCCACAGTTTAAGAAAAAGGAAAGTGGTGAATCTGTGGAATTCTCTGCCTCAGGTGGAGGCAGGTTCCCTGATGCTTTCAAGAGAGAGCTAGATAGGGCTCTTAAAAATAGTGGAGGCAGGGGATATGGGGAGAAGGCAGGAATGGAGTACTGATTGGGGATGATCAGCCATGATAATATTGAATGGCTGTGTTGGCTCCAAGGGCTGAATGGCCTACTCGTGCACCTATTGTTGTCTGTCAATTCCCTCTAAAACGATGGAGGAACTCATGGGTCAGGCCGCATCCGTAGAGGGAAGTGCATCTAAGGCGAACACTCCCACCTCTCCTTTCCAGCTTTCTCCCCCCCCCCACACCACACCAAGAAGGTAGAAGATGGGTCCTGAGCTAGAATGTTGCCTGTCCATGCTCTCCAGAGGGGTGCAAGTTACTCCAGGAGATTGTCTCCTGATAATCAGTGTCATCCCATGATACACTTTCCTCAAAGGCAGGGCAAGGGCATTCCCTGAGAGATACTTCTGTGTTTTCCCCTTCAGTTGTTGTCTGGGGAGGAAGGCAGCAGCACTCGGCCCGTTGGGGCTAGGATGCACGGGAGGAAGGCTGAGCTCGCCTCTCCTGCCCCGACCCGCACCCGGTCCACCATGGGGGGAGGTAAGCATACAAACTCTACATGGACAGCGTCGGTGGTCACCCTGCCTGGAGACAGGCCCTTCAGCCCATCTCGTCCATGCTACCCCGGGCTTTCTGCAACACAATATTGCACTGTTCTGCATGGATATTGCATTTATTACGTTTGTCATCACCGTATGCTCACCGTTTGCTCTGGCGGCTGCGTGTGAACGGGCGATTTTATCGGCTCCCGATCGATGTGCAGAACAACAAACTAATGAAGCATCTGGAACACAGTTCTCCTGGGTTGCTGCAGGCTGCAGCATCAAACTACTACCCTATTGAACCCCATCAGCCCACAGCACAGAAACACACAGCCATGCCGATCGAAGCTAGTCCCACATGCCAGCGTCTGGCCCCTAACCCTCTCTGCCTTTCTTTATTAGTACGGGTGTCAGGGGTCATGGGGAGAAGGAAGAAGAATGGGGTTAGGAGGGAGAGATAGATCAGTCATGATTGAATGGCGGTGTAGACTTGATGGGACAAATGGCCTAAGTCTGTTCCTACTATTGGGAGAGCCGAGGATTAGAGGTCAAAGCCTCAGAATTAAAGGAGGTTCCATCATGAATGAGATGAGACAGAATTTCTTTAGTCAGAGGGAGGTGAAACTGGAATTATTTGGCACAGACCAACCAAATCAACTTTATTTGTCACATACACATACAAGATGTGCAGTGAAACTAAAGTGGCAGTGCCTGCGGATTGTGCAAAAACAACAGAACACAGAACAGGATAGAACAGAACCAGTATTTACATTTTAGAAAAAATAAATAAAATAGACACAACAGTAAATTAGTCCCTGGTGAGATAAGAGTTTACAGTCCTGATGGCCTGTGGGAAGAAACTCCGTCTCATCCTCTCTGTTTTCACAGCGTGACAGCGTGACAGCGGAGGCGCTTGCCTGACGGTAGTGGCTGGAACAGTCCGTTGCTGGGGTGGTAGGGGTCCTTCGTGATCTTGTTGGCTCTGGATCTGCACCTCCTGTTGTATAGGTCCTGCAGGAGGGCGAGTGTAGTTCTTATACTGCGCTCGTTCGAATTTCCTCAGCTGCCTGAGGTGGTAAAGGCGCTGCCTTGCCTTACTCACTAGTGAGACAGTGTGTGTTGTCCATGTCAGATCCTCTGTGATGTGGACTCCCAGGTATTTAAAGCTGCTCACCCTATCCACAGTAGTCCCATTTATCCCCAGTGGTGTGTACATCCTCGGATGCTGAGCCCTTCTAAAGTTACAATCAGCTCCTTAGTTTCAGTGACATTCAAGAGGGGGCTGTTGGCCTGACATCAGAGTGCTAGATCAGCCACCTCCTCCAATTAGGCCTCCTCATCGTTATCGGAGATCAGGCCCACCACCACAGTGTCTTCAGCAAACTTGATGATGGAGTTGGAGATGAACCTGGCCACAGTCATGTGTGTACAGGGAGTACAGTAGAGGGCTGAGGAAACAACTCTGGGTGGATATTGTGTTCAGGGTGAGGGGGATGGAGGTATGTCTCCCCATCTTGACCACCTGGGGCCTGGGGGTGAGAAAGTCCATGACCCAGGCACACAGGGGAGTGTTCAGCCCCAGTTACAGCAGCTTCTCAGCAAGGCTGGTAGGGACTAAACATAGAAACATAGAAATTAGGTGCAGGAGTAGGCCATTCGGCCCTTCGAGCCTGCACCGCCATTCAATATGATCATGGCTGATCATCCAACTCAGTATCCCGTACCTGTCTTCTCTCCATACCCTTTGATCCCCTTAGCCACAAGGGCCACATCTAACTCCCTCTTAAATATAGCCAATGAACTGGCCTCAACTACCCTCTGTGGCAGAGAGTTCCAGAGACCCACCACTCTCTGTGTGAAAAAAGTCCTTCTCATCTCGGTCCTAAAGGATTTCCCCCTTATCCTTAAGCTGTGACCCCTTGCCCTGGACCTCCCCAACATCGGGAACAATCTTCCTGCATCTAGCCTGTCCAACCCCTTAAGAATTTTGTAAGTTTCTATAAGATCCCCTCTCAATCTCCTAAATTCTAGAGAGTATATACCGAGTCTATGCAGTCTTTGTTCATAAGACAGTCCTGACATCCCAGGAATTAGTCTGGTGAACCTTCTCTGCACTCCCTCTATGGCAATAATGTCCTTCCTCAGATTTGGAGACCAGAACTGTACGCAATACTCCAGGTGTGGCCTCACCAAGACCCTATACAACTGAAGTAGAACCTCCCTGCTCCTATACTCAAATCCTTTTGCTATGAAAGCTAACATACCATTCGCTTTCTTCACTGCCTGCTGTACCTGCATGCATACTTTCAATGACTGGTGTACCATGACACCCAGGTCGCGCTGCATCTCCCCTTTTCCTAATCGGCCTCCATTTAGGTAATAGTCTGTTTTCCTATTTTTGCCACCAAAGTCGATAACCTCACATTTATCCACATTATACTGCAATACTATGGTATTGAAAGCTGAAGTGAAATCAATGAACAGCATCCTCACATACACGGCGGTGGAGGCCAAGTCAGTGGCTAAGGCAGAGATTTAGGTTGTCTCCGAAATTTAGGTTGCGATTGGAGTTGGGTCTTTTTTACTGACTCTGACTCCACAGCCCTGGAGGCAGTATCAATGGAGAGAAGGAATAGGCAACGTTTCGGGTTGAGACCCTTCTTCAGACTGATGTTGGGGGGAGGCGGGAAAAAGAAAGGAAGAGGCGGTGACAGTAGGATGTCGGATGTATTTCCGGCATCTCCCTACCATTTCTAGATCTCACCATCTCCATCGCAGGCAACAGCCTACTGACCGACATCCACTATAAAACCCACTGACACCCATAGCTATCGTGACTACACTTCTTCCCACCCTGCTTCCTGTAAGGACTGTCCCCTACTCCCAATTCCTCCGCCTACACCGCAAATGTGCCCAGGTTGAGTTGTTCCATACTAGGGCACCAGAGATGTCCTCATTCTTTAGGGAACGAGGGTTCCCCTCTTCTATTATAGATGAGGGTCTCACTAGGGTCTCCTCTATATCCCACAGCTCCGCTCTTATTCCCCACCCCCCTGCTCATAACAAGGGCAGAGTCCCCATTGTCCTGACCTTCCACCCCGTCAGGACGCAGAAAACATATAATCCTACGACATTTCCGCCACCTCCAACGGGATCCTACTACTGGCCACTTCTTCCCATCTCTACTCCTTTCTGCTTTCTGCTTTCCCTCCGTAACTCCCTGGTCCATTCATCCCTTCCTACCCAAACCACCCCCTCCCTGGGTACTTTCCCCTGCAACCGCAGGAAATGCAACACCTGTCCCTTTACCTACCCCCTCAACTCCATCCAAGGACCCAATCAATCTTTCCAGGTGAAGCAGAGGTTCACCTGCACCTCCTCCAACCTCATCTACTGCATCTGCTATTCCAGGTGCCAACCTCTCTACATCGGCGAGACCAAGCGCAGGCTCGGCGATTGCTTCAGTGAACACCTCCGCTCAGTCCATATTAATCAACTTATCACCCGGTTGCTCCGCACTTCAACTCTCCCTTCCATTTCCAATCTAATGTTTCTGTCCGGGGCCTCCTCCATTGTCAGAGTGAGGCCCAGCGCAAATTGGAGGAACAGCACCTCATATTTTGTTTGGGTAGTTTACACCCCAGCAGTATCAACATTGACTTCTCTAATTTTAGATAGCCCTTGCTTTCTCCCTCCATCCCCTCCCTCTCCCAGTTCTCCCACTAGTCCTACTGTCTCCGCCTCTTCCTTTCTTTTTGCCGCCCCCTCCTTCAGACTGATGTCGGGGGAGGGTCTCAACCCGAAACATCTCGTATTCTTTCTCTCTATAGATGCTGCCTCACCCCCTGCGTTTCTCCAGCATTTTTTTGTCTACCTTCGAATTTTCCAGCATCTGCAGTTCTTTCTTAAACACCTCCCTTCCATTGGCTCCATTTACACCTCACACTGCCTCGGCAAGGCCAGCAGCATAATCAAGGACCAGTCTCACCCTGGCCACTCCCTCTTCTATCGGGTAAAAGGGACAGAAGCGTAAAAATGCAAATCTCCAAATCCAGACAGTTTCTTCCCAGCTGTTATCAGGCAACTGAATCATCCTACCACAACCTGAGAGCAGTCCTGAACTACTATCTTCCTCATTGGTGATACTCGGACTATACTTGATCGGACTTTGCTGGCTTTACCTTGTATTAAATGTTACTCCCTTATCATGTATCTATACACTGTAAATGGCTTAATTGTAATATTTGTCGTTCCACTGACCACAAAGTATTTATTTCTCGTGAAGCAAACAGATCTTTTATATCAAGAACAGAGAACAGAACAGCATAGGAACAGGCCCTTTGGCCCATAAAGTCCGTGCTGAACATGATGCCAAATTAAACTCATCTCCTCTGCCTGCAACGTGACCCGTACTGGAGCCTGGGGTCGAGGGGCTCGGTGAGGAGAGAGGGGTGGGGGGAACTGAGGCCGTCGTTCACCAACAACTGAGCTCAGCCGCCCGCTGATTTTCCACCAAAGTATCAGGTTCAAGGTTTGTTGTTCCAGGATGCAGACAGCTTCAAAGACATTGCTGGCTATTTTTCCCAAAGAAGAGTGGGAAGAGATAAGTGACTGGGAAAATCTCCGTTATAAGAGTGTGAAGCGGAACTATGAAGTCATGCTCGCATTGGTTAGGAGAAAATATTCTTCATATTTTTCCTCTTTAATCTTTTCTCGTGATGCATGCTGACATGAGTTTTCTTCCCACATGAAATCTGATTAGGTTTGTGATTTCTGAGACCATATGGGTCAGGTCCTAACATTTCACTCCACTGGTTTACTTTGAGAATATGTCTGAGGATATTGGACATTCCTGTTCTTTGATTACGTAACTTCTATTGCCTTCTGCTCTGTCTTTACTTCCCTGTAATTACCACAACAGCATCTTTGTCTCCTTCTCGGGGCAGCATATTTAAGATTGGATTTTGGCTGTGGTTGGGAACATCTCCGGCCTCACAACTGACTTTACTGATAAAATTCACATTCTGTCTTCATGTGATGAGGGTTAACCACTGTTGTCCACTTCAGCTTTGCCTCTGTGTTCGAGGTTTGTGAACTGTGCCAGAGAGGAGGAGAAACAGAACCTTGTTGACTTCCAGCACCGGGGAAACATTTACCGTCATCCCTGCCCTCACTGCACTGTTGCATTTACCACAGTAGCGTTCCTTATATGGCACTTAAGAAGGCATCTTAAAGCCTCCAGACCAACGTCAGCTGGACAACCTTCTGCCTCCGGTATGAACCCAGATTCACAACATGAATGTGGGCAGAATCCGTTCACACCATCTGATGGACAGAGTGGAATTGGGAAATCAGGTGATCTTCAAGCGCGGACAAAGGAGAGACGGCATGAATGCGCAGAATGGGGGAAGTGTTTTACATGGGCAGGGACCCTCCACCTACACCAGCGGACCAACAGCGGAGAGAGGCCGTACAAATGTTCTCACTGTGGGAAGAGCTTCACATACTGAGGGGCCCTCCAGAAACATCAGTGGATCCACACTGGCTCTCAGAGTTCATTATAACTCACAAATCTGGTACACTTGGGAGTTTGGTGCTGGACGGCATATTTTCCAGGCTATTGCATGTTTTATTATTAGTCCACCTACATTGTTTAGTTTATTTTAGAGAGCTCATCAAGTCTGCACTGACCAGCGATCCCCACATATTAACACTATCTTACACACACTAGGGACAAATTATACCAAGCCAATTAACCTATAAACCTGTACGTCTTTGGAGTGCACGTGCCGCCTCAAATGAGCCCTATTGTTCCAACGATTTCGGTGTGATGCAACAACTTCAAGGGTTGTTAACTTCATCATTAATGTGGGCAATTTCAGATAACCAGCCTTTCCAGTTTGTATCAGAACTGGCCACATTATGTGACTGCATCCAGTTCTGATGAACGGTCATTGATCTGAGAAGACATTTTTCAGAATGTTTCAACATGGGTAAGAAAGGTCAGAGGGTTATGGGCCAAACGTTGGCAAATAGGGTCAGCTTAGAGGAGGCATCTTGGTCAGCATGGACTAGTTGGGCCGAAGGGCCTGTTTCTACAGGACCGTGAAACATGAACTGTTTCTTTCCCCACAAGATGCTGCCCGACCACAAACCACAAAAATTGTTGGCACGACAACTCAGAAAACTAGATGATGAAAAAATGATACATAGAATTAGATCTGAGCATGGAAATATATCGACTTTACCAAAAGACATCAATGACATATATTTACAATATTATCAAAATCTTTATTCATCTAAATTAACAGGACAAACAGATGGAATGGAAACATTCCTACAAGAATGTCATATTAACAGTTTAGATCAGGAAGGTAGAGACTTGTTAAACGCTGATATATCAGTAAAAGATATTGAAGAATCAATTGGATCGTTAAATAATGGAAAAGCTGCGGGCCCTGATGGCCTGAGTGTAGAATTTTATAAGAAATTTCAAGATCTGATTTCCCCAAGATTACATACAGTGTATAAATATACATATGAACAAGGAAAATTACCGGAATCTTTAAATGAATCCACAATTACACTTATTCCTAAGGTTGACAAGGATTTGGAAGACCCTGGATCATACAGAGCAATTGCTCTTTTAAATACAGATCAAAAAATATTAGCTAAAGTTTTATCTCGGAGATTAAGTTTGGTGATCACTAAAATAATACATCATGATCAAACAGGTTTTATTCCAAAACGTTATTCATCCCACAATTTGAGACGATTATTCAATATTATATACTCAAAAAGAGTATGTGATACGGAATTAGCTGTTATATCCTTAGATGCAGAAAAAGCATTCGATCAGGTTGAATGGCCATATTTATTTAAAATAATGGAGAAATTCCAATTGGGGGATAGATTTTGTAAATGGGTAAGAATTCTATATTCGAATCCTACTGCAAGAATATTAACTAACCAAATATTATCAGCTAAATTTAAGCTTTATAGGGGTTGTAGACAAGGATGTCCACTATCGCCTTTGTTATTCGCTCTGTTGATAGAGCCTTTAGCTAAAAGGATTAGATCTGAACCAGAAATATATGGATATAATACTGATACTACAACTAATAAAATATCTCTATACGCAGATGATGTCTTAATTTATATTACAAAACCGGAGATTAGTATTCCTAAGCTATTTAATGTTATAACTAAATTTAGTACATTTTCTGGATATAGAATTAATTGGAATAAAAGTGATATTATGCCTATAACTAGAATAAAATTAAATATATTACAACAATATCCACTAAAAATAGTTACAGACAAATTTAAATATTTAGGAATTAATGTATCTAAATCCTATAACTCATTAATTAAATCTAATTATCCTCAATTATTAAATAAACTTAGAAAAAATATTTTATATTGGAAAACACTTCCTATATCTATGATTGGTAGAATAAATGCTATAAAAATGTTTTTTTTACCACAACTGTTATATTTGTTTCAAGCTATTCCCTTTTATCGCCCGAAAACTTTAAAAAAAAATTGATAACATTGTTAATAGTTTTATCTGGGACTATAAAAATCATAGAATAAGTAAAAAACATTTATGTAAATCCAAGATAAATGGAGGATTAGCACTTCCAAATTTTTTATATTATTTCTGGGCAGTTCGGATTAAGAATATGAATTTTTGGTGGGTAAATTTGGATCATGAACCAATGTGGTTAAAGAATGCACGGACTGGGACGTGTTCAAGAAGGCTGCAACTGTCAGCCAACACATCAACCTAGAGGAATATGCTGCGTCCGTGTCTGCTTACATGGAGAAGTGCATTGAGGATGTCTGTGTCACCAAGACCATCACTGTACGGGCCAACCAGAAACCCTGGATGACCACAGAGGTACGTGGAATGCTGAGAGCACGTAATGCCGCGTTTAAATCCGGCGACGTGGTGGCACTCAGATCCGCAAGAGCCAACCTGAACCGAGTCGTCAGGCTGGCCAAGCGTGCCCATGGTCAGAAAATCCAGAGCTTCTTCCATGACCCCAAGAACACCAAGCGCATGTGGCAGGGAATCAAATCAATCACGGACTATAAGACTGCTTCACCACCCTGTGATGACAACATTGAGTTCCTCAATGAACTCAACAACTATTTTGGTCGGTTCGAGGCGCTAAATAACACACCCGCGAGCAAAGGTATTCCTCATTGTGAGGAAAAGGCACTCAGTCTTGACATAGTGGATGTTCGGAGGTCCCTAAAAGGAGTGAACGCGCGAAAGGCGGCAGGCCCTGATAACATACCAGGGCGGGTGCTCAGGGAATGTGCTGATCAGCTGGCACATGTCCTTACGGACATATTTAACACCTCGCTGAACCAGGCGGTGGTCCCATTATGTTTCAAGACTGCCACCATCATACCTGTGCCAAAAAAATCCAACATACAATGTCTCAATGACTACCGCCCTGTAGCACTCACCCCCACAAGGATGAAGTGCTTCGAGAGGCTGGTCAGGGACCACATCACTTCCAGACTCCCCTCCACACTCGACCCATACCAGTTTGCTTACAGGCCAAACCGCTCCACAGAGGACGCTATATCCTCCGTGCTCCATCTGAGCCTGGAACATTTAGAGGAGAAAAACACCTATGTGCGAATGCTGTTCGTGGATTTCAGTTCAGCATTCAACACCATTATCCCACAGCACCTGATAAGCAAACTGGTTCCATTGGGCCTCGGCACCCCCATGTGTAACTGGCTACTGGACTTCCTCACTGACAGACCTCAGTCTGTGAGGGTTGGAAATAACACCTCCAATACCATCTCTCTAAGCACCGGCTCCCCTCAGGGCTGTGTCCTGAGTCCACTGCTGTTCACCCTGATGACTCACGACTGTTGTGCCAGGTTTAGTACAAACCACATCATGAAGTACGCAGATGACACAACAGTGGTGGGCCTCATCAGGGACGACAATGAGCTGGCTTACAGGGAGGAGGTGAAACAACTGGTGGACTGGTGCAATACGAACAACCTGATCCTGAATGTCGAGAAAACAAAGGAGATTATCGTCGACTTCAGGAAAACCCGGCACAGTCCCACACCACTTCACATCAATGACAGCGATGTGGAGGTGGTCAGTAGCACAAAGTTCCTGGGGGTGCAGATCACTAACAGTCTGACCTGGTCGACTAACATCTCATCAACTGTTAAGAGAGCGCAGCAGCGGTTGCACTTTCTGCGCCGGATGAGAAGAGCTCATCTCCCCCATCCCATCCTCACTACTTTCTACAGGGGCACCATAGAGAGTATTTTGACCAGCTGTATCTCTGTCTGGTTTGGGGACTGTAGAGCCTCCGACTGGAAGTCTGTGCAGAGAGTGGTGAGGACAGCGGAAAAAATCATCGGGACCTATCTCCCCTCAATCGGGGATATTGCGACCAAACGCTGTGTGTCTAAGGCCAGCAGTATCATAAAGGACCCCTCACATCTCCATCACGGACTGTTCACTCTGCTGCCCTCGGGAAAAAGATACCGCAGCATAAGGAGCAGAACATCAAGGTTCCGCAACAGCTTCTTCCCTCGAGCCGTCAGATTCCTGAATGCCATGTAAATGGGCTGCCACTATTGTCTATTTACCCTTTTCATACATACCTATCCTTCGGTTAATTTATATTTATTGTGTTGCACAGGGAGCCAAATGCAACGTAATTTCGTTTGGAACTGCATATACCAATGTATTTCTAAATGACAATAAAGTTTGTTTGACTTTGACTTTGAGATGGAAAAGGAAGATTGTTTACCTTTTAATGTAGGTTCGATTCTTTTTGCGCCAAGGGAAGTACAAAAAAAAAATTTATAGGGACAACCCTATAATTCACAGTAATAGACACATTTGGAAACAAATAGTTAAGACTTTACATTTAGATAATATGTCACTTAGCCTACCAATTATGAATAACCCTTTATTTAAACTCTCTATATTAGATAGGGGGTTTAGACATTGTGATGATTTAGGAATTAAAAGGATAGAACACCTTTACAGGAAAGGAAAATTTCTTTCATTTCAGGAGTTACAAGATATCTATGGATTGCCATCCCATAATTTGTTTAGGTATTTACAAATTAGAGATTATATTAAGTCAAACACACAAGATTATAAAAATAAAGAACAAGGATTATTAGATGAACTGTTTAACAAGCACCCAAATACAGAAAAATTAATAGCTTATATATACAATATTATTTTGGATAGGGAGAAATATATCGACAAGCATGGGAAAATGAAATAGGTTTATCTATAACGAAAGAAACTTGGGAAGAAAGTTTACAACGTATACATCGTTGTTCGTTAAATGCTAGACATACATTGATACAATTTAAAGTATTATATAGATTACATTATTCGAAATCCAAATTAAATAGAATTTTCCCTAATATTTCTTCTATTTGTGATATGTGTCAGAATTTAGAAGCCAATTTAACACATAGTTTTGTAACGTGTTCAAAACTTAATTATTATTGGATACAAATCTTTAGAGTTATCTCTGAAGTTCTTAAGAGTTAAACTGGATCCAGATCCAAAGTTAATAATATTAGGAATTCCGGACTCAAAATTGGTATTAACAGTAAATCAAAGAAATTTCTTTGATTACTGTTTGATAATAGGGAAAAAAATAATATTGAAATTTTGGAAGGGAACATTATCCCCCACAATTAAAATGTGGACAGCAGAGATGTCGGAGACGTTGCATTTGGAAAGAATTAGATTTGTCCTAATGGACAAATATGAAATCTTTGAACAGATATGGTCTCCATATATACAATATTTGAGGGGGTAGCTGTTCTTGGTATCACAACTCAATGGGTACCCGACAGGATTTGATGAAAATAATTCATTTTCAAACTGGGATTTGTATACATGTCTCTATTGATATTATCATTTGTAATAGTTTTATTTACAATATATTTTGTTGTTTCTCTTTTATATATATATAATACTTTTTACTCTTTAAAAAAATATATATATATTAAATAGATATATATTAATTGTTTTTTTTCCTTTCTTTTTTTTATGTAATCAAAATCATTATTTAATCACAACCTTTATTGATTCAAACCCTATTCTTTTTTCTTTTTCTCTCTATTTCTAAAAAACAGAAGATAATAATAATCAATGTGATATTTGTATTAATACCGAATTAAGTTGGTATTTGTAAATTTGTTTTAGCATTGCGAAATGCTTACTTCTAATAAAAATATTATGGAAAAAAAAAAGATGCTGCCCGACCGGCTGAGTTTCGAGCATTTTCTGTCATTATTTCTTTGTTCCGTCTTTATCTTTAATCGTTGTCCAGCCCCGAGTTGACTTGTTTGAGGTGTAGGTCGTCCCCAGCTTACGGACACAATAAAGTACAGCCCGTACACATGAGCGAGTGTCTGGGAGATGGTGGGATGGATTTACTGACTGCTGCGGGGCTGCAGGCATCTTCTGCCGTGTGGGAACTCTGTTCATGGCCGCATGTTCCGCTTGGGAACGGTTCCCAGGAAGGGAACCCTGTCATAACCTGGGGAACATCCTGCACCGTCTCCATAGCAACTTCTTGATGCATCTAATGAACGTCCCAGGCCATCTGTGTGCTTCCAACACAACACCACGTCTCACAGTCACAACTGGTGCTCTGACTTCCACAGTCTGCAAGTTTTAAACATCACAGTTTCAGCACAATCTCACCGTACACCCAATTAACACATGTTGTATGTAGGAAGGAACTGTAGATGCTGGTTCTTTGCCACAGACAGAGGCCAAGTCAGTGGACACTTTCAAAGCAGATACAGATTCATGAATAGTACGGGTGTCAGGGGTTGAGGGGAAAAGGCACGAGAATGAGATTAGGAGGGATTGATCAGCCATGATTGAATGGCAGAGTAAACTTGATGGGCCGAATTTACATAATTCTTCTCCTATCACCAGACTGATTCCTGGGATGGCAGGACTTCCATATGAAGACAGACTGGATAGACTTGGCTTGTACTCGCTGGAATTTAGAAGATTGAGGGGGGATCTTATAGAGACTTACAAAATTCTTAAGGGGTTGGACAGTCTAGATGCAGGAAGATTGTTCCCGATGTTGGGGAACTCCAGAACAAGGGGCCACAGTTTAAGGATAAGGGGGATGTCTTTTAGGACCGAGATGAGAAAATCATTTTTCACCCAGACGGTGGTGAATCTGTGGAATTCTCTGCCACAGAAGGTAATTCAGGCCAGTTTATTGGCTATATTTAAGAGGGAGTTAGATGTGGCCCTTGGTGCTAAAGGGATCGGGAGAATGGAGAGAAGGCAGGTACAGGATACCGAGTTGGATGATCAGCCATGGTCATATTGAATAGCGGTGCAGGCTCAAAGGGCTGAATAACCTACTCCTGCACCTATTTTCTATGACCTGTGTGTTTCCCCCGAGATCTTCGGTTTCCTCCCCCACTCAAAAAACGTGCAGGTTTATAGGTAAATTGTCTAGATACAAGTGTAAATTGTCCCTAGTGTGTGACAATAGACAATAGGTGCAGGAGTAGGCCATTCGGTCCCTCGAGCCAGCACCTGCCATTCAATGTGATCATGGCTGATCATCCCCAATCAGTACCTCGTTCCTGCCGTCTCCCCGTATCCCTCGACTCCGCTATCTTTAAGAGCCCTATCTAGCTCTCTCTTGAAGGTATACAGAGAACCGGCCTCCACTACCCTCTGAGGCAGAGAATTCCACAGACTCGCAACTCTCTGTGAGAAAAAGTGTTTCCTCGTCTCCGTTCAAAATGGCTTACCCCTTGTTCGTAAACCGTGGCCCCTGGTTCTGGACTCCCCCAACATCGGGAACATTTTTCTTGCCTCTAGCGTGTCCAAACATGTTTCAATAAGATCCCCTCTTCCCCTTCTAAACTCCAGAGTGCACAAGTCCAGCCACTCCATTCTCTCAGCATATGACAGTACCACCATCTTGGGAATTAATCTTGTAAACCTACACTGCACTCCCTCAATAGCAAGAATGTCCTTCCTCAAATTAGGGGACCAAAACTGCACACAATACTGCAAATACACAGTATTTTGCTAATGTTACTTTGAATCCCTTCATCCAAATCATTCATGTATATTGTAAATAGCTGCAGTCCCAGCACTGAGCCTTGCAGTATCCCACTAGTCAATGCCTGCCATTCTGAAAGGGACCTGTTAATCCCTACTCCTTTGATCCTGTCTGCCAACCAATTTTCTATCCATGTCAGTACTTTACCCAATAGCATGCGCCCTAATTTTGCCCATTAACCTCCCATGTGGGACCTTATCAAATGCTTTCTGAAAGTCCAGGTACACTACATCCACTGACTCTCCCTTGTCCATTTTCCTAGTTACTTCCTCAAAACATTCCAGAAGATTAGTCAAGCATGATTTCCCCTTTGTAAATCCAAGCTGACTCGGACGATCCTGTTACTGCTATCCAAATGTGCCGCTATTTCATATTTTATAATTGACTCCAGCATCCTCCCCACCACCAACGTGAGGCTACCTGGTCTATAATTCCCTGTTTTCTCTCTCCCACCTTTCTTAAAAAGTGAGATAACATTAGCTACCCTTAATCCACAGGAACTGATCCTGAGTCTATAGAAAGTTGGAAAATTATCACAAATGCTTCCACGATTTCTCGAGTCACTTCCTTCAGTACCCTGGTGTGCAGACCATCAGGCCCTGGGGATTATCAGCCGTCACCCCAGATCCTCTGGCCACTACTATATCAGGAAGATTGTTTGTGTACTCCTTAGTGAAGACAGATCCAAAGTACCTGTTCAACTCATCTGCCATTTGTCGGTCTTCAAGGGTCCAACTTTGGTCCTAACTAATATTTTCTTCTTCACATACCTGAAGAAGCTTTTACTATACTGCTTTATATTCTTGGCTAGCTTACCTTCGTACCTCATCTTTTCTCCCCGTATTGTCTTTTGTTATCTTCTGTTGCTTTTTAAACATTACCCAATCCTCTTGCTTCCCGCTCATCTTTGCTACGTTGTTCTTCTTCTCTTTTATTTTTAGACTGTTCCTGATGTCCCTTGTCAGCCAAGGTCGCCCCTTACTTCCTTGGAATCTTTGTTCCTCCTAAGAATGAACTGATCCTGCACCTTCTGTATTATTCCTAGAAATACCTGCCATTGGTATTCCACTGTCATCCCTGCTAGGGTATCTTTCCAGTCAACTTTGGCCAGCTCCTCCCTCATGGCCCCATAGTTCCCTTTATTCAACACTGACACCTCCGATCTACCCTTGTCCCTCTCCAATTAAACCTGACCATATTATGGTCACTACCTCCTAATGGCTCATTAACCTCAAGTTCCTTTATCAAATCCGGTTCATTAAATAACTCTAAATTCAGAATTGCTCCAATACAAGCTGCTCTAAGAATCCATCACAAAGGCACTCTACAAAGTCCCTTTCTTGGGGTCCAGTACCAACCTGATTTTCCCAGTCTACCTGCATGTTGAAATCTCCCATAGCAACCACGGCATTACCTTTGCTACATGACAATTTTAACTGCTGATTCAACTTGCACCAGGCTACTGTTTGGGGGCCTGTAGATAAGTCCCACTAGGGTAATTTTACTCTTACAATTCCTTAGTTCTATCCATACTGACTCCACATCTCCCGTTTCACTGTCACCCCTTGCAAGGGACTGAATTCAATTCCTCACCAACAGAGCTACCCCATCCCCTCTGCTCACCTGTCTGTCTTTTCGATAGGAGGTATACCCTTGAATATTCAGTTCCCAGCCCTGGCCCTCTTGTAGCCATGTCTCTGTTTCTGTGTAGGATAGTGTTAGCGTGCGGGGATCGCTGGTCGGTGTGGACTCGGTGGGCTGAAGGGCCTGTTTCCGCGCTGTATCTCTAAACTACACTAAAATGGAGTCCCATCCCGAGTAGGCAGAACCTTCCCATTGAAACACTTACTAGTTACTTGAATCCCAGTAGATTACGACACCACGTATCTGATCTCCTTTGATTTGTTATTGTCCGGTCACAACATCAAAATGAACGTGTAAAGCAAAGAACCGCAGATGCTGAAAATCTGAAATTAAAAAGGAAGACAATTCAAAATACATTCAGCAGGTTAGACAGCATTTGTGGAGAAAGAAACAGTTCAGTTTCAGATCAGAGACCCTTCACCAGAGTAGGAAACAGCAACAAAAACAGTTGTTTTTCAGCTCTAGAGAGGGGTTGTGGTGGATTGGTGGAACAAAGTAGGAACAAAACTTACCTTTAGCGGTGCTGCAGTTCTGCCGCTGGCCGTGTGCGCGACTGGCGCCTTTAAGGGCGGGGGCGGGGTTAAAATGCGGTTTTCCCCTTGCCATCCGGAGCTTTCTTTTGTCGGAGTGTGATCAATTTCTGGAGATTTGTTCCGACTGCCTGTAAGTTAATTTTTTTCTATAAATAGCCCAACTATTTAATCGCTGCAGTAAAATAAAAATTAGCTCCTAATGCCGTGAACGCCTACAACGGGGACCGATTTTACGTAGGGGACAGGTAAGTGAAAGCCGTTTATTTTTACATATAAACCTGCTTTTTTAGATGACTTTAATCAATATTTCATGTTGGGAAATGGTGATTTAGTCCCCATACGAACCGGCAGAATTTTTCCCGCTGATATGGGGTTTAAATTCACCGCCCTAACGTTCTAATCTATCACGTTCCAGAAAATCCCACTCGCAAGCTGTTTTAAATGCCCATTAATTTATGGGCATTAAACACTGAAGCCTTTTGTGTACCCTCGATTCTCCAGCATCTGCAGTTCCTTCTTTAACACTGAATTCCTTTAATTCGCCCTATAAATTAATGACAATTAGATTTAAAAATCATGTTATATTGTGAATTATTGTGTGACTGTTAATTGGACACTTAGGCTTTAAATTTTTTTAATTTTTTTTCTTAAGAAATGGATAGATGTTTAGATCTAGTAATTGAATTTGTAATTAGCTACAATTGGGTAACTAACTAATTATATGCTTTCATTTCAGGTCATCCAAGTAAGATTGTTTCATATTTGTTTCAGTAAACTTCATTCTATAATAACTGAACATTTCTTTGAGCTCTCTTAAGTTTTAAGAAAGTTATGGGCTTTTGACTGTCCTCGATCACAACTTTTGTGTTAAGTCAATGGAAAAGCAATAGGGAACAAGATGCTACCTTCAGAGTGTGAAAATGGCCATAACTTTTTTAATACTGAAGATATGAAAGTAAATTAGGTGTCAAATTAAGCTTATTTTTATGATTTATCTGATGGGATAAATTGCAGACTTGATTTTTTAAATCTCAAATTTTGTAACATTGCTAAACAAAGGGGATAATATCTCTGATGGGGAAAGAGCAGATGAGGAAACGTGGTATTTGGAGTCAACAATTAGAATAAGATGATGGAACAAGGAACTGCTGAACAGACTATACTAACAGAACAATAAAACGGAAGTGGATGAGATTAAACTCACCCAGAGGGTGGTTGCAATCTGGGACACGCTGCCTGAGGAGATGGTGGAGGCTTGAACTTTCCCTGCAGCTGCAGGAGATGCTCCACTGCAGGAGGGGCTGCACTGCAGGAAGGGCTTCAATGCAGGAACCCGGTCCACCGCAACAGCTACTCCCCTGCAATATCTGCTCCACTTCAACACCTGCTACTCTGCAGCAGCTCCCCTGCAAGGAACTGCTGCATTGCAGGAGGTGCGTCACTGCAGCAACTGCCACACAAGTCCCTGACGCCCTGGTTATCCATTACATCATTAGTCCCGTGGACAGCTCGAGCCGTCGGCGGGAAAAGGCGCCAGAAGCCGCCGAGAGCTCGCGCTGTCCTCGCTGTCCCGCCGCCGGGGGGAGGGGCCGACGCTGAGAGCGGCGCAGGCGCACTGCCCGAGAAAGCCGCAGGGGGAGGGGCACAAGCGCGGTGACGTCGACGTCTCTCCAAGCCCCGCCCCTCCCGCCCGCAGCGGCCGCAGCCCCTCCCCCTCAGCGGCGCGGCGGCGGGAAAGCGAGGATGGGGGGAGACGGAGGACTCGCGACCAACGGCTTTTGGCGCCTTTTCCAGCCGCGGGCTCGAGCTGTCACGTTACCCGCGCTCTGGGTGGAGCCGCCGTTCACGTCACGGGGGCTATAAATAGCGGGAGCGGCAGAGAGGCGGAGTTTAGTTGAGGGGAGGTTCGAGGCGACGGGGTTTAGTTAAAGCCAAAGATTATAGAGGAGCAAGATGCGCCACTCCGTGGAAAAGGCGTAGTATCACATGTGTGATTGTCGGCGCCATATTAGCGGACCAGAGATGGCGTCGACTATGGCGTCTACATCATTGGGAAACTAGGCTTCTCTATAATCTTTGTCTCTCGATCTCCCGCTGTGTAATCCGCTCCAATGCTACAGAGCAGGTGCAAGCAAAGATGATAGAGGAGCAAGATGCATTAGAAAGTTATTAGATTTATTTGTAATAGATGTTTACTTACCTCTCCATCCCTCTCTATCCCCTTTCTTCTCGCTATCTCACTCGCTTCTCTCGATCACCCTCTCTTCTCTCTATCGCTCCCTCTCCCCTCTCGATCTCTTTCTCTCCCCTCTCGATCTCCTTCTCTCCCCTCTCTTCTCAATTTCCCTCTCTCCCTCCCTTCCCTCTGTGTGAGAGTTGGCAGCCCTGCTATGCCTTAGGCCCAAAAGAGGATAGAAATAAATTACATAATGGTCTTTGTAACAAGATTTTAATAAGCTCTTCTATCTGTCCCACCATATATTTATATGAATGTGTGTCTGTTTGTGCCTGTAATTGTGTGCACAGTGTGTGTTAAAGCAATACAAGGGAAGCTGCACAATGCAATGCAAGGGAAACTACGCAAAGGTGGGGGCTGGGGAGGGAAGATGCGAGGGAAATGGGGGAACAGGGGGAAAGGGAGGGAGAGAGGGAAGGGAGGGGGAGAGATGGAAGGAGGGAGGGGGAGATTGGAGGGAGGGAGATCGAGAGAAGAGAGAGATCGAGAGAAGATAGGGGAGAGAGATATCGAGAGAACAGAGGGGAGAGGGAAAAGGGAGGGGGAGGGGGAGAGGGAAGGGAGGGAGAGAGAGGGAAGGAAGGAGGTGGAGAGGGAAGGGAGGGAGAGAGAGGGAAGGAAGGAGGTGGAGAGGGGAGGGAGGGAGATCGAGAGGGGAGAGAGAGGGATCGAGAGAAGAGAGGTGAGAGAGATCGAGAGAAGAGGGGAGATGGAAAAGGGAGGGAGGGGAAGAGGGGAGGGACGGAGATCGAGAGGGGAGAGAGAGGGATCGAGAGAAGAGAGGGGAGAGAGAGATCGAGAGAGAGGGAGAGAAAGATCGAAAGCAGAGAGGGAGAGAAAGATCGAGAAAAGAGAAGGGAGAGAAAGATCGAGAGGTGGAGAGAGAGGGAGATAGCAAGAAGAGAGGGGATAGAGAGGGATCGAGAGGTAAGTAAAGATCTATTACAAATAAATCTAATAACTTTCTAATGCATCTTGCTCCTCTATAATCTTTGTTTACAACTGCTCTGTAGCTTTGGAGCGGATTACACAGGGGGAGACAGTCCGCCAAAATGGCGGCCGTGACGTTCCGGTACGTACTACACGCCAGTCCATTGGATTTCCACTGAGTGGCGCATCTTGCTCCTCTAGAATCTTTGGTTAAAGCGAGGTTTGGGGTGAAGTTTAGTTGAAGCGAGGTTTAGTGAGGTGTGGAATTTATCTCAGGTGACGTTTAGCTGAGGTGAAGTTGAGCTGATTGAGGGTTTAGTTGAGGTAAAGTCTAGTCGAGGCGAGGATTTAGTTGGGGTGCGAGGTTTAATTGAGGAAGTTTAGTGAGTTGAGGTTTAGGTGTGAGTTGAAGTTTAGTGAGGTGTGAGGTTTAGTTGAGGTGAAGCTTAGTCGAGGCGAGGTTTCGTAGTGAGGTGTGAGGTATCGTCGAGGCGAGGGGTTTAGTCGAGGTGTAGGTGTGTAGGTGAGGAGAAGTGAGCGTAGGTGAGGTGAGGAGAAGTGGGTGTCTGAGCTCAGGAAGGGAGAGCGAGGAGCTGCTGAAGGAGTGGAGACCATGTCTGGGATGCAGGGCTCAGAGGACAGACGCCAGGGAGCTTTGACATGGAGAGCGGGCAGAAGATGCCGGATAAATGTCCTCTTGGGGGCCTGGGAACGGGGAAGATGCTGCTGCTCCTTCTCAGACCATCACCACCCTAGGAATTGGTGTCAGCGAGGAGTGGATGAGTTCCCTGGGCTCTGGAGTGGATCACTGACATTAATATTGATCTGGGAGGCCATTCAGACCATCTCCCTCATCCTTCTAGATGTTTGTCTCCATCTGGCAACTTTCCCCAGCTGTGAGGAAAGAATATTAAACTGAAACATTCACTCTGTTTCTCCCTCCACAGATGCTGCCTGGCTTGCTGAATATCTGACAATTTATTCTTGTTTACAATAGTGGTTTTGCAGCAGTCACTGGGTGCTGCTCCTGACTTCAGTGTGAGGGAAGCCCATGATAGTTACTGTCTTCATTGCCACAAATTTAGAAGCTGATGTCCTTGGCTGGAAGCTGCAATCTTGAATCTTAACGGGCAACATTTTGGGTCTCGACCTTTTAGGCAGATCATGCCTGACCTGCACTTTAAATGCAGTTTGCTCTCTTAACTGTGATATGGTTTATCACTTCTTGGAATCAATAATGTTTTCATCTTGCTGGAATGCAATTAATAGAGAAGGGCGAAAGTTTGGGGCCTGTTTCAAGATGGCCGACAATTGCCTCCAATTCCCAGCGGAAGGCGACAAAATGGCCGTTCCAGTAAAAATCACCATCCCCCCTTATCTAGAGTCGCCATGATGGTCAACGTCGACACTGGTGGTGGAGTTTCAGATCAGAGAGAGAGGGGGAGGGAGACGGGGAGAAAGAGAGAGAGGGAGGAGAGAGAGAGGTAGAGGGAGGCAGAAAGAGACCCAGAGAGTGGGGGAGAGAGATGGGAGAGAGAGAGAGGGTTGGGGAGATAGATAGGGGGGTAGAGATGGGGAGAGAGCAAGACGGGGAAAGAGAGAGACAGAAGAGAGCGAGAGGGTGAAATTAAGGAGGTGGAGAAAGGGGAGAGAGAGTGTGGGGGACAGAGAGGGGGCGGACCAAAAGAGAAGAGAGATAGAGGGTAGCTGGGCGGGGAGAGAGTATGGGGCCTGTTTCAAGATGGCCGACTTTTGCCTCCTGTTCCCAGCGGAGGGCGACAAAATGGGCTGTTTCCCCGCCGTATCCACGAAAAATCACCTTCCTCTCCTTAACCAGAGTCCCCACGATGGTCAAAATCTACACTGGTGGTGGAGTTTCAGATCAGAGAGAAAGATAGAGACAGAGGAGGGAGTAAGGGCGGGGAGAGAGTGATGTGAGAGACAGGGGGAAAGAGAGAGAAGGGAGAGAGGTGAGAGCGAGGGGGGTAGAGAGAGTGGGGGTGAGAGAGTGTATCAAATATTAGTTTAGTTTCCGTGCTGTATCTCTGGACTAAACTAGTGCATTTTTCGGGCGATCGCTGGTCGGCACGTACTCAGTGGGCCGAATGGCCTGTTTCCGCGCTGTATCTCGGAAGTAAAAAAGGAGAAAGTGAAACAGGGAGAGGAGGGCGAAAGTTTGTGGCCTGTTTCAAGGTGGCCGACTTTTGCCCCCTGTTCCCAGAAGAGGGCGACAAATGGCCGTTTCCCGTATCCACGAAAATCACCATCCCCCCTTATCCAGAGTCCCCATGATGGTCAACATCGACACTGGTGGTGGAGTTTTAGATCAGATAGAGGGGGAGAGAGAGAGAGACGGGGGGAGAGAGAGAGGGGAGGGACAGAAGGGGAGATGGGTAGAGTGAAGAGAGAGAGAGAGAGACGGGAGGGTGAGAGAAGGGGGAGAGAGATTGGGGAGAGAAAGAGTGGGAGAGATTGGGGGAAGAGAGAGAAAGAGATAGGGCAGAGATAGAGGGGGAGAGACAGGTGGGAAGATAAAGAGGTGGGGACGGAGATAGGAGAGAGAACGAGGGGAAAGGAAAGAGAGGGCAGGGGGGGAGAGAAAGGGGGAGAGCGGGGGTGAGAGAGACGGGGGGAGAGAGAGAGAGGGAATGAACAGAGAGGGGGAGAGAGGGGAAAGAATGATAGGAGGTAGAGAGGCGGAGAGAGAGAGGGCGGAAGGGAGAGAGTGAGAGAGGGAGAGAGAAAGGGGGAGAGTGGGAGGGTTGTGAGAGAGGAGGGAGTGAGAGAGTGGGGAGAGAGTGAGAGTGGGAAAGCATAGATGGGGAAAAAGAGGAGATAGTGGGGGAGGGAGAGAAGAGGTGGAGAGAGAAGGGAGAGAGAGTGAGGGCAGAGAGAGTGAGGGGAGGGGGGAGTGTGAATGGTGCAGAAAGTAGAGGGAGGGAGGGAGAGAAAGTATAGAGAGAGGAGAAATAGAGAGAGGGGGAAGAGAGATAGAGGGGGGAGTGAGACAGCAGGGCAGAGAGAGAGGAGAGAGAGTGTGTGAGGGTGCATAGAGAGAGGGGAGAAAGGAGAGAGAAGGGGAGAGAGAGGAGGGAAAAGGGGAGAGAGAGGAAGAAATGGTGGTGAAAGAGAGAGGGGCGGAGAGAGTGAGGACGGAGAGAGAGGGTGGGTAGAGATTGGGTTGGGAGAGATGTAGGGGAGAGAGGGGGAGAGGGATGGAGAGAGAGAGAGATGGGGAAAGGAACGAAGGTGAGAGAGGGGGAGAGATAGTCAGGGGAGAGAGTGAGGGGTACAGGAAAGAGAGGGGGAGAGAGAAGAGAGGGGAGAGAGTTTGGGGCCTGTGTCAAGATGCCGACTTTTGCCTCCTGTTCCCAGCAGAGGGCGACGCAATGGCCATTCCCTCCCCCCTTATCCAGAGACCCCATGATGGTCAACATCTACACAGGAGCCGGAGCCCGGAGCGGAGAGACTGCGGCCGCCTCTGGGATGGATGCGCTCAGGGCGCGGATTTATTAATGAGCCGAAGCACTGAGGTGAGCGGATATTTCACCGCGCTCTTCACCTGCTCCCTGAACTTGGACTGGGTCGCCACATAAATAAATGTGTTCGTGCAGCAGCTGACATTCCTCAGCAAATACCCGACGTAGTGAAATATATATTGAGAATCATTCCGATCATTTCCAGTTCCTGTGATCTGATAATAGACGAAGTTTACAACCAGCGTCAGCCACAGGAGGATGAAACTGCCGGAGATGGTGAAGAGTAAAACCACTGACCTCCTCCTGCTCTCCATCTCCGGGTCACTGCGGTTCTCCCCCTTGCTCTGACCCCTCAGCCCCTTACGGACCCGACTGGCCACTAAAATGTGCCGGACTGTCAGAGCATTGAGCAGCAGGATTACAGCGAAAGGGAGGAACGGAGTTGAAACCGTGTCGATCCAGTCAAATGCCACCCACCCGGGGTCAGTGTAATAACTGTCCATCTCGTCACAGACCCACGGGACATTGTCGATGATTGTCCGGGGTTCCCGTGTGAAGTAGCGGGGAATGTTTTTCACACAGAGCAGAACGCCGGCTGTTGCCAGAACTGCAGCCGCAGTTTTCCCGGTGCAATATTTAGTTTTCAGCTTCTGGCAACAAATGGCGACAAACCGATCAAAGGTGAAAGTGACGGTGAACGAGACAGAACAGTCTGTAGCTGCAGTCGCCAGTACAGCGTTAACACTGCACACAGGGGTGATGGACAGGAAACTCCAATAAAAGTAATGATGTTTGATCTGAACCAAAATGACGTCGGTGATGGCGACCAGTAGATCGGCCGCTGCCATGGCCACCAGGTAGCGAGTGGTGCAGGTGGAGAGGCCGCACTTTCCCCGGGACAGGATCACAATCGCCACTAAATTCACTGCAGAAAGAGACGGGGAACTTCACTGGCCATTACTGAACACATTCTCCGGGGCTAAACACCGGCTTGACTTTCAGCTAAAGGTCACCAGTGTTGGAGTCGGTGTGAGGCTGCAAGTTTAACAATGTCACAGCCGGCTCCGACTGTGCCCGACCTGCCTGCTTCAGGGGAGATGAGATACGGCAGAGTAAAGGGCGGGGAGGGTACGAGCAGCCACCCGCTACAATAGGCCTAATGGTCCTTTCTAAAGTTAAGCCTGCTCACAGTCTCTGATGGGGCCGGTTTCACAGACTTAACCGTGACCGGCCACGTTTAACCAGGGCTCTGGGAACTCGGCACCTGATGGGGACGAGGAGGGTTCCAGAGGGAAGGCAGGGACAACTTAGAATCCGGCAGCAGAGTGGCTCCGTTAATAGATTAATTCCACAGTGAGTCCAGTTCAGTAACAACACACACACGCCGGTAGATCCGCGGCCACTGGTCCAGGAGATGGATTCAATTATTGACCAACAGGTGGTGGAATCCGACTGTGACAGACAGACTCCACAGTGAGACACAGTGTCATCAGGAGCGGCTGTTCACTCTGATCATTAACTCAGACACAGTGAAACCCCACCCACTCACACTGTCCTGCAGAGCTGTCTGTCTCCAGCCTAGTCACACCGTCCCGGGGCAAGGTCCCACTGAAGGCAGGAACATCATTCTAGTGGGTCCCGGCAGTGAGAGAAAAAGGGGGCTAGATTCTGCTCTCTGAAAATAAGAAAAATCACAGCGTTAATTCAAAAGTATTTCACGGAGAGGATTGATAGACTTCACATATTCTTGTACAACGATCATCAGTTGGGAAGTTTGTCACATATCAGAATCAGGTCAACACCGGGTAACACACGGAGTTATCAAACTTGAATATTTCTGCTCACTTACCAGGGACTCCAACGGCAGCAATTATTACATACAAGATTTTCTCCACCTTGTCATATTCCAAAGCTTTTCCCCCCATTTTCTCTGCCCCGCGTCGTGTCCCCGTGAGCGAGTGGTGATCTCTCGCAATGAAATGCTGGGGCAGAACATTCCCCGAGATGTTATACCATTTTCCGTCTCCACCGGGACAGTGGAGTTTCAACACAGTTTAAAAATAGAGATTTTGAAATGATTCACAAACAGATGACATCAGCCAAGTGAAATCCCCGCTGAGACAGGTCGTGATTTATTCAGGGAATTGATTGAGAAACCCGAAAGACTGGGAATTGCAGCGATACTGAGTGGTGGAAATTGGGAGCGGCATTGTTCCAGCAAACAGGATAATCAGATAATCAAACTCCATCAGATCCAACTCTCCACCTCTTGTTGTTGATCTGATTCCCTTCAATCCACTTCGCTCAGCAAGGCAATCCCAAATTCCAGGGACCCTCTCAGGGCTTCTGGTGCCCAGTTTGAAGGTGGACTGGGCGACCTTTGTCCACGTGTTGAGGAATTGGTTCAACAGTTTGCCTCTGACTAAAATGCTCCTCCACTCTGTTTCACCACTCAATTTCTCCCTTTCTCTCTCCCTCCATCCTTACTGCTGTCCTCTCACTGAACTGTTACTCTCTCTCCTACCATCTCTATTCTCCCTGTCTACTCCGCCCTCTCCCTGTCAACACCTCCCCCTTACCACAATACCCCCTCTAACTCTCACTGCATCTCTCCCTTGAATAGTTCTGCTCACTTACCAGGGACTCCATCGATCCCACGAATACATACAGATCTTCTCTGTATGTATCTGACCCTTCCACTCTCCCTTTTGCCAACCCACTCACACTCAATTCCCCCGTCTCTTCATCTTCCCACTCTCCATTTAATAGTTCACTCTTCCTCCATCCCTTCCCTTTTCATCTTCTCCGCTATTCCCCCCCCCCCTTTGTATTAATGGGCTGACACACTGTGGGGTAGTCCTGATGGAGTGACACACTGTGGGGTAGTCCTGATGAGGTGACACAATGTGGGGTAGTACTGATGGAGTGACACAATGTGGGGTAGCATTGAAGGGCTGAGACATTGTGGGGTAATACTGATGTAATGACACTGATGGAGTTGTTCTGATGGAGGGACACACTGTGTGCGAGTGGCCGTATCCACAAATAAATCTCCATTCCCCCCTCCCCTTATCCAGAGTCCCGAGGAAGGTCATCAGCTGCAGTGGATTGGTGGTGATGTTTCAGATCAGAGAGAGGGGGAAGGGATGAGGGTGAGAGAGAGAGAGAGAGATGGGGTAGAGAGTGTATCAAATATTAGTTTAGTTTACATTCCACGCCGTATCTCTAGATTAAGCCAGTGTGTGAATGGATGATTCCTGGACGGCACGGACTCGGTGGGCCGAAGGTCCTGTTTCTGTACTGTATCTCTGAAGTAAAAAGGGGAAAATCACCCCCCCCCCCCCCATATCCACGGGAAACCACCGACCCCCCAATCCAGATTTCCCCTGGGGGGTCAACATCTACCGGTGTTGATGTTTCAGATTAGAGAGAGAGGGGGGGAGAGAGAGGGCTATAGAGAGGGGGAGAGGGGATGAGACGGGGGAGGAAGTGGGCAGAGAGAAGGATATAGAGATGGAAATAGGGGAATGGTGAGGGAGAGGGTTGAGCGAGGGGAGAAAGAGAGGGGGGAGAAAGAAAGAGGGGGAAGACAGAGGGGAGGAGAGAGAGGGAGTGGGGGAAGAGAAAGAGAGAGTGGGGAGTAAGAGAGGGAGAGAGAGAGGCGGAGATACAGGGGAGAGAGCAGGCAGAGAGGTGAGGAGAGACGGGGGTGTCAGGAGAGAGAGATGGGGAGAGAGAGAGGAGGTAGAGATGAGAGGGGGAGAAAGTGAGAGTAGAGAGGGAGAGAGGGGAGGGGGAGAGAGAGTGGGGCGAGAGAGGGGAGACAGGATAGAGAGGGGAGTGTGTGAGTGGGGGTGAAGAGAGAGCAGGGAGGGGGAATGGGGGTGAGAGTGGGAGGGGAGAGAGAAGGGGAGATGTTGCGAGAGAGGAGAGAGAGTAAGAGTGGGAGTGTTAGGGTGGTAGAGTGAGGGGGAGAGAGAGCGTCATAGGTAGAGAGGGGGGGGGAAAGAGAGGGGAGAGAGATGGGATGGAGAGTGAGAAGGGAGAGAGAGAGGGGGAATGTGAAAATAAGGAGAGAGATGGGGAGAGCGAGTCAAGAAAGACGGGGAGAGAGAGAGGCGAGGAGATGGAGGGGAAGAGGGAGGAGGGTGTGAGAGGAGGAGGAGAAAGATAGAGAGAGAGAGAGGGAGATAGAGAGAGGACAGGAGAGGAGAGAGAGAAAGTAAGAATGGGGAGTGAGTGGGAGAGACAGGGAGAGGGAGGACGGAGAGCGATGGAGTGAAAGGTGGGAGAGAGAGGAGGGAGATAGATGGGATAGAGAGAGGGAAAACAGAAAAATGGGATTGTGAGAGAGGGGGAAGAGAGAAGGTGGAGAGAGAGGGCAGAATGTTGGAGGATGAGGGGAGAGAGAGCATGGGGAGTGAGATGGGGAGAGCGAATGGAGAGAGAGACGGGTGGAGAGAGAGAGAGAGAGAGAGAGAGATAGATAGATAGATAGATAGATAGATAGATAGATAGATAGATAGATAGATAGATAGATAGATAGATAGATAGATAGATAGATAGATAGATAGATAGATAGATAGATAGATAGATAGATAGATAGATAGATAGATAGATAGATAGATAGATAGGAGAGAGTATTTGTCTAGTACCACGTGAAGCATAGCATGCACATATTTCTGGTGAAGGAAAAGGACCCAGATTATCCAACCTCGCCCCATATCAAGCCTGCCATTGTCCTAATGTTCTATGGACTCTGGTAACATTCCTGGTGAATCTCATTTGCACCATTTCAAACTCAGTGGCATCCTTCCTGTGGCTTGTGTCCGCTTGCCCATGAAGACAAGTTTCATCTTCACCTGACTGACCACTTGTAGAGAACCATGCATAGGGTAATACAGCACGGAAATAGACCCTTTGGCCCAACTTGCCCAATCTGACCAAGATGCCCCACCTAAATTAGACCCACCTGCCCGTGTTCGGCCCATATCACCCTGACACCTGCCTGTCCATATACCTGTCCAAATGTACTTGAACTGTTGTTATGGGAGACAGAAATGCTGGAGAAACTCAGCAGGTGAGGCAGCATCTATGGAGCAAAGTAAAAAGGCAAAGTTTCGGGTTGAGACCCTTCTTCCCTGTGGGGGTAGGAAGGGGGGGCGGTAAGAAGAAAAGGAGAGGCGGTGACAGTGGGCTGTGGGAGAGATGGAAATGGGAGGGGAAAGAGGGAGAAAGCCTGAAATTGGAGGTCAATGATCATACCGCTGGCATGTAAACTACCCTATGGTACGGCAGCTCATTCCACCTACCCACCACCCTCTGTCTAGTGGGGAATCGGAGCACACGGAGAAAACACACGCAGACAAGGAAAGAACATGCAAACTCCACATAGTCATCACCCGAAGAGTGGATCGAACCGGGGTCAATGTGTAGACATGGTAAAATATAACCTCATTAGAGATAACTATCTTTATTGGAATTATTGGATTTAATTAGCGATGTTACAATACCTACCTTGAGCAGCGCTGCAGTTCTGCCACTGGACATGTGCGCGACTTTGGCACCTTGGGGGGGGGGGGGAGGGCTGGATTAAAATGCCGTTTTCTCCTGCCTTTCGGAGCCCTGCCTGTCAGGCTGTTCAGCTGCTGCAGAAAAATCGTTCTGACTTCCGTTCTCTGAAGTTTAAAAAAAAATCGTGGGACAATTTAATCCCTGGAGTAAAATAAAAAGCTACTTCTAACGCCGACAACGGGACGGATCTCACGTAGGGGTCAAAACATAAGGCAAGTCGTTTATTTTACATATAAACTTGCTTCATAGGATGACTTTAATCCAAATTTCATTGGCGAAAATGTGATTTTGGCCCCATACGAACCGGCAGTATTTTTCCTGCCGATATGGGACTCAAATTCACTGCAACCGCAACGTTCCAATCGATGCTTTCCACAAAAATCCATTCGCAAGGATTAAAATGCCCAATAATTTACGGGAATTAAACATTAAATCCCTTCCATTTGGTCTATAAATTCATGACAATGAGATTTAAAATTTGTGTTAGATTGTGAATTCTTGTGTGAATGTTATTTGGACACTTAGGCTATTTAAAAATGTTAACTTTTTCTTAAGAAATGGATAGATGTTTAGATCTAGTAATTGAATTTTGTAATTAGCTACAATTATGTAACTAACTAATTATATGCTTTGATTTCAGGTCATCCAAGTAAGATTGTTTCATATTTGTTTCAGAATGCTTCAATCTATAATAACTGAAAATGTCATAATTTTTTAAATACTGAAGATATGAAAGTGAATTAGGTGTCAAATTAAGAATAGAATAGAATAGTTTCTTTATTGTCATTGTAACATGGACCATGTACAACGAAATTTAAAAATGTCAACCAGTCAGTGCAACATTCAAACCATAAAAGCTAATGGTACATACAAGGTAAAATATTAAAAAAGATAAACAACTAAAATAAATATGAAATATGAAAATGACAACAGCAGGCAGGTGTGGCAGGGGATCCAGTATCTCACCAATTATAAGACAAACCTTGGAGCTGCTGAGGGTGACGCCTCGTTGGCAGAGGAGCTGGACCTCTTCTTTGCTCGCTTTGAAGTGGAGCCACCCGAGACAGCCACAATATGGTCCACAGTAGCCTAACCCTCACGATAGTCGAGCATGAGGTGAGGCGCACGCTGCAGGCCATCAATCCAAGGAAGGCTACTGGACCCGACGGCGTCTCTGGACGCGTGCTGAAGGACTGCACAGACCAGCTGGCTGGAGTCTTCACGAGGATTTTTAACCAGTCTCTGACCCAGTCCACTGTCCCACCCTGTCTGAAGTCCGCAACCATAGTCCCCTTGCCCAAAAAACCCCACATTTCCAGCCTCAACAACTACCGGCCAGTCGCACTCACACCAGTGGTGATGAACTGCTTTGAAAAACTGGTCCGGGGTCATATCACATTACTCCTGCCCCGAAGCTTTGACCCCCACCAGTTTGCGTACAGAGCGAATAGATCTACAGAGGACGCTGTAGCCACAGCTCTCCATGCTGCACTGTCCCACCTGGAGCAGCGGGGAAGCTATGTGCGAATGCTCTTTGTGGACTACAGCTCTGCTTTTAATACTATCCTTCCCCACAAACTGGTGGACAAACTGGGGGACTTGGGACTTCCACAATCCACCTGCATGTGGATAAATAGCTTCCTGTCAGGCTGCAGCCAGAGAGTCAGAATGGGCCATCACACATCCACGGCCCTCAGCCTCAGTACCGGCTCTCTCTCCACAGTGCTGCGTGCTGAGCGCCCTGCTCTACCTACACACATGACTGTACCTCCGCCCATCACAGCAACACCATTGTCAAATTTGCAGATGACACTACAGTGGTGGGGCTCATCTCCGGGGGGGACAAGTACTCCTATCGGGATGAGGTGGAGCAGCTGACAGTGTGGTGTGGAGAAAATAACCTGCTCCTGAACACCTTAAAGACCAAGGAGATAATAATAGACTTCAGGAAGAACAAAACAGAACTGGTACCATCAGAGGAGACTGTGTGGAGAGGGTGGTGGATTTCCGCTTCCTGGGAATCCTTATTGAGGAGGACTTGACGTGGAGCGTGAACACCTCTGCGCTGCTGAAAAAGGTCCAGCAGAGACTGCACTTCCTGAGGGTGCTCAGGAAGAATAACATCACACAGAGACTGCTGCTGTCCTTTTATCGGTGCTCCATTGAGAGCATCCTAACATACTGTGTATGCGTGTGGTACACCAGCTGCAAAGCGGCTCAGAGGAAAGCACTGCAGAGGGCCATTGACAACGCCCAGAGGATTGTCGGCTGCCCTCTCCTTACCTTGGAAGACTTACACAGTTCCCGCTGCATCAAAAAATCCCAGAATATTATAAAGGACATTTCCCACCCCGGACACTCCCTGTTTGAACTGTTGCCGTCAGGCAGACGGTACAGATCTACAAGGACAAGGACAAACAGATTTAAAAACAGTTTTTACCCCACTGCTATAAAGGCACTAAATGTAGCCGCCAAGGAACGCGGGGACTAAGGGACTGTGGTTGGTACACTGTGAAATCGACAGAAGGATGTAGGGTTGGGTGTATATGCGTGCCATTTTCAAATTCAACTTCTTATTATGCTTTACCTGATGGGATAAATTGCAGACTTGATTGTGTAACATTGCGAAACGATGTATTCTGAAAATGTGCACAGATAATCTGTCTAATGCAAACATATCGAGCGACGTCCCATTAAACTACAACAATAACCAGGAGATACAAGAACTTCAGATGCTGGTTCAATAAAAAAGACAAAAACAATGCTGGAGTAACTCAGCGGGTCAGACAGCATCTCTGGGGAACATAGATATGTGGCGTTTTGGTTTGGGACCCTTCTGCAAACTGATTGTATTGGGATATGTGAGAAAGTTTGAGAGAGGGGCAGGACAAAGTGTGATGAGTCATGGGTGGATGCAGGTGAAGGGGGTGTGGTGATTATCAGTTGGTTAATGATCAACGGCATAGAGTCACACTGTGTGGAAACTGGCTCTTCGGCCCAACTTGCCCACTCCAACCAACATGCTCCATCTGCACTATTGCCAACTGTCCACGCTTCGCCTGTGTCCCTCAAAACCTATCCTATGTGAAATCTATCCTATCTTAAAACTTATCCTGGTGCAAGATGACGCGGCCGGGCCCCGTCGCCGTCGTGGTAGCTCCGCGGAGATTGTGCGTTTTTACATTTCATTTTGTTTATTTTACATTTATTTCTTACTACTAACACATTAGCAATAACAATGTATGACTGGAAAACACTCTTAAATCTAAACTTTAGCGTAACCCAAGGCAGGGGTGGAAATCGCTATAAAAACATGGGGGGGGGGGGCACAATATTTTGTGCCGCACGCGCATGTGCGCAAAAACACACACATCAACACACAAGCACGAGGCTTCGGAGGCTTCAGCCATGGGCCCTGTGGACGGTAACATGGCGAGCTAACCTGGTTGGTGACCGACTCCGAACTCCAGCAACAGCATCTTCGTCCGCCCCGAATCGTGGGGCTTAAATCGTCCCGTTCACGGGGCCTTTCATATCCCGGCGCCATTTAAAATCTGCCGGTGGGGGCTTCAACATCGGGAGCCTCGAATGCCTCGATTCAGCAGATTTATTTTAAGCCGGGCCGGGCGATGAAAAGCCCCGCAAACGGGCTGATTAAAGCTCCGCTCTATGATCTTTGGTCCACCAGGATGTCTCCCTCCTCCATTCACTCTATCCTCAGTCCCACCCCCCTACTTCCGCCTCTGATTGACACCCTCCTCAAATCATCACGCTGAATCATCACCCCCCCCCCCAAACTGCCTGCTGACCGACATCTCTCTCGTCGAATCAGCGCCCTCGACCATCAGTCCCGCCCACACTGTCTCGCTGAGAGCGGAGATTTTTATTAGATTTTTCACCGTGTTTCAAAATACGGCAGAGTTCACAAGCGCGCCGTGGCAACAACAATGGGTGATAAAGTCGGGGAAAACATCGGGGCAAGCTATGGTGGGGATTCGGAATAGGCTAAGTGCTCAAGCCTTCCATCCACCTCTGCCCAGATTATTGGGCAACAGATTATTGGGACACCGCTACCAGCCTTGGAGGGCATCTACCACACACGGTGCCTCAGGAAGGCCGTCAGCATCCATAAAGACTCCTCTCACCCTTGTAATGAACTGTTCGAACTACTCCCTTCCTGCAGACGTTACAGGGCCTTCCACGCCCGCACCTCCAGACTCAGGAGCTATAGCGGCTCTGAACCGGCCCTGCTGAGTGTCCCCCACCCCCATGGACTGTCTCCCCCGGCCTCGCACTTTAGTCTGTGTTGATTTTACTGGTCTAATGTTCATTTTTACAAACCTTGTCCTCAGGGTATTTAAACCTAAATTTTATTTGTCGATTAAGTTATGACATCGGATGGAAGTTGCAAACCAAATCTCATTGCACTTATGTGTAATGACAATAAAAGATATTATTATTATTATTATTCTGGCTAACATCCAGTCCCTGGAGAACAAGTTGGATGACATCAGGGTGAGGATCAGTTTCCAGCGGGACATAATAGACTGCGACATCTTCTGTCTGACCGAGACATGGCTGACCCCGCTGGTGCCGAATCAGGTAATTCTATGGAGCGAAGGAATAGGTGATGTTTCTTCATCACCAACACTGAGCATCTCTTTGAGGGCATGTCCTGATCAAAGGATGAATCCCAAGTCTCTCTTAAATCTTAATCTTCGGGAGAATTATTTTTGGGAGGTTTCGCGTGATATTGGGCCAAACGCGGGCAGGTGGCATGAGTGTGGATGTGACATGTTGTTTAGCAACGGCAAGTAGGGCTGAAGGGCCTTTGTCCATGCTGTATGACTCCATGTCTCCATGACTCTATGACTCACTGTCTCATGCCACTGCAGTTTGAGATTTGAGACTTGACAAAAACTCTAGGTGTGAAACGTGCGTGAAAGGGGATATCCAGAGGCATTGGTGGAATGATCAGCCTTTCTCATTGGGGGATGGGGCAAATTCATAGCTGAAGTTCTTTTCTAACGCAGCCTAATTTATTTTGTTATCACTCTTACTGTAAGGATTGGCTTTGCTCTAAAATCAGAACAGAATATTGCAGAAGCAGCAAGCTGCCGACACAGGGCATTGGACAACTGTGAATAGCTCTGTGTGTAGCAGGGACGTTTCGGGCCAAGACTGTTCTTCAGACAAGAAAACGTCACCCATTTCTTCTCTCCAGGGATGCTGCCTGTCCTGCTGAGTTACTCCGGCATTTTGTGCCTATCTTCAGTGTAAACCAGCATCTGCAGTTCCTTCCTAAACTAAACTCTATACAGGACCAGCGGGCAATGTGTACTTTCTGAAAGCTGTCATATTCTGCATGGTTTGAATGGCTGTGTGCTGCAATAGATAATAGGTGCAGGAGTAGGCCATTCGGCTCTTCGAGCCCGCAGGTAAATATGGCCAGTGGACTGATGTTAACTTTCTCCAGGTCCCACTATTGACCAGCATAAGTTCATGACCAAATTAATATTACATTTAAAGACAGTTTTATCTTTATTGTCGAGTCATGTGTAGTGCTCAGCATATATTTGGTCTGAATATTTCATTCCTTATCGGCAATTAGATGATTAAAATAAATGAAATTAAATTAAAAGGCAGGAGAATGGGGTTAGGAGGGAGAGATAGATCAGCCATGATTGAATGGTGGAGTAGACTTGATGGGCCGAACGGCCTAAGTCTGCTCCTATTCCTTATGATCTTTATTCCTTGAAGTGCAGGAGGATGAGGGGTGATCTTATAGAGGAGTATGGAGTCATATGAGAAATAGGGTGAATGCACAGTATTTTTCCCCAAGGATAAGGGAATGGAGAACTGCAGGGCACAGGGTTAAGGTGGGAGAATGTTGAGAGGCAACTTTATCCCATGGGATGGGGTATATGGAACGGACTGCCAGATGAAACAGTTGAGGCAGGCACCATCACAGTTAAGACATTTGGCCAGGATCGGGCAGGTTTAGAGGGATGCGGGCCAAACATGGGCAAATAGGGCTATTTAGATGGGGCATCTGGGTGGGTATGGTTAGATGGGTTCGGTCAGCATTGTTCTGTTAGATATTTAGGTTTTTGATTGATGCTCTGAGCAAGTGCTTAAGGTTGCAGAAACTCCAGCCCATGTTGCTTAGATTTTGGCTGTGGTGAAAGCAATTGGTGAAATATCCATTCCATTTTTAATTGGGTCTAACCTCTACGGCAAAGCCAGCAAATGAATGCAGAATCCAGAGGGTTCAGATTAACCTGCTGTTGGGAAAGGCACACTGCCTCAGCTTGCAGTAAACCTGAAGCATCACGGTCACGCAGCGGTAGAGTTGTTGCCTCACAGCGCCAGAGACCTGGGTTCGATCCTGACCACGAGTGCTGTCTGTGTGGAGCTTGCACGTTCTCCCCGTGACCTGCGTGGGTTTTCTCTGGGTGTTCCGGTTTCCTCCTGCACTTCAAAGTTGTACAGGTTCAAGAGTCAAGAGTGTTTTATTGTCATATGTCCCAGATAGAGTCATGAAATTCTTACTAGCTGCAGCACATCACAATATGTAAACATTGTACACTGTAAACAATACAATAAACGAGAAAACAAGTTCAGTGTGTGTTTATACACACTCACACGTATGTACACACACCAAAACAAACAATAATAGTGCGGGTTTGTAGGTTAATTGGCTTCAGTAAAATTGTATATTGTCCCTAGTGTGTAGGATAGTGCTAGTGCATGCCAATCGCTGGTCGGCACGGACTCAGTGGGCCGAAGGGCCTGTTACCGCATTCTATCTTTTATTATCGGATATTTTAAGGTAAAGATTGACAGATTCTTGTACATAGAAAATAGGTGCAGGAGTAGACCATTCTGCCCTTCGAGCCAGCAATATGATCATGGCTGATCATCCAAAATCAGTGCGTTCCTGCTTTTGTCCTATATCCCTTGATTCCTTTAGCCCTAAGAGCTAATGACCTCCACTGCATTCTATGGCAGAGAATTCCACAGGTTCACAAATCTCTGGGTGAAAAAGTCTTTCCTCATCTCAGTCCTAAATGGCCTACCCCTTATTCTTAAAATGTAACCCCTAGTTCTGGATTCCCCCAACACCGGGAACATTATTCCTGTATCTACCCTGTCCAATCCTCTAAGAATTATTTTATGATCCCCTCTATAAAAATTCTATAGATCCCCCTCATCCTTCTAAATTGCAGCAAATACAAGCCCAGTTGACCCATTCTTTCATCACACTTCATTCCCGCCATCCCGATAATTAACCCGGTGCACTCCCCCATAGCAATAATCAGGGCTGCCAACATTGCGTGAGAGTTGGGAGTGAGAAGTTGCGAGAGACCTAACCCGAGGAAACATAACGACTAGGGGGGTGTGGGAGGAGGGCAGTGGAAGGAGGGTGTCCCCCCTCCCATTTGTATGGGGCTTTTGCATTTTGCAGCTTGAAATTGTGCAATATGGTGCATACTGTAGTGAGCCTTTTAACTTACACTTGAATGCAATATATATGCTTTAAATTGGATTAGTTATGAATAAGATTAGACTAATTTACATTCCTAATTACACTCCACAGGAGAGTCCAGGCTCTGATCAACAGGTGCAGCACATGACTGGTCTTAATATATTCATGTATGGAAATAAGATTATAAACAAGTACGGCCCATGTTGACCAACCTGGGTATCACCGCACACCAGGTACGTCTCCTGACCCTGACTCCAGTTGAATACCTTCTCTCAATCCTAACCCTGAGTCCAGCCTCACACCAGCCCCCCCCCCCCCCCCACCCCCCCCAATCTACCCTGATCATAGCTGCTTTCCTGCTTAGGTTTCCAGTGCTGAACACTCCCCTGGTCCCAGCTTTGACAGCACACCTAGTACTATTCCAGACCTTGACTCTGGATGCACACTTGGCCTTGCTCCTAGCCCCTCTGCACTGATGATATATCTGGCCCTCACATAAACCCCATATCTGACCCCCTGGACTTAAATTATTATGTTCAAGTCCACAGGTGCTTATCTAATGCAGTAATCTTTTATAGGGTACTTCACAGTCCAAATTATCTATAACAACATTTGCTACGTCCATTGTCTTCCTTGATATCTACCATGCTAGTTACTTTGTCAAAGAAGTCATCCATTGGTTGAACACAATTTATCATCCATAAAATTATAGTCACTCAGCTGTATAAGTATTCTGTTACCATTTCTTTCATTTTCTTAAAAAACTGTCCTGAAGTCATTTTCACCCCCAATATTTTCAGTATTTTGCTGTTTTCCTCTCAGCTGCGACTTTTCCGAAATGCAAAGTCTAATAACTATATATTTAAGCAATATTATTCTATTAAATGTGATGTTGAGAGTACATGCTATTTTCTGAGGTATTCATAACACAACAATGATAAACAATATCTTTGTTTTGATTGCACCTACCAACATACATGCATTATTTTACTTCGGAGTCACGTGAGTGACTTTGTGAAGACCCCGCCAGCACGCATGCGCGACATATCTCGCATTTGCTGTCGACAAGCTGGGGGGGGGGGTGCGCTTCCCCAACAGCTCCTTCAAAAGGACGCTTAAGGTAAGTAATACTAACCTTGAGCTGGTTTTTGTAGGCAGTTTGTCTCTATCTACAGATTCGTGATGAAAGGAAAAGGGAAAGCCAAACTTTCCAAGGGCCGCAGGACTTTAGGAATCCAGCGGCCAACATCCTCGGAGCTGCCGCAACACCGGCAGCACTCGTATCACGGCCGGGGAAAAAGGTGCGGAAGTTGGGGAACCCTACGGAGTTAGTAGGGCCCGACTCTCCTCCATAACAGCTTGGACGGACCTCCGCACAGGAGCAGGGTATAGCAGACCCTGACTTCATACTACCATCGCCCAAAGACAGGGCTGGTAGTAAGCAGGTACAACCTAACGTGCCTCGCACACCGGCCACTTCCCCTCTTTTACAGGTTCCCAGAGGGCAGACCCGGGGAAGAGCTGCGCCGAAGTCGAGCCCCACAGCTGCGGCAGGCATCGACAAGCCGCCGGGGAAACCTGCCAGATTGCAGGCCGGCGGCAGAACTGCTGGAGAGTCGGGGAGCCCTGCAGGAGCAGGAGGTACCGGCATACCACCTGAACAGGCTGCCGGAGCGCAGACAGATTTTGATCGGGCAGCCCTGCTGAGGCGGGTAGCGACGACCATGCACCGTCACAGACCCATATGGTCAGAAGTGACGGTGAGCCCGCGCGGACATCAGGGTGCCCGGCTACGGGAGCCGGCCCCAACTCATCCCCGCTGCCTTCCCATCAGGTGGGGGACCGCTACAGTCCGAACGATGGCGTACTAGCGGCATGTCCGTGTGGAAGTCATATGGCCCCGCAGGAGCGGCAGCCGATGACTGCCTGCCAGCGGACCCTTGTCATCACCTCGACGAGGTGCGGTTCACTGGTAGAAGCCCCAGTGTTTCAGGAGAACCTGGGGAAGTCGACTTGTTATCTACCTTTAGCAGCGGCGGTCGCATGGCCAGGATGGAGCTTATGGTGGAGCAACTACTCCAGCGAGAGCTGGATCGACAAGAGTGTGGGTCCCAGCGGTCTAGGAGCCAGATCACGCGGTGGCCTAGCATCTCGGTATTTTGGGGTGCATGGGGTGCGATAACCTCAGATCCCTTTATTCTACAAAGTATTCAGGGTTATGCAATAGAGTTTATTAATGGGAAACTTCCCCCTACGCGTCATGTACCTCACCGCAAGTTTGCGCTCTTTCAAAAAGAGATAGAGGAAGGACATGTAGAAATGTTAAGGCTGGCAGCCAAAGGGGTGATAGAAAAAACGACACATGAATCTCTTGAGTTTGTGTCCAACATCTTTACAAAAACTAAAAAAGATGGTGGATGTCGGATTACCATAGACCTAACCCATCTGAATACTTTTGCACAATATACCCATTTCAAAATGGAAAAGTTCGAAACGGTCAAACAGCTGATTACTCAAGCGTGCTTTATGGCCTACATCGATTTAAAAGATGCATAATATACAGTCCCTATTATAGAGCATCACAGGAAATTCTTAAAATTTGTCTAGGGGGGTCAATTATGGCAATATAAAGCCTTGGCCAATGGAAATACAACAGCCCCTAGGCTATTTACAAAAATTATCAAACCTATTTTGGCTTCCCACAGGAGCCGTTGGAAGAGAAGGAGGGGGAGGAGCGACACCCGACCGGTATGCTTAAAAATCCAACGTGGGGCTTGTTTTTTCAGAGGCCCACAGGAGCCGTTGGAAGAGGAGGAGGGGGAGGAGCGACACCCGACCGGTAAGCTTAAAAATCCAGCGCGGGGCTTGTTTACCAAAATCCATAACGTTCCATTCGGAGAAGTGGTTTTTTTTTAGGAAGCCGCTGATTGATGGGAAGTGGACTAGGGTAAACAGCTGATTGGCAGTCAGATTCCAGCACTTTGTAGTATATTTTGTATTGTGTTGAGATTGTATCCAGTGTAAGGGGGGAGTATGAAGGCCAGGGCAGTGTACTGTTGTGGATGTCAGATGTGGGAGGTCAGGGAAGCTGATAGCCCTCCAGACGTCCACATCTGCGCCAGGTGTGGCGAGATGGGGCTCCTAAAGGACTGTGTTAGGAACCTGGAGCAACAGCTCGAGAAACTCCGGCTGGTCAGGGAGAGTGAGGAGGTCATAGAGAGGAGTTACAGGGGGGTGGTCACTCCCAGACCATGGGAGGCAGACACGTGGGTCACTGTTAGGAAGGGCAAGGGGCAGAGGCAGGGACTAGAGAGTACCCCGGCTGTACAGCTGGAAAATAGGTACTCATGTTTGAGTTCGATTGGAGCGGACAGCCTTCCTGGGGGCAGCAACAGCGGCCGGGCCTCCGGCACAGAGAACGGCCCTGATGCTCAGAAGGGTAGCAAAAAGAGGAGGGCAATTATAATAGGCGACTCCATGGTTAGGGGGTCAGATTGGCGATTCTGTGGACGCAGTCGGGAGACCCGGATGGTAGTTTGTCTCCCTGCTGCCAGGGTCTCGGATGTGCCGGAACGTGTCGAAAAGATTCTGAAAAGGGAGGGAGAGGAGCATGATGTTGTGGTACACATTGGTACCAATGACATAGGCAGAAAAAGAGAAGAGGTCCTGAAAGAAGAATTTAGGGAGTTGGGGGGAAAGTTAAGGAGAAGGACCAAAAGAGTAACAATTTCAGGATTACTGCCTGTGCCACGTGACAGTGAGAATAGAAATGGAATGAGGTGGAGGATAAATGCGTGGCTGAGGGTCTGGTGCAGTGGGCAGGGATTCAAGTTTCTTGATCACTGGGACCTCTTTTTGGGGAAGGCATGATCTGTATAAAAAGGACGGGTTGCACTTGAACCCGAGGTGAACCACTATCCTGGCGGAGAGATTTGCAACGGAGACCTAAACTGGGAATTCTGGGGGGAGGGACTCAGGTAGAGGGCGCTAGAGGACAGGGTGAGGGGCAAGAGGCAGTGAAGGGAAGCTCTCGGACCCAAAATATAGGCGAGAAAGAGGAAAAAGATAATAAACAGATAATAAGGGATGGTGGGTTTCTAAAATGTGTATATTTTAATGCTAGGAGTATTGTAAGAAAGGTGGATGAACTTAGAGCCTGGATTGACACCTGGAAATATGATGTTGTGGCAATCAGTGAAACATGGTTGCGGGAGGGTTGTGATTGGAAACTAAATATTCCAGGATTTCGTTGCTTCAGGTGTGATAGAATTGGAGGGACCAGAGGTGGAGGGGTAGCATTGCTTGTCAGAGAAGATATTACAGCAGTGCTTTGGCAGGATAGATTAGAGGGCTCGTCTAGGGAGGTTATTTGGGTGGAACTGAGAAGTGGGAACGGTGTAGCAACACTTTTAGGGGTGCACTTTTGGTGGGTCTCTGGAATTCTCTGCCACAGAGGGTAGTTGAGGCCAGTTCATTGGATATATTTAAGAGGGAGTTAGATGTGGCCCTTGTGGCTAAGGGGATCAGAGGGTATGGAGAGAAGGCAGGTACGGGATACTGAGTTGGATGATCAGCCATGATCATATTGAATGGCGGTGCAGGCTCGAAGGGCCGAATGGCCTATTCCTGCACCTAATTTCTATGTTTCTATGTTTCTATGTATTATAGACCGCCAAATGGGGAGCGAGAATTGGAAGAGCTAATTTGTTAGGAGAAAGCAGATATTAGTAGTAAGCACAAAGTAGTGATTGTGGGAGATTTCAATTTTCCAAAAATAGACTGGAAAACACATTCTGTAAATGGGCTGGATGGTTTAGAGTTTGTTAAATGTGTGCAGGATAGCTTTTTGCAGCAATACATAGAGGTATCGACCAGAGAAGGGGCAGTGTTGGGCCTCCTGTTAGGAAATGAGGCAGGTCAGCTGACGGAGGTATGCGTTGGTGAGCACTTCGGGACCAGTGATCACAATACCATTAGTTTCAATATAATTATGGAGAGAGTCAGAACTGGACCTAGGGTTGAGATTTTTGATTGGAAATAGTAAAAAACGGAAAGAGCCATGGTTTTCAAGGGAAATTGGACACTTGGTTCGAAAAAAGAGTGATATCTACAATAATTATAGGAGGCATGGAGTAAATGAGGTGCTAAATGAGTATAAAGAATGTAAAAATAATCTTAAGAAAGAAATAAGAAAAGCTCAAAGAAGATATGAGGTTGCTTTGGCAAGAAAGGTGAAAGTAAATCCAAAGGGTTTCTACAGCTATATTAATAGCAAAAGGATAACGAGGGATAACATTGGACCATTAGTGAGCCAGAATGGACAGCTATCTGCAGAGCCAAAAGAGATGGGGGAGATATTGAACAATTTATTTTCTTTTTTTTTTAAATATATTTTTATTAGAGGCCATACATATAACAAATAATATAGCATTTTTTTCCAAATATAGTTGATACATCTTTCCAAAATTATATAAATGTTAACAAAATATATATTGGCCTCACTTTTTTTTATAGGGTGAAAAAAGTATAAAGAAAGAATAGTGAATAATTATAAGAGTATGATTATAGTTGATTAATATAAAGAAGAGAGAGAAGAAAAAAAATTAAAAATAAATAAATAAATAAATAAAATAAACAAAAACAAAAAACAAAAAAATAAAAAATAAAAATAAAAATATTTGTGGAAAAGAAAACGGTATACAACTTGTCAATGAGTGGAACAATTTCTAATTATAATATATGGAGACAAGTATATAAATCTGATCTTAAACATTTTTGTTTGATCTTTCCACCGGGTACTCATTGAGTTTCAATGCTGAGCCCAGCTACCCCTTCATATAATCAGTGAATGGAAACCATATTTGTTCAAAAATCTCAGGTTTATCCATTAGGATAAACCTAATTCTCTCCAATTGTAATGTCTCCAACATTTCCGCTGTCCACATTTTAATTGTTGGGGATAATGGTCCCTTCCAAAATTGTAATATTAATTTTTTTCCAATTATTAAACAGTAATCCAGAAAATTTCTTTGATTTACTGTTAAAATTTGAGTTGAATCTAAAACCCCAAATATAATTAATTTTGAGTCAGGGCTTAATGTGATCTTTAAAACTGTGGAAATAATTTAAAAAATCTCAGTCCAATAACTTTTAAGTTTTGTACATATTACAAAACTATGGTTTAAATCGGCTTCTATGTGCTGACATTTATCACATAATGGTGATATAGTAGGAAAAATTCTATTTAATTTCTTTTTTGAGTAGTGTAATCTATGTATTACTTTGAATTGTATCAAGGTATGTCTGGCGTTTAACGAACAGCGATGAATTCGTTGTAAGCTTTCTTCCCATAAATCTTCTGTTATAGGTAAACCAATTTTATTTTCCCATTTTTGTCGGAATAGTTCCGTTTTTGGCATTTCCCTGTCCAAAAAAATATAATATATATATGCTATTAATTTTTCTGTTGTTGGATGCTTGTTAAGTACTTCATCCAGTATACCTGGCTCTCTATTTCTGTAATTTAGCGTATTTAATTTGACATAATCTCTAATTTGTAAATATCTAAATAGATTGTTTGCTTGCAGTCCATAAATCTCTTTCAACTCCTGGAATGAGAGGAATTTCCCATTCCTGTAAAGATGTTCTATCCTTATTATTCCTAGGTTTTTCCAATGTCTAAACCCCACATCCAATGTCGAAGGTTTGAACATAGGATTATTCATAATTGGTAAACAAAGTGGTATAGTTTCTAAATGTAAAGTCTTAATGATTTGTTTCCAGGTACGTATATTATTTAAAATTATAGGATTTGTCTTATATAATTTTTTTTGTACCACCCCAGGGGCAAGGAGTATTGTGCTTATGTGGAAAGGGAAACAATCTTCCTTTTCAATTCTTAACCAAGCTGGGTCTTGTTCCATCTGTATCAACCAATAATTAAAGTTCTTAATCTGAACCGCCCAAAAATAATATAAAAAATTAGGTAAAGCTAATCCACCATTTATCTTAGATTTACATAAGTGTATTTTACTTATTCTATTATTTTTGTAATCCCAAATGAAGCTATTAACTATAGAATCAATTAAAAAAAAAATTTAGGAAGATATAACGGAATGGCTTGAAATAAATATAATAATTGAGGCAGAAAAATCATTTTAATGGCATTTATTCTACCGATCATTGATATCGGTAATGTTTTCCAATATAAAATATTTGTTTTTAATTTATTTAATAATTGAGGAACATTTATTTTCTCCGGTATTCACCAAGGAGAAGGATACTGAACTCTGTGAGGTAAGGGAAAAAAGTAGAGTTGCTATGGAAACTATGAGATTCAAAGAGGAGGAAGTACTGACACCTTTGAAAAATATAAAAGTGGATAAGTCTCCAGGTCCTGACAGGATATACCCTAGGACATTGAGGGAAGTTAAGTGTAGAAATAGCAGGGGCTATGACAGAAATATTTCAAATGTCATTAGAAACGGGAATAGTGCGTGAGGATAGGTGTATTGCGCATGTTGTTCTATTGTTTAAAAAGGGATCAAAGAATCAACCTAGCAATTATAGACCTGTTAGTTTGACGTCAGTGGTGGGCAAATTAATGGAAAGGATAATTAGAGATAATATATATAAGAATCTGGATCAACAGGGTCTGATCAAGAACAGTCAACATGGATTTGTGCCTGGAAGGTCATGTTTGACAAACCTTCTTGAATTTTTTGAAGAGGTTACTAGGGAAATGGATGAGGGCTAAGCAGTGGATGCTGTCTATATGGATTTCAGTAAGGCCTTTGACTAGGTTCCCCATGGAAGGTTGGTTAAGAAGGTTCAATATTTGGGTGTTAATGGCGGAGTAGCAAGATGGATTCAACAGTGGCTGAATGGGAGATGCCAGAGAGTAATGGTGGATGGCTGTTTATCAGGTTGGAAGCCGGTGACCAGTGGGGGTGCCTCAGGGATCTGTGTTGGGTCCACTGTTGTTTGTCATGTACATCAATGATCTAGATGATGGGGTGGAAAATTGGAAAAGTAAGTATACAGATGATACTAAGAGAGGGGGTGCTGTGGATAATGAAGTAGATTTTCAAAGTCTACAGAGAGATTTGGGCCATTTGGAAGAGTGGGCTGAAAGATGGCAGATGGAGTTTAATGCTGATAAGTGTGAGGTGCTACATCTTGGCAGGACAAATCAAAATAGGACGTATATGGTAAATGGTAGGGAATTGAGGAATGCTGTGGAACATAGGGATCTGGGAATAACTGTGCATAGTTCCCTGAAGGTGGAATCGCATGTAGATAGGGTGGTAAAGAAAGCTTTTGGTGTGCTGGCCTTTATAAATCAGAGCATTGAATATAGGAATAGGGAAGTAATGTTAACATTGTACAAGGCATTGGTAAAACCAATTCTGGAGTATGGTGTGCAGTTTTGGTCGCCTAATTATAGGAAGGATGTCAACAAAATAGACAGAGTACAGAAGAGATTTACTAGAATGTTGCCTGGGTTCCAGCAACTAAGTTACAGAGAAAGGTTGAACAAGTTAGGTCTTTATTCTTTGGAGCGCAGAAGGTTAAGGGGGGACTTGATTGAGGTCTTTAAAATGATGAAAGGGATAGACAGAGTTGACGTGGATGAGCTTTTCCCATTGAGGATAGGGAAGATTCAAACAAGAGGGCATGACATGAGAATTAAGGGGTTAGAAATTTAGGGGTAACATGAGGGGGTACTTCTTTACTCAGAGAGTGGTGGCTGTGTGGAAAGATCTTCCAGCAGAAGTGGTGGAGGCAGGATCGATTTCAACATTTAAAAGTAAAGTGGATAGGTATATGGACGGGAAGGGAATGGAGGGGTATGGTCTGAGGGCAGGTAGATGGGACTAGGGGAAAATGAATGGTCAGCACGGACTGGAAGGGCCGAGAAGGCCTGTTTCCGTGCTGTAATTGTTATATGGTTATGTCAATAAAACCAAAAGACTCAACACACCTCCTAAATTTTCCTTTCAAATTAGCTACAGAAAAATTTAAATACTTGGGTATTGAAATTAGCAGAAGATATCAAGATACGTTTAAAGCAAATTATAATCCTTTACTTAGGAAATTATATAATGTAATTAAATTCTGGAAAACGCTTCTGATGTCTTTAATAGGCCGAATAAATGCTATAAAAATGATTTTTCTACCACAAATGTTATACCTATTCCAATCAATTCCAATATACCTACCAGAAAAGTTTAAAAAAAAATTGGATTCAGACATTATAAATTTTATATGGGATTATAAATCCCATAGAATACAAAGAACACACTTGAATAAACCCAAAGTAATAGGGGGATTACTTGAGTTAAATCCCTAACGTTATGTATTATTATTGGTCTGTAAATATTAAAATATGATTCAACTGCTGGATAATTCTGCCCAGCAGCTGGATTGGATTATTATGGGGAGAGAGAGGACTGCTCCCCTTGCAATATTGGAGTGATCCTCCTCTCACCAATGACGTTGATTAATACAAACTATAACAAAAAATATACATAGTACAATTAGAACTTGGAAACAAATAAAATATAACTAAAAATTAAGAAATCTATCTATCTTATCTCCAATAGTTAATAACCCTTCGTTTAAACCCTCAATTATAGATAAGTCATTTTTAGTCAGGGTAGGCAAGGTGGGCACTGCCTACCCTGACTAAAATTATAACATAGTAATAACTAAATATAAATAATAAAGGCATGGGAGAATTATGCCTATGTAAGAGACCGATCTCTTAGGTAGGCATAAGTCTCCGTGCCTTTCATCCGCAGCGCTTGTAACACGGGAAGGTCTGTACAGCCCACGTGCCGTCAGCGCTGCCTGAAGCCATCACTTTCAAGCGGGGCAGAAGGCAGCAGAAATTCTGCCTTTGCAGCGCTGCTCATGCACATCAGTCGACTGCGCATGTGCATCAGTCTACTGCGCATGCGCAGCGCAAGTTTCTTGGCGGGATTTTCAACCATGGTTTGTCGTGTACCAATGATGTGGTAAGTATAATTTGTTTTTAAGTTTTTAAATACCGTATTTCCCGGGTGTGGTGAGAGCTCCTTTCACAGCGTTTGGGGAGTCTGGCCCGGGGTAAAGTTGCGGGGAGGGCACGAATGTTATGAATGAGGGGTCGGGAGCATCCACTTGCGACGCTCCTTGCACGGAGGCGTGCAATGCCACTGCTCTGAGGCCGGGGAGGGGGGGGAAGAGAGAGAAGTAGCTCGGGTGGCTGAGCGGCCGCCGGGCCGGACAGCAGAACCAGCCGCCACCTTAGCTCCTTCTGCCAGTCCCCACTCACCTCTGGCAGCTCTCCATCTAAAAACCTCTCTCCTGCCGCTCGCTGGCCTCACTCATGTCCTTAAATTCCGACAGCGCGATTGAGGTTACTCGGCTGTGGGAATTTAAAGATTTGCAGGAAGCCGCTGACATGAGTGAAGTCAGCGAACGGCAGGTGACAGGTGTTCCGATAGAGAGCACTGCCAAAAGTGAGCGGGCCGGCAGAAGACGCTGAAGTGGCGGTCAGTTCTGCTGTCGGGTCCCGGTGGCCTCTCGTACCTCCCCGAGGTACTTGTATCCCCAGCTACAGTGCGTGGCTTCACGCCCGGTGAGCTGCGGTAGTGGTGAGTGAGTGAGTTACTGGCAGTATCCCTGACACCCTCCTTCTCAACACTCGTGCCCTCCCCACAACTTTACCCCTGGCACAGACTCTACACACGCTGTGAAAGGAACTGTTCCCCCCAATTGGTCTAGGACTAGGAAGCCTTGGACAAATTGAAATGTCACTGGTTTTTATTTATTAATTTATTTAACGGAGTGAACAATCTGCGCATGCGCGGTTTAATTTTTTTTGTGCCTGCCCTGAGTAATTACTCACGGCACGTGGCTGATTTATACAGTGGGAAAGAGTAGGAATTAAAATGCTTGGAGACTTGTATGAAACTGGAAAATTACTATCATTCAAACAATTACAACTAAAATATAATCTGGGAAACAATCAATATTTTAAATATTTTCAAATATGTGACTATCTGAAAAAAATATGCACAATCTTAACACAATATGCCATTAGATCTACTGGATGCAGCAATGAAGCCAAAGGCTGAATCAGCAAATTTAATTTCATATTTATATAATATTATTTTAAATGTAGCTATACCAACAACCGAACGTATTAGAAGAGACTGGGAACAAGAATTAGCTATTAAAATTTCAAAAGAGGTGGGATGAACATTTATTAAATGTGCACAAATGTTCAATTAATGTAATCTAATCCAATTTAAAATGTTACATAGATTATACTATTATACTTACTAAAATAAGTAAACTTTTTCCCAATGTATCACCTATCTGTGGTAAATGCCAGTCTCAAGAAGCTACTATAGCGTATTCATTTGTTTTTTGTATAAACATTCAAACATTTTGGACTGAAATCTTTGAAATCTTCACAAAATTATTTAAAATAAAACTGATACCAAAAGCAGAATGGATTATCTTTAGAACAACGGAAGGTAGCTCTGAATTAAATGTGCTTCAAAAGAACTCCACCTGGCAGGAAAATCAGATTGCTTTTATAGGACGTGGTCTGCATTTATAGACTTACTACAAGGATAGGGTGCAACAGTACTTTAAAAAGGCATCGGCGGCAGGTCTTGTTAAAGGGGGATGAAACATTGTCAAGTTGGTATATGCCTTTTGCATGATGTTTATAACAAAGCAACTGTCTTTTCCTTTTCTCTTCTTTCTCTTTCTTCTTTTCTAGGGTCTATCTCTTAATTTCCTTTTTCTAATTCCTTGACTAAGGGGTCTTTGTTCTTTCTCTATGTCACGCTTCTTCACTCTCACAATTCTCTCTCACTTTCTCTGTTTTCTCCATTTCTATCCTTTTTTAATAGCTTTAACAAATGAAGGGGTACAATAAATGTGATATTTTATATGGGATGTGCATTGATGTAATTTACTGTGCTAATAAATACAAATTTTTAAAAAAAATTACCGGGGAGGCGCAAAACATTTTAAGTTCCAAAGTATTCATAATCCATTAGTAAAAAGTACAAAATAAAAAGGCAACTATTATCAACATACAGTATAAGTCTCATCTATATCTAAAAGAGAGAACAGAAGAAGAAAAAAAGTGAAATCAAGCTTTAAATCCAACCGTACTTATAGTTGCCATTTTTCTTTTTTTTTAAAGTTAAATTTTATTAGAGGCATGTACATATTATAGTCTGAACCACTACAAACTTTGTTGAACCGTTACATATTAAATATCCAGAATTCCAGGGACTCCGCTACCAATGTAGCTGGGGTCTTCATTTGTCGGTTACATATTAACATTGACTCTAATTATTATCATTATTATTTTTTTAATGGATAGAAAAAATAAAGAAAAAGAAAAGAAAATTAGAAAAATAGAATAAACTATATATAATACAGCTTAGGAGATAGGTCCGTAGGTAAAAGAGGCATAACTATTCATCTAGTCCTGGGTTCAAGCTTCCATCAGGTATCAGCACCGGCCCGTTCAACACCTTCGAATAATCTATGAACGGAGACCATATTCTAGTAAATAATTCTGGTTTGTCAATTAAGACAAATCTAATTTTTTCCAGATTTAAGTTCTCCGACATCTCCATAATCCACATTTTGATTGTGGGGGATGCAGGGTTTTCCCAAAATTTTAATATTAATTTTTTCCCAGTTACTATACTATAATTAAGGAAATGTCTTTGGTTCATTGTAAGTTTTAGGTACTGTTCAGATATGCCCAATATTATTAATTTAGGATCGGGCTTCAGTTGAGTATTAACCACTATGGAAATAATTTTTAAAATATCCACCCAAAATGTTTTAATTTTTATGCAATAGTTGCCATTTTAACTAATTCTAAGTAATCCAATTATAAATAATTAGTAACCATTAGTAATAATTATTAGTAGTAACGAGCAGTTATGATTAGTATTTGTTAGTTGTTAATGTTAATAGTAAATATGAGTGTGGTATGTCCATAGGGAAAACCTTGCTGAACAATCCTTGTCCAATTTCAATTGTCCTTAAGTATAACAGCTTAGTTTCCATCAGATCTTTAAAAAGTCACATTGTTCGTTGACGTCAGGTATTTTGTGAATAATGTTCAGTCGTCGGGCATATTCTCGATGTTCTGGGTGAAATCCAATGCATCCTTAGGGTTAGTGAAAACGTGTTCCTTCTGCCTGTAGGTGATTCTTAATGTTGCCGGGTACATCAAGCCATACCTCAGACCTAGCACATCCTTAAGTATTCTTCTTGTCTCTTTAAACAGCGCTCTCTTCCTGGAGACCGCCACAGGATAGTCTCGGTAAATGCAGATCTTATCTCCTTCATATATGAGATTCCTGGTACGAACAATTTTCTTCATCATATCATCCAGTACATGGTAGTATTGCACATTCACTATCATTTGTCTTGGTGGGGCCGGCGTCTCATGCACTCTATGTGTACGACCTAGCAGAGGTTTGTGATCTAGATTTAAGACTTTCTGCAATAAGTCTGCAGCGAATTCGCGGGAGTCTCGGTTCCCCTCTCTTCCTTCTTGGATACTCAAGATTCTTAAATTCTGATGCCTCTGACGTCCTTCCAATTCAGTGCATTTTTCAGTTATTTTACTCAGTAAATCTGATAGGCTTTGATTCTGTTTGATAAGCTGTTTTGTAGTTTCAGCACTAGTTGCAGCAATCTCCTCTAAATGAGTTATTGCTCTATTTCGTTGGTTCAATGTCTTATCGATGGGATCCAACCTGGACTCCATCGAGTTAATTTTAACATCTATCGCCTCAATCTGTTGAGCCAGCTATTCTTCCGTTTCGTTCTTCCATGTGTCCAATAGTTCAAGGGCGGTGGAGTTGTTTTCTTCTTTCATTTCCTCTTTAAATTCTTCTTTAAAAGTTTGAAATTCTTCTTTAAAATTCAACTTCACATTAAAATTCTTCAGTTGTTTGACTGCGCTGGGTCCTAGTGCCAGTCCCCCTAACCATGGTAACTTCAGTGGCTTTTGACTTTTTAGCTTAGAATTAGAAGAAAAGAAAAGAGAAAGAACAAGAAAGAGAAAAAGTGAGATGTGCAAAGATAGGACCCATGGACTACCAAAGTAGTGTAGCCAAAGAGTGGGTAAAAGAAAGAGAGAAGAGAGAAATAGAAAAAAGAACAAAAAGAAAAAGAGAGATAAAAGTGTTGATATACCTGCCTCTCGTCCCTCCCCACCCACCTCATCCAACCATGTTGGATGTAAATCCAAAGTTGTGTTGTACCACACTATCCTTGTAAGAAATCGGTAAAGGGTGTCCATGTCTTGGAAAAATGATCTGGTTTTTCTGCCAAGATAAGTCTAATATTTTCAGGATGTAGTGTGTCGGACATGTTTGTAATCCACATCTTAAGAGTAGGGACTGATGTATGTTTCAAAAAATTAAGTATTTGTTTTTTCACCGTTATCAGGCCATAATTAAGGAAACGTCTTTGAAATAGTGATAGCTCAGAACAGGCGGCTGAAGTACCTAGAGTGATCAGTTCTGTGTCGGGCTCCAATTTTATTTTTAGTGTCTTAGATAAAATTTCAAAAATTCCTCTCCAGAAGTTATGTAACTTTATACAAGAGGCAAAGGAATGGGTTATAGAAGTTAGCCTTTTTCAAGCAGATTTGAATCAGGTTTTGCAATATAATTGTCAATAAGGAACAATTCCTTAAGAAATATTTCCCAACTACTATACAGATCAACAAGCAAAGGCCACCTTGCCAGATGTACTTGCCAGTTCCTACAGAACTGTCACAGGGAGACAAAGAGTAAGGAAATGGCAAGGAAATGTTGGTCCTGATGCTTTAGATAAACTCTCTTCAAGAAATAAGTTTAGGATAAAATCCTTTATTCCTATATTAAATGCACTTGAAACCAATTAAAAAGAAGAGGTACTGTGAAGTTGCACAACAGTTTTCCTTTCTTGCTAATCTGACCGCATCTAAGCAAGAAATTCAGCAAGGCGTTGAACTGTTGATGGAAGCATACCCAGAAGACGTTGACCTGAAACTTACTGATGAAATTTTGCACTTTCACTCGTACGTGAGACAAAGCCATAGGCATACAGAAGAGCACTCTCTGTCTCATACAGACCGTTATCAAATAATATACAAGGAAACAATTCAAATGGCCTTCCCTAATGTGGAAGCAATCTTGTGGCTGTTTCTTAGCACCAACTGCTCGGGAGAGAGGTCTTTTTCAACACTCAAAAGAATTAAAACTGAATTAAGGTCCACAATGTCTCAAGAGAGGTTGTCTGCACTGAGCATTCTGTGCTTTGAGATTAACAAACTCTCCAGGGCTCCAGGATGTTGAAATTAGCGTGGCCTGAGGCTTGGAGCTCCGCAAACCACAGCTCCATGATGTTGAAGCAGCAGGGCCAACACTCCGGACCTTCAAACGGTGATCCAGGTAAGGCATTGCCCGCTCCGCGGTGAATCGAATATGTATTTTAAAACCAACTGTTTAATGACAACATACAGTAGGATCTAAAAGTGTCACACTGTCACTGTCGGGTAGTCATGGTCCTCTAGTTGTGGGGGTGGGGGAATGGGAGGGGGGCTCACAAGTGAAATAGGCTAGGGCCTCTCTTCATCTAAATCTGGCCCTGCCTGCGCTCCATGGATTAATGACCCAGCCGACTCAACCTCTCCCTGTAGCTCACACCCTCTAGTTCAGTGCTTCTTAAACTGGTGAATGGTTTCCCCAACTCCTGGGAAAGCACATCTCGGACCCGCAAACACTCAGCATACGAGCACCGCAAGGCTGCGTACTCTCTCCTCTCCTCTACTCTCTCTACACCAACAACTGCACCTCCACAGACACCTCTGTCAAGCTTCTCAAGTTTTCGGATGACACAACCCTGATTGGACTGATCCAGGATGGGGAGGAATCTGCCTACAGACAGGAAGTGTCACAGCTGGTGCCCTGGTGCCGTAGCAACCACATAAGACAATGGAATTGATTGTAGACTTTAGGAGAGCTCCCCCTCCCCTCACCATCAACACCACCACAGTCACATATGTGGAGTCTTTTAAGTTCCTGGGAACCATCATCTCAAAGGACTTTAAGTGGGGGGCTACCATCGACTCCACAGTCAAAAAGGCACAACAGAGGGTGTTGTGCAGCTGAGGAAGCACAGCCTGCCACAGGCAATGATGGTCCAATTCTACACGGCCATCATAGAGTCTGTTCTCACCTTTTCCATCATGGCCTGGTTTGGCTCAGCCACCAAGCACGACACCTGGAGGCTGCAGCGAATCGTCCGATCAGCAGAGAAGATTATTGGCTGCAACCTTCCCTCCATTGGTGAATTGTACACTGCAAGGGCCAGGAAGCGAGCGGGCAAGATCATCTCTGACCCCTCTCACTGTGGCCACAAACTCTTTGAATCACTTCCCTCTGGAAGGCGAGTCCGGACTGTCAAAGCAGCCACAGCCAGACATAAAAACAGTTTTTATCCACGAGTAGTTGCTCTACCCAACAGCCAAAAATCTGTAGCCTCCCTTTGATCTGGTATGTTGTCGGTTCACATGCTTGATCAATGGTGTATTATCATTAATGTTTTATTATTATTGTTTAGTGTTTTTGGAGTAATTTGTAACTGTCACTGTATGTCATGTTGTTACTTGTCAGCGGAGCACCAAGACAAATTCCTTGAATGTGAATACTTGGCCAATAAACTTACTTACTTACTTAGATCTAGCCCGGTCTAATGGAATCAAGGGATATGAGGGAAAAAGCAGGAACGGTGTGGTAATCATTTTCCAATGTTCTATAAATTCCTGGGGATTGGAGGGTAGTTCATGTTATCCTACTTTTTAAGTAAGGCGGGAGAGAGAACACGGAATTATAAACTAGTTAACATGACATCGGTGGTGGGGAAGATGCTGAAGTCAATTATAAAAGATGAAATAGCAGCACATTTAGACAGCAGTAGCAGGATCGGTCCGAGTCAGCATGGATTTACGAAGAGGAAATAATGCTTGACTAATCTTCTGGAATTTTTTGAGGATGTAACTGGGAAAATGGACAAGGGAGAGCCAGTGGATGTAACCATTATTATCTAAATGACGTCAAGTTGGGAAAAGGGGAAGTATAACGGGATCCGGGGATCCTTATTCGTCAGTCACTGAAAGTAAGCATGCAGGTACAGCAGGCAGTGAAGAAAGTGAATGGCCTTCATAACAAGAGGAGTTGAGTATAGGAGCAAAGAGGTCCTTCTACAGTTGTACAGGGGCCTAGTGAGATCACACCTGGAGTATTGTGTGCAGTTTTGGTCTCCAAATTGCAGGAAGGCCATTCTTGCTATTGAGGGAGAGCAGCGTAAGTTCACACAGGTTAATTCCCAGGATGGCGAGACTGTCATCTGCTGAGAATGGAGCGGCCAGGCTGGTACACTCTGGAAGTTAGAAGGATGAGAGGTGATCTTATTGAAACATGAAAGATTATTAAGGGTTTAGACATGGCAGAGGCTGGAAACATGTTCCCGATGTTGGGGGAGTCCAGAACCAGGAGCCACAGTGTAGAAATTCAACCCTAACAAGTGCAAGTTCGGGGTTTCAGAGGTCACATATGTTGGACATGTTTTCACTCCTGACGGACTTAAACCCGATCTGAAGAAAACTGCTGCCATCACAGAGATGCCAGCCCCCACCGACATGTTTAGCCCACAACGATTCCTGGGTATGGTGAACTATCTGGGAAAGTTCATACCAAACCTCAGTGAACTGAGTTCGCCTCTGAGACAACTCACTCGGAAGGATACTGCCTGGTCCTGGTTCCAGCAACATCAACAAGCATTTCACTCTTCAAAATCGAAGAAGACTGGCACTCCCTCCTTAACGTTCTTCGAACTGAGGCGTCCTGTCACGGGTACCTGCGATGCCTCACAATACGGGCTCAGCGCCGCCTGCCTACAAACATCTGCAGATGGGACTTTACGCCCTGTCTCCTATGCCTCCCGCACCATGACGGATACAGAACAGCGCTATGCGCATATCGAGAAGGAGCTGCTGGCTGTGGTCTTCGCTTGTTGTAAATTCAAGGACTTTATCTTTGGGAATGTTTTCACCGTCGAGACAGACCACCAACCTCTTGTGACCATCCTCAATAAACCTATCCACACAGCACCTGCACGCCTGCAGCGTATGATGATGCACCTCCAGCGATCCGACTTCAAAATCGTTTACAAAAAGGGTAAAGACATGCTCGTTGTTGACACCCCCTCTCGTGCACCACGGGCATCCAGTGAACGACACCCCTATGAACGGGACGAGTTTACAGTTCTCAGCATTGACTTCATTCCTCCTGCCCCATCTGCAACAGCCGTGGCCACCACCAGTTCCAGCATGTCCCTTACTCCACCACGACCAGCGGCTATGGCTAACAACACTACCTCTCCCACATGCTCCCCGTCAGTCACCACGAGTGTCCCCTGTTGTTATCTCACTTCCGGGTTCACCGCCTCCCTCTAACATTTCTGGCGAAAGGGGAGAGGGCTTGGTCCGTACGTGTTCGGACCGTATTAGTAGACCACCTGACAGGTATGGTGAGTATGTTTGAATTCTATGTTGCATGTGTGTTTAACTATATTCGCTCTTTACGGGGAAGGATGTAAATTGGTAATTGCATGTGAAGCAATCATCGCAGAATAGCATCACTAACCCCACCTTACTGTTTGATTCATACTAACACCCATTTCCTATACTGGTCAGTGTTCGAAGCGGTAACGATAAACTAACAACTAACGACCTGCTGTATCACTATAATATGGGTACTGATTAAAGATGATCTTGAACTCCAGATTGTACAGTTTGCTTATTTATACACAGTTTAAGAATAAGGGGTAAGCCATTTAGAACGGAAACGAGGAAATACTTTTTCACACAGTTGTGAGTCTGGAATTATCTGCATCAGACGGCCGTGGAGGCCAATTCTCTGGATGCTTTCAAAAGAGAGTTAAATAGAGCTCTGAAAGAAAGCGGAATCAGGGGATGTGGTGAGAGGGCAGGAATGGGGTACTGACTGTGGACAATCAGCAATGATCAGGGTGAATGGCGGCACTGGCTCAAAAGGCTGAATGGCCCCCTGCACCAATTGTCTATTGATGGGCAGGGGAAGGGACGCTCACCGCTGGTGCTGCCACAGGCTGGACATGCGGGTGAAACCCTCGCCACACTCAGCGCACACAAAGGGTCACTCACTGTGTATATCCACTGGTGCTCCCACAGTCCCCGTGCGCTCTTGAAACGCTTGCCGCAGTGGGAGCAGGTGAATGGCCGCTCGCCGGTGTGGGTGCGCAGCCTCTCTCTCTCTCTCACCCGTTCTTGATCTTAAATCATGTCTTGTGCTTTGGAAGTAATTTATTGTGCTTTTGTATGTAATTTATTGTGCTTTTGTATATAATTTATTGTGGGGAGGCGAGCTCAGCCTTATAAGCCTCAATCCTAGCTCAGCTTATTTCATTGAAAATACATTTAGTTCATGAAAAATACATTTATTTCATTGGAATACAACTTGGCTCCAGCGGGTTAACGAGCCAAAGTCTTTGTTTCCCGCAGCCAGAGTCTTGCGGACGTTCACGGGCGGAGAGCCAGATCCCACCGTTCGGGATTCAGCGGGAATGGGCAGTGGACGGGAAGCGGTGATTCTGGATTAATCATGACGCCTTTCACCAGCGAGAAGAAGACAGCAGAATGATGAAGAGATGGGCCACGAGGGGGGGGGGGGGGTCTGTCGATGACTGATCAGCTTAGATCTTGCATCCCATCCAAAGAATGGAACCGCCTTCTCGACAGGGCCAGGGACGGCTTATATTTTGTGTCCACCTATCACTTGCCAGGCTTTGTCCAGCCCCCATCTCTCTTTTCCAGCTTCCAACCCCCCACCCACTCCAATCAGGCTGAAGAAGGGTCGGCTGTCTGACATGGCTGACCGGGTCGGGTATGGATCCTTCTTTAGAATGATGGGAGTCGGGGGAGAAAGCTGGAGCAAACTAGATGGGGTCGGGACAGACTCCAGGACTTGATTAGGAGGGGGGGTCTCCTTAATTTGGAGAATACAATGTTCATATCATTGGGCTTTAACCTCCAGTTTGTGTGTCACCTCACGCTGGCAATGGAGGAGGCCCAGGACAGAAAGATCACTGTGTGAGTGGGAAGGGGAGTTAAAATGGTTGGCAACCGGGAGATCCAGCAGGCCATGGCGGACCGAGCACAAGTGTAGGGTGAAATGCACACCCAGTCTAGATACTTGGAACAACAGATGCTGGTTTACAAAAAGAGACACAATCTCCTGGAGTAACGTGCACCTCTGGAGAGCATGGGCAGGCAACATTCTAGGTCAGGACCCTTCTTCAGACTGCTTGGTGTGGGGGGTGGAGCAAGTTGGAAAGGAGAGGTGGGAGTGGTCGCCTCAGATTCCCTTCCCTCTACAGATGTGGCCTGACCCACTGAGTTCCTCCATCGTTTTAGACGGAATGGACAGACAAAGTTTTGAGTTAGGAACCTTCTTCAGACTGATTGGAGAGGGTGGGGGGAGGAAGCTGGAAAAGAGAGATGGGGGCTGGACAAAGCCTGGTAAGTGATAGGCGGACACAAAATGCTGGAGTAACTCAGCGGGACAGACAGCAACTCTAGAGAGATGGAATGGGTGACGTTTCAGGCTGAGACCTTTCTTCAGAAGTGATAGGTGGATATAGGCGAAGGAGACACAACAAACTGCAGATACTGGAATCTCGCATAGAACACAATTTAGTTACATGCACAGAATCTGTTGCCCAGAGTGGAGGAATCGAGGACTAGGGGACATGGGTACAAGGTGAAGGGGAAAAGATTTAATAGGAATCTGAGATATAACTTTTTCACACAAAGGGTGGATGGGTGTATGGAACGAACAGCCAGAGGAGGTAGTTGAGGCTGGGACTACCCCAACATTTAAGAAACAGTTAGACAGGTACATGGACAGTAAAAGTTTGGAGGGACATGGTGCAAATGCAGGCAGGTGGGACTACTGTACCTAGGAGAGCTTGGTAGTTGTGGGCCAGTTGGGCGGAAGGGGCTGTATCCGCACTGTATGACTCGAACATGAAGTGCTACAGTAACTTGGTGGGTCAGGCAGCCTTTGTGGAGAACATGGATAGATGACGTTTCACAGAGTGCTGGAGTAACTCAGCGGGTCAGGCAGCCTCTGTGGAGAACATGGATAGGTGACATTTCGAGTCGGGACCCTTCTTCAGACTGACACTATGTTAACAGATGAGGGGGTGATTGGCAGGTGAGTGGAGTAAATGACAGAGGCGAGGGGAAATAAGGAGATAAATGGGTGTGAGATAAAGAGAGAGGAATGTATATGTGCAGCTTTAAGGGACATTGGTCAGGTAGCATTTGTAGTCTTGCATACAGTTCTGGTCACTGCATTACATAGAAACATAGAAAATAGGTGCAGGAGTAGGCCATTCGGCCCTTCGAGCCTGCACCGCCATTCAATATGATCATGGCTGATCATTCAACTCAGTATCCTGTACCTCCCTTCTCTCCATATCCCCTGATCCCTTTAGCCACAAGGGCCACAATTAACTCCCTCTTGAATATATTCAATGAACTGGCCTCAACTACCTTCTGTGGCAGAGAATTCCAGAGACTCACCACACTCTGTGAAAAATGTTTTCCTCATCTCGGTCCTAAAGGAATTCCCCCCTTATCCTTAAACTGTGACCCCTTGTTCTGGACCTCCGCAACATCGGGAACAATCATCCTGCATCCAGCCTGTCCAACCCCTTACGAATTTTATAAGTTTCTATAAGATCCCCCCTCAACCTTCTAAATTCTAGCGAGTACAAGCCAAGTCTATCCAGTCTTTCCTCATATGAAAGTCCTGACATCCCAGGAATCAGTCTGGTGAGCCTTCTCTGTACCCCCTCTATGGCAAGAATGTATTTCCACAGATTTGGAGACCAAAACTGTACGCAATAGGTGTGGTCTCACCAAAACCCTGTACATCTGCAGTAGATCCTCCCTGCTCCTATACTCAAATCCTTTTGCTATGAATGCTAACATACCATTCGCTTTCTTCACTGCCTGCTGCATCTGCATGCCTACTTTCAATGACTGGTGTACCATGACACCCAGGTCTCGTTGCATCTCCCCTTTTCCTAATCGGCCACCATTCAGATATTAGTCTACTTTCCTGTTTTTGCCAGTTCATTGACTATATTTAAGAGTTAGATGTGGCCCTTGTGGCTAAAGGGAGCCATTCCATAAAATCTATTGCAGTCAGTTTTTGTTCCCTGCCAGTTTTCTTTCATAATCTATTTTCCCTTTCCTAAGTAAGCCCTTCGACCTCCTCTGCTGGAATTTCTCTCAGATCTCTGGAAGGTTGCTTTTTCTGGCTACTTTGTATGCTTCATCTTTTGTTTTGATATTATCCCTGATTTCCCTTGTTATCCACGGATGCACTACCTTCCCTGATTTTTTTTTTTGCCAAACTGGGATAAACAATCGTTGTAGTTCATCCATGCAGTCCTTAAATGCCTTCCATTGCACATCCACTGTTAACCCTTTGAGAATCAATTGCCAGTCTATCTTGGCCAATTCACGTCTCATACCTTCAAAGTTACCTTTCTTTAAGTTCAGAACCCTTGTTTCTGAATTAATTATGTCACTCTCCATCCTAATGAAGAACTCAACTATATTATGGTCACTCTTGCCCAAGGGGCCACGAACAACAAGACTGCTAACTAACCCTTCCTCATTACTCAATACCCAGTCTAGAATAGCTTGCTCTCTTGTTGGTTCCTCTACATGTTGGTTTAGAAAACTATCCCGGATACATTCCAAGAAATCCTCTTCCTCAGCACCCCTGCCAATTTGATTCACTCAATTACAGGACTGTTGTGGTTTTGGGGAAGGTGCAGAGATGGTTAACCAGAATGGAACGGCAGATGCTGGTTTTCAAAAAAGGACACAAAATGCTGGAGTAACTCAGCGGGACAGCCAGCATCTCTGGGGAGAAAGAATTGGTGATTTTTGGGTCGAGACTGAAGAGGGTCTCGACCTGAAACATTACCCATTCCTTCCAGCATTTTGTGTCTAGCTAAACAGTGCCTATCCACATCGCGGTGTGCCAGCAGGCTGGAGGAGCAGGCAAAGGCCTTGCCACAGAGCGGGCAGGTGAAGGGGTGCTGGCCGGTGTGGACTTGCTGGTGCTCCAGCAGGTGGTCAAGGCGGGTGAAGCCCTTACCACAAGCCGGGCAGGGGAATGGACTCTCACCGCTGTGGGTACGCTGGTGCTGCCACAGGCTGGACATGCGGGAGAAACCCTTGCCACATTCAGTACACTCAAAGGGTCTCTCTCTGGTGTGTATCTGCTGGTTCTCCCACAGCCCCCATGCTCTCTTGAAACTCTTGCCTCAGTGGGAGCAGCTGCTCGCGGCGTGGGCCCGCTGGTGAAGCTGCAACCCCCGCGAGCTGTCAAACGACTCACCGCAGTACAGGCAGTCGTAGCGCTGGCCACTTGTGAGACAAGGCATGGGAGACCATGGAAAAGCGCTCTCCACACACTGAACTGGGGAAGGGACGGTCGCTGTGGTTCACCTGCTGGTGGGACAGCAGGTTGCTGGACTGGGTGAAGCCCTTGCCTCAGTCGCTGCAGGTGTGGGGCCGCTCCCCGGTGTGCAGGCGCTTGTGCGCCTTCAGGTGCTTGCACGACTTGAAGTCTTTGCCGCAGTCAGCGCAGGAGAAGGGCCGCTCGCTGCTGTGCACCTGCCGGTGCTCCCGCAGCCCCGACAACCGGGCAAAGCTCTTGCCACAGGTGGAGCAGCCATAGGGCTTCTCGCCCATGTGTACCCACCGGTGCTCCTGCAGCCCCGACAAATGGGCAAAGCTCTTCCTGCAGGTGGAGCAACCATAGGGCTTCTCGCCAGTATGCACTCGCCGGTGTATCTTCAGATCCTGCGCTGTCTTGAAGCTCTTGCCGCAGTCGGAGCATTCAAAGGGGTGTTCTCCCGTGTGCACGCGCTGGTGAACTTGCAGCACCGACAACTTGGCAAAGCTCTTGCCACAGGTGGAGCAACCACAGGGCTTCTCGCCCATGTGCACGTGCTGGTGCCCCTGCAGCCCCGACAACCGGGTAAAGCTCTTGCCGCAGGTGGAGCAGCCATAGGGCTTCTCGCCCGTGTGCACGCGCTGGTGCACCCGCAGCCCCGACAATTGGGTAAAGGTCTTGCCGCAGTCAGAGCAGTCAAAGGGACGTTCTCCCGTGTGCACCCGCCGGTGGATCTCCAGCTTGCTCGGACGCTGCCAGGCCTTGCCGCACACGTCGCACTCATAATGCTTCTCCTTGTTGTGCCCCGTCATGTGGTCCTCCAGTGAAGCTCGGCCCCTCGAAGCTCAGCCCGCACACCGAGCAGTTGGGGAGGCTCACCGGCACCCTGGCCACCCTCAATGTCCGCTCACATCCCCGCCTCTCTGTCCACAGCAATGGCTCCTAAACCCTGCAGGAGGAGAACACAGAAGGTGAACAAGCTGGCAAACAGGACATTACTTATGCGTGAACATTACTGGTGCTTGAAGGGGGAGGGGGAGTGGGGGAGGGGGAGGGGAGCGAGGGAGAAGGTGGAGGGTGGGGGGAGGAGGAGGTGAATGGGGGAGATACGAGGGGTGGAGGTGGGAAGAAGTGGTGAGGAGGCATGGGGGAAGTGGGATGAGGACAGTGGAAGTGAGGGGAGGAGGAGAAGGTAGAGGGGTTATGAGGGGAGACGGGGGGGAGAAGGTGTTGAGTGAGGGGGGAGGGGGAGAAGGGAGGGGGTGAGGAAAAAAGTGGGAGAAGGGGGGGAGCTGCACGACCAGTGCACTGACGTCACCACCAATCTGAGGGGGACTGCTGGCCACGCACCCTGCCATTGCGCAGAGCCACGTGGGGGGCGGCATGCATCATGGGAAGAAGGTCACACAGTGCTGGAGTCACTCGGCGGGTCGGGCAGCTTTTGTGGAGAGAGGGAATGCGTGACGTTTCGGGTCGAGACCCTTCTTCAGTCTGTACAGAGATACGGAAGTGTAAGGAATGAAAACAGGACAAAGGGAATGGAGTTCAAGGAAAATGTATAGGTCATTGTTAGTTGGGAGAAGGTAACAGGTAATAGGCGCAGGAGTAGGCCATTCAGCCCTATGAGCCACACTGCCATTCTATATGATTTTTAGGGCACTATTCAAATTTTTAGGGCACTGGAACCATTTCTGGGGGAGGTGGGACCAGTACAAACAGGACGGTCTGCACCTGGGCTGGAATGGAACCAATGTCCTTGGGGGAGTGTTTGCTAGTGCTGTCGGGGAGGATTTAAACTAATGTGGCAGGGGGATGGGTACAAGAGCAGAGAGGCAGGTGGGTGTAAAACGAGGGTGGAAGCAATAGGGAGCAAGGTGAAAAGTAAAAGTGGCAGGCAGACAAAACCAGGGCAAAAATCAAAAAGGGCCACTTCTCAACAAAATTGTATAAGGGGTAAGAGCGTAGTAAAAACAAGCCTGAAGGCCTTGTGTCTCAATGCAAGGAGTATTCGTAATAAGGTGGATGAGTTGAACGTGCAGATAGCTATTAATGAGTATGATATAGTTGGGATCACGGAGACATGGCTCCAGGGTGACCAAGGCTGGGAGCTGAACATCCAGGGATATTCAATATTCAGGAGGGATAGAGAGAAAGGAAAAGGAGGTGGGGTAGCGTTGCTGGTTAGAGAGGAGATTAACGCAATGGAAAGTAAGGACATTAGCTTGGAGCATGTGGAATCGGTATGGGTAGAGCTGCGAAACACTAAGGGGCAGAAAACGCTAGTGGGAGTTGTGTACAGGCCACCTAACAGTAGTAGTGAAGTTGGGGATGGTATCAAACAGGAAATTAGAAATGCGTGCAACAAAGGCAAAACAGTTATAATGGGTGACTTCAATCTACATATAGATTGGGTGAATCAAATTGGCAGGGGCGCTGAGGAAGAGGATTTTTTGGAAAGTATGAGGGATAGTTACCTAAATCAACATGTAGAGGAACCAACGAGAGAGCAGGCTATTTTAGACTGGGTATTGAGTAATGAGGAAGGGTTAGTTAGCAGTCTTATTGTGCGTGCCCCCTTGGGCAAGAGTGACCATAATATGGTCGAGTTCTTCATTAGGATGGAGAGTGACATTGTTAATTCAGAAACAATGGTTCTGAACTTAAGGAAAGGTAACTTTGAGGGTATGAGACGTGAATTGGCCAAGATTGACTGGCAATCAATTCTAAAAGGGTTGACGGTGGATACGCAATGGAAGACATTTAAAGACTGCATGGATGAACTACAAAAATTGTTCATCCCAATTTGGCAAAAGAATAGATCAGGGAAGGTAGTGCATCCGTGGATAACAAGGGAAATCAGGGATAGTATCAAAGCAAAGGATGATGCGTACAAAGTAGCCAGAAAAAGCCGCATACCAGAGGACTGGGAGAAATTCAGAGACCAGCAGAGAAGGACAAAGGGCTTGATTAGGAAAGGAAAAATAGATTATGAAAGAAAACTGGCAGGGAACATAAAAACTGACTGCAAAAGTTTTTATAGATATGTGAAGAGAAAGAGATTAGTTAAAACAAATGTAGGTCCTTTGCAGTCAGAAACAGGTGAGTTGATCATGGGGAACAAGGATATGGCGGACCAATTGAATAACTACTTTGGTTCCGTCTTCACTAAGGAAGACATAAATAATCTGCCGGAAATAGCAGGGGACCGAAGGTCAAAGGAGTACTTGAGTGAAATCCAGGTTAGTCGGGAAGTGGTGTTGGGTAAATTAAATGGATTAAAGGCCGATAAATCCCCAGGGCCAGATAGGCTGCATCCCAGAGTACTTAAGGAAGTAGCTCCGGAAATAGTGGATGCATTAGTGATAATCTTTCAAAACTCTTTAGATTCTGGAGTAGTTCCTGAGGATTGGCGGGTAGCAAACGTAACCCCTCTTTTTAAGAAGGGGGGGAGAGAGAAAACGGGGAATTACAGACCAGTTAGTCTAACATCGGTAGTGGGGAAACTGCTAGAGTCAGTTATTAAAGATGGGATAGCAGCACATTTGGAAAGTGGTGAAATCATTGGACAAAGTCAGCATGGATTTACGAAAGGTAAATCATGTCTGACGAATCTTGTGGAATTTTTCGAGGATGTAACTAGTAGCGTGGATGGGGGAGAACCAGTGGATGTGCTGTATCTGGACTTCCAGAAGGCTTTCGACAAGGTCCCACATAAGCGATTAGTATATAAACTTAAAGCATATGGCATTGGGGGTTCAGTATTGATGTGGATAGAGAACTGGCTGGCAAACAGGAAGCAAAGAGTAGGAGTTAACGGGTCGTTTTCACAATGGCAGGTAGTGACTAGTGGGGTACCGCAAGGCTCAGTGCTGGGACCCCAGCTATTTACAATATACATAAATGATCTGGATGAGGGAATTGAAGGCAATATCTCCAAGTTTGCGGATGACACTAAGCTGGGGGGCAGTGTTAGCTGTGAGGAGGATGCTAGGAGAATGCAATGTGACTTGGATAGGCTGGGTGAGTGGGCAAATGTTTGGCAGATGCAGTATAATGTGGATAAATGTGAGGTTATCCACTTTGGTGGCAAAAATAGGAAAACCGACTACTATCTAAATGGTGGCCGATTAGGAAAAGGGGAGATGCAGCGCGACCTGGGTGTCATGGTACACCAGTCATTGAAAGTAGGCATGCAGGTACAGCAGGCAGTGAAGAAAGCCAATGGTATGTTAGCTTTCATAGCAAAAGGATTTGAGTATAGGAGCAGGGAGGTTCTACTTCAGTTGTATAGGGTCTTGGTGAGGCCACACCTGGAGTATTGCGTACAGTTCTGGTCTCCAAATCTGAGGAAGGACATTATTGCCATAGAGGGAGTGCAGCGAAGGTTCACCAGACTGATTCCTGGGATGTCAGGACTGTCTTATGAACAAAGACTGCATAGACTCGGTTTATACTCTCTAGAATTTAGGAGATTGAGAGGGGATCTTATAGAAACTTACAAGATTCTTAAGGGGTTGGACAGGCTAGATGCAGGAAGATTGTTCCCGATGTTGGGGAGGTCCAGGACAAGGGGTCACAGCTTAAGGATAAGGGGGAAATCCTTTAGGACCGAGATGAGAAGGAATTTTTTCACACAGAGAGTGGTGTGTCTCTGGAACTCTCTGCCACAGAGGGTAGTTGAGGCCAGTTCATTGGCTATATTTAAGAGGGAGTTAGATGTGGCCCTTGTGGCTAAGGGGATCAGAGGGTATGGAGAGAAGGCAGGTACGGGATACTGAGTTGGATGATCAGCCATGATCATATTGAATGGCGGTGCAGGCTCGAAGGGCCGAATGGCCTACTCCTGCACCTAATTTCTATGTTTCTATGTCTATGTTTCTAAGCACCCCGTTCCTGCTTTTTCCCCATATCCCTTGATTCCGTTAGCCTTAGAGCTAAATCTAACTTGAAAATCTAGTATTGAAAACATCCAGTGAATAAGTGCGTTCAGTATTCTGACTGCGCATGCCCAGGTCATAGGTCACTCACTATCAAACTACTGTCTCTGTGCTGCTGTGTGGGTGCAGGTGTGCGTTTCGCCCGTGGTTGGGCGACGTGTGTGGCAAGGCCTGCCAGCGCCCCGAGCAAGTTGGACATAATGCACGGGCCCGGGTCTCCGGCACTGCAGGCGCTGTTGAGTTGCTGCTGGACCTTCCCCGTCCCCTACTGGGTGTCCCGTCCCTGACCAGAGGTGGCTGGGTTGGCCTTGAGCTGGCAGGGCAGTGGTGGCCCCGGACATGCAGCCGGCGCGCGGGGGGGAGGTCGCTGGCTCCGGCTCGGCTCTGCTCCAGCTCCCGGGGAGCCTATTCCTGGGCGGGCCGGGGACCATCGGCTGTGCCTCTCGCCTTGTCCAGTGACTGTCGGTTTTCCACCTCGGTGCAGGCGGGAGCCGAGCGCCGGTCATCAGTGGGGATGCACACAGGATGCTGCGGTGGCTCGGCGGGTCAGGCAACATCTCTGGAGAAGGGTCTCGACCTGAAACGTCACCCATTCCTTTTCTCCGAGGATGCTGCCTGTCCCTCTGAGTTGCTGCAGCGTTTTGTGTCCCCCCGTTGATGGCTGGCGCTCGGCTTTCACCGGCGCCTGGGGGAGTTGGCCGGCCGCCTCTGGGTGGGGCGGTGAGTGCAGCTGGCGGTCCCTGGCTCGTCGGGGAATGGGATCCTCGGGCGTTGGAGCGGGGTTGGCGCTTCTTCTCTGCGCTGGCCGTGGGCCTGGCGTAGCCCCTGCTCCCGTCAGTCCTGGGTCGCCCCGGACATCTCCAGCCGCCCCCTGGGCGTGGATGGGACACTCAGGGGGACGGGGACGGGGACGGGGACGGTCCAGTGATGGTTCGGCAGCCCTTGCGGTGCCGGGGACCCGGGTTTGATCCAGGCCGCGAATGAGGTGCGGGTCTGTGTGCGCGCAGCAGCGCAGCTTCCGAGAATGTCTCTCCCCGTCACCCACTCGCATCTGTCGCCTCTCTCTCTCGCTGTTACACTCCACTCTACCACTAACTGGCACCCCCGCTCCTCAGATTAAATATATTTTTACTCATAAATTATGAATAGGAAAAACTTCCGGTGGCGCCATGGAGTAGGGAGCAGGCACCCGGTTTAGCTCCGCTACTGAAATGCTCTAAAACGCACTAAAACGCCTGAAAAGAAAAACAGGACCGATTTAAAAATGCCTACTGGCAGATACCCGACGTCCCATACCCGATACCCGAATGGACTTTACCGACTCCACCTTAGACAAGACTAAGGACCAGACTGCTGGTCGTTCAAGACTCAGAGAAAACAACCCCTGCAGAATCTGAACTCATTGTTGAACGGCAAAACACCAGGACCAGACGGGTTTAGTAACTAATTTTATAATATATTTTATGAGGTAATTTCCCCGTGTTTATACAACCTTTATACATATGTATTTAAAGAACAGACATTACCGCAAACACTAACTGAATCAACTATCACACTTACACCCCAAAAAGATAAAGATCTAGAAGACCCGGGATCATACAGAGCAATCGCCCTGTTAAATACAGATCAGAAAATATTAACGAAAACTTTGGCAAGATGATTAAGTAAATATGTTAATAAATTAATGCACTCGGATCAAACGGGGTTTATACCCAAGAGACAATTGTTTAATAATTTGAGATGCCTTTTTAACATAATGTACTCACACAGAACTAAAAAAGATGTATCAATTATTTCAGATGCAGAGAAAGCATTTGACCAAGTAGTATGGAAATATCTTTTTACAGTATTGCCAAAATTTCAGTTGGGAGAAAGTTTTATCCCATGGATCCCATGGATAAAACTGTTATATGATAAGCCGATGCCAGAATACTGACTAACTATATACTCTCTCCTAACTTTCAGTTATCCAGGAGCAATAGACAGGGATACAAAGGATACAAAGGATACAAAAGGGATACAAAGGACATTTATTATCACATACACCAAATGGGGAAAGGCAGCAAAGTCCAGTCCCATAGAAACATAGAAAAATAGGTGCAGGAATAGGCCATTCGGCCCTCCGAGCCTGCACTGCCATTGGGCTGATCATCCAATTCAGTATCCCGTACCTGCCTTCTCTCCATACCCCCTGATCCCTTTAGCCACAAGGGCCACATCCAACTCCCTCTTGAATATAGCCAATGACCTGGCCTCACCGACCTTCTGTGGCAGAGAATTCCAGAGACTCACCACTCTCTGTGTAAAGAATGTTTTCCTCATCTCGGTCCAAAAGGAATTCCCCCTTACCTTGTTCTGTGACCCCTTGTTCTGGACTCCCCCAACATCAGGAACAATCTTCCTGCATCTAGCTTGTCCAACCCCTTAAGAATTGTGTAAGTTTCGATAAGATCCCCCCTCAATCTTCTAAATTCCAGTGAGTACAAGCCGAGTCTATCCAGTCTTTCTTCATATGAAAGTCCCGACATCCCAGGAATCAGTCTGGTGAACAGTCTCTGAACCCCCCCTATGGCAAGAATGTTTTTCCTCAGATTTGGAGACCAAAACTGTACGCAATATTCCAGGTGTGGTCTCACCAAAACTCTGTACAACTGCAGTAGAACCTCCCTGCTCCTATACTCAAATCATTTTGCTATGAATGCTAACATACCATTTGCTTTCTTCACTGCCTGCTGCACCTGCATGCCTACTTTCAATGACTGGTGTACCATGACACCCAGGTCTCGTCCCATCCCCTGTTCACCCATAGTCAGGCCTATTGTGGCCTCTGCAGCCAGTCCAATGTTTCCAGGCCATCTTGCCGAAAAGCTGGAACTCTGGTGTCGGGTGAACACTCCTCAGTGTCTTGGAAATGTCTGGAGCGGCCGCTTCCACCCCAGAGACCACAGCACCCGCAGCACCCAGGCCACGCCGGCTGGAACTCTGACCCTGGTGATTCCGGATCCCAGGCCCCGCGGCAGGTATATCATCACTTTTTTTTCCTTCCAGTTTTTGTATTTTTATTTCTCTATGTGTTCCTTATTTCTTTTACTGACTCACACTTTGCCTACACCACTTTTGTAGTCTAGGGGTTCTATGCTTGCACATTCCAATTTGTCTCCCTCTTGCTTTTTCTCTTCTTTTCTCTTACTAAAGCTAAAAGTCAAAATTGAAGCTGTACAATAACTGCATTATGTCATATGCCGCAGGCTATATTTTTGTACACTTGCTTCTAAGAAATTTAAAAAAAATTATGAATAGGAATAGAAAATTAAGGAAGAGGAGACAGTAGGCTGTGGGTGAGCTGGGAAGGGGAGGAGAAGGAGCGAGGAAGCAAGGACTATCTGAAATTGGAGACATCAATATTCATACTGCTGGGGTGTAAACCACCCAAGCAAAATATGAGGCGCTGCTCCTCCAATTTGCGGTGGGACTCACTCTGGCCATGGAGGAGGCCCAGGACAGAAAGGTTGGATTCGGAATGTGAGGGGAGTTGAAGTGCTGAGACACCGAGAGATCAGGTTGGTTCGAGTGAACCAACCGGAGGTGTTGGGCGAAGTGATCACCAAGCCTACGCTTGGTCTCACCGATGTAGATGAAATAGATGAGGTTGGAGGTGAACCTCTGCCTCTCCTGTTTGGGTCCTTGGATGGAGTCAAGGGGGAGGTAACGCGATAAGTTTACATTAAAACCACAGTGTTCGATTGTCACTGGTACCGTTAACACGTTATTACAGAATTACTTTTTAACGGCAAATCAATGCTCTTAATATGGAGTATCAGTACTGTAGTTATTTAATGAGCAACATTCACAACTATACGTTGGATTTATCCAGGTTTTACTTCCACAGTCGGTCATATACATCATAAATTTGGTCAGGAGATTTTTCAGTGGAAATTTTAACGTTAATGCTAGTGGGAATGATGGAAACTGTTTTATAATAAAAAAAATTAATCTGGTGCGTGCAAACTGGGTATTTGCATGCTGTTCACAACTACATCTAATCTAAATGTCTGGTAATGTGGCGTTTTGACACCTTTAAACATATTACCAAAAGAACCTTTGCTTCAGTTATGTCCTTTGGCCATCTCTTGTCAGTTAGTGTAATGTTTAACCTGTCATATGAGTATAGTCAGTTTTCACAGCTATTATCATAAAATGAAATTGCCTTGCAACCTGTATATTTTGTTATGGATGAATTATGTGGGAAGCGAGAGTGTTTCTGTACCAATAGCAATAACGACCCATGCTACGGCCATGTCATGGTAATTTTTGGTCCTTCACAGAAAACATGTTTGCATCAATCTGTAGTGTGCATGGTTAAGCATATATGTTACCATGGTCCAGAATTTATTGACACAGGTTGATCATATGCTGAATAATCCAACCACATATTTGTTTGGAAGTGGAAAGAACAAATAAAAATGGCATTAATTGCAACATGTAAAAAGAGTTAAGATACTGTATTATAATTTTGCTGCATGTCATTGTGGTATATATCATGTCTTGATTGGTGAATATGTTTAGTTTGTGACTTTATTTGAAGCAGAAATAATATGTGAATGCTTCATTGAGCATAATTCCGACTGGTAACTAAACACTTCGTCCGAGCATATTATCGCACGCGTCATGCAAACCGTCTTAAATGACCAGCTAAACTGTCATTTGACAACCTAAAAAGCTGCCGAGGTTGCCCGGCTGGCAACAGGGAAAAAAAGTTAAGCGAGAGCCCTGCTTTTAGGTTGCCCCACGGGACGGTAGGTTGCCATTGGCAACTGGTCAACCACTAATTTTGAGCCCTGTGGAACGAAGGAATTCCTTCGCTCCACAGATGCTGCCTCATTCGCTGAGTTTCTCCAGCATTTTTGTCTACCTTCAATTTTTCCAGCATCTGCAGGTCTTTCTTAAACAAGTTAATTCCCGGTATGGCGGGACTGACATGTAATGAAAAACTGGGTTGTCTGGGCTTGTATTCACTGGAATTTACAAGGAAGAGAGGGGATCATAGAAACATATAAAATTATTAAAGGATTGGATGGGGTAGATGCAGAAAACATGTCCAAGATGTTGGGGGAATCCACAACCAAGGGTCACAGTTTAAGAATACGGGGTAGGCCATTTAGGACTGAGATGAGGAAAAACGTTTTCAAACAGTCAGTTGTGAATCTGTGGAATTATCTGCCTCAGAGGGCAGTGGAGGCCAATAGCGCGTTTGGTATTCCAAAAAACGCAAGCAATCATTGATTTATCAACATCTACAAACCCACTGAGTCCCATGGTTATCTGGGAGTCATGGTTTTCCAAAATCTACATGGCTTTCTGACATCTACTACAAACCCACTGACTCCCATGGCTATCTGGACTACACTTCTTCCAACCATGCATCCTGTAAGGACTCTATCCCCTACTACCAATTCCTTCGTCTACGCCGCATCTGCACCCAGAATGAGGTGTTCCAAACCAGGGCATCGGAGATGTCCTCATTCTTTAGAGAAAGGGGGTTCCCCTCTTCGACTATAGATGAGGGTCTCACCAGGGTCTCCTCCATATCCCGTAGCTCTGCTCTCATTCCCCATCCCCCCACTCGTAACAAGGACAGAGTCCCCCTTGTCCTCGCCTTCCACCCCACCAGCTGTCACGTACAACAGATAATCCTCCGACATTTTCGCCACCTCCAACGGGATCCCACCACTGACGATATCTTCCCATCTCCTCCCCTTTCGGCTTTCCGCAGAGACTTCTCCCTTCGTAACTCCCTGGTCAATTTGCTCCTTCCCACCCAAACTACATGCTCCCTGGTACTTTCCCTTGCAACCGCAGGAAATGCTACACTTGTCGCGTTACCTCCCCCTTGACTCCATCCAAGGACCCAAACAGTCTTTCCAGGAGAGGCAGAGGTTCACCTCCAACCTCATCTATTTCATCCGCTATTCTAGGTGTCAGCTGCTCTAAATCAGTGAGACCAAGCGTAGGCTTGGTGATCACTTCGCCCAACACCTCCGGTCGGTTCGCTCGAACCAACCTGATCTCCCGGTGGATCAGCACTTCAACTCCCCATCACATTCCAAATCCAACCTTTCTGTCCTGGGCCTCCTCCATGGCCAGAGTGAGTCCCACCGCAAATTGGAGGAGCAGCACCTCATATTTTGCTTGGGTGGTTTACACTCCAGCAGTATAAACATTGATGTCTCCAATTTCAGGTAGTCCTTGCTTCCTCGCTCCTTCTCCTCCCCTTCCCTGCTCACCCACAGCCTACTTCCTTAATTTTCTATTCCTATTCATAATTTTTTTTAAATGTATTAGAAGCAAGTGTACAAAAATATAGCCAGCGGCATATGACATAATACAGTTATTGTACAGCTTCAATTTTGACTTTTAGCTTTAGTAAGAGAAAAGAAGAGAAAAAGCAAGAGGGAGACAAATTGGAATGTGCAAGCATAGAACCCCTAGACCACCAAAGTGGTGCAGCCAAAGCGTGAGTCAGTAAAAGTAAGGAAGACACAGAGAAATAAAAAGACAAAAACTGAAAGAAAAAAAAAGTGATGATATACCTGCCTCGCATCCTTCCCCACCAATCACCCAACCTGTAATTAGATTTAGCACTGAAATTGTGTTGCACCATACTATCCTTGTAATAAATCAATGAATGGTGTCCATGTCTTCGAAAAATGCTCTGGTTTTTCTGCTAAGACAAGCCTAATATTTTCAAGATGCAGCATCTCACGGGGGACGTCAGTGAGGACTGAATAGAGGCGGGAATGGGATCAGAGCAGGATAGAGAGGAGGGGAGTTACTCCAGGTCCAGCGAGTGATCCTGCATTGGTTTTCAGCGGTTGCGGCGAGGTGGCGACAGGCCAGCAATGGCAGGCATATGTCCCACAATGCAAAGGGAGGGAGAAAGTGGAGGGGTCTCAGGATAAGGGGGGGGGGGGGGGGGGGCATATAAGAAAGAGAGAGAGAGAGGGGGGAAGGAGCAGAGGAGATGGGGAGGAGGGAAGGTCAGCGCTCCTCGGACAACATCGCCCCGCTGCCTTGGCAGTCCCTGTCCACTGCCAAGTGCTGCCGCCAAAGGGGGAGGCAGTTGGGATCTCCTCGCCACCGCGTCCCCTCCTCCGCCAGCCAACAGCAAGGTGCGGGGCTGAGCGGTGCGGCTCAAAGATGCTACAGCTATAGGATCTTTGGTGCAGCTGCTTCAGACGGCAGAAGGAGGCCTCCCCCTCCCTCCCTCCTCCCGGCCTTGCATGCGGGAAGGTTTGTTTTGAAAGCGCCGTTGGCAGAGTGGCAAGCAGCAGCCGCTATCAGGGCGGGCGGGGTGTGGGAGGAGGAGGAGATGGAGCCGCTGTCACGGCCGCTGCAGCCTCTGTGTGGAGCCCGTCATTCGCTTCGACCCTTCGTCACCCCGCACCTAGTATCTTTGCCCCGCAATACAGCCGCCACTGACAAGAAACGTCACGTTCCTTTTCTCCAGAGATGCTGCCTGACCCGCTGAGTTACTTAATTTTTATGTGTCTATCTTCGGTATCAAGCAGTATCTGTAGTGCCAAGCCGGGCAAAATGAATCGGCGTTTAGGTTGCCCGGCGGCACTTTAGGTGGTCAATGGCACTCGGGCAATCATTAATTTTGAGCCCTGTAAAAGCCATGCCATTTTGCCCCGCTTGGCAAGCACCCGGGGCACCTATCGTTTAATTCTGAGCAGGCCCCCTCTCTATCTTTCTTTCTCTCTGTTACTCGCCGCCCGCCACCCGTATCCATGTCTCGGGACTTTGACCAGTCATCGTCCGCCGACACGGCCAGCCACCTTACACTTGCGCACAACCACCACCAAAGATCCTACAGCAAGGATTTCGGGCCAGCACATCATCGGCCATGGTTGTGCGCTTGTGCCGCCATGCACATGCACATTGCCACTGCAACTGGTCAGCATCAGCCACTTTCTCCCTCCCTTTGCATTGTGGGAGATCTGCCTGCCATTGCTGGCCTGTCGCCACCTCGCCGCAACCGCTGAAGACCAACCCAGGATCACTCGCTGGAGCTGGAGTAACTCCCTGGAGTAACCCTTGCTTCTTGGTTTCCTGGTCCTCCAAAGATATTCGAAATGGAATTTAAACACCACCACCAAACTATGAAAAATCACAGTCTATTGCATTTTATCTGTTTATTTTACTTCGGAGTCACGTCACTTCGCATTTGCAGTCGACAGCTGGGGGGGGGGGGGGGGGGAATGCACTCCTCTACCGGCAGGTTCAAAAAGGCCCTCAGGTAAGTTTTTACTAACCTTGAGTTGGTTAGTTTCTGTATTTGTGATATTTACTTACAGAGACGATGGAACGGAGGACTAGAACGAAGGCTGCATTGAAGCATGCTTCCAAGGACTGCGGGACTTCGGTTGGAAGTCAGTGGCCGATATCCCCGGAGCTGTCCGCTACACCGGCAGCACCCATACCACAGGCCGGGAAAAGAGCGGGGAAGTCGAGGCGCCCCACTCAGTCGGCAGAACCCGACGCTCCACCACAGCAGGTCAGGGAGCGGCACGCTGGCAGGAGAACCACGCAGGAACAGGGTAGGCAAAACCCTGACTCTCTACCGCTTCAACCCGAACAGCACCGGGTCAGAGGTAAAAAAGTGCGAGAGTCAGTGCCTGTTTCAACAGCACGTTCCACTTCCCCACTATTACAGGTCACCAGAGGGCGGACCAGTGGGAAAATCAACACGGAAGTCGGGTAGCCCCGCAGGAGCGGCTGGCACCGACTCACCACCGATTCAGTCCGCCAGATCGTGGACCACTGGAAAAATACACGTCAGGTAGCCCCACAGGAGTGGTTGGCACCGACTTTGTGTCGCATCAGTCCCGTACTTCTGGGACTGGCGGCAAGCCCGCGTGGATGTCGTGTAGCCCTGCTGGAGCGGCTGGTACCGACTCATCACTGCCGCAGTCCGAAAGACCGCGGACAAGCGGCAAATCTACGCGGGAGTTGTGTAACACCGTAGGAGCCGCAGGCACTGACTACCTACCTAGGTTCCTTAGACATCACCTCGACGATGTGCAGACTGATGGTAGAAGCCCCAATCGTTCATCAGAACTTGGGGAAGTCGACTTGCCATCCGCAGATAGCGGCGACGGTCGCATAGCCCATATGGAGCGAATGGTGGAGCGGCTGCTCGAAAGGGACCTTCGCCATCAAGAGCGTGTGTCTTTAGGATCCACAACACACACAGCGGAACTACTGAACATCTCTCCCTCTTCAATAGAGAGTGCCAGAAGTCAGCCATTAACTGACTTTGAAGAGGGGTTGGTGCAAGAACCTGTGTTGCAAGAGATGCCTGAAGAGGAACTTCTCGAAGTAGTATCGAAATTGCCCAAACAGCACACTCAGGGCAACCGCTTCAGCCTCGGCTAGCGGCCAGCATCAATTATTTAACCACACACCAGTTGCAGGAACAGGTGCTGTCGGAGACTACCAACAAATATAAAGCTCCGGAAAATTGTGTGTCGCTCAATGTCCCCACCGTCAACACACCCATCTGGGGTAACATCAGTCCTGGGATCAGGGCACAGGAATTAAAATGACAAAAAATCCTGAAATTATTGACCACAGGCATTGCTGCCTTTGCCAGGTCCATAGACGGGACGGACATGACGGAGGAGCAGCAGGATGCACTAGCATTGCTATGCAATACTCAGTATGAGATCAACTGCTTTCGCAAGAGCTCCATCCGTTCAACACTAAACTCAAAATTGTGCAAAGCCAATGTAACGCCGCCACCGAGATAGTTGTTCGGTGAAGACCTGCCTAAACAGGTAAAAGACCTGGATGAGGAAGCAAAAGCGGGCGGGTTGATGAAACCACCATCGTCGAGCAGACCATCAGCGTATCATAGACAGCATCCTTGTGCAACATCAAACAGACCTCGGGTTCAACCCGGCAGGGCAACTAGAACCAACCCTCTGGTTTTTAGGACAGGGCCCACAGCGACCAGCCTGGAAGATGAGCCAACCCCACATCCCAGCAACACAACGAACCAAGAAAGGCCAGTATATCAAGCCCCGCCGGTAACCATGGAGGTAAGGGGGTCTGGTTCTCTTGGGAGTGCTGCATGTATAACCTCACAAGTAGGAGGGAGATTGCGTACATTCTGGGATGCATGGGGTTCTATAACTTCTGACACTTTTATATTACAATGTATTCAGGGTTATGAAATTGAATTCATAAATAGACACCTTCCCCCAGCTCAGCGTGTACCTAACAGGAAATTTGCACTTTCTCACAAAGAAAAAGTAGAAGGACATGCGGAACTATTAAGGTTATAGTCCAAGGGGGTTATAGAAAAAAACGACACATGAACCTCTTGAGTTTGTATCTAACATCTTTACCAAAACCAAAAAAGATGGTGGATGTCGTATCATAATTGATTTAATCCACTTGAATACCTTTGTTCAATATACCCATTTCAAGATGGAAACATTTGAAACGGCTAAAAAACTGATTTCCAGAGGATGCTTCATGGCCTGCATCGATTCAGTACCTATACGGGAACATCACCGGAAATACTTAAAATTTGTCTGGATGGGGCAACTATGGCAATACAAAGCCCTACCTAATGGGCTTACAACAGCCCCTAGGTTATTTATCAAATTACTAAAACCAGTATTGTCGTCTCTAAGAAGACAAAACCACATCGTCATGGCATATCTAGATGACATTTTAATTGTGGGAAGAACTTTGGAATTAGCTAAATTAGCTACCAAATCATTATTCGAGAAACTAGGGTTTGTCATCCACCCAGACAAATCTGAGTTCAACCCCTCTGGGATTATGGACTATCTGGGATTCACAATTAACACCAGTCATATGAGTGTCACCATCCCAGAGAACAAAGCAACAGACATAATAGAGGCATGTAACAGCCTTGCTTGCGCCAGGAAACCGACTATTAGACATGCTGCTAAGGTGATTTGGAAACCTGTAGCTACATTTCCAGCTGCACAATTTGGCCCGTTACACTATCAAAACTTGCAAAGAGCTAAAATCTCAGCATTAAAAGCAAATGCTGGACATTTTGATGGACCTATGCAGCTGCCAAACAAGGCAAAAGTTGAGCTACTATGGTGGCTTAGCAATGTTCGTGATTGTTTTAATCCCATCATTATATCAAACCCATCAGTCGTGTTACAAACCGACGCAAGCGCCCAGGGCTGGTGAGCTACCGACACCACTTCCAGTCGTGGCGGCAGATGGGATTTGCATGAGTCTACTCTTCTTCAATCACAAGGTATAAACTATTTGGAAATGCTGGGAGCATTTCACGGGCTGCGGGCTTACTGCACTAATCTGCATCATACGCACGTCCGTCTTCAAATAGATAATACCACAGTGGTGGCATATTTAAACCATATGGGTGGTATCAAGTCAATATCTTATGATGAATTGGCAAATTTAATTTGGCTCTGGTGTATTGAAATAAATATTTGGATATCAGCTACGTACCTTCCGGGTAAGCTCAATACAGTGGCAGACACCAGGACACAAGTATTTAATGACAACATCGAGTGGATGTTGAGCCCTCTAATATTATTTCCAAATATGGAACACTAAATATCGACCTCTTTGCGTTAAATTGAACCATCAGATACCAACACATGTCTCTTGGGAACCAGATCCTGGGGCAGTGGCGTTGGACGCGTTCTCGCTACATTGGGGGGAAATGGTTTTCTATGCATTTCCCCTATTCTGCCTCATCAGTCGGGTATTGCAGAAAATTCACCTAGATTCTGCATCAGGTATACTGATAATACCTGACTGGCCTACACAACCATGGTCCTCAACATGATGAAAGAACCATGGTTCAGGTTACCAAATGCCCGAATTTGGTGACCAATCCCATAACAGGGGAAAATCATCCATGCCATGGTCATCTGAACCTGTTGGCTTGCAGGTTCTGAAGAGCCCATTACTGGAATTCGGGCTGTCTACAAGAACCATGGACATCATCACAGTATTGTGCAGAGAGTCGACAGAATGCAGTACCTCACCCACATAAGGAAGTGGGAGGCCTTCTGTAGTCAGACCAAGACTACCTACAACTCTGCTACGATTACCAATGTGCTGGAATTCCTCGCGGGCCTTCATTTCGACGAGGCCCTCAGTTACAGTGCCATTAACAGTGTCAGGAGTGCACTATCATCCTATCTCAACATTGGAGTAGGATCTCATCAGTTGGTATCCAAACTCATGAGGGGTATATTCAATTCCAACCCTCCCCGACCACGATATGATATCACCTGGGATATTGGAGTTGTGTTGTCCCTACTCAGGAGCTGGTCGCCTATGATTTACCACTGGACAAACTCACCTTCAAAGTGGTGATGTTAATGGCACTAACCACAGCACAACGGGTCCAGACAGTACAGAAACTAAAACGGGACAGAATGGTCTCGACCCCCCCAATAAAGTGATTTTCTTTATAGATGAGTTACTTAAACAACGCAGGTCTGGATCTACAGGTCTGAAATTGGAATTCGTAGCATACCCCGTTGATGTACGACTCTGTATGGCCACCGAAATCCGACATTATATTAATGTCACACACACCATCAGGAAAATGGAGACGGGACTGTTTATCAGCCATAAAAACCCACATCACAGGGTGACAGTGCAGACTATCTCCAGGTGGCTCAGAGTGGTATTGGGTGCGGCAGGTATAGACACCAACATTTTAAAATCTCATTCTACCAGGGCTGCATCCACAGCCGCGGTGAGGACCATGCAGGTACCCATGGATCATGTCCTCGCAACAGCGGGCTGGGCCAATGAAACTACATTTCAGCGTTAGTATAACAAACCTGTGGCCGCTCCCGCAACATTTGCAGAGTCAATTTTAAGTGCTGTTCCCTAAACGTTTGTCCCTGAATTCAGGGTTTTTTGTTTTGTATTAATAAATACGTTATTATTTTTCAGCTTGTTCAAGTCTGAAATACGTTAACATACTTCCTCCATCAGTAATTATGGCAGTGTGTGAGCATGGATGTGGTCCAGGGCATGGAATCACAGAGCTTTGAAATCTTAACGAAGTCACTCACGTGACTCCGAAGTAAAATAGTGAGATTAAACGAGAACTTACCAGTTTGAAGTTTGATCCTTATTTTATGAGGAGTTACGCTGAGGGATTTTGTGCCCTCCGCTCCCAACCCTCTATCATAAGGTCAACTGGTATATTAGAGTCTCTTAATCTTACTATCTTCAGTCATTGTTGTTATCTGTGATTCCACACCGCTGCTTTGAAGAATGTCGCGCAAGCGTGCTGGCGGGGTCTTCACGAAATCCCTCATCGTAACTCCTCATAAAATAAGGTTCAAACTTCAAACTGGTAAGTTCTCATTTAATCTTACTATTTATTGTGCATATATATATATATGGTCTATGGTATATAGACACTGAACTATTATCTCCTGTTCTGTATTATGTTTACATATTCTGTTGTGCTGCAGCAAGCAAGAATGTCATTGTCCTATCTGGGATACATGACAATAAAACTCTCTTGACTCATGACTTGGACTTAAACAAAAAAGGGTTCTTGGGGGAAAAAAAGAGCTACCTTAAATTTAATTGCTTCTGGTTGGGTACCTTTAGTCGTGTGAAGACTATTCCATACTTTAATTCTGCGGCGGAACTCCATGGAGCAGCCAGCATCTCTGAATAGAAGAAATTGGGTGATGTTTCGGGAAGAGTCCCTTCTTTAGATTTCCTCTGCTTTTAGTGTTTTTAGTTAATTTAAAGATATAGCATGGAAACAGGCCCGTCAGCCCACCAAGTCCACGCCGATCACCCGTACACTAGTTCTATTCCACATATTAGCAGCGTAAGTCAAGAGTGTTTTATTCTCTCACATCCCAATGAAATCTTTACTTGCAGCAGCACAACAGAATATGTAAACATAGTATTCTGTCAACAATGTTATAAACGAGAAAACAAAAATGTGTATATTTATATATGAATGTATGAATATATCCTGTACCCAAAAATGCAAGGATTACTTGTCTTAATGATTACAGGCCAGTCGCACTGACCTCTGTAGTCATGAAGACACTTGAAAGGCTTGTGCTGGCCAAGCTGAAAAATATCACAAACTCCCTGCTGGACTCTCTGCAGTTTGCATATCGGGCCAATAGATCTGTGGATGATGCAGTCAACCTGGGCCTGCACTTCATCCTATAGCACCTGGACAGCCAGGGCACCTATGCAAGGATCCTGTTTGTTGATGTTAGCTCTGCATTCAACACCATTGTGCCAGAGCTACTACACTCTGAACTTTCCAAGTTGACTGTGCCTGAACCCCTCTGTCGGTGGATCACCAGCTTCCTGACAGACAGGAAGCAGCATGTGAGGCTGGGAAACCACATCACAGATGCGCAAACGCTCAGCATAGGAGCACCGCAAGGCTGCGTACCCTCTCCTCTCCTCTCTCTACACCAACAACTGCACCTCCACAGACACCTCTGTCAAGCTTCTCAAGTTTGCGGGTGACACAACCTTGATTGGACTGATCCAGGATGGGGAGGAATCTGCCTACAGTCAGGAAGTGACACAGCTGGCGTCCTGGTGCCGTTGCAACAACCTAGAGCTCTTAGGACAGTGTAGACTTCAGGAGAGCTCCCCCTCCCCTCACCCCACTCACCATCAACAACACCACAGTCACATCTGTGGAGTCTTTTAAGTTACTGGGAACCATCATCTCCAAGGACCTTAAGTGGGAGGCTACCATCGACTCCACGGTCAAAAAGGCACAACTGAGGATGTACTTCATACGGCAGCTGAGGAAGCACAATCTGCCACAGGCAATGATGGTCCAATTCTACATGGCCATTGTAGAGTCTGTTCTCACCTTCTCCATCATGGTCTGGTATGGCTCAGCCACCAAACACGACACCTGGAGGCTGCAGCGAATCGTCCGATCTGTAGAGAAGGTTATTAGCTGCAACCTTCCCTCCATTGATGAACTGTACACTGTAAGGTCCAGGAAGCGAGCGGGCAAGATCATCTCTGACCCTGGCCACAAACTCTTTGAATCATTTCCCTCTGGAAGGCGGCTCCAGATTGTCAAAGCTGCCACAGCCAGACATAAAAACAGTTTTTATCCACGAGTAGTTGCTCTATTCAACAGCCAAAAATCTGTAGACTCCCTTTGATCTGGTATTTTGTTGGTTCACATGCTTGATCAATGGTGTTTTATCATTAATGTTTAATTATTATTAATATTTAGTGTTTTCTGAGTCATTCGTAACTCTCACTGTATATCATGTTGTTACTTGTAGGAGCACCAAGGCAATTTCCTTGTATGTGAATACTTGGCCAATAAACTTACTTACTCACTTACTTAACTATACACACACACACACAATTTCCCTCCTGGGATTAATTAAGTTATAGCGTATAGTATCGCATGTGTCAGAAGGAACTGCAGATGCTGGTTTAAACCGAAGATAGACACAAAAAGCTGGAGTAACTCAACAGGTCAGACAGAATCTCTGAACAAAAGGAAAATATTAAGTTTTGGGTTAGATCTGAAAACGGTTCCTGCACACCTTTGGAATGTGCAAGGAAACAAGAGCATCCGGAGCAAGCCCATGTGATCAAAGGGAAAAGGAGCATACTTCATACAGACAGCACCCATATTCAGGATCAATTCGGGGCAATTTTAGGCTGCAACTTTATGGCCAATGTACTGCCCCATAGTCTTGAACTGAATTAAAATATATGGTAGCTGCAATGGGGGACATAGCATCACTTAGAGATTTAAGACTGAAAATGGATAGTTTCCCTTTTTTTAGTAACAAAAGTTATCAACGTATAATTTGTTTGTGTGTTGGAAAATAACATATAATGGCACAGCTGGTGGACTTGCTGCCTCACACTCCAGAGATCTGTGTTCGATCCTGTCCTCGGGCACTGTCTGTGTTGAATTTGCGCATTCTCCCTTCACGAGTGTGGGTTTCATCCCACATCCCATCGGCTTTGTAGGTTAAGTTAACTGTCTCTGTAAAATTGCCCCTAATGTGTACGGAGTGGGTGAGGAAAGTGGGATAACAGAACTTGGGAGAATGGGGAGACAAAAATGCTGGAGAAACTCAGCTGGTGAGGCAGCATCTATGGAGCAAAGGAAATAGGCGACATTTCAGGTTGAGACCCTTCTTCAGACTGATGTGAGGGTGCGCGGGGGTGGGAAGAAGAAAGGAAGAGGCGGAGACAGTGGGCTGAGGGAGAACTGGGAGGTGGAGGAGAAAGCAGGGAATACCTGAAATTGGAGAAGTCAATTTTCATACCGTTGGGGTGCATTTGATAAGGTCCCACATAGGAGATTAGTGAGCAGAATTAGGGCACATGGTATTGGGGGTAGAGTGTTGAAATGGATAGTGAAGTGAACTGTACAATCTGCAGTTTAGAAGGATGAGAGGGGATTTCATTGAAACATATAAGATTGTTAAGGGTTTGGACACGCTACAGGCAGGAAACATGTTCCCGATGTTGGGGGAGTCCAGAACCAGGGGCCACAGTTTAAGAATAAGGAGGAAGCCATTTACGACGGAGATGAGGAACCTCTTTTTCTCACAGAGAGTGGTGAGTCTGTGGAATTCTCTGCCTCAGGGGGCGGTGGAGGCGGGTACTCTGGATGCTTTCAAGAGAGAGCTAGTTAGGGCTCTGAAAAATAGCAGTCAGGGGATATGGGGAGAAGGCAGGAACGGGGTACTGATTGGGGATGATCAGCCATGATCACATTGAATGGTGGTGCTGGCTCAAGGGGGCGAATGGCCTACTCCTGCACCTATTGTCTATAAACTGTAGTTGCAAGGGAAAGTGCCAGTAGAGTGGGTGGTTTAGGTGGGAAGGGATGAGATGTCCAGGGAGTTATGGAGTGAGCAGTCTCTGCAGAAAGCCACCAAGGGAGGAGATGGGAAGATGTGGCCAGTGGTGGGATCCCGTTGGTAGACAAAGCTGGAGAAACTCAGCGGGTGAGGCAGCATCTATGGAGCGAAGGAATAGGCGACATCTCGGGTGGAGTCCCTTCTTCAGACTGATGTCGGGAAGGGGGGGGGGGCAGCAGGAAAAAGAAAGCGAGAGGCGGAGACAGTAGGCTGTGGAAGAGCTGGGAATGGGCGAGGAAGGAGGGAGAAAGCAAGGACTATGTGAAATTGGAGAAGTCAATGTTCATACCGCTGAGGTATAAACTACCAAGCGAAGTATGAGGTGCTGTTCCTCCAATTTGCGGTGGGCCTCACTCTGGCTATGGAGGTGGCCCAGGACAAAGAGGTTGGATTCGGAATGGGGGGAGAAGTTGAAGTGTTGAGCCACCGGGAGATGAGGTTAGTTATTGCGAACTGAGTGTAGGTGTTGTGCAAAGCGATCGCCAAGCCTGCACTTGGTTTCAATGAGGTTGATCATAAGCTGAATAATCCAACTAGAATTTTGTTTGGAAGTGGAAGGAAGTAATAGAAATTGCATTCATTGCAACATGTAAAAAGAGATGAGATACTGTATTGTAATTTGGCTGCATGTCATTGTGGTATATATCCTGTCTTGATTTGTTTCAATGATGGGAATCATTTTTGCTTGGGCAGTTTATAGACAATAGGTGCAGGAGTAGGCCATTCACCCCTCGAGCCAGCACCACCATTCAATGTGATCATGGCTGATTAGATGAGAAGATCATTTTTCACACGGAGAGTGGTGAATCTGTGGAATTCTCTACCACAGAAGGTAGTTGAGGCCAGTTCATTGGCTATATTTAAGAGGGAGCTAGATGTGGCCCTTGTGGCTAAAGGGATCAGAGGGTATGGAGAGAAGGCAGGTACGGGATACTGAGTTGGATGATCAGCCATGATCATATTGAATGGCGGTGCAGGCTCGAAGGGCCGAATGGCCTCTACTCCTGCACCTATTGTCTCTAAATCGGATGACCAGAAGCGTTGCACCGTGGCCTCCCACCGCCAGGTGGCGCTGCAGTCGGATGACCAGAGGCGCTGCACCGTGGCCTTCAACTGACAGGGGTCGGTGCACTCGGAGGACCAGTGACGCTGCCCTCGGAGGACCAGAGACGCTGCACTCGGAGGACGACCTTTCTTCCTTACTCACATCCCCCCCCCGCTCCTCACCGCCCGCACGCCTCGGCTTGGGCTCCTCGGGTCGCGGCCGCAGGATCGCGCTGGGAAAGGGAGGGAGGGGAGGAGAGGAGCGGGTGGTGAAGGGACGCGGGGCCGAGCGGCGGAGGCTGTTCCCACCTGAGCTCCCGGCGCTGAGCGGGGCCTCCCTCCTCCAGTCGCTCGTGGCGACGCATCGTCCCGCCTCACGTGACCGGCGGCCAGGTCCCGCCCCCTCCACTGACGGGAAGCGGCCAATGGGAGAGAGTCCCGCCCCCTCACAACCAGGACCAATCACAGCCGCGTCCCCGCCGCCGGTGACCGCGTCCTATTGGTCGAGCCGCAGCCACGCTCGTCTGGCAGACAGCGCCCTCCGCCAATCGGAGCCGCCTCCTCCACGTCACCCTGTTTGATATTCAGTTGCAACCTCGTGTCTGTCATTGTTGCTGCTGGCAGCTCATCACAGGGTCCATGTAGACTGGCGGCTCATCACAGGGTCCATGTAGACTGGCGGCTCATCACAGGGTCCATGTAGACTGGCGGCTCATCACAGGGTCCATGTAGACTGGCGGCTCATCACAGGGTCCATGTAGACTGGCGGCTCATCACAGGGTCCATGTAGACTGGCGGCTCATCACAGGGTCCATGTTGACTGGCGGCTCATCACAGGGTCCATGTAGACTGGCGGCTCATCACAGGGTCCATGTAGACTGGCGGCTCATCACAGGGTCCATGTAGACTGGCGGCTCATCACAGGGTCCATGTAGACTGGCGGCTCATCACAGGGTCCATGTAGACTGGCGGCTCATCACAGGGTCCATGTAGACTGGCGGCTCATCACAGGGTCCATGTTGACTGGCGGCTCATCACAGGGTCCATGTAGACTGGCGGCTCATCACAGGGTCCATGTAGACTGGCGGCTCATCACAGGGTCCATGTTGACTGGCGGCTCATCACAGGGTCCATGTAGACTGGCGGCTCATCACAGGGTCCATGTAGACTGGCGGCTCATCACAGGGTTCATGTAGACTGGCGGCTCATCACAGGGTCCATGTAGACTGGCGGCTCATCACAGGGTCCATGTAGACTGGCGGCTCATCACAGGGTCCATGTAGACTGGCGGCTCATCACAGGGTTCATGTAGACTGGCGGCTCATCACAGGGTTCATGTTGACTGGCGGCTCATCACAGGGTTCATGTTGACTGGCGGCTCATCACAGGGTTCATGTTGACTGGCGGCTCATCACAGGGTTCATGTAGATTGGCGGCTCATCACAGGGTCCATGTTGACTGGCGGCTCATCACAGGGTCCATGTAGACTGGCGGCTCATCACAGGGTCCATGTTGACTGGCGGCTCATCACAGGGTCCATGTAGACTGGCGGCTCATCACAGGGTCCATGTAGACTGGCGGCTCATCACAGGGTTCATGTAGACTGGCGGCTCATCACAGGGTTCATGTAGACTGGCGGCTCATCACAGGGTTCATGTAGACTGGCGGCTCATCACAGGGTTCATGTGGAAACAGACAATAGGTGCAGGAGTAGAGGCCATTCGGCCCTTCGAGCCTGCACCGCCATTCAATATGATCATGGCTGATCATCCAACTCAGTATCCTGTACCTGCCTTCTCTCCATACCCCCTGATCCCTTTAGCCACAAGGGCCACATATAACTCCCTCTTAAATATAGCCAATGAACTGGCCTCAACTACCTTCTGTGGCAGAGGATTCCACAGATTCACAAAAATGTTTTTCTCATTTCGATCCTAAAAGATTCCCCCTTATCCTTAAACTGTGACCCCCTGTTCTGGACTTCCCCAACATTGGGAACAATCTTCCTATATCTAGCCTGTCCAACCCCTTAAGAATTTTGTAAGTCTCTACTTACAACCCCATACTTGGATCAGGCAGATTATCTGTGCACATTTTCAGAATACATTGTTTAGCAATGTTACACAATCAAGTCTGCAATTTATCCCACCAGGTAAAACATAACAAGTTTAATTTGACACCTAATTCACTTTCATATCTTCAGTATTAAAAATATTATGACATTTTCAGTTATTATAGATTGAAGCATTCTGAAACAAATATGAAACAATCTTACTTGGATGACCTGAAATCAAAGCATATAATTAATTAGTTACATAATTGTAGCTAAATACAAAATTCAATTACTAGATCTAAACATCTATCCATTTCTTAAGAAAAAGTTAACATTTTTAAATAGACTAAGAGTCCAAATAACATTCCCACAAGAATTCACAATCTAAAACAAATTTTAAATCTCATTGTCATGAATTTATAGGCCAAATGGAAGGAATTTAATGTTTAATTCCCGTAAATTAATGGGCATTTTAATCCTTGCGAATGGGTTTTTGTGGAAAGCGATCGATTGGAACGTTGCGGTTGCAGTGAATTTGAATCCCATATCGGCAGGAAAAATACTGCCGGTTCCTATGGGGCCAAAATCATATTTTCGCCAATGAAATTTGGATTAAATTCATCCTATAAAGCAAGTTTATATGTAAAATAAATGACTTGTCTTATGTTTTGACCCCTACGTGAGATCCTGGAGTGTGATCCCCAGAATGACACTCATTGTTGTCCACGTTAGAAGTAGCTTTTAATTTTATTCCAGGGATTAAATTGGCCCACGATTATTTTTAAAAACTTCAGAGAACGGAAGTGAGAACGATTTTTCTGCAGCAGCTGAACAGCCTGACAGGCCGGGCTCCGACAGGCAGGAGAAAACGGCATTTTAATCCAGCTCCCCCCCCCCCCCCCCCCCCAAAGGTGCCAAAGTCGCGCACATGTCCAGTGGCGGAACTGCAGCGCTGCTCAAAGTAGGTATTGTAACATCGCTAATTAAATCCAATAATTCCAATAAAAATAGTTATCTCTAATGAGGTTATATTTTACCATGTCTACACATTGACCCCATTCGATCCACTCTTCGGGTGCTGACTATGTGGAGTTTGCATGTTCTTTCCTTGACTGCGTGTGTTTTCTCCGTGTGCTCCGATTCCCCACTAGACAGAGGGTGGTGGGTAGGTGGAATGAGCTGTCGTACCATAGGGTAGTTTACACGCCAGCGGTATGAACACTGACTTCTCCAATTTCAGGCTTTCTCCCTCTTTCCCCTCCCATTTCCATCTCTCCCACAGCCCACTGTCTCCGCCTCTCCTTTTCTTCTTACCGCTCCCCCCTTCCCACCCCCACAGGGAAAAAGGGTCTCAACCCGAAACGTTGCCTTTTTACTTTGCTCCATAGATGCTGCCTCACCCGCTGAGTTTCTCCAGCATTTCTGTCTTCCATAACAACAGTTGAAGTACATTTGGACAAGTATATGGACAGGCAGGTGTCAGGGTGATATGGGCCAAACACGGGCAGGTGGGTCTAATTTAGGTGGGGCATCTTGGTCAGATTGGGCAAGTTGGGCCAAAGGGTCTATTTCCGTGCTGTGTTTCTCTATGCATGCTTCTCTACAAGTGGTCAGTCAGATGAAGATGAAACTTGCCTTCATGGGCAAGCGGACACAAGCCACAGGAAGGATGCCATTGAGTTTGAAATGGTGCAAATGAGATTCACCAGGAATGTTACCTGAGTCCTTAGAACATTAGAACAATGGCAGACTTCATATGGGGCGAGGTTGGATAATCTGGGTCCTTTTCCTTCACCAGAAATATGTGCATGCTACGCTTCACGTGGTACTAGACAATACTCCCTCCCTCTCCCTCTCCCTCTCCCTCTCTCTCTCTCTCTCTCTCTATCTACCGCAACCGCAAGAGATGCTAGACTTCTCCCTTCACCTCCCCCATCCACTCCTTTCAGGGACCCAAGCAGTCATTCCAAGTCCGAGAGGTTCACCTGCACCTCCTCCAACCTCATCTACTGCATCCGTTGCTCCAGATGCCAGCTGATCTACATCGGTGAGACCAAGCGGAGGCTGGGCGATCGTTTCGCCGATCACCTCCGCTCGGTCTGCAATAACCAACCCGACCTCCCGGTGGCTCAGCACTTCAACTCCCCCTCCCACTCCGTATCCGACCTCTCGGTCCTGGGCCTCCTCCATGGCCAGAGTGAGCAACACCGCAAGTTGGAGGAACAGCACCTCATATTCCGCTTGGGGAGTCTGCATCCTCTGGGCTTAAACATTGCATTTTCTCAATTCTGTTAACCCAGACTGCCTCCTCCCCACCTCTCCCTCAGCCCTCGGGCCCTGACATTCCTTCTCCATCTCCCCCCCCCCCCCCCCCCCAGTCGCACTAGCTTCTCATTTTCACACCACAAACAGCTTACAATGGCCTGCTTCCTTTATCACCAATACTTTTTTGCATATCTTTCACTCATTGTTCTTTATCTCTCCACATCACTGTTTATATCTCTCGTTTCCCTGATCCCTGACCAGTCTGAAGAAGGGTCTCGACCCGAAACGTCGCCTATCTCCTTCGCTCCTCAGATGCTGCTGCACCCGCTGAGTTTCTCCAGCCTTTTGTGTAACCCTCGATTCTCCAGCATCTGCAGTTCCTTCTTTAACACTTTGTCTACTCCACTGCGATATCTCCTCAAGGTATGCCTACTTTGAAGAAGTTCTCCTCCTCCCTCTGAAGACAGTTTCACAACCTCCTCTCGAACTGCTCCCCCTCTGTGATACCCCCTTCCCTCCAACTCTACGACCACATCCTCACCCAGACTCGATACCACAGCCACATCTGCTTCCTCAGGGCCTGTCTGCGCCTCCATCTCATACCTCGTGGATTCCAGCTCCAATTCCCTGCCTCCCAGTTCGGACCGCAGCCGGACTATCGGTACCGACTGGCCATCCGCCGCCACACTGTACAATTCTCCAACCGGGCATTAAGATCCACCCTGGTTGCAATGCGCCGGCACCAGCAGGACCTCGCATTGGCTCTCCCGAATCTTCGGGCCTCACTTACCCAGACCTGCAACGGTCCCCAACTACACTACATCCTCCGGAAGATCCACCGCTTCAATCAACAATTCCTGTCCCACCTTACCTCCACCAAGGACCTGAAATTAGCCCGCCTCCAGGCCGTTCCAGCTACCGACAATCCCCGACTCGACCGCCCGCAGGCCCCGGGCCCCAACTCTGGCCCGAGCCGCCGGCCTGAGTCTCCCGACGCCATCTTGGCCACAAGGAGCGCCTCCAGGACTCCGCCTTCGCCGACCTTCACGCCGATGCTGCCGCCGACCTCCACCTGCCTACCGATGATGCCCAGCCCCGCTGCCTGCCCGGTAACTCTGTTTATCTCACCCTCCCCGATTCCACCGCCCATTTCCAGCACAACGCGACCGCCGAACCTCGCCGCCCGCCGGGACCACCTACCCTCATCGCCGCACCGGGCCCATCCAGCATCGCCATTGTACTGGGTCCACCGAAGACCACAGCCGCACCCGCCTCACCTTGCATCGCCGCCGGACCGGGGCCCCCCGAACATGGCCGCTGCACCGCACCCCACCCTTCTTGCCACCTCACCGGGCGGGCTGAACCTTGCCGCCACACCGACCACTTGCCCACCGGGACCACCTACGCATCGCCCGCCGACCCCGACTCCAATGCCTGCGGACTCCTACCTTCGGGCCCGCCGACCCACGACACTCACCGCCCTCCAGCAGCCCGCAGCCGTCGCCTCACCTACAGACTGGACTCTGCAGCGGGCCTGAAGCCTCCACGTTGCTCACTCCTCCCACCACTCTGTTGTTAACGGAACTGGGTCCTAGTGCCCGTCTCCCCAGCCCCGGTGACCTCAGTGGCTATTCCACTGGGTCTTCCCCATCCCCCTCCTACCATGTAACCCCTGCTCTTTCCCACCCACACCACAGCCCCCATACCCCCCCACCCCCTGACCACCCTCCACCCCGCCACCACACAAAACTCCGTCCTCAGTCCACTCACCTGCCTTCCTCCAGCCACAACCCCCATCCCTGCCGCGTGTTCACCATCCCCCCGGACCTCCCCCTCTCCGACACCGAAAGGTCGGTCCTCAGCAGAAGTCTTACCTTTGTCTCCCTCCATCCCCATGAGTTTCGCGCCCACCACGACTTGGAGCTCTTCTACCGTCGCCTCCGCCTCACAGCGTTTTTCCACGGGAACAAGTCCTCGCCCCCCACTGATGATCCCTTTTCCTGTCTCCCACGTACCCCCTCCTCGTGGACCCCCCCTCGTGGCCCTCCAGCTTTAGAACTCTTTATTCAGAACTGCCGTCGGGACATCAACCGCCTCGACTTCTCCACTCCCCTGTCTCACTCCAATCTCTCCCCCTCCAAATGTACTGCCATCGACTCACTCCGCAACAACCCAGAGTGGATTATCAAACCCGCCGACGAGGGAGGTGCTGTGGTAGTCTGGCGTGTCGATCTCTACAAAGCAGAGGCCACGCGCCAACTCTCGGACACCTCCTCCTACTTACCCCTGGACCATGACCCCACTGACGAGCACCAGGCCACCATCTCGAGCACCATAACCGACTTCATCAACTCCGGCTCCCTACCACCCCGAGCCTCCAACCTCATCGTTTCCCAGCCCCGCACAGCCTGATTTTACCTTCTCCCCAAAATAGACAAACCCGACTGCCCCGGCAGACCCATTGTCTCTGCCTGTTCATGCCCCACCGAACACATTTCCACATACCTTGAGTCCATCCTATCCCCCTTTGTTAAATCCCTCCCCACCTATGTTCAAGACACATCAGACACTCTCCGTCGGCTCCGCACATTCCGTTGTCCAGGCCCCCATCCTCTCATCTTCACCATGGATGTCCAGTCACTATACACCTGCATCCCCCACCAGGATGGTCTCAAAGCCCTCCGGTACTTCCTCGACCAGAGGAGCAACCCATACCCATCCACTGATGCCCTCCTCCGCCTAGCGGAGTTGGTCCTTACCCTCAACAACTTCTCTTTTGACTCCTCCCATTTCCTCCAAACACAAGGCGTAGCTATGGGCACACGCATGGGCCCTAGCTACGCCTGCTTCTTTGTCGGGCACGTCGAACAATCTTTGTTCTCAGCGTACCAGGGCCCCACCCCCGACCTTTACGTCCGTTACATTGACGACTGCTTTGGTGTCACCTCCTGCACCCACGCAGAACTGACTGACTTCGTCCATTTCACCACCAACTTCCATCCGGCACTCAAATATACTTGGACCATTTCCGACATTTCCCTACCATTCCTTGACCTCACCATCTCTATTGCAGGTGATACACTCCTGACTGACATCCACTACAAACCAACTGACTCCCACAGCTACCTGGACTACTCTTCCTCCCACCCTGCTTCCTGTAAGGACTCCATCCCCTATTCCCAATTCCTCCGTCTACGCCGCATCTGCTCCCAGGATGACGTGTTCCACACCAGGTCATCGCAAATGTCCTCGTTCTTCAGAGAACGGGGTTTCCCCTCCCCCACTATAGATGAGGCTCGCACCAGGGTCTCCTCCATACCCCGCAACACTGCCCTCTATCCCCATTCCCCCACTCACAACAAGGGCCGAGTCCCCCTGGTCCTACCTTTCACCCCACCAGCCAGCGCATACAACAGATAGTCCTCCGCCAGTTTCGCCACCTCCAACGTGACCCGTCCACTCGCCACATCTTCCCATCTCCCCCCGTCTGCCTTCTGCAAAGACCGCTCCCTCCACAACTCCCTCGTCAATTCTTCCCTTCCCTCCCGCTCCACTCCTTCCCCGGGCACTTTCCCTTGCAACCGCAAGAGATGCTACACTTGTCCCTTCACCTCCCCCATCCACTCCTTTCAGGGACCCAAGCAGTCATTCCAAGTCCGACAGAGGTTCAACTGCACCTCCTCCAACCTTCTACTGCATCCGTTGTTCCAGATGCCAGCTGATCTACATCGGTGAGACCAAGCGGAGGCTGGGCGATCGTTTCGCCGAACACCTCCGCTCGGTCCGCAATACCAGCCCAACCTCCCGGTGGCTCAGCACTTCAACTCCCCCTCCCACTCCGTATCCGACCTCTCGGTCCTGGGCCTCCTCCATGGCCAGAGTTAGCAACACCGCAAGTTGGAGGAACAGCACCTCATATTCCACTTGGGGAGTGCATCCTCTGGGCTTAAACATTGAATTTTCTCAATTCTGTTAACCCAGACTGCCTCCTCCCCACCTCTCCCTCAGCCCTCGTGCCCTGACATTCCTTCTCCATCTCCCCCCCCCCCCAGTCGCACTAGCTTCTGATTTTCACACCACAAACAGCTTACAATGGCCTGCTTCCTTTATCACCAATACTTTTTTGCATATCTTTCACTCATTGTTCTTTATCTCTCCACATCACTGTTTATATCTCTCGTTTCCCTGATCCCTGACCAGTCTGAAGAAGGGTCTCGACCCGAAATGTCGCCTATCTCCTTCGCTCCTTAGATGCTGCTGCACCCGCTGAGTTTCTCCAGCCTTTTGTGTAACCCTATCTATCTATCTATCTATCTATCTATCTATCTATCTATCTATCTATCTATCTATCTATCTATCTATCTATCTATCTATCTATCTATCTATCTATCTATCTATCTATCCCTCTATCTCTCTCTCTATCCCTCTATCTCTCTCTCTCTCTCTCTCTCTCTCTCTCCACCCGTCTCTCTCCACTCGCTCTCCCCATCTCAATCCCCATTCTCTCTCTCCCCTCATCCCCCCTCATTCTGCCCTCTCTCTCCACCTTCTCTCTTCCCCCTCTCTCACAATCCCATATTTCTTTTTTCCCTCTCTCTATCCCATCTTTCTCCCACCTTTCACTCCATCGCTCTCTCCGCCCCCTCTCTCCCACTCACTCCCCATTCTCACTCTCTCTCTCCCGTCCTCTCTCTCTCCCTCTCTCTCTCTCTCCTCCCTATTTTCTCCTCCTCCTCTCACACCCTCCTCCCTCTTCCCCCCCGTCTCCTCGCCTCTCTCTCTCCTCTCTCCTCCGTCTCTTTCTCGACTCGCTCTCCCCATCTCTCCCCATTTTCTCTTTCCCCCTCTCTCCCTCCTTTCTCACTCTCCACCCCATCTCTCTCCCCTCTCTTTCCCTCCCCGTCTACCTACCACGCTCTGTCTCCCCCTCACTCTACCCCTTAACACTCCAACTCTTACTCTCTCTCCTCTCTCGTAACATCTCCCCCTCTCTCCCCTCCCTCTCTCACCCCCATTCCCACTCCCTGCTCTCTCTTCACCCCCACTCTAACACACTTCCCTCTCTATCCTGTCTCCCCTCTCTCCCCACTCTCTCCCTCCCCTATCTCCCTCTCTACTCCTCTTACTTTCTCCCCCTCTCCCCTCACTCGTCTCTACCTCCTCTCTCTCTCCCTCTTTCTCTCCCCCTCTCTCTCCCCTCTCTCTCCCCCCTTCCCCATCACTCTCCCCACTCTCTCTCTCCTGACACCCCCATCTCTCCTCACCTTTCTCTGCCCTGTATCTCCTCTCTCTCTCTCTCTCTCTCTCCACCCCTCTCTCTTCCCCCTTTCTTTCTCCCCCTCTCTTTCTCCCCTCACTCAACCCTCTCCCTCTCATTCCCCTATTCCCGTCTCTATATCCTTCTCTCTCTGCCCACTTCCTCCCCCTCTCTCTCATCCCCTCCCCTCTCTCTAGCCCTGTCTCCCCCCTCTCTCCCTTTCTCCCCCCCTCTCTAGCCCTCTCTCTCCCCCTCTCTAGCCCTCGCTCCCCTCTCCCTTTCCCACGACCTCTCGCCCTCTCCCTCTCCGTCCCCCCTAACTCTCCCTCTCTCTCTCCCCCTCTCCGTTCTCTCACTCCCATCACTTTCTCTCCCCCTTTCTCTACCCCTCCTCCTTCTATTCCTCTCTCTGTCTTCCCTCTCTCCCTCTCGTTTTAACTCCCTCCCTCCCATCTACCTCTCTCGCTCTCCCCTCTCTTTCCTCACTCTTTACCCTCTCTCTTTTCACCCTCTCTCCCCCTCTTTGCCCTCTGTCCCCCTCTGTCTCCTCTCCGTCCCTCCACTCCTCCCTCTATCGTCCCCTCTCTCTCCACCTCTCACTCTCCATCACTTTCTCCATCTCTTCTCTTTCCCCCTCCCTCTCACCCCTTCCTCTCCCCTCTCCTTTCTCTCTCCCCATCTCTCCTCCCTCTCCTTTCCCCCTCTCTCTCTTTCTCTCCCCTCACACCGCTCCCTCTCCTCTCTCATTTTCCATGCCTATCTCTCCCCCCCTCTATCCCTCCTCTCTCTCTCTCTCCCTCTCCCTCCTCTCTCTCTCTAATCTGAAACATCAACACCGGTAGATGTTGACCCCCCCCAGGGGAAATCTGGATGGGGGGGGGAGGGGTGATATCCCATGGATATGCAGGGGAGGGTGATTTTCCCCTTTTTACTTCAGAGATACAGTACGGAAACAGGCCCTTCGGCCCACCGAGTCCGTGCCGTCCAGGAATCGTCCATTCACACACTGGCTTAATCTAGAGATACGGCACGGAATGTAAACTAAACTAATATTTGATACACTCTCTACCCCATCTCTCTCTCTCTCTCTCTCACCCCCATCTCTTCCCCCTCTCTCTGATCTGAAACATCACCACCAATCCACTGCAGCTGATGACCTTCCTCGGGACTCTGGATAGGGGGTGGGGGATGGTGATTTTTTTGTGGATACGGCCACTACCACACAGTGTGTCCCTCCATCAGAACAACTCCATCAGTGTCATTACATCAGTATTACCCCACAATGTGTCAGCCCTTCAATGCTACTCCACATTGTGTCACTCCATCAGTACTACACCACAGTGTGTCACTCCATCAGGACTACATCACAGTGTGTCACTCCATCAGGACTACACCAAACTATGCCAGTCCATCAGTGCTACCCCACAGTGTGTCATTGCATCAGGAATACCCTGGAATGTAGCATTACATCAGCACTATCCCATGGTGCGTGTCTATCTATCAGCACTACCCAACAATTTGACACTTCATCAGTACTACCCCACAGTGTGTCACTCCATCAGCATTACCCCACAGTGTGTCAGCCCAGTAATACAAATGGGAGGGGGATAGCGGAGAAGATGAAAAGGGAAGGGATGGAGGAAGAGTGAACTATTAAAGGGAGAGTGGGAAGATGAAAAGAGGGGGAAATTGAGTGTGAGTGGGTTGCCAAAAGGGAGAGTGGAAGGGTCAGATACATACAGCGAAGATCTGTATGTATTCGTGGGATCGATGGAGTCCCTGGTAAGTGAGCAGAACTTTATTTTCTTAATTTTTAGGTGCAGGAGTAGGCCATTCGGCCCTTCAAGCCTGCACCACCTTTCACTATGATCATGGCTGATCAACCAACTCAGTATCCCGTACCTGCCTTCTCTCCATACCCCCTGATGCCGTTAGCCACAAGGGCCACATCTAACTCCCTCTTAAATATAGCCAATGAACTAGCCTCAACTACCCTCTGTGGCAGAGAGTTCCAGAGACCCACCACTCTGTGTGAAAAAAGTCCTTCTCATCTCGGTCCTAAAGGATTTCCCCCTTATCCTTAAGCTGTGACCCCTTGTCCTGGACCTCCCCAACATCGGGAACAATCTTCCTACATCTAGCCTGTCCATACCCCTTAAGAATGTTGTAAGTTTCCATAAGATCGCCTCTCAATCTCTTAAATTCCAGAGAGTATAAATCGAGTCTATCCAGTCTTTCTTCATAAGACAGTCCTGACATACCAGGAATCAGTCTGCTGAACCTTCTCTGCACTCCTATGGCAATATTGTCCTTCCTCAGATTTGGAGACCAAAACTGTACGCAATACTCCAGGTGTGGCCTCACCACGACCCTATACAACTGAAGTAGAACCTCCCTGCTCCTATACTCAAATCCTTTTGCTATGGAAGCTAACATACCATTTGCTTTCTTCACTGCCTGCTGTACCTGCATGCCTACTTTCAATGACTGGTGTACCATGACACCCAGGTCTCGCTGCATCTCCCCTTTTCCTAATCGGCCACCATTTAGATAATAGTCTGCTTTCCTATTTTTACCAACAAAGTGGATAACCTCACATTTATCCACATTATACTGCATCTGCCAAACATTTGCCCACTCACCCAACCTATCCAAGTCACCTTGCAGTCTCCTTGCATCCTCCTCACAGCTAACACTGCTCCCCCAGCTTAGTGTCACCGGCAAACTTGGAGATATTGCCTTCAATTCCCTCATCCAGATCATTAATATATATTGTAAATAGCTGGGGTCACAGCACTGAGCCTTGCGGTACCACACTAGTCACTGCCTGCCATTGTGAAAACGACCCGTTTACTCCTACTCTTTGCTTCCTGTTTGCCAGCCAGTTCTCTACCCACATCAATACTGAACCCCCAATGCCGTATGCTTTAAATTTGTATACTAATCTCTTATGTGGGACCTTGTCGAAAGCGGTCTGGAGGTCCAGATGTAACACATCCACTGGTTCCTCCCTATCCACGCTACTAGTTCCATCCTCGAAAAATTCCACAAGATTCATCAGACATTTATTTTTCGTAAATCCATGCTGACTTTGTCCAATGATTTCACCACTTTACAATTGTGCTGCTATCCCACGTTTAATAACTGACTCTAGCAGTTTCCCCACTACCGATGTTAGGCTAACTGGTCTGTAATTCCCCATTTCCTCTCTCCCTCCCTTCTTGAAAAGAGGGGTTACATTTGCTACCCACCAATCCTCAGGAACTACTCCAGAATCTAAAGAGTTTTGAAAGATTATCATTTATGCATCCACTATTTCCGGAGATACTTCCTTAAGTACTCTGGGATGCAGTGAGAGTTAGAGGGGTTATTGTAAGGGGGAGGGGTTGACAGGGAGAAGGCGGAGTAGACAGGGAGAATAGAGAGGGTAGGAGAGAGAGTAACAGTTCAGTGAGTGAACAGCAGTAGAGATGGAAGGAGAGAGAAAGGGAGAAATTGAGTGGTGAAACCGAGTGGAGGGGCATTTTAGTCAGAGGCGAACTGTTGAACCAATTCCTCAACATGTGGACAAAGGTCGCCCTTCCACCTTCAAACTGGGCACCAGAAGCCCTGAGAGGGTCCCTGGAATTTGGGATTGCCTTGCTGAGCGAAGTGGATTGAAGGGAATCAGATCAACAACAAGAGGTGGAGAGTTGGATCTGATGGAGTTTGAAACATTATCTTGTTTGCTGGAACAATGCCGCTCCCAATTTCCATTCCTCAGTATCGCTGCAATTCCCAGTCTTTGGGGTTTCTCAATCAATTCCCTGAATAAATCACACCTGTCTCAGCGGGGATTTCACTTGGCTGATGTCATCTGTTTGTGAATCATTTCAAAATCTCTTTGGCTTTGGAATATGACAAGGTGGAGAAAATCTTGTATGTAATAATTGCTGCCGTTGGAGTCCCTGGTAAGTGAGCAGAAATATTCAAGTTTGATAACTCCGTGTGTTACCCGGTGTTGACCTGATTCTGATCATGTTACAAACTTCCCAACTGATGATCGTTGTACAAGAATATGTGAAGTCTATCAATCCTCTCAGTGAAATACTTTTGAATTAACGCTGTGATTTTTCTTATTTTCAGAGAGCAGAACCTAGCCCCCTTTTTCTCTCACTGCCGGAACCCACTAGAATGATGTTCCTGCCTTCAGTGGGACCTTGCCCCAGGACGGTGTGACTGGCCCGGAGACAGACAGCTCTCCAGGACAGTGTGACTTGGTGGGGTTTCACTGTGTCTGAGTTATTGATCAGAGTGAACAGCCGCTCCTGTGGACACTGTGTCTCACTGTGGAGTCTGTCTGTCACAGTCGGATTCCACCGCCAGCTGGTCAATAATTGGATCGATCTCCTGGACCAGTGGCCGCGGATCTACCGGCGTGTTTGTGTTGTTACTGAACTGAACTCACTGTGGAATGAATCTATTAACGGAGCCACTCTGCTGCCGGATTCTAAGTTGTCCCTGCCTTCCCTCTGGAACCCTCCTCGTCCCCATCAGATGCAGAGTTCCCAGAGCCCTGGTTAAACGCAGCCGGTCACGGTTAACCATATAACCATATAACAATTACATCAAGGAAACAGGCCTTCTCGGCCCTTCCAGTCCGTGCCAACCATTTATTTTCCCCTAGTCCCATCTACCTGCACTCAGACCATACCCCTCCATTCCCTTCCCATCCATATACCTATCCACTTTATAGGTATGTTGCAAAACTTACCTTTAGCGGCGCTGCAGTTCTGCCGCTCCCCGTGTGCGCGACTTTGGCGCCTTTCAGAGGGGGGCGGGCTTAAAGTGCCGTTTTTCGACAGACTGGGATAATCGATGAATGTCGGCCGATTTTGTTGCGGAAGAAAAATCGCTCCGACATTTCATCAATGAAGGTATTTTTAAATTACTCTAAATTATTTGTTAACTAGAGTAATTTAAAAATCACCTTCAAAAGCCGTGAGCGCAGACAACCGGAAGGATTTTCCGTAGGGGAGAAAAAAAAGTAAATAGTTTGTTTTTATATTAAAAGTTGGTTTTTCGGGAGGCTTTAATAATATTTTTATGTTGCGAAATGGGGTCCCAAAAAATGTATGAACAAACAGTATTTTTCCTCCCGACTTCACTGCTAACCGCAACGTTCTAATCCACCGCATTCCAGTAAAACCCACTCGCTAGTTGATTTAAATGGCCATTAATTTACAGGAATCAAACACTAAATTCCTTCCATTTGGCCCAGAAATTCATGAAAATGAGATTTAAAAATTATGTTATATTGTGGATTATTGTGTGAATGTTATTTGGACACTTAGGCAATTTTAAAAAAGTTTATCTTTTCTTAAGAAATGGATAGATGTTTAGATCTACTCCTTGAATTTTGTAATTAGCTACAATTAGATAACTAACTAATTATATCCTTTAATTTCAGGTAATCCAAGTAAGATTGTTTAATATTTGTTTCAGAATGCTTCAATCTATAATAATTGAACATTTCATTGAGTTCTCTTAATTTTTAAGAACGTTATGGGCTTTTAACTTTTCCAGATCACAGCTTTTGAGTTAAGTCAATTGAAAGGCAATGGGGAGCAAGATGCTAATTTCCGAGTGTGAAAATGGCCATAACTTTCTTAATACTGAAGATATGAAAGTAAATTAGGTGTCAAATTAAACTTCTTTTTATGCTTTATCTGATGGGATAAATTGAAGACTTGATTTTTAAAATCTCAAAATTTTGTAACATTGCCACACTTTACGTTTAAATGTTAAAATCGATCCAGCCTCCACCACTTCTGCAGGAAGACCATTCCATACAGCCACAACTCTCTGAGTAAAGAAGTTCCCCCTCATGTTACCACTAAACTTCTGTCTCTTAATTCTCATGTCATGCCCTCTTGTTTGAATCTTTCCTACCCTCAATGGGAAAAGCTTATCCACGTCAACTCTGTCTATCCTTTTCATCATTTTAAAGACCTCAATCAAGTCCCCCCTTAACCTTCTGTGCTCCAAAGAATAAAGACCTAACTTGTTCAACCTTTCTCTGCAACTTAGTTGCTGGAACCCAGGCAACATTCTAGTAAATCTCCTCTGTACTCTCTCTATTTTGTTGACATCCTTCCTATAATTAGGCGACCAAAATTGTACACCCTACTCCAGAATTGGTCTCACCAATGTCTTGTACAATTTTAACATTACTTCCCTACTCCTATATTCAATGCTCTGATTTATAAAGGCCAGCACACCAAAAGCTTTCTTTACCACCCTATCAACATGCGATTCCACCTTCAGGGAACTATGCACAGTTATTCCTAGATCCCTCTTTTCCACAGCATTCCTCAATTCCCTACCATTTACCATTAAGTCTGTGAAACCGGCCCCATCAGAGACTGTGAGCAGGATTAACTTTAGAAAGGACCATTAGGCCTATTGTAGCGGGTGGCTGCTCGTTCCCTCCCCGCCCTTTACTCCGCCGTATCTCATTTCCCCTGAAGCAGGCAGGTCGGGCACAGTCGGGGCCGGCTATGACATTGTTTAACCTGCAGCCTCACACCAACTCCAACACTCGTGATCTTTAGCTGAAAGTCGAGCCGGTGTTTAGCCATGGAGAATGTGTTCAGTAATGCCCAGTGTCCATTCCCCGTCTCCTTCCGCAGTGAATTTAGTGGCGATTGTGATCCTGTCCCGGGGAAAGTGCGGCCTCTCCACCTGCACCACTCGCTACCTGGTGGCCATGGCAGCGGCCGATCTACTGGTCGCCATCACCGAGGTCATTTTGTATCAGATCAAATATCATTACTTTAATTGGAGTTTCCTGTCCATCACCCCTGTGTGCAGTGTTAACGCTGTACTGGCGAATGCAGCTGCAGACTGGTCTGTCTGGTTCACCGTCACTTTCACCTTTGATCGGTTTGTCGCCATTTGTTGCCAGAAGCTAAAAACTAAATATTGCACCGGGAAAACTGCGGCTGCAGTTCTGGTAACAGCCGGCCTTCTGCTCTGTGTGAGAAATGTTCCCCGCTACTTCCCATTGGAACCCCGGAGAACCATGGACAATGTCCCGTGGGGCTGTGCCACGGTGGAAAGTTATTACACTGACCCCGGGTGGGTGGCATTTGATTGGTTCAACACGGTTTCAACCCCGCTCCTCCCTTTTGCTGTAATCCTGCTGCTCAACGCTCTGACAGTCCGGCACATTTTAGTGGCCAGTCGGGTCCGTAAGGGGTTGAGGGGTCAGAGCAAGGGGGAGAACCGCAGTGACCCGGAGATGGAGAGCAGGAGGAGGTCAGTGGTTTTACTCTTCACCATCTCCGGCAGCTTCATCCTCCTGTGGCTGATGGTCGTCGTAGAATTCGTCTATTATCAGATCACAGGAATGGGAAATGATCTGAATGATTCTCAATATGTATTTCACTACGTCGGGTATTTGCTGAGGAATCTCAGCTGCTGCACGAACACATTTATTTATGCGGCGACCCAGTCCAAGTTCAGGGACCAGGTGAAGAGCGCGGTGAAATATCCGCTCACCTCAGTGCTTCGGCTCATTAATAAATCCGTGCCCTGAGCGCATCCATCCCAGAGGCGGCCGTAGTCTCTCCGCTCCGGGCTCCGGCTCCTGTGTAGATGTTGACCATCATGGGGACTCTGGATAAGGGGGGGGGAATGGCCATTTTGTTGCCCTCTGCTGGGAACAGGAGGCAAAAGGCGGCATCTCGACACAGGCCCCAAACTGTCTCCCTCTCTTCTCTCTCCCCCTCTCTTTCCTGTACCCCTCACTCTCTCCCCTGACTATCTCTCCCCCTCTCACCTTCTTTCCTTTCCCCATCTCACTCTCTCTCCCCCTCTCCCCTACATTTCTCCCCTCTCTCTACCCGCGCACTCTCTCTCCGTCCTCACTCTCTCCGCCCCCTCTCTCTTTCACCACCATCTCTCTCTCCCACTTTCCCTCCTCTCTCCCCCCTCTCTCCTTTCTCCTCTCTCTCTATTCACCCTCACACACTCTCTCTCTCCGTCCTCTCTCTCTGCCCTGCTGCCTCACTCCGCCCTCTATCTCTCAGCCCCCTCTCTCTATTTCACCTCTCTCTACTCTTTCCCTCCCTCTTGCTCCCTCTACTTTCTGCACCATTCACACTCCCCCCTCCCCTCACTCGTTCTCCCTTCTCTCTCACTCCACCTCTTCTCTCCCTCCCCCACTATCTCCTCTCTTTCCCCCATCTTTCCTTTCCCACTCTCACTCTCTCCAAACTCTCTCTCTCCCCCTCACTGCCTCCTCTCACAACCCTCTCTCTCCCCTCTCTCTCCCCCTCTCTCTCTCCCTCTCGTCCCTCCCCCTCTCTCCCCATCTCTCGCTCTCTCCCTCCCATCTCTCAGTCTCTCCCTCCTCTCTCTCCACCCTGCCCTCTCTCTCTCCGCCCTCTCGCTCCCCGCCTCTCTCTACCTCCTCTCTATCTACTCCCCCTCTCTCTCTCCCCTTGTCTCTCTCACCCCCACTCTCCCCCTCTGTCCCTCTTTCCTTTCCCCTCATTCTCTCTCCTATCTCCTGCCCCACCTCTTTATCTCCCCACCTGTCTCTCCCCCTCGATCTCTGCCTAATCTCGTTCTCTCTCTTCCCCCACTCTCTCTCCCAGTCTTTCTCTCCCCAATCTCTCTCCCCCTTCTCTCTCTCCACCCTCCCGTCTCTCTCTCTCTCTCTTCACTCTATCCATCTCCCCTTCTGTCCCCCCTCTCTCTCTCCCCCCTGTCTCGCTCTCCCCCTCTATCTGATCTAAAACTCCACCACCAGTGTAGATGTTGACCATCATGGGGACTCTGGATAAGGGGGGATAGTGATTTTTCGTGGATACGGGAGGGAAACGGCCATTTGTCGCCCTCTGCTGGGAACAGGGGGCAAAAGTCAGCCATCTTGAAACAGGCCACAACCTTTCGCCCTCCTCTCCCTGTTTCACATTTTCCTTTTTTACTTCGGAGATACAGCGCGGAAACAGGCCATTCGGCCCACCGAGTACGTGCCGACCAGCGATCGCCCGTTCATGCACTAGTTTATCTCAGATAAACAGCACGGAAACTAAACTGATATTTGATTCACTCTCTCAACCCCACCCTCTCTACTCCTCTTGCTCTCACCTCTCTCCCTTCTCTCTCTTTCCTCCTGTATCTCACATCACATTCTCTCTCCCCCTTTATCTGATCTGAATCTCCACCAGTGTAGATGTTGACCACCATGGGGACTCTGGATAATGGGGGATGGTGATTTTTCGTCGATTAGGCGGGGAAACAGCCATTTTGTCACCCTCCGCTGGGAACAGGAGGCAAAAGTCGGCCATCTTGAGACAGGCCCCATACTCTCTCCCCGCCCATCTTCCCTCTATCTCTCCCCCTCTCCTTTCTTTTTTTTCCCCGCTCTCTCCCTTCCTTCCTTTCCTCCTGTCTCGCTTAACCCCTTTCTCTCACCACCCTCTCTCCCCGTTTCCCTCCCATATCTCTCTCCTCATTCTCCCTCTCTCTCCTTCCTCTTACTCACCACCTCTCTCTCCCACCTCTCTCTCTGATCTGAAACTCCACCACCATGGGGACCCGTACTCTGTCTCCCCTGTCACTCTCTCGCCCTCTCTCTCTCTCTCTCTCTCTCTCTCCACTCTTTCCTTCCCCCCACCCTCTTTCCCTTCCCCCTTCACTCTCGCCAACTCTCTCTCCCCAATCTCTCTCTCCCCAAGCTCTTTCTCTCACCACTCTCACTCTCCCCTATCCCACCCACTTTCCTTTCCCCATCTCACACTCCCCGTCTGTCTCTCCCCAATCTCCCTCTCTCTCCTACCCTCTCTCTTACGACCCTCTCTCTCCCCACTCACCCCATCTCTCTAGCCCCTCTCTCACTCTCGCTCCTTCCTCCTCTCTCTCCACCCCGCTCTGTCTCCACGCACCCATTCTCTACTACCCCCCTCTCTTTTTTCTCTCTCTCTCTCTACCAGCAGTGTAGATGTTGACCATCATGGTGACTCTGTATAAGTGGTGTTTTCCGTGGATACGGAGGCAACAGTCAATCATCTTGAAACAGGCCCCAAACACACACACACTCTCTCTCTATCTCCTTTCCCCCTCCTCCCTCTCTCTCTCTTTCTTTCACCATCTTTCCTTTCCCACTCTCGCTCTCTCCTCTATATCTCTCTCTCTGCCCCTACTCTTCTCTCTTGGCCCGTCCCCTCTCTGTCCCTCACTCTCTCTCCCCTTTCTCCACCTCCTTAATTTCAGCCACTCGCTCTCTTCTGTCTCTCTCTCTCCCTCTTTCCCCCTCTTGCTCTCTCCCCATCTCTACCCCCCTATCTATCTCCCCAACCCTCTCTCCCTCTCTCTCCCATCTCTCTCTCCCCCACTCTCTGGGTCTCTTTCTGCCTCCCTCTATCTCTCTCTCCCCTCCCTCTCTCTCCTTCTCCCCGTCTCCCTCCCCCCCTCTCTCTGATCTGAAACTCCACCACTAGTGTAGACGTTGACCATCATGGTGACTCTGGATAAGGGCAGATGATGATTTTTCGTGGAACGGCCATTTTGTCGCCCTCTGCTGGGAATTGGAGGCAATAGTCGGCCATCTTGAAACAGGCCCCAAACTTTCCCCCTTCTCGCCCTGTTTCACTTTTTCCTTTTTTTACTTCAGAGATACAGCACGGAACCAGGCCCTTCGGCCCACCGAGTCAGTGCCGACCAGCGATCGCCTGTTCACCCACTAGTTTAGTTTAGAGATACAACGTGGAATGGAAACAAATATTTGATCCACTCTCACTCCCCTGTCTTACCCCACTCTCTCTCATCCTGTCTCTGACATCACTCCCTCTCTCCCCCCATTCTCTGTCCTCCCCATCTGCCTTCTCTCTCCCACATTCTCTCCCCCTCTCTCTTTCCTGTATTTGTATCTCTCTCTCCACCTCCCACTCTCTCCCTTCCCTCACACCTCTCTCTCCCCGTCTCGCACATCCCTCACCATTCTCCCTCCTCTCTCTCTCTCTCTCTCCCCGTCTCTCACATCACTCTCTCTCCCAATTCTCCCCCTCTCCATCCCCATCCCTCTTCACCTCTCACTCTCCCCACCTGTCTCCCCTCTCTCTCTCTCTACCCTCACTCACTCTCCCCCCACTCTCGTTCGCTGCCTTTTCTCTCCCCCATCTCTTCCCTCTCTCGTTCCTTTCTCTCTCACTCTCTCCGCCTTTCTCTTTTCTTCCCTCTCCCGCGCTCTACCTCCAATCTCTCCACCACTCTCTCCCTACTCCCTCTCCTCTCTCCCCCCCCCCTCTTTCCTTTCCCCCTCTCTCTGATCTGAAACTCCACCACCAGTGTAGATGTTGACAATCCTATGATTGTTCGTGGATACGGGGGGGGGGGGGGGGGGGGGGGGGGGCATTCTGTCGCCCTCCAGGAACAGGAGGCAAAGTCCGCCATCTTGAAACAGGCCCCAAACTCTCTCTCTCTCTCTCTCCCCCATCATTCATTTCCCCTCTCCCCCTTTGTCTCTCACCCCCATCTCTATCTCTCTATCTATCCCCTCTCTCTCCCATCTCTCTGTTCCCCCCCTCTCTCTCTCTCTTCCCCCTATCTTTCCTTTCCCCCACTCTCTCTCTCTCCTAACTCTCTCACCCCTATCACTCTTTGCCCACCCTCTCCCCCTCTCCCCCTTTTCTTCCCGTTGCTCTCTCCCCGTTCTCCCCCTCGCTCTCTTGCCCCACTCCCCCTCTCTTTTCCCCCTATCGCCCTCACTCTCTCCACCTTTCGCTCTCCCCCTCTCTCTCTCTACCTTCACTCTCCCACTCCCTTTCTCCACCCCTCCCTCTCATCCCCCTCTCTCCCCACCCCTCTCTATCTCCCTCCCCACTCTCCCAGTCCATCTCTGCCCGCGCTCTCTACACCCTTTCTCTCTCCCCCTCTACCTATTTCCCCTCTCTCCCCCCTTCTCTTTCATTTCCTCCTCTCTCTCTCTGTCTCCCCCCTATCTCTGTTTCCTCTCTCCCCCTCTCACTCTCCCCCCCCCCCCCCCGTCTCTCTCTGATCTGAAACTCCACCACTAGTGTAGATGTTGACCATCGTGGGGACTCTGGAAACGGGGGGGGGGGGTGGGGGGAACGGCCATCTCGTCATCTTGAAACAGGCCCCAAACTGCCTCTCCCCGTCTCTCAATCCTCCCCTCTCTCTTACCCCTTTCTTTCTCTCCCCTATTTCCTTTACCCCTCTCACTCCCGTCTCTCTCTTCTAGTCTCTCTCACCCTCTTTCCTTTCCCTACTCTCCCGTCTCTCTCTCCCCCCTATCTCCCTCTCACACCCTCCTCTCCCCCCCTCTCTATCACATTCCTCACTCTCCCCCTCACCCCTCTTTCTCCTCACTCTCGATGTCCCTCTCTCTCTCCCCTTTCTCACTCTCTCCCCTTCACTCCCTCTACCCTGCCCCCTCGCTCTACCCCTATCTCTCCCCACTCTTTATCTACTCCTCCTCTCTCTCCACATCTCTTTTTGTTCCCTCTCTCTCTCTATCTCTCCCCTGTCGCTCTCACTCCCGCTCTCTCCACTCTGTCCCTCTCATTACGCTCTTTCATTTCAACTCGTTCTCTCCCCCCTCTCTCTCCCTCTCTCTCATCTGAAACTCCACCACCAGTGTAGATGTTGACCACCATGGGGACTCTGGATAAGGGGGGGGGGGGTGCTGATTTTTTTGTGGATATGGGGCGGTCATTTTGTTGCCCTCCGCTGGAAACAGGAGGCAAAATTCGGCCATCTTGAAACAGGCCCCAAACTCTCTCCCCGTCTCTCTCTCCCCCTTTTTCACCATCCCCCTTTTTCCTTTCCTCCTCTCACTCGCTCATCCCCTGTCTCTCCCCTATCTCTCTCTCTCTCTCCCCGTCTGTCCACCTCCCACTCTCACCCTCTCCAACCTCTTTCTTTCTCCCTCTCTCCACACTTTCCCCGGCTCTCTCTCACCCTCTGTATCCCCCTCATCTGTCTTCACCCGTTCTCTCTCTCTCAACTATCTCCCCCCCCCCCCGCCCCCGCACTCGCTCTCCCACAGGGTGTGAGTTGGGAGTGAGAAATTGTGAGAGACCTAGCCCGATGAAGCGTAGCGACCGGGGGGGGGGGGGGGGGGGAGGAGAGGGTGCCCCCCCCTTTGGTACGGGGCTTTTGCATTTTTCAGCTTGAAATTGTGCAGTATGGTGCATACTGTAGCGAGTCTTTTAATTTGCACTTGAATGCAATATATATGCTTTAAATTGGATTAGCTATGAATAAGGTTAGACTAATTTACATTCCACAGTAGAGTCCAGGCTCTGATCAACAGGTGCAGCACATGAATGATCTGACTATAGTCATGTATGGAAATCAAATTATAATCAAACACGGCCCATGTTGACCAACCTGGGTATCACTGCACACCACGTACTACTCCTGACCCTGACTCCAGTTACATACCTTCTCTCACTCCTGACCCGGAGTCCCTATTCTACCCTGATCATAGCTGCTTACCTGCTTAGGTTCCCAGTACTGAACACTCCCCTGGTCCCAGCTCTGGATGCACACTTGGCCTTGCTCCTAGCCCCTCTGCACTGACGATATATCTGGCCCTCACATAAAACCCCATATCTGACCCCCTGGACTTAACCTATTACGTTCAAGTCCACAGGTGCTTATCTAATGCCAAATTATCTATAACAAAATTTGCTACGTCCATTGTCTTCCTTGATATCTACCATGCTATACTTTGTCAAAGAAGTCATCCATTTGTTGAACACAATTTCTCATCCATAAAATTATACTCATTCAGCTGTATAAGTATTCTGTTACCATTTCTTTCATAAAAAAAAAAACTGTCCTGAAGTCATTTTCACCCCCAATATTTTCAGTATTTTGCTGTCTTCCTCTCATTCTATTAAATGTGATCTTGAGAGTACATACTATTTTCTGTGGTATTCATAACACAACGATGATAAAAATATCTTAATTTTTGATTGCACCTACCAACATACATGCATTATTATATTACAGTTAATATGTACCGAGGGTATTTTTTTGTTCCAATGCTCCCCATTCTCAATTACTTTTTCATTGAAGTGATTGAAATCCAAGTGGTTTAAATGGCATCATAAAAGTCAAACCTCCGGAATGGATGATAGTCATCACGTTGGTGGTTGGTTCGGGTCAGTATCAGTACAATTACTATATTAAACTTTGAATCTTCAGATGTCCTGGTTCAAGCTAAAACAAAAGATTAATAATAATCTCCTCACATATTCCCCTGCAAGTATTTCTGTCACTCCTTTGAAATATTCCCCTTCTTTGAACAAGCTCTTAAATATTGCATCTGAATCAGTTTCTATCTGATTACACTCCTGGAGGATGTTCATCTACATGTTCAATGAATAAAATAACGAGATTGGGGACATTTCTATTCAACCTGTCAAATGAATTTAGGGAGGGGGGGGGTTAGAAATAGTCAGTGAAGTAAACAAACATAATAGTTGAATGACAATAGTGCTACCTTCCCAATATTTAACTGAAGGAAATAATGGGTTATCGGGGCTGTATGTTTGACAGACAGCCTGACACCTTGCATGTCATTTTAATATTACACTTATCCCATCTCCCTGGATATTCCAGATGAATAAATTAAAGTTTTGTCAACTAATTACAAATCAGGCTAATTACAAATCAATAACATTAGCCAACTCCGAAACATAAAGCGCTGAGCATTGGGATCCAGACATCATGGACAACTGGCCTCAGTTCCCCGCTCACATCTAGCAGTGTTCTCCATCTGAACCAGGGGCCGTGGAGCATTTTTGAAAGTGGGGAGGTTGAGCCATCATTGATCACTGGCTTTGGGGGGACCCGATGACGGAGTGGAGTAGCCGAGTGGGGAGAGGGACTGCGGTGTCCCCCCTCCCAGGGTAGGGACTTGTTGACATTTGATGTATTAAAATCATGTTTTAGTGCATTGTAGAAGTATGTTTTTTGTATGAATTATATTTAAGAGGTAACTTTTTCCACACAAAGGGTGGTGGGTGTATAGAACAAGCTGCCAGAGGAGGTAGTTGAGGCAGGGACCATCCCAACATTTAAGAAACAGTTAGACTGATACATGGATAGGGTAGCTTTGGAGGTATGGACCAAAAGCAGGTAGCGTAGCTGGGACATGTTGGCGGGTGTGGGCAAGCTGCGCCGAAGGGCCTGTTTTCACATTGTATCACTCTATGACTACATTATACCTCCACCATGCATGAATGCTTCAAAAACAAGTGATTGAGTTTTATTGCCATATGCTCAAGCATAGAAACATAGAAGATAGGTGCAGGCATAGGCCATTCGGCCCTTCGAGCCAGCAATGCCATTCAATATGATCATTGCTAGTCATCTAAAATCAGTACCTCTTTCTGGGTTTTTTCCCCCATATCCCTTGATTTCATTAGCCCCAAGAACTAAATGCAACTCTCTCTTAAAAACATCCAGTGTATTTGCCTGCACTGCCTTCTGTGGCAGAGAATTGCACAGATTCACAACTCTCCTCGTGAAGAAAGTTTGTATTCATCTCAGTCCGAACTGGCCTACCCTTTTTTCTTAATTATTTATCATTGTGACCCCTGGTTCTGAACTTCCCCAACATTGGGAACATTTTTCCTGCAGTTACAGTAAGTGAAAATCTAGCCGGCAAGCAGGGTGCTTTCTTCAAACACTCCCATTTGAAATCCACTATCTGCCACCGTTTCTACCCAGTGCTTGGCACTTACTTCCAGCAGCCACTGGTTGTCCTCCAGGATGCACTGAGCAGCAGCCTGATCCATGCTGGTGACCTGGGCGAATTTGGCACAGAGACTCTCACGGCAGCGGTGCAACGCTTCCGATCACTGAGGCTGCTCCATGGCCGGAGTTGCAGTGAGCGACTCACCAGCCCAGCAAACACTCACCATCCCCGCTCCCCGTCCGCACCTTTTACCACCCCTCTCTCTTGCACTAGGGCTGCACCATGGGCAGAGATGCAGCGAGCGACTCGCCAGCCCCGCAAACACTCACCAGCCCTGGCTTCCCGCATCCGTCCCCACCCGCTGCTTCCATCCCTTTCTCAGCCCCAGCTCTCCAACACCCACGGCCCATGCAGTTTATATGAGTTTTGACATTTTCGTTGATCACAGAATTTCTCGCGACAGAGCGTGAGAAATTTGTGAGCAGCGTGAGAATTTCCTAAAATACGTTTCCTAAAAGAGTTTGCAGCCCTGCTCTCCTAGGAGGCAAAAGTCAGCCATCTTGATACAGGCCCCGCTCTCTCTCTCTCTCTCTCTATCTGCCCTCACTCACTCACTCTCCCACCACTCTCACTCACCACCCTTTGTCTCCTCCCTCTCTCTCTCTCTCCCCCCCCATTCTCTCTCTCCCATTTCCCTCTCCCCCTCACTCCCTGGTCCATTCGTCCCTTCCTACCCAAACTATCTCCTCCCCGGGTACTTTCCGCAGCAACAGCAGGAAATACAACACCTGTCCCTTTACATCCCCCCTCAACTCCATCCAAGGACCCAATCAGTCTTTCCAGGTAAGGCAGAGGTTCACCTGCACGTTCTCCAACCTCATCTACTGCATCCGCTATTCCAGGTGCCAACTTCTCTACACCGGCGAGACCAAGAGCGGGCTCTGCGATCGCTTCAGTGAGCACCTCCGCTCAGTCCGTATTAACCAGCTTGATCACCCAGTTGCTCAGCACTTCAACTCCCCCTCCATTGTCAAAGAGCGAGGCCCAATGCAAATTGGAGGAACAGCACCTCATATTTCTCTTGGGTAGTTTACACCCCAGCAGTATCAACATTGACTTCTCTAATTTTAGATAGCCCTTGCTTTCTCCCTCCCTCCCCTACTAGTCTGTCTCCTCTTCTTTCTTTTTCCCACCCCCTCCCCCTACCTCAGTCTGAAGAAGGGTCTCGACCCGAAACGTCGCGTATTCTTTCTCTCTATAGATGCTACCTCACCCCCTGCGTTTCTCCAGCATTTTTTTGTCTACCTTCGATTTTTCCAGCATCTGCAGTTCTTTCTTAAACACCTCCCTTCCATTGGCTCCATTTACACCTCATGCTGCCTCGGCAAGGCCAGCAGCATAATCAAGAACCAGTCTCACCCTGGCCACTCCCTCTTCTATCGGGTAAAAGGGACAGAAGCGTAAAAATGCAAATCTCCAAATTCAGAGACAGTTTCTTCCCAGCTGTTATCAGGCAACAGAATCATCCTACCACAACCCGAGAACAGTCCTGAACTACTATCTACCTCATTGGTGATACTCGGACTATACTTGATCGGACTTTGCTGGTTTTACCTTGTACTAAATGTTACTCCCTTATCATGTATCTATACACTGTAAATGGCTTGATTGTAATATTTGTCATTCCACTGACTGTATGGTACGCAACAAAAAGCTTTTCACTGTACGTCATTACAAGTGACAATAAACTACACTAAATTGTTATTGTCAATCAAGTATTTATTTCTCATGAAGCAAACAGATCTTTTATATCAAGAACAGAGAACAGAACAGCATAGGAACGGGCCCTTTGGCCCATAAAGTCTGTGCTGAACATGATGCCAAATTAATCTCATCTCCTCTGCCTGCAACGTGACCCGTACTGGAGCCTGGGGTCGAGGGGCTCGGTGAGGAGAGAGGGGTGGGGGGAACTGAGGCCGTCGTTCACCAACAACTGAGCTCAGCCGCCCGCTGATTTTCCACCAGTGTATCAGGTTCAAGGTTTGTTGTTCCAGGCAGCTTCAAAGACATTGCTGGCTATTTTTCCCAACGAAGAGTGGGAAGAGATAAGTGACTGGGAAATTCTCCGTTATAAGAATGTGAAGTGGAACTATGAAGCCATGCTCGCCATTGGTTAGCAGAAAATATTCTTCAGATGTTTTCCTCTTTAACCTTTTCTCGTGATGCACGCTGACATTAGTTTTCTTCCCACATGAAATCTAAGTAGGTTTGTGGTTTCTGAGACCATAGGGTTCAGGTCCTAACATTTCACTCCACTGGTTTACTTTGAGAATATGTCTGAGGATATTGGACATTCCTGTTGTTTGATAACGTAACTTCTATTGGCTTATGCCCTGTCTTTACCTCCCTGTAATTAACACCACAGCATCTTCTGTGTCTCCTTCTCGGGACAGCATATTTAAGATTGGATTTTGTCCGTGGTTGGGAACATCTCTGGCCTTACAACTGACTTTACTGATAAACTTCACATTCTGTGCTCACGTGATGAGTGTTAACCACTGTTGTCCACTTCAGCTTTGCCTCTGTGTTCGAGGTGTGTGAACTGTGCCAGAGAGGAGGAGAAACAGAACCTTGTTGCCTTCCAGCACCGGGGAAACATTTACCGTCATCTCTGCCCTCACTGCACTGTTGCATTTACCACAGTGGCGTTCCTTATACGGCACTTAAGAAGGCATCTTAAAGCCTCCAGACCAACGTCAGCTGGAAAACCTTCTGCCTCCGGTGTGAACCCAGATTCACAACGTAAATGTGGGCAGAATCCATTCACACCATCTGGTGGACGGAGTGGAATTGGGCGGCATGAATGTGCAGAATGGGGGAAGTGTTTTACATGGGCAGGGACCCTCCACCTACACCAGCGAACCCACAGCGGAGAGAGGCCGTACAAATGTTCTCACTGTGGGAAGAACTTCACATACTGAGGGGCCCTCCAGAAACACCAGCGGATCCACACTGGCTCTCAGAGTTCATTATAACTCACAAATCTGGTACACATGGGAGTTTGGTGCTGGACGGCATATTTTCCAGGCTATTGCATGGATTATTAATGTTTTATTAATAGTCCACCGACATTGTATTGTTTAGTTTAGAGAGCCCATCGAGTCTGCACTGACCAGCGATCACCACATATTAATACTATCCTACACACGCTAGGGACAAATTACAATTATACCAAGCCAATTAACCTATAAACCAGTATGTCCTTGGAGTGTGTGAGGAAACCGATGATCTCAGCGTAAACCCATTCAGGTCACAGGGAGAACGCACAAACTCCATACAGACAGCACCCATAGTCAGGATCGAACCTGGGTCTTTGGTGCTATAAGGCGGCAACTCTACAGCTGCGCCACCGTGCCGTCTCAAATTAAGCCGCTCCTATTGCTCCAACGAAGCCGACAATATCTTGCGGAACAGCACCACATTTCGGTGTGGTGCTGCCCTTGAAGTTATCATTAATATGGGCAATTTCAGATAACCAGCCTTTCCAGTTTGTATCAGAACTGGCCACATTATGTGACTGCATCCAGTTCTGATGAACAGTCATTGATCTGAGAAGACATTTTTCAGAAGGTTTCAACATGGGTAAGAAAGGTCAGAGGGCTATGGGCCAAACGTGGGCAAATAGGGTCAGATTAGAGGAGGCATCTTGGTCAGCATGGACTTGTTGGGCCGAAGGGCCTGTTTCTACATGAACTGTTTCTTTCCCCACAAGATGCTGCCCGACCGGCTGAGTATTTTGAGCATTTTCTGTCATTATTTCTTTGTTCCGTCTTTATCTTTAATCGTTGTCCAGCCCCGAGTTGACTTGTTTGAGGTGTAGGTCGTCCCCAGCTTACGGACACACTAAAGTACAGCCCGTGTCTGGGAGACGGTGGGATGGAGTTCCCGGCTGCTGCGGGGCTGCAGGCATCTTCTGCCGTGTGGGAACTCGGTTCATGGCTGCATGTTCCGCTTGGGAACGGTTCCCAGGAAGGGAACCCTGCCGTAATCTGGGGCACGTCCTGCACCGTCTCCATAGCAACTTCTTGATGCATCTAATGAACGTCCCAGGCCACCCGTGTGCTTCCAACACAACACCACGTCTCACAGTCACAACTGGTGCTCTGACTTCCTCAGTCTGCAAGTTTTAAACATCACAGTTTCAGCACAATCTCACCGTACACCCAATTAACACATGTTGTATGTAGGAAGGAACTGCAGATGCTGGTTCTTTGCCGCAGACAGAGGCCAAGTCAGTGGACACTTTTAAAGCAGATACAGATTCATGAATAGTACGGGTGTCAGGGGTTAAGGGGAAAAGGCACGAGAATGAGATTAGAAGGGATTGATCTGCCATGATTGAATGGCAGAGTAAACTTGATGGGCCGAATTTACTTACATAACATAAAACATAAAAAATAGGTGGAGTAGGCCATTCGGCCCTTCGAGCCTGCACCGCCATTCAATGTGATCATGGCTGATCATCCAACTCAGTATCCCGTACCTGCCTTCTCTCCATACCCCAGTATTAAGTATTAAGTATTAAGAATACTTAATTCTTCTCCTATCACCAGACTGATTCCTGGGATGGCAGGACTTCCATATGAACACAGACTGGATAGACTTGGCTTGTACTCGCTGGAATTTAGAAGATTGAGGGGGGATCTTATAGGGACTTACAAAATTCTTAAGGGGTTGGACAGTCTAGATGCAGAAAGATTGTTCACGATGTTGGGGAACTCCAGAACAAGGGGTCACAGTTTAAGGATAAGGGGGATGTCTTTTAGGACCGAGATGAGAAAATCATTTTTCACCCAGAGAGTGGTGAATCTGTGGAATTCTCTGCCACAGAAGGTAATTCAGGCCAGTTCATTGGCTATATTTAAGAGGGAGTTAGATGTGGCCCTTGGTGCTAAAGGGATCGGGAGAATGGAGAGAAGGCAGGTACAGGATACCGAGTTGGGTGATCAGCCATGATCATATTGAATGGCGGTGCAGGTTCGAACGGCCGAATGACCTACTCCTGCACCTATTTTCTATGTTTCTATGACCTGTGTGTTTCCTCCAAGATCTTCGGTTTCCTCCCCCACTCAAAAAACGTGCAGGTTTGTTGGTAAATTGTCTAGATATAAGTATAAATTGTCCCTAGTGTGTGACAACAGACAATAGGTGCAGGAGTAGGCCATTCGGTCCCTCGAGCCAGCACCGCCATTCAATGTGATCATGGCTGATCATCCCCAATCAGTACCCCGTTACTGCCTTCTCCCCATATCCCCTGACTCTGCTATCTTTAAGAGCCCTACCTAGCTCTCTCTTGAAGGTATACAGAGAACCGGCCTCCACCGCCCTCTGAGGCAGAGAATTCCACAGACTCGCAACTCTCTGCGAGAAAAAGTGTTTCCTTGTCTCCGTTCTAAATGGCTTACCCCTTATTCTTAAACCGTGGCCCCTAGTTCTGGACTCCCCCAACATCGGGAACATTTTTCTTGCCTCTAGTGTGTCCAAACATGTTTCAATAAGATCCCCTCTTCCCCTTCTAAACTCCAGAGTGCACAAGTCCAGCCACTCCATTCTCTCAGCATATGATAGTACCACCATCTCGGGAATTAATCTTGTAAACCTACACTGCACTCCCTCAATAGCAAGAATGTCCTTCCTCAAATTAGGGGACCAAAACTGCACACAATGCTGCAAATACACAGTCTTCTGCAAATTTGAAAGGGACCTGTTAATCCCTACTCTTTTGATCCTGTCTGTCAACTAATTTTCTATCCATGTCAGTACTTTACCCAATAGCATGTGCCCTAATTTTGCCCACTAATCTCCCATGTGGGACCTTATCAAATGCTTTCTGAAAGTCCAGGTACACTACATCCATTGACTCTCCCCTTGTCCATTTTCCTACTTACTTCCTCAAAACATTCCAGAAGATTAGTCAAGCATGATTTCCCCTTCGTAAATCCAAGCTGACTCGGACGATCCTGTTACTGCTATCCAAATGTGCTGCTATTTCATCTTTTATAATTGACTCCAGCATCTTCCCCATCACCAATGTCAGGCTAACTGGTCTATAATTCCCTGTTTTCTCTCTCCCACCTTTCTTAAAATGTGAGATAACAATAGCTACCCTTAATCCACAGGAACTGATCCTGAGTCTATGGAACATTGGAAAATTATCGCCAATGCTTCCACGATTTCTCGAGTCACTTCCTTAAGTACCCTGGTGTGCAGACCATCGCGCCCTGGGGATTATCAGTCGTCACCCCAGATCCTCTGGCCACTACTATATCAGGAAGATTGTTTGTGTACTCCTTAGTGAAGACAGATCCAAAGTACCTGTTCAACTCATCTGCCATTTCCTTGCCATAATAAGTTCACCTTTGTCAGTCTTCAAGGGTCCAACTTTGGTCTTAACTAATTTTTTCCTCTTCACATACCTAAAGAAGCTTTTACTATCCTCCTTTATATTCTTGTCTAGCTTACCTTCGTACCTCATCTTTTCTCCCTGTATTGTCTTTTGTTATCTTCTGTTGCTCTTTAAACATTACCCAATCCTCTTGCTTCCCGCTCATCTTTGCTACGTTGTACTTCTTCTCTTTTATTTTTAATATTGTCCCTGATGTCCCTTGTCAGCCACGGCCGCCCCTTACCTCCTTGGAATCTTTGTTCCTCCTAGGAATGAACTGATCCTGCACCTTTTGTATTATTTCTAGAAATACCTGCCATTGTTGTTCCACTGTCATCCCTGCTAGGGTATCTTTCCAGTCAACTTTGGCCAGCTCCTCCCTGATGGCCCCTGTTGTCCCCTTTATTCAACTGCAACACTGACACCTCAGATCTACCCTTCTCCCTCTCCAATTGTAGATTAAACCTGACCATATTATGGTCACTCCCTCCTAATGGCTCATTAACCGCAAGTTCCTTTATCAAATCCGGTTCATTAAATAACTCTAAATCCAGAATTGCTCCAATACAAGCTGCTCTAAGAATCCATCACAAAGGCACTCTACTAAGGGGTCCATCCAGTACCAACCTGATGTTCTTGGGGTCCAGTACCAACCTGATTTTCCCAGTCTACCTGCAGGTTGAAATCTCCCATAGCAACCACAGCATTACCTTTGCTACATGACAATTTTAACTCCTGATTCAACTTGCACCAGGCTACTGTTTGGAGGCCTGTAGATAAGTCCCACTAGGGTAATTTTACCCTTACAATTCCTTAGTTCTATCCATACTGACTCCACATCTCCTGTTTCAATGTCACCCCTTGCAAGGTACTGAATTTAATTCCTCACCAACAGAGCTACCCCATCCCCTCTGCTCACCTGTCTGTCTTTTCGATAGGAGGTATACCCTTGAATATTCAGTTCCCAGCCCTGGCCCTCTTGTAGCCATGTCTCTGTTTCTGTGTAGGATAGTATTAGTGTGCGGGGATCGCTGGTCGGCGTGGATTAGGTGGGCTGAAGGGCCTGTTTCCGCGCTGTATCTCTAAACTACACTAAAATGGAGTCCCATCCCGAGTAGGCAGAACCTTCCCATTGAAACACTTACTAGTTACTTGAATCCCAGTAGATTACGACACTACGTATCTGATCTTTGATTCGTTATTGGCCGGTCACAACATCAAAATGAACATGTAAAACAAAGAACCGCAGATGCTGAAAATCTGAAATTAAAAAGGAAGAAAATTCAAAAAACATTCAGCAGGTTAGACAGCATTTGTGGAGAAAGAAACAGTTCAGTTTCAGATCAGAGACCCTTCACCAGAGTAGGAAACAGCAACATAAACAAGTTGATTTTCAGTTGTAGGGAAGGGTTGTGGTGGATTGGTGGAACAAAGTAGGAACAAAACTTACCTTTAGTGGTGCATCAGTTCTGCCGCTGGCCGTGTGCGCGACTGGCGCCTTTAAGGGCGGGGGCGGGGTTAAAATGTGGTTTCCCCCTTGCCATCCGTAGCTTTCTTTTGTCGGAGTGCGATCTATTTTTGGAGATTCGTTCCGACTGCCAGTAAGCTAATTTTTTTCTATCAATAGCCCAACTATTTCATCGCTGCAGCAAGATAAAAATTAGTTCCTAATGCCGTGAACGCCGACAACGGGGACGGATTTTACGTAGGGGACAGGTAAGTGAAAGCCGTTTATTTTTACATATAAACCTGCTTTTTTAGATGACTTTAATCAATATTTCATGTTGGCAAACGGTGATTTAGTCCCCATATGAACCGGCAGAATTTTTCCTGCTGATATGGGGTTTAAATTCACCGCAACTACAATGTTCCAATCCATCACGTTCCAGAAAATTCCACTCGCAAGCTGTTTAAAATGCCCATTAATTTATGGGCATTAAACACTGAAGCCTTTTGTGTACCCTCGATTCTCCAGCATCTGCAGTTCCTTCTTTAACACTGAATTCCTTCAATTTGCCCAATAAATTAATGACAATTAGATTTAAAAATCATGTTATATTGTGAATTATTGTGTGAATATTAATTGGACACTTAGGCTTTAAATTTTTTTTTTCTTAACTAACTAATTATATGCTTTCATTTCAGGTCATCCAAGTAAGATTGTTTCATATTTGTTTCAGTAAACTTCATTCTATGATTACTGAACATTTATTTTAGTTCTCTTAATTTTTAAGAAAGTTATGGGCTTTTGAGTGTCCTCAATCACAACTTTTGTGTTAAGTCAATGGAAAAGCAATAGGGAACAAGATGCTAATTTCCGAGTGTGAAAATGGCCATAACATTTTTAATACTGAAGATATGAAAGTGAATTAGGTGTCAAATTAAACTTCTTTTTATGCTTTATCCGATGGGATAAATTGCAGACTTGATTTTTAAAATCTCAAAATTTTGTAACATTGCTTACTACTAACAGAACAATAAAACGGACGAGGATGAGATTAAACTCACCCAGAGGCTGGGAGGCTTGAACTTTCCCTGCAGCTGCAGGAAATGCTCCACAGCAGAAGCTGCTCCACTGCAGGAGATGCTCCACTGCAGGAGATGCTCCACTGCAGGAGATGCTCCACTGCAGGAGGGGCTTCAATGCAGGAACCTGCTCCCCTGCAGCATCGGCTCCCCTGCAAGGAACTGCTGCATTGCAGGAGGTGCGTCACTGCAGCAACTGCCACACAAGTCCCTGACGCCCTGGTTATTAATGACATCATTAGTCCCGTGGACAGCTCGAGCCGTCGGCGGGAAAAGGCGCCAGAAGCCGCCGAGAGCTCGCGCTGTCCTCTCTGTCCCGCCGCCGGGGGGAGGGGCCGAGGTTGAGAGCGGCGCAGGCGCACTGCCCGAGAAAGCCGCAGGGGGAGGGGCACAAGCGCGGTGACGTCGACGTCTCCCCAAGCCCCGCCCCTCCCCCGCCCGCGGCGGCCACAGCCCCCCCCCCTCAGCGGCGCGGCGGCGGGAAAGCGAGGATGGGGGGAGACGGGAGACTCGCGACCAACGGCCTTTGGCGCCTTTTCCAGCCGCGGGCTCGAACTGTCACGTGACCCGCGCTCTCGGCTGACCGCCGCTCACGTCACGGGAGCTATAAATAGCGGGAGCGGCAGAGAGGCGGAGTTTAGTTGAGGGGAGGTTCGAGGCGACGGGGTTTAGTTAAAGCGAGGTTTGGGGTGAAGTTTCGTTGAAGCGAGGTTTAGTGAGGTGTGGAATTTATCTCAGGTGGGGTTTAGCTGAGGTGAAGTTGAGGTGATTGAGGGTTTAGTTGAAGTAAAGTCTAGTCGAGGCGAGGATTTAGTTGGGGTGCGAGGTTTAGTTGAAGTTTAGTGAGTTGAGGTTTAGGTGTGATGTGAAGTTTAGTGAGGTGTGAGGTTTAGTTGAGGTGAAGCTTAGTCGAGGCGAGGTTTCGTAGTGAGGTGTGAGGTATCGTCGAGGCGAGGGGTTTAGTCGAGGTGTAGGTGTGTAGGTGAGGAGAAGTGAGCGTAGGTGAGGTGAGGAGAAGTGGGTTTCTGAGCTCAGGAAGGGAGAGCGAGGAGCTACTGAAGGAGTGGAGACCATGTCTGGGATGGAGGGCTCAGAGGTCAGACTCCAGGGAGCTTTGACATGGAGAGCGGGCAGAAGATGCCGGATAAATGTCCTCTTGGGGGCCTGGGAGCGGGGAAGATGCTGCTGCTCCTTCTCAGACCATCACCCCCCCAGGAATTGGTGTCAGTGAGGAGTGGATGAGTTCCCTGGGCTCTGGAGTGGATCACTGACATTAATATTGATCTGGGAGGCCATTCAGACCATCTCCCTCATCCTTGTAGATGTCTGCCTCCATCTGGCAACTTTCCCCAGCCGTAAGGAAAGAATATTAACCTGAAACATTTACTCTGTTTCTCCCTCCACAGATGCTGTCTGGCTTGCTGAATATCTGACAATTTATTCTCGTTTACAATAGTGGTTTTGCAGCAGCCACTGGGTTCTGCTCCTGACTTCAGTGTGGGGGAAGCCCATGATAGTCACTGTTTTCATTGCCACAAATGTACACTCTGATGACTGGAAGCTGCAATCTTGAATCTTGACGGGCAACATTTTGGGTCTGGACCTTTAAGGCAGATCATGCCTGACCTGCACTTTAAAAAGCAGTTTCCTCTCTTACATGTAGGAATGTTACAAAACTTACCTTGAGCAACGCTGCAGTTCTGCCGCTCCCCGTGTGCGTGACTTTGGCGCCTTTCAGAGGGGGGTGGGCTTAAAGTGCCGTTTTTCTGCAGACTGGGAAAATCGATCCATGTCGGGCGATTTTGTTGTGGAAGAAGAATCGCTCCGACATTTCATTAATGAAGGTATTTTTAAATTACGCTAGATTATTTATTAACTAGAGTAATTTAAAAATCACCTTCAAAAGCCGTGAAGGATTTTGCGTAGGGGAGAAAAAAAGGTAGAGTTTATTTTTATATTAAAAGTTGGTTTTTAGGGAGGCTTTAATCACATTTTCATGTTGTAAAATGGGGTCCAAAAAATGTATGAACCAACAGTATTTTTCCTCCCGACTTCACCGCAAACCGCAACGTGCCAATCCACCGCATTCCACTAAAACCCACTCGCTAGTTGATTTAAATGGCATTAAACACTAAATTCCTTCCATTTGGCCTAGAAATTCATGAAAATGAGATTTAACAATTATGTTATATTGTGGATTATTGTGTGAATGTTATTTGGACACTTAGGCAATTTTAAAAAAGTTTATATTTTTTAAGAAATGGATAGATGTTTAGATCTCATTAAATTTTGTAATTAGTAACAATTAGATAACTAACTAATTATATGCTTTAATTTCAGGTCATCCAAGTAAGATTGTTTCATATTTGTTTCAGAATGCTTACATCTATAATAACTGAACATTTCATTGAGTTCTCTTAATTTTTAAGAAAGTCATGGGCTTTTAACTGTTCTAGATCACAGCTTTTGAGTTAAGTCAATTGAAAGGCAATGGGGAACAAGATGCTAATTTCCGAGTATGAAAATGGTCAGAAAATCGTTCTTAATACTGAAGATATGAAAGTGAATTAGGTGTCAAATAAAACTTTTTATGCTTTATCTGATGGGATAAATTGCAGACTTGATTTTTAAAATCTCAAAATTTTGTAACATTGCTATCATATGGTTTATTACTTCTTGGAATCAATAATGCGTTGATCTTGCTGGAATGCAATTAATAGCTGATTTATTTCAACCCGAGAAAAAAAACACTATTCTGAGTGAAGAAATATCTAATTTCTATCCAGAAGTTACCCTTTAATTTTAAGTTGTGATTCTTTATCCTGGAATTGTCCTGTATTAAATTTCAAAATTGATATTTTAAAATCTGTTTAGGAATTAATATCTGATGATTACAGATTATGCACCAAAGTGTATCAGGTACAATGTTTGTTTTTCCAGGATGCTGACCATTTCAATGACATTGCTGGCTATTTTTCCAAGGAAGCGTTTGAAGAATTAATGGACTGGGAGAAGGTCCGTTTTAAGAACATGAAGCGGAATTATGAAGCCATGGTTGCCATTGGTTTGTACAAAATATTACATAACCTTTTTTTCCTTTTTGCCCTTTTCTTATGATGCATGCTGACATGAGATTTTTCCCCACATAAAAACTAAATAGATATGTGCTTTCTGAGCCAGATTCTTGGTTAGATCATTCCATTTCATCAACTATGGCTTGGTATTCAACACTATCATCCCCTCCAAATGACCAGTAAGGTCCAATACCTGGTTCTCTGCCTTCCTTTGTCAAGTCAAACAAGTCAAAGTCAAACAAACTTTATTGTCAATTAGAAATACATTGATATATGCAGTTCCAAATGAAATTACGTTGCATTTGGCTCCCTGTGCAACACAATAAATTAACCAAAGGATAGACATGGATGAAAAGGATAAATAGACAATGGTGGCAGCCCATTACATGGCATTCAGGAGTCTGATGGCTCGTGGGAAGAAGCTGTTGCGGAACCTTGATGTTCTGCTCCTTATGCTGCGGTATCTTTTTCCCGAGGGCAGCAGAGTGAACAGTCCGTGATGGAGATGTGTGGGGTCCTTTATAATACTGCTGGCCTTAGACACACAGCGTTTGGTCGCAATATCCCCGATTGAGGGGAGAGAGGTCCCGATGATTTTTTTCCGCTGTCCTCACCACTCTCTGCACAGACTTCCAGTCGGAGGCTCTACAGTCCCCAAACCAGACAGTGATACAGCTGGTCAGAATACTCTCTATGGTGCCCCTGTAGAAAGTAGTGAGGATGGGATGGGGGAGATGAGCTCTTCTCATCCGGCGCAGAAAGTGCAACCGCTGCTGCGCTCTCTTAACAGTTGATGAGATGTTATTCAACCAGGTCAGACTGTTAGTGATCTGCACCGCCAGGAACTTTGTGCTACTGACCACCTCCACATCGCTGTCGTTGATGTGAAGTGGTGTGGGACTGTGCCGGGTTTTCCTGAAGTCGACGATAATCTCCTTTGTTTTCTCGACATTCAGGATCAGGTTGTTCGTATTGCACCAGTCCGCCAGTTGTTTCACCTCCTCCCTGTAAGCCAGCTCATTGTCGTCCCTGATGAGGCCCACCACTGTTGTGTCATCTGCGTACTTCATGATGTGGTTTGTACTAAACCTGGCACAACAGTCGTGAGTCATCAGGGTGAACAGCAGTGGACTCAGGACTCAGGACACAGCCCTGAGGGGAGCCGGTGCTCAGAGAGATGGTATTGGAGGTGTTATTTCCAACCCTCACAGACTGAGGTCTGTCAGTGAGGAAGTCCAGTAGCCAGTTACACATTGGGGTGCCGAGGCCCAATGGAACCAGTTTGCTTATCAGGTGCTGTGGGATAATGGTGTTGAATGCTGAACTGAAATCCACGAACAGCATTCGCACATAGGTGTTTTTCTCCTCTAAATGTTCCAGGCTCAGATGGAGCACGGAGGATATAGCGTCCTCTGTGGAGCGGTTTGGCCTGTAAGCAAACTGGTATGGGTCGAGTGTGGAGGGGAGCAACTCCTTTGCAACTGGATACTAGACAGAGAGAGAGAGAGAGGGAAACTGGTTGAGTGGTACTGCAACAATAACCTTCAGCTGAACTCTTAACAAACTTGTACAGATGTACTGTGGGAAGTGTCCTGACTGGTTGCATTTTGGCCTGTTAAGGCAATCCAATGCACAGGAATGCAAAAGGCTGTATGATGTGGTGAACTCGGCCCAGTCCCTCACAGGCACACTTCTCCCCATCATCAATAGCATCCACATGAGGACCCACCTCAAGAAGGCGGCATCGGTCATCAAGGTTCCCATTCTTCTGAGCCGTTCTCTTGTCTCGCTGCTAAAATCAGCACTGGAGGTACTGAAGCCTGAAGTCCCACACCAATTGTTTCAGGATCTTCTACTTTCCTACTACTATATTCTTGAAACCATTTGTGCAAACCTAATGCAACCGTGATTTCTCTTGCACTACCATGGATTTCTCATAACAACATGATTTGACTGATGTCTTGTAGATTTACACAGTCCTCTTGTAACAGTCTTACAGAATTACGGTATAATTAATGTTTTATGTCTATCCGTCTCTAAGCCTGTGATGCATCTGCAAAGTAGCCTTTCATTGTATCTACATCGTACATGTATACAACAATAAACTTGACATCATTTGGAAAAATTGGGATTGGAATCAAACAAACCCTTGTCATCGCTTGTGCATGCCTGAGACTGAGTTATTTCAGCACTTTGTATTTCATTCTTGAAGTTCCTCTCTTAAGTTCTCATTTTCTCTGGAACAGTTCAAGTGAGTTCAAGTTCAAGTTGCATGACAATGCTGAGGAATATATTTTGCAGTCTGCCATCTTTCCGTTCACTCTATCCTTTGTACTTGTGATGTATTGTATTATGTGATTTGACAGGATAACATGCAAGTTAAAGCTTTTCACTGTACTGCATACAAGTGACAATAATAAACATAAACTCACGACTATCTGTAAAATCCTGCAAATTAATTGACAGGATTAATTAAACCATAGGCATTGGTTTCTCCCAGGTTATCTATGGATGCCAGATGTGGGAGGTCAGGGAATCTGATAGCCCTCCAGACGTCCACATCTGCGCCAGGTGTGTAGGGATGGGGGTCCTAAGGGACTGTATTAGGAACCTGGAGCAGCAACTCGAGGACCTCCATCTCGTCAGGGAGTGTGAGGAGGTCATTGTGGCTAAGGGGATCAGAGGGTATGGAGAGAAGGCAGGTACGGGATACTGAGTTGGATGATCAGCCATGATCATATTGAATGGCGGTGCAGGCTCGAAGGGCCGAATGGCCTATTCCTGCACCTAATTTCTATGTTTCTATGTTTTATGTCATAGACAGGAGTTACAGGGAGGTGGTCACTCCCAGACCATGGGAGGCAGACAAGTGGGTCACTGTTAGGAAGGGCAAGGGGCAGAGGCAGGGACTACCGCGTACCCCGGTGGCTGTACACCTGGAAAATAGGTACTCATGTTTGAGTACGATTGGAGGGGACGGCCTACCTGGGGCAGCAACAGCGGCCGGGCCTCCGGCACGGAGACCCGCCCTGATGCTCAGAAGGGTAGCAAAAAGAGAAGGGCAATTGTAATAGGGGACTCCATAGTTAGGGGGTCAGATTGGCGATTCTGTGGATGCAGTCGGGAGACCCGGATGGTAGTTTGCCTCCCTGGTGCTAGGGTCTCGGATTTGTCGGAACATGTTCAAAAGATTCTGAAAAGGGAGGGAGAGGAGCCTGATGTTGTGGTACACATAGGTACCAATGACATGGGCAGAAAAAGAGAAGAGGTCCTGAAAGGAGAATTTAGGGAGTTGGGGGGGGAAAGTTAAGAGAAGGACCAAAAGAGTAACAATTTCAGGATTACTGCCTGTGCAACGTGACAGTGAGAGTAGGAATGGAATGAGGTGGAGGAAAAATGCGTGGCTGAGGGACTGGTGCAGTGGGCAGGGATTCAAATTTCTTGATCACTGGGACTTCCTTTGGGGAAGGCATAATCTGTATAAAAAGGACGGGTTGCACTTGAACCCGAGGGGGACCAATATCCTGGCGGGGAAGATTTGCAAAGGAGACTTTAAACTAGAAAGGCTGGGGGGAGGGACTCGGGTAGAGGGGACTAGGGGACAGGGTGTGGGGCAAGAGGCAGAGAAGGGAAGCACTCGGACCCAAAATGTAGGCGAGAAAGAGGAAACAGATAATAAACAGAGAATAAGGGAAGGTGGGTTTCTAAAATGTGTATATTTTAATGCTAGGAGCATTGTAAGAAAGGTGGGTTAACTTAGAGCCTGGATTGCCACCTGGAAATATGATGTTGTGGCAATCAGTGAAACATGGTTGCAGGAGGGCTGTGATTGGAAACTAAATATTCCAGGATTTTGTTGTTTCAGGTGTGATAGAATTGGAGGGACCAGAGGTGGAGGGGTTGCATTGTTTGTCAGAGAAGATATTACAGCAGTGCTTTGGCAGGATAGATTAGAGGGCTCGTCCAGGGAGGCTATTTGGGTGGAACTGAGAAGTGGGAATGGTGTAGCAACACCTTTAGGGGCGTATTATAGACTGCCAAATGGGCAGTGAGAATAGGAAGAACAAATATGTAAGTAGATAGCAGATATTAGTCGTAAGCACAAGGTTGTGATTGTGGGAGATTTCAATTTTCCAAAAATAAACTAGGAAACACATTCTGTAAATGGGCTGGATGGTTTGGAGTTTGTAAAATGTGTGCAGGATAGTTTTTTGCAGCAATACATAGAGGTATTGACCAGAGAAGGGGCAGTGCTGGACCTCCTGTTAGGAAATGAGGCAGGTCAGGTGACGGAGGTATGCGTTGGTGAGCACTGTTGGGACCGGTGATCACAATACCATTAGTATCAATATAATTATGGAGAGTGTCAGAACTGGACCTAGGGTTAAGATTTTTGATTGGAGAAAGGCTAACTTTGAGGGAATGCGTAAGGATTTAAAAGGAGTGAATTGGGACATTTTGTTTTATGGGAAGGATGTAGAAGAGAAATGGAGGACATTTAAAGGGGAAATTGTAAGAGTACAGAACCTGTTCGGTTGAAAGGAAATAGTAAAAATTGGAAAGAGCCATGCTTTTCAAGGGAAATTGGACACATGGTTTGAAAAAAGAGAGATATCTACAATAATTATAGGAGGCATGGAGTAAATGAGGTGCTAGAGGAGTATAAAGAGTGTAAAAAGAATCTTAAGAAATAAATTAGAAAAGCCAAAAGAAGATATGAGGTTGCTTTGGCAAGAAAGGTGAAAGTAAATCCAAAGGGTTTCTACAGCTATATTAATAGCAAAAAGATAATGAGGGATAAAATTGGACCATTAGAGAGCCAGAATGGACAGCCATCTGCAGAGCCAAAAGAGATGGTGGAGATATTGAACAATTTATTTTCTTCGGTATTCACCAAGGAGAAGGATGTTGAACTCTGTAAGGGAAAAAAAGTAGAGTAACTAAGGAAACTATGAGATTCAAAGAGGAGGAAGTAATGCCACTTATGAAAAATATAAAAGTGGATAAGTCTCCAGGTCCTGACAGGATATTCCCTAGGACTTTGAGGGAAGTTAGTGTATAAATAGCAGGGGCTATGACAGAAATATTTCAAATGCCATTAGAAACGGGAATAGTGCCAGAGGATTGGCGTACTGCGCTTGTTGTTCCATTCTTTAAAATGGTTTCAAAGAATAAACCTAGCAATTATAGACCTGGTAGTTTGACGTCAGTGGTGGGTAAATTAATGAAAAGGATACTTAGAGATAAAATATATAAGCATTTGGATAAACAGGGTCTGATAAGGAACAGTCAACATGGATTTGTGCCTGGAAGGTCATGTTTGACAAACCTTGAATTTTTTGAAGAGGTTACTAGGGAAATTTATGCCGGTAAAGCAGTGGATGTTGTCTATATGGATTTCAGTAAGGCCTTTGACAAGGTTCCCCATGGAAGGTTGGTTAAGAAGGTTCAATCTTTCGGTGTTAATAGCGGAGTAGCAAGATGGATTCAACAGTGGCTGAATGGGAGATGCCAGAGAGTAATGGTGGATGGCTGTTTGTCAGGTTGGAAGCCGGTGACCAGTGGGGTGCCTCAGGGATCTGTGTTGGGTCCATTGTCGTTTGTCATGTACATCAATGATCTGGGTGATGGGGTGGAAAATTGGATAAGTAAGTATGCAGATGATACTAAGATAGGTGGTGTTGTGGATAATGAAGTAGATTTTCAAAGTCTACAGAGAGATTTGGGCCATTTGGAAGAGTGGGCTGAAAGATGGCAGATGGAGTTTAATGCTGATGAGTGTGAGGTGCTACATCTTGGCAGGACAAATCAAAATAGGATGTACATGGTAAATGGTAGGGAATTGAGGAATGCTGTGGAACAGAGGGAACTAGGAATAACTGTGCATAGTTCCCTGAAGGTGGAATTGCATGTAGATAGGGTGGTAAAGATAGCTTTTGGTGTGCTGGCCTTTATAAATCAGAGCATTGACTATAGGAGTAGGGAAGTAATGTTGAAATTGTACAAGGCATTGGTAAGACCAATTCTGGAGTATGGTGTACAATTTTGGTCGCCTAATTATAGGAAGGATGTCAACAAAATAGAGAGAGTACAGAGGAGATTTATTGGAATGTTGCCTGGGTTCCAGCAACTAAGTTACAGAGAAAGCTTGAACAAGTTAGGTCTTTATTCTTTTGAGCGCAGAAGGTTAAGGGGGGACTTGATTGAGGTCTTTAAAATAATGAAAGGGATAGACAGAGTTGACGTGGATAAGCTTTTCCCATTGAGGGTAGGGAAGATTCAAACAAGAGGGCATGACATGAGAATTAAGGGACAGAAGTTTAGTGATAACATGAGGGGGAACTTCTTTACTTAGAGAGTGGTGGCTGTGTGGAATGAGCTTCCAGTGGAAGTGGTGGAAGCAGGATCTATTTTAACAGTTAAAAGTTAAGTGGATAGGTATATGGACGGGAAGGGAATGGAGGGGTAAGGTCTGAGTGCAGGTAGATGGGACTAGGGGAAAATAAATGTTCGGCACGGACTGGATGGGCTGAGAGGGCCTGTCTCCGCGCTGTAATGGTTATATGGTTAACAAAGTGGCATCAAGGCTCAAGATCTTTGGAATGCAGAAAATGCTTTATGGCAGTCCTTTATGAAAATGTAACAGCAGAATTAATTTGTGGGAATCCTTGATCTATCGCTGTTCAAAATGGAGGAGCACAACCAGGAAGGCCTTTTGAACCAGAAGTTTCTTCAGGAGATCAAAGAGTGTCAAAAATATTGTGTCCCAAACGTCGTAATCTATTCACTCATAAAGACATTCAGCAGCAGAATCTTTACCTTACTCCAAGACCTACAGAATCAATTATATCAATACTACCAGAGATGGAATGGGAGCAGTTATTCTCTACACCAAGAAATTCCCCACAAACAAGGGATATCAAAGTGGACATTGAAGTATATCTTAGCATCCCTGGAAGAGATCATTCACAACACTCAAGAAGCTTGGCACTCTTCATTCAAAAGTACACTGGTTTCACCAGCCTGAAATGCACTGTTTACTATCTCCATAATGCACTTGAGTCTTTGGAGTAAGACTTCTGTAACACCATATCTCAAACCTGTGGCCTCTACACCATAAAGGTTGAGGGCAATGGATGCATGGGAGCTCTGCAACCTCCACGTTCCTGCCCTCATTGTTATGTGCACGCACACTGGTCATTGGAAAATAGGAAAGGTCCCAAGACATAAACTCCTGCCTGATGTATTAATGCCTTGCAAAGTCAAGGTGTGTCAACCCGTAAGATTTGTAATGCCACTTTTAATGAAATGAGCACACCCAGCAGACTTGTGATTAGTCCCAGATTATATCGGCAGGATGTGTACATTTTTGCTCCTAATGACTATTTCCTCCTGGTGATGTTCATCACCAATATTCAAAAATTCCCATCAGTGATCTCAAATTGGACTAACTTTACAATCAATACAAAAACTTGATGTCATTCAGAAGATGGTGACCATGGATAACACAAACCCATGGTCATTGGGGCCCAGTTGTGCTTTTTGATGTTGCAACTAGTCACAGTCCTGTAATCAGAGATTGGACAAAGGTCAATGTTCCCATTGATGAAGAGGTGGATTGCCCTGGTTGTTCATTATTCAATCCATTTACCCAAACATGGCACAAAGTGTCACTGTCAGTACAGGCAGCAAGGATGAGCCATTACTTTAAACCTGGAGGAATGGAAAGAAGAATTCTGATCTATTTCACTTATCACACAGATGTGTGAAACTGAAAGATTGGTTATTGCGATTTCTGACCCGGAAATAGACACATACTCATCCATCATATTCTTCATGGTGGTTGATTATTCTTCAGCTCTGAAAAATAATTTTAAGGTTGTTTGCTGTCTTTGTCAAGTAGACACGATCAATTGAATAAGAGCATGAATACTCTGGAGGAATTAGTAATAACGATAACATTGCAAAGCAATGTTTCCACAGATATTTTGCACTGGTAATTTCAATTAAGATAAATACCAGAAGTTAACCATAACAGATGATGAGCATGTTTTATTTTTCACAGATTTAAATGTACCAAAGCCAGAATTTATGACAAATCAGAGCAGAAGGCGTCAAACACAGTTTATAAATCTAGCGAGTCAGATGAGGATTGGACACCTAAACCTCTGACAAAAAATCCACAAGGTAATTTAAATTTGTTTGAAATATTAAATGCAGTTTTTCAAATATAATTGATTATAATCAATTTGGCTATTAGCCTATGGAATCTGTTGCAAGGGTGATTTTATTCTTATCTTTGGAGTGGTGGGATACTTGTTAAATTGAATATATGTTTCCAAATGTGTTATTCCTCAAGTGCAAATTTACTTTTCCTAATTTTTACTTTTGCAATATGTTGCTTGTTTTAAATTCAATTACATTAGATATATCCAGACTATTCAGATTCAGTCTGTGCTTCTCCAAAGCACCACTTACTTTTTTTCCCCCAAGGATTCAGAATCTTTAGGCCTCCTTTTAAGAATGAAAATGGCAAGAATACCAAAAGAAAGCCTGTCATAAAGGTAAGAACAGAAATGATTCCCCACATAAAGGAGGTGAGAAAATGCTTATATGAATTAACAGAGTGGCTCTACGTAAGCATTTTATTTTCTAAAAGACAGAAATGGATGCTGTTTAGAAAAATCTTCATCACTGCTGTTGCAGCCAGGTGCTAACATTCGCAAATATATTTTTATTGTTGAAAGAGAGACAATTGTTCCCACATTTTCCCATATTTGCTGACATTATCAAACTTCATTTCAGAGTAGAGTATGAAAGGTGAGGCTCAATGAAATAGTGCACACTAGGCAGTTACTGCTTTTATTAGTAGTTGAGTATCTCAGTTAATAATGAGATGGAAGAAATAATCGAGAAGAAGTAGAAACAATTTATTTGTGTCTTTATGAATCACAGTTTCAACAAAATATTAAGATTTAACGAGAACTTACCAGTTTGAAGCTTGATCGTTATTTTATGAGGAGTTACGATGAGGGATTACGTGAAGAAGGCCTTCCCCAAGCATGCGCGTCAATCTTGAAAGCAGCGGTGTGAAATCACAGCTAACAGTTGTTGAACTAACATAGTAAGATTATACTGAAGAAGGGTCTCGACCCGAAACGTCGCCTATCTCCTTCACTCCTTAGATGCTGCTGCACCCGCTGAGTTTCTCCAGCTTTTTGTGTAACCCTAGTAAGATTATAGTTGACTGACACTACCAGATGATCATTAAGTTACATGGGTAGGGAGCGGAGGGCACGTAATCCCTCATCGTAACTCCTCATAAAATAATGATCAAACTTCAAACTGGTAAGTTCCCGTTTAATCTTACTATTTTACTTCGGAGTCACATGAGTGACTACGTGAAGACTTTGAGGGTCTGTGATTTCATGCCGTGGAAAAACAAGTCCACACAATCATTACTGCATCAGTTGACCATAAATGAGGGAACATCATAATGCATACATACATGGCATAGGTTTAAAAAGGAAATTCTTGCTATTGAGGGAGTGCAGCGTAGGTTTACAAGGTTAATTCCTGGGATGGCGGGACTGTCATATGCTGAGAGAATGGAGCGGCTGGGCTTGTACACTCTGGAGTTTAGAAGAATGAGAAGGGATCTCATTGAAACATATACGATTGTTAAGGGCTAGAGGCAGGAAAAATGTTCCCGATGTTGGGGGTGTCCAGAACCAGGGGCCACAGTTTAAGAATAAGGGGTAAGCCATTTAGAACGGAGATGAGGAAACACTTTTTCTCACAGAGAGTTGTGAGTCTGTGGGATTGTCTGCCTCAAAGGGCGGTGGAGGCTGGTTTTCTGGATGTTTTCAAGAGAGCTAGATAGGGTTCTTAAAGATAGCGGAATCAGGGGATATGGGGAGAAGGCAGGAACTGGTTACCGATTGAGGATGATCAGCCATGAGCATATTGAATGGCGGTGTTGGCTCGAAGGGCTGAATGGCCTACTCCTGCACCTATTATCTATTGACTCGGTGGGCCAAAGGGCCCGTTGCCACACTGTATCTCGAAACGTAAGCACTTGAGATTTAATATTGTTTGCCTTTTATTTCTTGACAGATCTAAGTATGATTAAGCCAACCCCTTGTCCCCTGTGTTGATCAAATGAAGGGGTGTAATTGCATTAGACTCTCCCCCACCTGCCCTTCACTTCTGGAATAATAGCTTTTGGAAACATCTTCTTTTAGTTTAGTTTCTACAAGTCGGGTTTAATTCAAGGCAGATTTAACTTTCTCCTGTGAAGCATTATCTTGTCCATCACTTAGGTTTCATCAACATATTTAATTTCATGCACTTTCAACAGTTTAATGTTGACAGCAAAGTTGTGTGCATTGGCAATGTGGCTCTTTCATATAAGCAAGACACCAGCCAGACCATGAAGGAACAGAGTGCTGGAGTAACTCAGCTCAGTGGGAGTAACTCATGTTTTCTATGGAGAACATGGGTGGGTGACATTTTGGTTCAGGACCAGACATCAACGAGTGCTGGACTCACCATGACGTAGAAACATAGAAAATAGGTAGGTGCAGGCCATTCTGCCCTTTGAGCCAGCACCACCTTTCAATATGATTTTGGCTGATCATCCAAAATCAATACCCCATTCCTCATATCCCTTTGATTCTGTTAGCCCTAAGAGCCACATCCAACTGTCTCTTGAAAACATCCAGTGAATTGGCCTCCACTGCCTTCTGTGGCAGAGAATTCCACAGAGTTTCTGCGTGAAAATGTTATCCCTCTTCTGAGTCCTAAATGGCCTAATCCTTATTCTTAAACTGTGACCCCTGGTTCTGGACTCCCCCAACATCTAGCCTTCACTCCTTTAAGAATTTTATATGTTTCTATAAGATCCCTTCTTATCCTTCTCAATTCCAGCAAAATACAAGCCAATTCTTTCATGATATGTCAGTCCCGCCATCCCGGGTATTAACCTGGTGAACTTGTGCTGCACTCCCTGCACTCCCTTATTAGCAAGAACGTCCTTCCTCAAATTAGGAAAGGTACAGAAGTGTGAAAATGCTCACCTCCAGATTCAGTGACAGTTTGTTTTCAGCTGTTATCAGGCAACTGAATCATCCTACCACAACCAGATAGCAGTGTGGAACTACTATCTACCTCATTGGTGACCCTCGGACTATCCTTGCTGGCTTTATCTTGCACTAAACGTTATTCCCTTACCATGTATCTATACATTGCAAATAGCTAAATTGTAATCATGTATTGTCTTTCTGCTGACTGTTTTTAATACATGACAAAAAACCTTTCTCTATACACGTGACAATAAACTCAACTGAACTGAGTTCCTTGTATTTAACACTTGAGTCCAGTTGGTTATAACCACTGTGACGGTCATATGGTGAACTGGTTTATTCCCTTCTGGGCCTGCCTTCCATTTTTAAAAAATATATATATTTTTATTAGAGGTAAGCAATAAATTGGGAAACATATTATGGTAGAAATATTTTGTGTAAATCAGTCATACATTATTAATATTATCAATTGAATCATTCTGCCTCTAATAGTTTTTTTTATAGATTAAGAGTAATTAAAAAAGAAAGAGAAAGAGAAGAAATAAAAGAGGAAAATCAAAAATAAATCATAAGGAATGGAATAATTTACCATTAATACATCATTGGTGATAAGATCAAGGAATATAGAGTATAACTTTTCATCTGATCCTGAGTCCAAGTTTCAGTTAGGTTTCCCTGCCGAACCAATCTACCGTTTTAAGTAATCGATGAAAGAAGACCATATTCTAACAAAGAGTTCTTATTTGTCCATTAGAGCAAACCTGATTCTTTCCAGGTGTAGGGTCTCCGTCATTTCCATAATCCACATTTTAATTGTTGGGGTTATAGGGCCTTTCCAAAATTTTAATATTAATTTCTTCCCAATTATTATACTGTAATCTAGGAAATTTCTTTGGCTTGTTCTAAGTGTTAAATTTTCTGATATTCCAAGTATTATTAGTTTTGAGTCCGGATCCAGTTTAGTATTAATAACTTCAGAAGTTATTCTAAAAATCTAAATCCAGAAATGTTTAATTTTTATACAATTTGCAATAGGAGAGACATGTGGAAAGGTTCAGTTTAAATTTTAAGTAATGTAATCTATGTAATACTTTAAATTGTATTAAAGCATGTCTGGCATTTAACGAGCATTGATTGTAAACTTTGTAAACTTTTGTCCCAAATATCTTTCGTTACGGGTAGGTTTAATTAATTTTCCCATTTATGTCTATGTGATTCCTTCAATGGTACCTCACTATCTAAAAGGATATTATAAATATAAGTTGTTAGTTTTTCTCTATTAGGATGCTTATTCAAACATTCATCAAGGATTTCTGGTTCCCTATTCCTATAATCTTGTGTGTTTGGTTTAACATAATCTCTGAGTTGTAGATATCAAAATTATTTGAGTGTAATCCATAAATCTGTTGTAATTCCTGAAATAAAAGAAAAGTGCCTTTCTTATAAAGATGTTTCATCTTTTTGATTCCATAATTTTTCCATTGTGTGAAACCTTTATCCAGCACGGAAGGTTTGAATAAGGGATTGCTTACAATAGGGAGAGAGTGGTATATTATCCAATTTTAAAGCCTTTTTTAATTGTTTCCAGATTTGTGTACCACTATATATTATAGGGTTTTCCCTATAGATTTTTTTGTGCAATTTTGTCAGTACAAATATAATCGAACTGATTTCAAAAGGTAAACAGTCCTCCTTTTCCATCCTTAACCAGTCTGGTTGTTGATCCATTTCTTCCAGCCAAAAATTCATGTTTTTAATATGGACTGCCCAAAAATAAAACATAAAATTTGGTAGAGCTAGACTTCCATTAATCTTTGATTTACATAAATGTTTTTTATTTATTCTATTATTCTTATAATCCCAGATGAAACTTGTAACAGTAGTCTACTTTAAAAAAAAAAGATTTTGGAATATATATCGGGATTGACTGGAATAAGTACAATCATTGCAGCAAAAAGATCATTTTTATAGCATTAATTCTACCAAACATTGAAATGGGAAGTGTTTTCCAATATTAAATATTCTTTAGTTTATTCAGTAAAGGTAGGAAATTTGATTTAAATAAAGAAGTATAAGTCTTAGTTACATAAATACCTAAATATTTAAATTTTTCCTCAACTATTTTAAAAGGTGATTGTTGTACTGTATGTAAATTGAGTTCCGTTATTGGCATGATTTCGCTTTTATTCCAATTAATTCTATATCCTGAATACTGACCAAATTGAGTTACTAGATTTAATAAATTTGAAATACTAATTTTTGGCTTTATAATATATATTAATACATCATCTGAATATAGAGATTTTATTCATTGTGTCTTTAGTATTATACCCATGTATTTCTGGATTAGATCTGACACTTTCTGTGAGTGGTTCAATTGCTAAAGTGAATAATAATGGAGATAGCGGGCATCCTTGTCTACAACCTCTAGAAAGATTAAATGTAGTTGATAACATTTGGTTTGTTAGTATTCTATCTGTTGGGTTAGAGTATAAAAGTTTAACCCATGTACCGTCTTCTCTCCCAATTGAAATTTTTCCATCACTGAAAATAAATATGACCATTCTGCCTGATCAAAGGCTTTTTCAGCATCTAGCAAAATAATTGCTAGATCTGCATTAGCAATTCTATTTGAGTATATAATATTAAATAATCGTCTCAGATTGTAAAATGAGTGACGTTTTGGGATAAAACCTGTTTGGTTGGGGTGTGTTAATTTGTTAATCTAAGCTCAATCTATGAGATAGGATTTTAGTTAATATTTTCTGATCAGTATTTAATAGAGCAATTGCTCTATGTGAGGCCGGGTCTGCCAGATCCTTATTAGTTTTGGGTATAAGTTTTATTGTAGATTCGTTTAAAGTTTCCGGGAGTTTCTGTTGAGTATAAACGTGTTTATACAATGTTTGTAAACGTGGAGAAATCAGATCATAAAATGTTTTATAAAATTCGGAGCTTAGGCCATCAGGGCCTGCGGCCTTTCCATTTTTTAAAGATCTAATTGACTCTTCGATATCTTTTATCGTTATTTCAGCACCTAATAGTTCTTGCTCTTGCAAATCTAAACCTTTAAGGTTACATTTCTGTAAAAATGCTTCCATTCCTGTTGATTGTTCTGTCACTTTAGTTGAATAAAGATATTGATAGTATTGTGAAAATCTGTCTAATATCTTTAGGGAGTGTTAGTATTTCTCCCTTATCTGATCTAATCTTATGAATCGTTTTTTTCCCCGTCCAAATTACGAAGCTGACGTGCTAATAGTTTTTGTGGTTTATCACCGAATTCAAAATGTAATTGTTTTGTGTGTTGATAAAGTTTTATTACTTGGTCAGAGTATATTTTATTTAACATATTTCAGTGCTGCAATTTTGTTATGTTTTGCCAATGAAGGTGCTCCTGCATTTTCTATGTCTAATTGCGTTATTTCCATTTCCAAGGGTCTGTTTAGTCCTATTCTCTTCATTAAGAAATCATAGAATCATAGAAAATAGTTGCAGGAGTAGGCCATTCGGCCCTTCAAGCCTGCACCGCCATTCAATATGATCATGGCTGATCATCCAACTCAGTATCCCGTACCTCCCTACTCTCCATACCCCCTGATCCCTTTAGCCACAAGGGCCACATCTAACTCCCTCTTAAATATAGCAATGAACTGGCCTCAACTACCTTCTGTGGCAAAGAATTCCACAGACTTACCACTCTGTGTGAAAAAAGATCTTCTCATCTCAGTCCTAAAAGACTTGCCCCTTATCCTGAAACTGTGACCCTTTGTTCTGGAGTTCCCCAACATCGGGAACAATCTTCCTGCATCTATCCTGTCCAACTCCTTAAGAATTTTGTAAGTCTCTATAAGATCCCCCCTCAATCTCCTAAATTCCAGCGAGTACAAGCAGAGTCTACCCAGTCTTTCTTTATATGGAAGTCCTGCCATCCCAGGAATCAGTCTGGTGAACCTTCTCTGTACTCCCTATATGACAAGAATGTCTTTCCTCAGATTAGGAGACCAAAACTGTACGCAATACTCCAGGTGTGGCCTCACCAAGACCCTGTTCAACTGCAGTAGAACCTCCCTGCTCTTGTACTCAAATCCTTTTGCTATGAATGCCAACATACCATTCACTTTCTTCACAGCCTGCTGCACCTGCATGCCTACTTTCAATGACTGGTGTACCATGACACCCAGGTCTCGTTGCATCCCCCCTTTTCCTAATCGGCCACCATTCAGATAATAATCTACTCTCCTGTTTTTGCCGCCAAAGTGGATAACCTCACATTTATCCACATTATACGGCATCTGCCATGCATTTGCCCACTCACCCAACCTATCCAAGTCACCTTGCAGCCTCCTTGCATCCTCCTCATAGTTAACACTGCCCCCCAGCTTCGTGTCATCCGCAAACTTGGAGATGTTGCATTCAATTCCCTCATCAAGATCATTAATATATATTGTAAATAGCTGGAGTCCCAGCACTGAGCCTTGCGGTACCCCACTAGTCACTGCCTGCCATTGTGAAAAGGACCCGTTTACTCCTACTCTTTGCTTCCTGTCTGCCAGCCAGTTCTCTATCCACATCAATACTGAACCTCCAATACCGTGTGCTTTAAGTTTGTATGCTAATCTCTTATGTGGGACCTTGTTGAAAACCTTCTGAAAGTCCAGATATAACACATCCACAGATTCTCCCTTATCCACTCTACTAGTTACATCCTCAAAAAAGTCTATAAGATTCGTTAGACATGATTTACCTTTCATAAATCCATGCTGACTTTGTCCAATGATTTCACCACTTTCCAAATGCGCTGCTATCCCATCTTTAATAACTGAGTCTAGCAGTTTCCCCACTACTGATGTTAGACTAACTGGTCTGTAAGTCCCCACTTTCTCTCTCCCTCCTATTTTAAAAAGTGGGATTACATTAGCTACCCTCCAATCCTCAGGAACTACTCCGGAATCTAAAGAGTTTTGAAAAATTATCACTAATGCATCCACTATTTCTGGGGCTACTTCCTTAAGTACTCTGGGATGCAGCCTATCTGGCCCTGGGGATTTATCGGCCTTTAATCCATTCAATTTACCTAACACCACTTCCCGGCTAACCTGGATTTCACTCGGTTCCTCCATCTCATTTGACCCCCAGTCCCCTGCTATTTCCGGCAGATTATTTATGTCTTCCTTTGTGAAGACAGAACTAAAGTAGTTATTCATGTGAAGACAGAACCAAAGTAGTTATTCAAATGCCTGGGAGGAGACTAATGCCCCTCGTATAAATGCTTTAAATGTTTCCCAGAGAAGGGAAGCAGAAATTTCAGGCTGGTCATTGACCTCGAAAAACATATTAATCTGTTTTACAAGATATTCACAACATACCTGTTCATTTAAAATTTGAGGATTAAGTCTCCATTGTGTCTGTTTCTTGTCCATTCAGTTTAGTTTAATCATAAACGTTAATGGAGCATGGTCCGAGATTATAATGTTATGATATTGCGAGTTGTAGGTAAATGGAATTAGTTTAGAATCTATTAAGAAATAGTTTATCCTTCAATATGTTTTATGCACTGGTGAGTAAAATGAATATTCTCATCCGGATTTTCAGTTCTCCAGACATCCTTAATGTTGTTAGTGTTAATATATGAGTTTAAAAATTCACTTGACAGAGATTTTGATTTTCTTTGAGTTGATGATCTGTCTAAATATGAATCTAGTGTACAATTTAAGTCTCCACCAATTATTAAATTATTTTGTGTGCATTCCGGAATAGTATTAAGTATTCTCTTGAAGAACAATGGGCTATCAAAGTTTGGTCCATATACATTAAGGAGAGTCACTTTTTTTTAGTATAATTTGCCTACTACTACAATATATCTACCATCAATATCTTCTATAGTTGATATATGTTTGAAAGGTACACCTTTACGGATTAAAATTGCAACCCCTCTAGATTTATGTGTGAATGAGGAATGATACGTTTGAGCAATCCATTTTGTTTTCAATATATGTTGCGCTTCCTTTTTAAGGTGAGTCTCTTGGAGGAATATTATATCTGTTTTAAGCAATTTTAAATGAGCTAATACTTTTCCTCTCTTGATGGGTTCATTAATTCAACATTCCAACTACAGAATGTAATTCCTTCACTTTTATGTCGTGCATCTTATGATTAAGGTGGTCTATAATAGAGCAGATGATTCAGCATGTTAAACCATACCGTACACCCGAACTTCAGATAGATGAATTTTAGATCTTGTAGGTTTTCTTCTCGGTCATATCTCCTTACATAATACTTATAATTCCATTCAAAATAACGATTATAATAATTATAATATAATTTAAAATAGAAAAGATAAGAGATTGTTATATTAGTAAAGTGTAAAAGAAAGAAAAACTACATCTACAATTAGTGCAGTTAGTGATAGCCACCCTATGTGGCTAGACATCTAAGGACTTCCGTAGCTTTTGCTAAAAAATAAATAAATTACTAGCTCCGTACTTTCCTTGAAAGAAAAGCTTCATTCAATAAAAAACATTATACGGGGGGAACAATGGTTATATTCCAGTAGTGGAATAATTGATAATCTCAAAGTAAGTAAAATATTAGTCTCATATAACGAAAGTATTAGTCCACAATTAGTCAAAATAGTATCAAATATCAAGGACTAAACCTCTGTTTTCTATTTTAATCAACTTATGATTCATCCTTTTAGCTAATTCTGAGTTGATCCAGTTAACTATAATTAATGATAATTAGTAATTATGATTAGTTGTGATTAGTAATAATTAGTACTATAATATAAAATATTATATAACAAGATAACTAATCAATTTCATTCTAAATTCAAGACAGTCCTTGAGTATAGTAATTTAAAGTTCAATTTCTTCACAGCAAAGTGCCAAATCCAATCTCATCAGGTGTATATTTAGTGTTAAGTATTAATCCTCTTTATCCTCTTTGTCACTCTCGCTCTCTGCCTTCCATTCTTAAGATCGCAAGTTTGTAAACCATCATAATCAGAGATGACCTCAATGTGCCTGGCCGGCGACCTCACAGTGAACTGCATCCGTAACGATGAGAGACTCCATTCAATCTGTCAACTTGGCAAACTGGATCCATTTCATCTGTCAACTTGAAGTGGGTACACAATACCCCCATTGCCTGGCATTGAAACAGCTGGTAGCAACAAGAGGTCGAAACTCTTACCTTCACAGTGTGGATTGAACACCCAAGCAAGAGGTTTTCAAGAATGCCGGTGCAAAAGGAAAGCGGCAAGCAGACTTACAAGAGGAGATCTAAGGTAGATCAGTGTAAACCAGCATCTGCTGTTCCTGCACATTTTGTCTTGCCCACATTGTCCAAGATGCTCCACCTGCACTAATCCCACCTGCCTGCATTTGCTCATATATCTCCATACCTATCCTATCCATGTACCTGTCAAGAGCCAAGAGTGTTTTATTGTCATTTTTCACAAAATAAACAATTATATACTGACTTGCGATACGATAGAACTTTATCTATCCAAGGAGGGAAATTGATCTTCCAACAGTTATAAAACACAAGATAAAGGCAGTCATGGTGGCGCAGTGGTAGTGTTGCTGCCTTACAGCAAATGCACGCCGGAGACCCAGGTTCGATCCCGATTTCGGGTGTTGTCTATACGGAGTTCGTACGTTCTCCCCGTGACCTGCGTGGGTTTTCTCCGAGATCTTTGGTTTTCTCCCACACTCCAAAGACGTACAGGATTGTAGGTTAAAGAAGGAACTGCAGATGCTGGAAAATCGAGGGTACACAAAAGGCTGGAGAAACTCAGCGGGTGCAGCAGCATCTAAGGCGCGAAGGAGATAGGCGACGTTTCGGGTCGAGACCCTTCTTCTGACTCAAGAAGGGTCTCGACCCGAAACGTCGTCTATCTCCTTAGATGCTGCTGCACCCGCTGAGTTTCTCCAGCCTTTTGTGTCCCCAGGATTGTAGGTTAATTGGCTTCGGTAACATTGTAATTGTCCCTAGTTTGTGGAGTCGTGCTAGTGTACGGGATGATCGCTGGTTAGTGTTAACGTGCGGGGATCGCTGGTCGGCGCGGATCCAAAGGGCCTGCTTCTGCGCTGTATATCTGAACTAAACTAAACATGAAACATGAAATTAAAGTGACGAGTGGAAAGGATTGTGGATGTGCAAAGATTGGGGAGGGGAAGGGGGATAGTCAGTCTTCCCCACGACAGAAGGGGTTGTACAGTTTGATAGCCACAGGGAAACAGGATCTCCTGTGGCATCCTGTGCTGCATCTTGGTGGAACTAGTCTGTTGCTGAAGGTGCTCCTCTGTGTCATGGAGCGGGTTACGTAGCAGCACAGCAGTAGTGTGAACATATTGCACTGTAAAACCCTTACTAAACAGCAAACAAAGTTCAGTGTATATTAGAGAAACAGACAATTAGTCCAAATAGTCCTGTCCAAATATCTTCTAAATGCCATTGTACCAGCCTCCACTACCTCCCCTGGCAGCTTGTTCCATATACCCACCTCCTGGGTGAAGGGAGTGAATTAATTATGGTACACAAAAATGCTGGAGAAATTCAGAGGCAGTGTCTAGATGCATGCTGCCCCATCCTCTGAGTTTCTCCAACATTTTTGTCTACCATAATTACCAGCATCTGCAGTTCTTTCTTAAACGAGTTAATTATGGTACTGCTTTAGGAATGTTGGATTCAGCCGAGTCTTAAACGATGGCTCTGTAGAATAATCTATTCAGTTTTGGACTAATCATGCCTTTTTTGTTGATGGGGTGAGAAAACGTGAATCTTTGAGGCTGGGCAAAAAACCATGGGTCAGGCAATGTCAAGTCAAACTGGGATGAAAGGACAGGTGCAGAGAATTGCTAAATTGAAATCACAAGACGGTGATTAAAGTGGGCGGAACCCCAGCCTGTCGGGCTCTGCCCAGGGTTTTGTAAAGGGGCACACAGCACCAGAAGCCAGGGATAGCCAGAAGAGGCAAGCAAGACTGATTTTCTACAGACCCGATTGGCAGCCGGTAAGGACTGAAATCTAAATAAACCGAGCCGAAGACTGCAGCCCAGAGACTCTGTTTAACCCGTTAATGTCTGAGAAACTTGTCTGGCTAACGTGTTGATTAAGAAAGTTTGAAATAGTGTTTGTTGTCTATGTGGGGTTAAGGGCTAATGTGAGCTGATCTCTAATGCTTATCTGCTATGTGTGGTGTTGGCTTAATTCATTGCGTTTTTAAAAAAGAAAAAAATGTGTTAAAAAACAGTAAAGATCCATCTGATATTAAGCTAAATATTTGGTAACAGTAGTGGGCATTATCTTTATTTTCTTTCAATGAAATGTGAAAATTATTTCAAAAGACAAAATGGCTGCTATGAGTTGGAATGTTACAGAATGTAACAGATACATGGAACTTTCTGTTATTTATATTTGGTTACAGTAAAGTGTGTTTTCTGCCTTTATGTCTAAAGGTTTTTCACCTGATAAAGACTAAACAACTACTAAAGACTAAACCACTGAAAAGACTAAAACTGCCAAAATAAAAGGTGGAAAAGAAGTGTTTGGTCTGAGTGAATCCAGTGCATCATTTTGGGGTGGATAAATCAAATCCCTTTCAAGCGGGGAAACTGCGAAACATGAAAAGGCTTGACAAGCAAACTAGTTTAAATTGGACAAATTGCTTTTTCACTTCAAATGAAATAAATTGGCTTGTTTAACTGTTGCTTATTCTTCCACATGAACTCGATTACAGCATCTGCAGACTCCTTTTAATTTAAAATTCTTTTAAAATAGGTTCGACTTACTCAAAGCTTCACTTGTAAACCAACTTTTTGCATCTTTGAACCATGAATTGGAGACCCAGAAATCTCTGTCGAATTGGTTATCAAAATTACCACGTGCTCCCCGGAATTATGCCAGCTCTTGGGAATATTTTCATTATAATTCTTCACTTTACCTTCAAATTTGATTTTTTTTTTTTTAAAAAGGTTCAGCCTGTGAACTTTAAACAGCCCTTTTATTTTAAATATCCTTCGCAGACTCGGTGCGCTGAAGGGCCTGTTTCCACTCTGCATCTCTAAAACTAAAATTAAACTCACGCGCACGGCTTGTTGTGGGAATTACAGAGACATTGCTGCAAGAGGCCGGGGATGGGAACTGAATATTTAAGGGCATACCTCCTATTGAAAAGACAGACAGGTGGGCAGAGGGCGTGCGGTAGCTCTGTTGGTGAGGAATGAAATTCAGTCCCTTGCAAGGAGTGACATTGAAACAGGAGATGTGGAGTCAGTATGGATAGAACTAAGGAATTGTAAGGGTATAAATACCCTAATGGGACTTATCTAAAGGCCCCCAAACAGTAGCGTGAATATTGGGTGCAGGTTGATTCAGGAATTAAAATTGGCATGTAGTATAGGTAATGCTACAGTTGTTATGGGAGATTTCAACATGCAGGTAGACTGGGAAAATCAGGTTGGTACTGGACCCCAAGAAAGGGAGTTTGTGGAGTGCCTCCGTGATGGATTCTTCGAGCAGCTTGTATTGGAGCCTACCAGGGAGAAGGCAATTCTGGATTTAGTGTTATGTAATCAACTGGATTTGATAAAGGAACTTGAGGTTAAAGAGCCATTAGGAGGTAGTGACCATAATATGGTCAAGTATAATCTAGAATTGGCGAGGGAGAAGGGTGGATCGGAGGTGTCAGTGTTACAGTTGAATAAAGGGGACTATGGAGCCATGAGGGAGGAGGTGGCAAAAGTTGACTGGAAAGATCCCCTGGCAGGGATGACAGTGGAACAACAATGGTAGGCATTTCTGGGAATAATACAGAAGGTTCATTCCAAATACGAAGAAATATTCTAAAGGGAGTAAGGGGCGAATTGGCTGACAAGGGATCTCAGGGACAATTTAAATGTAAAAGAGAAGAAGTACAACATAACAAAGATGAGCGGGAAGCAAGAGGATTGGGTAATGTTTAAGGAGCAACAGAAGATAACTAAAAAGGCAATACGGGGAGAAAAGATGAGGTACGAACGTACGCCAGCCAAGAATATAAAGTAGGATAGTAAAAGCTCCTTTAGGTATGTGAAGAGGAAAAAGTTAGTTAAGACCAAAGTTGGACCCTTGAAGACTGAAAAAGGTGAATTTATTATGGGGAACAAGGAAATGGCAGATCAGTTGAACAGGTACTTTGGATCCGTCTTCACTAAGGAGGACATTAACAATCTTCCTGATGTACTAGTTGCCAGAGGATCTACAGTGACGGAGGAACTGAAGGAAATCCACATGAGGCAGGAAATGGTGTTGGGCAGACTGATGGGACTGAAGGCTGATAAATCCCCAGGGCCTGATGGTCTGCATCCCGGGGTACTTAAGGAAGTGGCTCTAGAAATCATGGACGCATTGATGATCATTTTCCAATGTTCTATAGACTCAGGATCAGTTCCTGTGGATTGGAGGATAGCTAATGTTATCGCACTTTTTAAGAAAGGTGGGAGAGAGAAAACAGGGAATTATAGACCAATTAGCCTGACATTGATGGTGGGGAAGATGCTGGAGTCAATTATATAAGATGAAATAGCCACACATTTGGATAGCAGTAACAGGATCCGAGTCGGCATGGATTTACGAAGGGGAAATCGCATTTGACTAATCTTCTGGAATTTGTTTGAGGATCTAACGAGGAAAATGGACAAGGGAGATTTAGTGGATGTAGTGTACCTGGACTTTCAGAAAGCATTTGATAAGGTCCCACATACGAGATTAGTGGGCAAAATTAGGGCACATGATATTGCTGACATGGATAGAGAAGTGGTTGGCAGACAGGAAACAAAGAGCAAGGATTAACGGGTCCCTTTCAGAATGGCAGGTGGTGACTAGTGGGATACTGCAAGTCTCGGTGCTGGGACCTGCAGCTATTTACAATATACATCAATGATTTGGATGAAGGGATTCAAAGTAACATTAGCAAATTTGCAGATGGCACAAAGCTGGGTGGCAGTGTGAACTGTGAGGAGGATGCTATGAGAATGCAGGGTGATTTCGACAGGTTGGGTGAGTGGGCAGATGCATGGCAGATGGAGTTTAATGTGGATAAATGTGAGGTTATGGTAGCAAAAACAGGAAGGCTGATTATTATCTAAATGGTGTCGTTGGGAAAAAGGGAAGTGCAACGGGATCTGGGGTTCCTTGCTCATTGGTCAATGAAAATAAGATTGTAGGTACAGCATGCAGTGAAGAAAGTGAATGGCATGTTGGCCTTCATAACAAGAGGAGTTGAGCATAGGAGCAAAGAGCTCCTTCTGCATTTGTACAGGGCCCTAGTCAGACCACATCTGGAGGATTGTGTACAGTTTTGGGTACCCTAATTTGAGGAAGTGTGGCGGAAATCAAGGAATTGTAGCTTTGGAGGTGATTCATTCTCTCAAAATTTGACATGCTGACAGATTTCTTCTCGCAAACTGCAGAAAAGCGTATTTAGCTGATTAGCTGATGTGCAGTTAATTAAAGAAAAGAAGTCAGCTGCTTTGCAAAATAAATAAGACCTTTGAAGCTATTGAGCTACGTGGCCTTCCTGACTAATGAAATAAAGGATGAGCCATCCTAATTGAGCAGTATAAATAAAAGTGCTTTTCAAGCCTTCAGGGCAGCTTTCGACAGAGGTCTTCAGGAGCATAACTACCTAGAGTAGTTCCTCCATGCTACGCTCCGAGAGAGGTAGTGAAGGCAAGTCCTGATACAGGCAACCTAGTGTTATATTTGTATTTACCCCGTACGGCTACCCTGCTCTCTGATATAGTCTCCTAGAGGGGCTGAGGCTCGGTAAAAGTCGGGGACCTTTTTAACTAAAAAAGTGTGTTAAACTTACAGCGCTTTTAAACGCTTTTTGTTAGGCTTCATACGGACATCTGAACGGTAAGATTTATGATATGTACACATATTGTATGTAGAGCAAGGATGTGCGTATGAATTGTACCAACTGCTTGAGTTATTATATCTTTTGACAAATTGAATAAAAACCATTATTTGATTAAATTCAATCAACGCCCTGTCGTCATCTTACTACTTATAGTGTAGCAATAATATATAGGATATAAGTAAATGCGAGGAGCAACATTTAACACTTAATAGCTTTTAAATTCCCGAGACGTCGACACGTATCAACGGCGAACGACCGATGACCCAGACCGGAATTAAGGTATTAGTTTATCTTTTGCAATTTCTATAATGAATACGGTCTTAGTTCTATTGACATAACTAACCGGTATACAAGGAAAAAGGACTAGTCAAGATCCCGGGAAAAGGGGGAGTTAGTCTTAGTATTCTAGTGGGTTCCTTGTCAGGATCTAGGATAATTGTATAGAAATCCGTAGCAATTGGCGCCCAACGTGGGGCTCTTTGGAGTTAATTTGAAGAGCCTCACTAAAAATCCTAAACTGCCTATAAGTAGATAAGAAAATAGGTACACAGCCGTTAAAATAGGTAAAACAGAAGTATAAGGACCTCGAAGAAATCAGTACTGAGTCTAGAGTTTAAAAGTCGATAAAAAGACTCTTTAGATAAACCAGGGATGGCTGCTCCAGCCTCTCACCCTGCTGCATGGCGAGACCAGCATGCTCAGGCAAATCAAATAAACGGATGGGGAAACCAAAGATTTGAAGTCCCTGTCGGAGGAGATTTTCATGCAGAAATAGCCGGCCACAACGGGAATGCAGCTCCTGCTGCAGGTGCCCGCTTTGTAGTCGAGATAATGGACCAAGGAACCCGACATCGATATGATTGTGAGGTACCCGCTAATATAGGAGACCCCTGGTATTTAGGGTCTAATGTCCAAGATCCGACCCTTGTGGGTACAGTAGTAGTCCACATGGACGACTTACCAGTAAATTTTACAATAGTAAGTCCCGGATTATCCAGATTTGCCTGGCCAGACGATCCGGGAGAAATCTTGTTATTAAGGCCCTCAGAACTTAGGAAAATACTAGCAATTGTGAGACCAGAGGCTTCCATGAGATTGGCCGCACATAATTATGCCCGTATTTTATGGGAACGAGCTCACCCTCAGGGAGTACCACGCCCTGCTCCAGTCATGACTGTATATGGCCCGTGCACGGTAAAAAGTTTTAATGAAACCTTCCCTGATTTTCCTAAAGAAAACAGAGCGGCTATTAAATATTTAGTCCAGAAATTCGATAGAATAGAAAACATGACCAGACCTTTGACACCTGAAGATAGAAGGCATCTGTTGGGAAATCTGGGTGCGCCCTGTCTGGTATTAGATATAGCGCACACCGGAAATCTGACCGATGTGCTTAGACAAGCTCACGTCCTTTGCTATGGCATAGGACTAAGAGAAGCCTCTCTCCAAATAATAAAAAGCCTATTGTCAGGCACTATTAATTTAGTCAGATGTTTACAAGTAGCAGTTTTCTTGGGGTTAGACTGGGACCGCTGTAAAAGACATTTGTTTGATCTCATACTCGATCCGGCAGTAAGTGAAAGAGTACGGGGTCGGGTGAGAAACCGCACACTCCAAGAAAATCCTTTTGAGATATTCGGTACTGCTTTAGGAGAATGTGCCACTGACCGAGACGTTTGCTTAGGCGAGCTTTTGAAAAAGGCTGATCAAGGGGGAGAAACCTCCCGTAAATCAGCAGGAGTAATTCCAAAAAAGGAAAAAACCCGATCATCTGACACAACCACTTCCACCAGCCAAGCCACTCCTCAAAGGGACGGACGAGGCAGAGGAGGAAGAGGGTGTGGACGACTGAGAGGGCGTACACAGTATAGAGAAGCAGCACAAGGATCACCCAGGAGATCAGACCAGAGAGATTATCAAAACTATCGCCAGGACCAGGGTAGGCGACAGGATAGAGATTATGATCAAAGAGACCAGCGCGACCATAGAGACCAAAGAGATAGACGTGATCAAAGGGATCAAAGAGATCAAAGAGACGGAGGCGGTTACCCGCAACAGAGAGGTTATAATTTAAGACCTAGAAATCAAGATGGGTATGCACAAACTTCAGGTAGAGGTAGGGCCCGAGCTGAGGGAGAAACCGGCTACCAAAGGGATAATAGACAGAGAGGTAGAGGAACACAAAATAAACCTCACAATGTGGGAATAAACAGGGCATTCAACAGTCCCGAGGAACAAGAGCCCAGGGAAGGACACAGTAGTAAGTGGCAGGACCACCATACAAAGTTCCCATTTTGCAAGGTGAACTTACAAGGTAGAAAACCACAACAGGGGTGGACCCGAGGACAGATTGATACTGGAGCCGATGTCACCTGTATAGATACAGCCATAGCCCAGCGTTTAGACTGCGACCCTCAAGGGCAGGTTTGGATACAAGGTGCCACCGGTCACATAGAAGAATGTACCAATTACAAAGTTAAAGTAAAAATGGCGAACGGGAGAGAATTCACCTCCATAGCCGCCGGCATAGATAATTTACAAAAACGATTACAAATTGGGATTTTGATCGGGGTGCGAGATATTCAAAAATACGAGCTATTAAAGACCCCCCGAGATGATAGAAATTCACACCTCGAATTACAAATAGAAGCAGAACCAGATCCAACGATAAGGGCTAGAATAAAACATTTAGTCTTTAGTAATTGGGGAGTCTGGCAGATGCACAAAAACCATTGCGGATCGATCACACCCGACGGAGACACCGTCACCGGTATGAACGACTTCCCCAATCCAAGCCAGTATCATATCAACAAACCTGAAGCCAGACGAGCTATTCAAGAAGTCATTAATGATCTAGTTGAACAGGGAGTCTTGGTGGAAAGAAGTTCTAAGGTCAACACACCAATTTTAGCAGTCGCTAAACCCGGTAAACCGGGCGAATACCGCTTGGTATGTGACTTTCGCGCCTTAAATAAAGGCTCCGTGAAATTCGCGGGAACTCTATTTAACATGGCGAGTCAGACCATGCAGATTCAAAGACATATATATAAAACCACTTTCGACTTAGCCAATGGCTTTTGGAGTCATCCAATTCCCGAGCATGATTGGGACTATACAGCAATCACTTCCCCTCAGGGAGTCCAATATTGCTGGACCAGATTGCCCCAAGGATTTGTAAATTCCCCGCAGATTTTTTCGGCCCAAGTCCTACGCACTTTAGATTTTCTAAGAAACGAACACATAATTGAATGCTACGTGGATGATATATTCATTACTCATGCGACTCTAGATGATCACTTCAATTGTCTTCATAAGATGCTCCAAGTCTTACGAAATTTGGGGTACAGAGTAGGGCTCAAAAAATCAGCAATATCCAAGACAACTGTGAAGTTCTTGGGGATTGAGATCGCCGAAGAAGGACGTGGCTTGACTTCCGCGTTCAAAGAGAAACTGTCAGAATTCAAATCACCCACTAACGTAAAACAATTACAAAGCATTCTGGGATCCCTAAATTTCGCTAGAGGTTTCATTATAGGATACGCTGAGTTAGCAGCCCCCCTATACAGACAGATAGTAGCCCCAAACGAAAGATTTGTATGGGAACCAGAACACCAGGAAGCACTAAACACACTAGTTGAGAAAATAGTTGAAAGCGCCTGGTTAGCCACACATACACCCGGTGCAACCATAGAGGTTACTCTGATACTCTCAGACTCCTCTGGAACCGTGGTATGCAAAGATGAAGGGAAAGCTACCCCCTTCCAATACTATTCCATGAACTTCTCCACTACGGAATTAAAATTCCCAAAACTTGCCAAAGCCCTGACTGTTTTAACACACGGGCTTTTACACTTAAGAAGAGTACAATCCGAGGCCCCTATAAAAGTACTCACACATTTCCCGGAACTAAATGAGTCAAGGGAAAGCATTGTCAGGGATCGCCGCGTCCACAACGTCCGATGGGACAAATGGGACATCATAAGGGCAGACCCGACTATCCTCTGGCTAAAAGATCCCAGTGAAGAAATGAATACCTGGGCTTTACCCGAATTAGCCGAGGAAAGAGAAAAACCCGATCGAGCAGACATAGTCATATATTGCGACGGGTCATCTCAAGAAACTAAGAACCCTGATGGTTCTACAACCAGGAAAGCAGGAGCTGGTATAGTTAAGGGTACCTGGGGACAGGAAGGTTTTACCCCAGACACCACGAAATCAGTCTTTTTAGGGACAGGTATGACGGCACACTTAGCCGAAGTGGAGGCTCTGACTGCCGCTCTAGAGCTTGTAGCACCTGGAGATAGAAGTAAAGCAATCTTGATTTGTACCGACAGCAACTATTGCCATGGTGGCTGTAACGGATTGCTAAAAGACTGGGCGAATAATGGTTTCAAAACAGCTAGAGGCAAACCCATCCAGCATGCTGGATGGTGGAAAAAGATAAATGCATATCTAGAAAACATGCCTAGACTGATTGTAAGACATGTACCTGCTCACCAAAAAACAGGCGAGCATGCCGTAGGAAACAATATGGCCGATTCACTGGCTAAACAAGCACTTGGTACAAATCTGCCTAGACACACAATTGTTAATATTGTAACACGCCAATCAATAAAAGATAACACGGATAAAGAGTTGATGGACCTGGTGGCTGGTAAGACCATTCCAGGATATCCCAAATACTACTCGTACATATTAAGTCCCGACGGGACGGTCCGCTGCCTGAAAAAAGGAGACCTAAAAGGGAAAATCATAATCCCTAAAAAAGACAGGCATCGGTACATCAGAGAAGCACATCAAGGATTGGGTGCGGCACATGGAGGAGCAAAAACCACCTGTGCCCACCTATCGCTTCAATACTGGTGGCCATTTATGTTGTCTGAATGTCGAAAGTTTAAAGCCAACTGTGAAACCTGTATGAAACACGACAAAGGAGGGGGGGTAACTAGACCTGGATACACCGTACGGGAGAAACCCGAAGCCCCTATGAAGCAATGGCAAGTTGACTTCATTGGTCCGTTGCCCGAATCCCGAGGGGATCCTCCCTTTCACCGAAAAAACAGGTACATACTTGTGTGTGTTGATGAATGTACATCTTACACTTGCCTATATCCCACTGCTAGTTGCACGTGTTCAGACGCTATCGAAGCTCTTGAAGAAGCGATAAAAATACTAGGTCCTCCCTTAATCATTCACTCAGACCAAGGCCCGGCCTTCGTAGGCACGGCCTACAGAGAATGGTGTAAATTTAAGGGAGTACGGACCGAATACAGTAGCCCCTTGCACCCCGAATCAGCGGGAGTTGTGGAGAGGAAAAATCAGGACGTCAAGAGGGCCATAGCTAAGATGTGTACTACCCGAAGCGGATCATGGGTTAGAGCTGTTAACTTTGTACAAATGGCAGTCAACAACACCCCCATAGACAGCGAAGGACCAAATAGACATATCACTCCATACTTTTTAATGTTTAGTGTACAAATGAACACTAAACTAAGTATAGGAGACGAGCAAAGACGTTTGTCCCTTATGCAGGAATATAGGGAACTACGACACGCGGAGTCGGTCTTACTTAAAGCAGAAAGAGCCAAACAGGACGAAGGGAAAAATATATGGTTACCTAAAGTAGGTGATTGGATTTTAGTCAAGACTAACTACACCAAGGGTAAATCACTGAAACCTAAATTTGGCCCTGCTCAACAGGTGATAGCTGTTGGGGAGCGGACCGTAACATACCTTAGGAAAGGTAAACAACAGATCATATCGGTTGACAACTGTAAACCCGTAAGTAAGGACTTTATTCCTCCTACAAATGAGTTGGATAGATCAGTTAGAGATGGAACCGCTCCCGGAGGAAGAGCCAATGCTGAGTCAAAAACTCAGCAAGAAGTACAAGGAGCCAGGCCTAAGACTAGGTCTATGGGCCCGGCGAACCTGTAAAACACATAAACAAATCAAACCCACTAAAACAAAGAAAAATAAGAAGGGGGACGAGGTTAAAATAGTTATAGATCCTCAGGGATCAGGATGTAGGGATGGATGTAAAGCTGGTGGACGGATTACATGTTATTTTCTGTTTGCATTCTTTTTCATAATTTTCACCCTCCTCGGTGCAGGAGTGATCCTTTTAGTTAACCTAACTAGCTCTTCATGTCACCTCATGGAAAGTGACTTGGTTAAGAATAACTCCCTTACTTCAGGAATGGAACTAAGTAAATGGGGAATTATAGGAGGTTTAGGCCTAATCTTTGGTCCTAAGGGACAAATGATAGCCCTGACCGCATTAATCCACTTTTCCATTGCCGAGCCCCAAGACAAGGTGGAAGTAGAACCACTCCAAAACGGGATGATTTGGATTAAAGAGCCATATCCTTTCCGTTTAGATACAGGGAATATATTGGTACCTCTAACTCTGGTACTGGATTCCCAGGCCATGTTGGATGATATGGACTTAAACCGTGATGGGGCCGGGGACGGCCTTATCCTGGTTAGTGAACTAGAACCGTTTTACAAAACCATGTTAAAGATCAGTCCCCAGATCACAGACCCCTCCATCTGGCAGGAAGAAGAAATGAGTAAATACAGGGACTGTTATATCACCCAGATTAATACAATGATTCCGTCCAAAACTGTGACCAGGGCAGAATGCACTTGGCCCTACAGGGATGTTAGTAACAGTGGCTTCCATGACTTAGCCAGCTATCACCCCATCCTGATGTGGAGTGCCTTTGCAAATTGCCAATCAGCCCTTAACCACCAAACCAAATACCTTCGCAAGGATTGTTCCTATGACGATGGTTCCAAAGTCTGGTTTACCACAGAGGACGAAAGTAAGTTAGGTCCAAGTGAAATACCTTACACATTCAATTTACCCGCCATACCGCCAGGATTCCATATGATTTGCAGTCCCAGAGTATACGGCCCGTGGTTCAGACGAACCAAGAATAAGGAGGGAGAAATTAGGAAAAAATGGAACGAGACACAGATGGGAGACATTTTTGCACCCATCGACCCTTCCATATGTAACCTCCCTATCTTTTCCTTATTAAACCAAACCAAAATTGGAAATTACACCTGTGTTAATGTCGCTAGATATACACCCGGTAGATGTGGGGATATATGGGCCAAAGGAGACGAGAAATGGCAGAGAATTGAATACCCCCTGGAAAACACATAAAGATTACCCGGAGAAAAGAAAGGAGGTTTTCAAGGAAGGGGATACAACCAATGACCCCACCGGCGATACCGAGGCCGGTTTTCAAGATTGGAAATCGGTTTATCAACTGATCCAAAACAATGAGACATGGCGAGGGGTAAACGGGTCCCTCATAAAGGAAGAAGTCCTCAAATTTAATTTTACGAGGACTCAATTTAAGGTTTATCTTAATCTTACAAGCAAGACTTTTACACAACAACCGACAGACATTATCTGTTGGCTTTGGGGTTATATGAAATGTACAAACATAACAAGACAGCGTACTGTTGAACCTGCTACCGTAAAGTTCTTCGAATTACCTTCCCCTTACAGGTGGTTACATTTTAACACCTCGGGGGAAGAGTAACTTAGACTTGCCGGTAAGATGATTTTCTTTATTTTTCTGCTCCTACGCTTCTCCAGTATAAAGGGAAATGTAGCCAGCAAGTTAAAAGATTCCCAATTGGACACCATTGAAATATTAAATAACATGAACAAATTCTCAGAGGAGCTCAAGAATAATCAGAAAAACATCGTTGAGTTTACTAGGTTTTTACACAAATCGCAGGTAGAAACTACTATGGAAACAATGAAGGCTCTAACCCATATAGACCAAGCCTTCACAAGGGAAAATCTTAAAACCACGTTAATGGCGCTAGCCGCACTTTTGAGTACCGGAAGGGTTAAACCTTCTTGGATCCCAAAGCAGATTTTAAGCAAAGAACGCTGGATTACTAGCACCCAGCTACTCGATTCATCCAGTCGTCTTTACTACATCAAACGAGAAGGGGCACCTCCCACATATAGGAGCCCCTCCTTAAAATTAACCCTAAACATTTTAATCACTGTTCCTTGGATAACAGATACCACAGCTGCAAACTACACCCTCAGATTATATAATCCTGGTGTAGTGCGTTGCCACCATTATTGGAACAAAGGCTGTTGGAAAACCGTCATCAAAGTCCCATATAAATATGGCCTGTTGCGGAATAACACGCTCCAGGTATATCAGGGCATTCCACGCCAAGATAGGACAGGACTGACCCTTACAAATTTCGAGGAAACAACCGAATGTATCAATCATCATTGTCCCGTTATAGAGGAGAGAATAAATATACCCAAAGATTCCTTTTACTCTATGGGAAATGGTTCATACATAATTTCCAAAACTTCGCCTGGCTCCTGCAATGACTCCTGCAAAATTAGTGAGGGCACATACTTAGTCTCTTCTTTTGCACATGACAAAACCACTTGCTGTAACCATACAATATATGGTCAGCCAAAGGAAAGGGAATTGATTTTTCACGTTCCCAGTAAAGATCAGACCCTTCAAATCATTCTTTCCAAGCTCGGAGACATACTTGTCAACCTTGAGGACAATGAGCTGATAGTTACCTATACAGATTGGGACATCAGTACCCAACTTAGGAACTTAAGATCAAAAGTTAGCAATATTGATACCAGTTATGGGAGACAGATTCAGGATGTTTTTGCGGCCCTGGCAGAAACTCTCCAAGGGATTTTACCTGAAGGATTAGCAGCCCTAGGAGAATTAATAGGAGGTCTCGGCAGCCTTATGGGTGATGTAATGAACTTCCTCGCCGACCTTTGGGGTCTTGGCTCGTATGCCAAATATGGAATATACTGCGTAGTAGGCTTAGTCCTCTACCGGATCTGTCGAACCTTTTTATCTTCCAGGAAATGAGTTCTGACAAGGCAAAGGACCTATACAGGGAGGCGATTTTGGAACATTTAAGGACAGATTTGCAGGCACACCCAGATCACGAGGAACAAATGGAACTAATTGCCAGACACAGGGCTGCCAGTTGTTTAAGCATGGAACATTTACATTTATTCTGCATCAACAGTCTTACCAAAATCTCAGATTTATCCATGCAATCAGGCCCCTATATTAGGGGTCATCCTATCATTGAGCCTGACCCTGTCGCAGGAGATTTCACTTTCAGAAACGTATTCATCCGATGTAATCTATGCCACCAATGGTGCCCCGGTCATTGCCTCCTGAGTGGAGGTTATGCCAGACTCCCATTCCATAAAAATCACAAGAATCCTTGTGTGACCAGGCAGCAATATTACTCATCTTACGTTACCAACGAGGTTAACATGGCCACAGTGCCAAGGATGCCCATTGTTCAATTTAAAAATTTTGAGGCAAACCTGACGACGATTCACAACCCTCAAACTCCCAAAGATCCTCGTTACTAAAAGGTAAGAAATGGACCATAAGATGATGGCCATGGGATTTATCCTCAGTATTGCCTGCCTGGCATTACAACTAATATACATGCTAAAGTTATTTTACTCTAAATTACGACACAGGCGGTGGCCTCTCGGACCTTTTCTAATCGCTCTCCTATACCCAATTAGCATTGCAACAGTCATTTGCAGCATGTTAGCCCAAGGAGGGGGAGAGGATTCCGACATCAAAACCACCACTGAAATTAACAGCACAACCACTGATGTCAAATACAAGTCATATGCAGAGTTTAATATTTTAATTTTCTTTTCAACAGCTCATTTATTATTTGGGCTAATCAACCTGCGACATTACAGATTCACTGATCCCCAGGAGGGGGAGCGAACATCCCTTCTAAAGAATCACAAGGAAGTTATCTTCTTTGTCTTTATACATCTGACTATGACGCCATACCTAGCTTTTTGGTTTATTACACTTACACCCACCATTATCTACATCTTAGGAGCCCTACTATTGATATTAGCAGTAGTAGATGCTTATGTCCTGTTTTCTATCACAAAAAAGAGACCATGGATGCAGACCGATAACAAACAAAAATATAGATGGTGGTTAGTTTTAATCCTGTTATTATATACAACAGGATTGGTAGTCCAAGGAAAAACACCCTGGATAGGACAGGCTATATGCTCCCTAGCTATTGTAGCTATAGTATTAGATTGTATATTTGTTTACCTTTCAGCTCTCTCTTCCGAACAACTACCCCGGACTCCAACACCAATTGTAAAACCATGTCATCCTCGAAAATGCGTCAGTTGCAATATTGCAATACCTTACATATATTCCCAAACCCCGACAACGGGACCGATTCGAACACCCTTCGTAATATATTACCAAAACCTCCCGTATCTAGTGATCAAGACCGACCGGCAGGGTCGTCCCACCAAGGTCCAGCTAATGAGGGAAGTGCACCTGCGTCCCGCAGCAACAGCCCCCCCAGAATCAGATTCCCAGGTTTACATAGGAATGACTGGAACCCAGGAACAAAACAATGGGGACCTAGCTGGCCAGAACAGCTACCATACCCACTGTTAACCTGCCTAAATTACAGACCGGTCGTTAAAGTTTTCTCCAAATTCTCCCGCCTATGGAGGAAACGTGATAGATCGAGAAGAGGGGAAATGGGAATGTATATACAAACCGAGATTAGAATCACCTATTAAAGTATTAGCAAGAATCTACACAACCCAGGATAAATAGGGGAACATGTATACGGCCAAAACCACTGGAGGCACCCTCCAGTGGATCCTCCGCTGTAACAGTTTTGAATGGCAGTATTTGCGTAACCAAGTATTCAGTTCATACTCCCGAAAGGGCAGTACAAATAAATTCAAACTTACTGACTGTCTGGGATGCGGCCAACCCGAAATAGGACTGGCCCCAGCAAATACCCCTTTTGGAAACAAGGGCCCTAAAATGTTATGTCCAGATGGCAAATTATTATGTGAAAGATTCGGCATAGAAATAAGATTCCTCATTAACGTGACCAACTACTTAAAAGTAGAACCGAAATGGCTAACTACCTAGAGTAGTTCTTCCATGCTACACTCCTGGAGAGGTAGTGAAAAAAAAAAAATAATAAAAAATAAAGTCTGAGTATCCTAGTGATCCTGACTTGTGGTATAACCACTGAAAACCAGATACCCATAACCCTAGTGGATGGGAGTAGACCGAAGGTTTTCCTTCTGGTCTCGAAGAAACTAACCGTATGGGGTCCTAGAGACAACATACTAAATTCAGGTCCTTATCACTCCCGCTCCACCGACGATGAGGACACAGATACCGTCTCAGAAGGTGGGGAGGATAAGGAAGAAGATATTCAGAAGAAAATGGAAGCTCTAGCCGTTTGGAGAAACCAGAACCACTTCTCCGACGACACCGACGAAGAGGAAAACTCTAAAGCTAAGGGTCCTAGCGAATTGACCCACCAGGTGTCGGGAAATGCAGAAGGAGGACTAACTGAGATACCGGCTGATGAAATAGTGTGCTTGCCTAGTGCTCCACGGCAGCTATGGATCTCAGAAGAATACGCCGAGGAAGAAACTTCCATAATCCCTGTCGAGCGTGACAGTGAAGGAGAGGATGCTGAGTGGGGTCATCCATCCGATGAGTTGATGTACCGTTTTTTCGGACACAACTGTGATGACCCAGAAATGGAATAAAAACTATTGAGTAGCTAGACTCTCAATATTTTCGCCTTATACCCATGGACACATGAAAAATAGAAATTATTGCAAGAGTATTAACCAACACAACTGCAAAGGTGCCGAGAATAAATCTCGAATGCAAAGCAAGTCTTCAGGAAAATATCAACGCTTCTTCTCTGAAGACGGAAAATTTATTGTAATCTGTTTAGTAATACTTTGTATTGTATTATGACTAAAAGCAACCTTTTTGCTTCCACCCGCAAAATCATGCGACAATTTAGAATAAGATACTGTTTGGTGTGTATTGAAATAGTATAAATATTAATCTAAAATATACTTAGGATGTTTTCTTGCTATGATACGCCTAGAGCAATTTATTGTAATATGTTTGAGCATAAGATCATTATGTATGACCAGAAGGAAGAAGTTAGGCAGTCCACATCCCCGGACGCAGAGAATGGTTCACTCCAAGGAGGGGGTGTGGCGGAAATCAAGGAATTGTAGCTTTGGAGGTGATTCATTCTCTCAAAATTTGACATGCTGACAGATTTCTTCTCGCAAACTGCAGAAAAGCGTATTTAGCTGATTAGCTGATGTGCAGTTAATTAAAGAAAAGAAGTCAGCTGCTTTGCAAAATAAATAAGACCTTTGAAGCTATTGAGCTACGTGGCCTTCCTGACTAATGAAATAAAGGATGAGCCATCCTAATTGAGCAGTATAAATAAAAGTGCTTTTCAAGCCTTCAGGGCAGCTTTCGACAGAGGTCTTCAGGAGCATAACTACCTAGAGTAGTTCCTCCATGCTACGCTCCGAGAGAGGTAGTGAAGGCAAGTCCTGATACAGGCAACCTAGTGTTATATTTGTATTTACCCCGTACGGCTACCCTGCTCTCTGATATAGTCTCCTAGAGGGGCTGAGGCTCGGTAAAAGTCGGGGACCTTTTTAACTAAAAAAGTGTGTTAAACTTACAGCGCTTTTAAACGCTTTTTGTTAGGCTTCATACGGACATCTGAACGGTAAGATTTATGATATGTACACATATTGTATGTAGAGCAAGGATGTGCGTATGAATTGTACCAACTGCTTGAGTTATTATATCTTTTGACAAATTGAATAAAAACCATTATTTGATTAAATTCAATCAACGCCCTGTCGTCATCTTACTACTTATAGTGTAGCAATAATATATAGGATATAAGTAAATGCGAGGAGCAACATTTAACACTTAATAGCTTTTAAATTCCCGAGACGTCGACACGTATCAACGGCGAACGACCGATGACCCAGACCGGAATTAAGGTATTAGTTTATCTTTTGCAATTTCTATAATGAATACGGTCTTAGTTCTATTGACATAACTAACCGGTATACAAGGAAAAAGGACTAGTCAAGATCCCGGGAAAAGGGGGAGTTAGTCTTAGTATTCTAGTGGGTTCCTTGTCAGGATCTAGGATAATTGTATAGAAATCCGTAGCAGAAGGACATTCTTGCTATTGAGGTAGTGCAGCGTAGGTTTACAAGGTTAATTCCCAGGATGGCGGGACTGTCATATGCCGAGAGAATGGAGTGGCTGGGCTTGTATACTCTGGAGTTTAGAAGGATCTTATTGAAGGAGAGGGGATCTTATTGAAACATATAAGATTATATAGGTTTCGGACACGCTAGAGTCAGGAAACGTGTTCCCAATGTGGGGGTCCAGAACCAGGGGCCACAGTTTGAGAATAAGGAGTAAGCCATGTAGAACAGAGACGAGGAATCACTTCTTCACGCAGAGAGTTATGAACTCTGTGGAATTCTCTGCCTCAGAGCGCTGTGGAGGCCGGTACTCCGGATACTCTCAAGAGGGAGCTAGATAGGGCTCTTAAAGATAGCGGAGCCAGGGGATATGGGGAGAAGACAGGAACGGGGTACTGATTGAGGATGATCAGCCATGATCACATTGAATGCTGGCTCGAAGGGCCAAATGGATCTACCAATCCGCCGTACAAAAAAAGTAATAAGACGCACAACTACCTAAATGTTAACATAAACATCCACCACAGCAGATTCCTCACTGTGATGGAAGGCAATGAAGTCTAACCTTCTTCCCTCATTTTTCTCCTGCAGTCGGGGCAATCTGAGCTCCCGCAACTGGCGGTCGCAGCCCCCGAGTCGGGGCGATCCAAGCTCCCGCGTCGGGGCGCTCCAACCTCCCGCAGCCTGCGGTCGAAGTATGGTGAAGCGTCTCAGGCAGCGAGTAGAATAAGATAACATTGCATCTGGTTAACCCAGAGAACACAGTCCCTCATTGATGTGTGGGAGGGGCAGAACTACAGATCCTGGTTTGAACCGAAGATACACAAAATCTGGAATATCTCAGTGGGTCAGGCAGCATCTGTGGAGAAAAGGAATGGGTGATGTTTAGGGTCGAGACCCTTTTTCAGACTGAGAGTCAGGGGTGAGGGAAACGAGAGATATGGAAGACATTTGAAAGCAGACAACGATCAAGGAAAAGTAGATTGGTTCATTCGAAGGTAGACACAAAATGCTGGAGTAACTCACAGACAGCATCTCTGGAGAGAAGGAATGGGTGACATTTCGGGTCGAGACCCTTCTGCAGATTAGAATGGTTCATTGTTGGCAGGGGAGAAGATGGCAACTAGGCATACAATCAGTAAAATTAATCAGGACAGTGTAATCAAACCCGAAACGTCACCTGCCCCTTTTCAGCAGGGATGCTGTCAGTCCCAATGAGTTCCTCCAGACTTTTGTGTCTATCTTCGGTTTTTCATTGATCTTTGATATTGCCCTCCATGGTGAATAGAGCTTTTTGGTATACAGGCCTTGTTTTCTTAAGACTATATGATGCTGGGAAGGTCAGTACCCGTGATGGACCTGGCCGTGCCCACCACCTTTTATAGTCTCCTTCTCACCTGAGCTTTCCAGTTGCCGAACCTGGCCGTGATGAAACCAGTCAAAGATGCTGCCATGTACAGGTCCACCACCGATTTTCCAGCACCCTTGTTTCCAGAGCCTTTCTGGATTATCCTTTTTGCCGGACAAAAAGAGATCGTGATCTCGAGTGCAGTTCAATGATACTGGAATGGTCCACCTAGGCCGCCGGTGGGTTGAGATATCGGCCCGTAAAGTTGGCCATGGAAGTTGGCAATTGGAACGGATCTGCTGGCTCTGGCAGCAGGGGGCAAATTCATCCCTCCGATCGGCACAGACGTCCCGATGAGGTTAAGATCAGCTGCCTCACCCGGCCTGGGTACCACATTTTCAGGGAGAATTCTGATGGGCATTTCAAGAGCACTCTGGTAATTTTATCTGGACCACCAGTTGCCGCAGAATTCCCTCATCCTGTGGACCTGTACATTTTCTTTGTTTGCGTATGCGCACTGCTTGATGTTAGTGTTTGAGGTACTTTTCCCTGGGTTGGGATGAATAGTATCTCATGGATTCAGTCGACACTGGATAATTATCTCTCCTGCCCAGAGTCACACAACATGCAAGCAGGTCATTCGGCCCAACTTACTCAAACCGACCAACATGCCCCATCTACCCTAGTCCCATCTGCCTGTGTTTGGCCCATAACCTTCCTAAACCATTCCTATCCATGTACCCGTCTGTTATGCCTCACAGAAACTGGTGAATTGATCATGGGGAACAAGGACATGGCAGACCAATTGAATAACTACTTTGGTTCTGTCTTCACTAACGAAGACATAAATAATCTGCCGGAAATAGCAGGGGACCGGGGGTCAAATGAGATGGAGGAACTGAGTGAAATCCAGGTTAGTCGGGAAGTGGTGTTAGGTAAATTGAATGGATTAAAGGCCGATAAATCCCCAGGGCCAGATAGGCTGCATCCCAGAGTACTTAAGGAAGTAGCCCCAGAAATAGTGGATGCATTAGTGATCATTTTTCAAAACTCTTTAGATTCTGGAGTAGTTCCTGAGGATTGGAGGGTAGCTAATGTAACTCCACTTTTTAAAAAGGGATGGTGAGAGAAAACGGGGAATTACAGACCAGTTAGTGTACCATCGGGAATGGGGAAAATGCTAGTCAGTTATTAAAGAGGGGATAGCAGCACATTTGGAAAGTGGTGAAATCACTGGACAAAGTCAGCATGGATTTATGAAAGGTAAATCATCTCTGACGAATCTTATAGAATTTTTCGAGGATGTAACTAGTAGAGTGAGAACCAGTGGATGTGTTATATCTGGACTTTCAGAAGGGTTTCGACAAGGTCCCACATAAGAGATTAGTATGCAAACTTAAAGCACACGGTATTGGGGGTTCAATATTGATGTGGATAGAGAACTGGTTGGCAGACAGGAAGCAAAGAGTAGGAGTAAACTGGTCCTTTTCAGAATGGCAGGCAGCGACCAGTGGGGTACCGCAAGGTATCAGTGCTGGGACCCCAGCTATTTACAATATATATTAATCTGGATGAGGGAATTGAATGCAACATCTCCAAGTTTGCGGATGACATGAAGCTGGGGGGGGGGGGGGGGGGGGGCAGGTATAGCTGTGAGGAGGATGCTAGGAGGCGGCAAGGTGACTTGGATATGTTGGGTGAGTAGGCAAATGCATGGCAGATGCAGTATAATGTGGATAAATGTGAGGTTTTCCACTTTGGTGGCAAAAAACAGGAAAGTAGACTATTATCTCAATGGTGGCCGATTAGGAAAAGGGGAGATGCAACGAGACCTGGGTGTCATGCTACACCAGTCATTGAAAGTAGGCATGCAGGTGCAGCAGGCAGTGAAGAAAGCGAATGGTATGTTAGCTTTCATAGCAAAAGGATTTGAGTATAAGAGCAGGGTGGTTCTACTGCATTTGTACAGGGTCTTGGTGAGGCCACACCTGGAGTATTGCGTACAATTTTGGTCTCCTAATCTGAGGAAAGACATTCTTGCCATAGAGGGAGTACAGAGAAGGTCGCCAGACTGATTCTTGTGATGGCAGGACGTTCATATGAAGAAAGACTGGATAGACTCGGCTTGTATGTGCTAGAATTTAGAAGATTGAGGGGGGATCTTATAGAGACTTACAAAATTCTTACGGGGTTGGACAGGCTAGATGCAGGAAGATTGCTCCCGATGTTGGGGAAGTCCAGAACAAGGGGTCACAGTTTAAGGATAAGGGGGAAGTCTTTTAGGACCGAGATGGGGAAATACTTTTTCACACAGAGTGGTGAATCTGTGGAATTCTCTGTCACAGAAGGTAGTTGAGGCCAGTTCATTGACTATATTTAAGAGGGAGTTAGATGTCGCTAAAGGGATCAGGGAGTATGGAGAGAAGGCAGGTACAGGATACTGAGTTGGATGATCAGCCATGATCATATTGAATGGCGGTGCAGGTTCGAAGGGCTGAATGGCCTACTCCTGCACCTATTTTCTATGTTTCTATATGAACCCTGTTGGAGGATAGATGTTGTCAATCTGGAGGAGAGGGTGCAGAGAAGATTTACGAGATGTTGCCAGGACTCGAGGGCTTGAGCTATCGGGAGAGGTTGGGCAGGCTAGGTCTTTATTCCTTGGAGTGCAGGAGGCTGATCTTATAGAAGTGTATAAGATCATGAAAGGAATAGATTGGATAAATGCACAGTCTTTTACCCAGAGCTGAGGAAATCGAGAACCAGAGGACATAGGCATAACGTGTGGCGGGAAAGATTAAATAGGAACCTGATGGGCCACTTTTTCACACAGAGGATACAAGGTGTGTGGAGCCAGCTGCCAGAGGAGGTAGTGGACAATAACAATATTAAAAACACATTTGGATGGATAGGGCAGGTTTAGAGGGATATGTACCAAATACAGGCAGGTGGGGCTAGTGTAGCAGGGACATGTTGGTCGGTGTGGGCAAGTTGAGTTGAGAAGCCTTCCATGCTGTATCTCTCTTTGAGCAGGTTCTTCGAGTTATAAATTCACCACCACTATCGAACTATCCATGTGAAACCACTGCCTTACTATTTTGAGCTATTTCCATACATCACATAGAGGGGAAATAATGCAGAGCTCAGGCAACCGATGAAGTAATCAATTATTCCTACTCCGCAGCACGCCCTGTGCAATAATTAATTAATAGACTCTGTTTCATTATGTGGCCATTTAGCATGTGCAAGGCATTTTTGGTTACAATCTTTCGTAAGTAATGACTGCGCCCCATTCTCAACAAAGGGTTTTGTGCAGCAGCATTAATTATATCCTGCTACTTCACCTTCCAAGTGCCAAATTAAACTTTACAGCCTAGTTGATTTATGTGCTTTTGATTTGTATCGAGATTTACTTTGGTAGTCTGAAGAAGGGTCACCCGAAACGTCACCCATTCCTTCTCTCCAGAGATGCTGCCTGTTCCGCTGAGTTATTCCAGTTTTTTGTATCTATTTATGATGGATGTTGCCAGGACTTGAGGGCCTGAGCCATAGGGAGAGGTTGAGCAGGCTTGGTGTGCAGGCGTGTGAGGGCTGACCTTAGAGAGGTGTACAAGACCGTGAGGGGAATAGATGAAATGAATGCAGTATGTTATGCAGGGTTTGGGAATCAAGAACCAGAGGACATAGGTTGAAGGTGAGATGGGAAAGATTTACTTTCAGACCCAAAACGTCACCTGCCCCTTTTCTCCTGAGATGCTGTCTGTCCCGCGGAGTTCCTCCAGCCTTTTGTGTCTACCTTTGGTTTTTCATTGATCTTTGACATTGCCCTCCATGGTGAGTAGAGCCTTTTGGTTCCAGAGCCTTCCTGGATTATCCTCCGAGACTTTACTGGAGAACCTACCTGATCTCCCGGTTGCTCAACACTTAATTCTCCTCCCATTCCCACACTGACCTTTCTGTCCTTGGCCTCCTCCATTGTCAGAGTGAGGCCCAGCGTAAATTGGAAGTAGGGTTTGGACAATCAAATTGAAATTAGCTTCCTTGAAGTTGTTGCCAGGAGATCTGTTTAAAGAAGATTAAATAATTGTGTGAGTTTAGCGTGAGCATTGGCTGCAGCTCACTGCATTGGTCACAATTAGCAATGTTGGATACATGTAAACATGTATGATTCCTGGGGCCTGACATTCGGGTGGTTAGAGGTGACCAGTTGTCTGAGACTGGTTTCACAATTGCTGCTACTCAGAGGGTGGTGATTGTGTGCAATTCTTTGCCACAGATGGCTGTGGAGGCAGTCAATGGATATTTCAAAGATAGATAGGTTTTTGTTTAAGAAGGAAACTGCAGATGCTGGAAAAATCAAAGGTAGACAAAAATGTTGGAGGAACTGAGTGTGAGGCAGCATTTATGGAGAGAAGGAATAGGCAACTTCTTCAGACTGACAGAGATAAATAGATTTTTGATTAGTGCAGGTGTCAGGGGTTATGTGGTGAATGCAGGAGAACAGAGTTAGGAGGGAGAGATAGATCAATCATGATTGAATGGCGGAGTAGACTTGATGGGCTGAATGGCCTAATTCTGCTCCTATCACTTATGAACTTAGGAACAGCACCCCAGTGGTTTGAACATTGACTTCTCTAACTTCAAGTAGCCATTGCTTTCCCTCTCTCTCCATTCCCCCCCCTTCCCACTTCCCAGTTCTCTCACTAATCTCACTATCACTGACTACATTTTATCTCTGTGCTGCCCACTTTCCCGTCATCAGTCTGAATAAGGGTCTCGACTCAAAACTTCACCCATTCCTTCTCTCCAGAGATGCTGCCCATCCCGCTGAGTTACTCCAGCATTTTGTGTCTTATCTTTGATTTGAAAGACATTTTGACAGGTCTGGAAATAGGAAAGGTTGAGAGGGATATGGGCCAAATGCAGGCAGGTGAGACTAGAGTTTGTACATTCTCTCTGTGACTGTGTGATTTCTCCGGGTGCTCCGATTTCCCCCCTCATTCCAAAGACGTGCAGGTGTGTAGATTAAGTCTGAAAATTGCCCCCAGTGAGTAGGGTAGACCTAGTGTACGGGTGATCGCTGGTCGATGCATACTTGGTGGGCCGAACGGCCTGTTCCCATGCTGCTTCTCATAAAGTAAGCTTAGATGAAATGACAGTGCATCATTTCACCACATAGAGCAATACTCTCTGTATCATGGTCATCGCCATAATCCCAATTACTTGTCCATCATATGTTAACACCTCAGGTAACATTGACCCCTCGCTCATAAGTTACAGGAGCAGAATTAGGCCATTCGGCCCATCAAGTTTATTCCACAATTCAATTATGGCTGATCTATCTTTCCCTCTCAACCCCATTCTCCTGCCTTCTCCCCATAACCCCTGACACTCGTTCTAATCAAGCATCTATCCTTAAAAATATCCAATGACTTGGCCTCCACAGCCACCTGTGGCAATGAATTCCACAGATTCACCACCCTCTGGCTAAGGACATTCCTCATCTCCTCCTTAAAGGAATGTCCTTTAATACTGAGGCTCTGGTCCTAGACCAGGGGTTGCCAACCTTTTTCATCCCATTTACGCTGGCAACTTTAATAACACATTACAATATTATTTCACTTATTTATGAACAACTATTGATGAACAGATACCGGTATACTAGAACCAAACCCCAGGCTGGGAACCCTTGTCCGAGTGGAAACATGAGTGGAAACATCCTATCCACATCCACACTGTCCAAACCTTTCACTATTCGATGCATTTCAATGAACTCAAGCGAGTACATGCCCACTGTCGTCATAAACGCTCATCATAGGTTAACCCACTCAATCCTGGGATCATTTGCGTAATCCTCCTCTGGACCCTCTCCATAGCCAGCACATCCTTCCTCAGATATGGTACCCAAAATTGCTCGCAATACTCCAAATGTGGCCTGACCAGCGCCTTATAGAGCCTCAGCATTACACTCCTGTTTTTGTATTCTAGCCCACTTGAAATAAATGCTACTATTGCGTTTGCCTTCTTTATCACCAATTTGTCTTGCTGATTACCTTTTAGGGAATCCTGCACCAGAACTCCCAACTCCCTTTGCACCTCCGATTTTGGATTCTTACCCCATTTAGAAATTAGTCTATGCCTTTTTTCCCCATTCATCTTTCTCTCAAACTCTGTTTTAGATCATCCCTTGAACTCCAGTTTTTAAACATCTGTTCATTATTCACTCTGCCATAATTTGTTTCTGGCATCCTTATCCATCTCAATTACTTCCCATCCCCCACATATGCTGAATCCTCCTTAGTTTAGTTTTAGAGCTGCAGCGTGCAAACAAGCCCTTCGGCCCACCGAGTCCACACTGACCAGCGATTACCCGCAGGCTAGTTCTATGTTATTCTACATGCTCGGGGACAATTCAAAGCAGCCAATTTACATTAGAGCTACTGCCGCAGAGCGGCAGAGGCCCGGGTCACGTTTTCCGAGGTACAGAAAAAAGATTTTTGTTGGGTGCTATCCAGTCAGTGGAAAGACAATACATGATTACAGTAGAGCCACTTACAGTGTACAGATGCATGATAAGGGAATAATGTTTAGTGCAAGATAAACCCAGTAAACTCCGATCAAGTATAGACCAAAGGCCATCAATGAGGTAGATAGTAGTTCAGCACTGCTCTCTGGCTGGGGTAGGATAGTTCAGTTGCCTGATAACTGATGGGAAGAAACTGTCCCTGAATCTGTGCATTTTCACACTTCTATATCTTTTGCCTGATGGGAGAGGGGAAAAGAGGGAGTGGCCAGTGTGTGTCTCGTCCTTGATTATGCTGCTGGCCTTGCCGAGGCCGGGAATCAGTTTGATGCTGAACTCAAGTGCTGTGTGTGTGTGGAGTTTGCACGTTCTCCCTGTGACCGTGTGCCTCTCCTTCGGCTGTGTGTGTGCTTGGAGTTTGCATGTTCTCTCTGTGTCCATCCAGAAAGGCATGGCTGCTCCGGATGGGTGTACTGATGGATTGTGCTCCCTACTCGCAGGCTCTTTTTAGATACGGCCACCGACACGACCGCAGACACCGCCCCGACATGACCACCGACACGCCACCAACACCGCCGCAGACACCACTGATGACACAGTTGCAGACATGGCCGACGTCACGCCTGAGGAGCCGTAAAGAAAGGTAATGGAGACCCTTTGCCTCATGTACAGCATGGTGGCGCAGCAGTAGCATCTGTGCCTCACTGCACTTGCAGCGATGGAGACCTGGGTTCAATCCTGACAAAGGGTACTGTCTGTATAGAGTTTGTACGTTCTCCCTGTGACTTGTGTGGGTTTTCTATGGGCTCTCTGGTTTCCTCCCACACTCCAAAGACATACAGGTTTGTAGGTTAATTGGCTTGGTATAAATGTAAATTGTCTCTAGTGTATGTGGGGTAGTGTTAATGTGCGGGGATTGCTGGTCGGTGCAGACTCTGTGGGCCGAAGGGCTTGCTACCCTGCTGTGTCTCTATAACTAAAAAAAATGAAAACACAGCCGCGTGGAACTGCAGATGCCAGCGTACTTTTTAAAAAAGAAGCAAAGTGCTGGAGTAACTCAGCGAGGTGCAAGTGTCCCGGCCTGACGTTTCAAGCACAAAATGTTTTACGATGAGACTGTTCCAACTTTGTGAAAACAAAATGTTTTCCCAGAATACTGCCTGGATTAGCGGGCTTAAGCTACAGGGAGAGGGTTGGATAGACTTGGATTGTTTTCTGTGCCACGACAGAAGATGAGAGGAGACGTGGCAAATGTATATAAAATGATGAGTGGTCCAGATAGGGCAGACTGTCAGAATCTTTCTCCCCCAGGCTGCAAATGTCCAAGACAACACCTATCCACATCCTCCAGAGATGCTGCCTGACCTGCTGATAGTTCAGTTTATTATTGTCACGTGTACCGAGGTAAAGTGTAAAGCTTTTTTGTTATGTGCTAACAAGTTAGCGGAAGGACAATACAGGATTACAATCAACCCATCCACAGTGTACAGACATAGGATTAAGCGAATAACGTTTAGTGCAAGGTAACGTCTGATTTAAGATAATCTGAGGGATAGTTTAAGAATAAGGGGTCATTCATTTAGAATGGAGATGAGGAAACTTTTTCACACAGAGAGTTGACAGTCTGTGAAATCCTCTGCCTCAGATGGCAGTGGAGGCCGGTTCTCTGGATGCTTTCAAGAGAGAGCTGGACAGAGCTCTTAAAGATAGCGGAGTCAAAGGATATGGGGAGAAGGCAGGAATGGGGTATTGATTGTGGATGATCGCCATGATCACGGTGAATAGTGGTGCTGGCTGGAGGGGCCGAATGGCCTACTCCTGCACCTATTGTCTATTGTCCAATTAATAATAATTTTACTTCGGAGTCACGTGAGTGACTATGTGGAGAAGGCCGTCTGCCCGCATGTGCGTAATTATGTCTAACGCATGGCGCACGACTGGCTGGCGGCACCTCGCTCCTCCAGTGGTGAGTTTCAAATCCTACATGTAAGTTTTCGAACTTACTTTTCAGGTTGTCTTTTTGTTGCAGGAATCTCTCTTCGCAGAGATTCCTGCCGGACATTGTAATACGCGGCGATACCCGGACGGACCGCGGGGAAACCAATTATGGACCGCGGGGATGCCGCCTACGGACTGCGGAAGTGCGGATGGCCGGTGGCTATAAACACCCCTACGCCTCCAATGGCAGTAGCAGGAATAGTGTATTCTTTTTAAGTATTGGCTATACAGGGTGGGCGCCATTATGCTGGTATCCTCTGACTAATTGAATCAGTTCAGGGGTTTGTTCTTGGTATCACAAATATATCATCATGCCAAATTTAGTTGTGTTAATAGAGAGAAATTACAAGCTACATTATTTATCACTTACACCAATAAATTGTGTGGTGGAATCGGACCTGCCATGGCGTTATAGATCCCTGGCTTGTTGAGCTATACCTATCAGTCACCTGTGCGAGCACACATGGTGGCGTCATGGTAATTCCGCTCATTAAAGGGACTGTGGAGGATTCTTCCCCTAGACGCCGACTTTATTCATATCAATAAAGTGATCAAATCTCTGATTTAACTGGGATGGGTGTCTTCATTCATGTAAATGTCTTTGCCCATGACAAATAAGTGGCAGGTTTTTTCCAGCATTTCTCTCTGTCTGGCGTATGGGGGCCAGAGGCGCTCCAGTCCTTCCCTGTAGACTACATTGGCATCGGAAAGGAGCAGGACTCGGAGTCACTAGCACGTGCAGCCTGTTTGGTAAATGAGGATACCAACAGAGCATCGATTCGCACAGCTAGTCATGGCGGCTGCTGAAGAGAGCAACCTGACAAACCTAATGGCCCTGTCTCACGGTGCGAGTCCACCCAAGAGTGACCCCAAGTGAAAGAAAAAAAACGGACTCGTGGTTATGCACGAGACTCAAAGTTTATGGTCAAGTGTTTAACCGAGTTCCCACGGGCATGTTATTTATGCGATGTTCCAAGGTGCTCTCCCGAGTTACCAAGTTCCTCTCCCGTTACACTTGAGCCAACCGTGAATGAAGGTATGTTTTAATAAAGCAACAATGTTAAAGAAAACATCTCCATCCTGCGGCTTTGAGTTAAAGATAGAAATCAGCACGTGGGGGGGGGGGGGGGGGGGGGGGGGTTAGGGGAGTGGGTGGAGGAGAAATAGGGAAGAAGTTGTTCAGATCAGAAACCTGTAGGCTGGGAGCCATAATGGTGAAGAGCACTTCTGAAGAAGGGTCTCGACCCGAAACGTCGCCTATCTCCTTCGCTCCTTAGATGCTGCTGCACCCGCTGAGATTCTCCAGCTTTTTGTGTAACCCATGGTGAAGAGCACACCAGTTCTTCTGAGGAGTGCATAAGAGACATCGATCCGAAGCAATGTTCCTCTAGATCTATAACTGAAACCATGTCTACATCACCTCCTCTTGGCCGGACCGCAACACCAAATCTACGCGTCAGGAAAATCCAATGTTCATTGATTCATTTCCATGGTTTTTATAGCTAATTTTCCAATAAATAACTGCAGTAATCACCCCCCGAAAGGGTAGGATGGAGCTGAAGCCCAGTGTTTAAACGTTGGAATGTTTTTTTATCATTCTAATAGAATGATTTTCCAACTCCTGTGGTAATTAAACTTTTTTTTCACTCCTAGTTTTTTTAAAAAACATTTTTAGGATATACATTATATATAAAATTGTACACATGGGAAAATAAGACGAAAATGACCAAAATAACAAAGAATATTTAGTCGAGGGTGAATTAAATTTTGTGATTAAGACTCGAGCGTGAATGGCACTGAAAGAATGTAAAGAGTTCCCACGGTAGACTCACGAATCACTAAGTTAAACGCACGGGCCCTACGTTCTTACAACGAGTCTAAATGTTTCAATTTTAAACTTGAGCACTAAATTTGACTCGTGGAAAAAGTCAAACGTGTTCATGAGTTCACAAGCTTCGCGGGTACCTGCCGTTAGCGCCATGAGTGGACAAGTTGATCGCGCGAGGTCCGACGTTCCCGCTATGTTGGCTGTACGTGATCACCACGAGTGAAAACTCGGGGTCACTCGTGGGCCAACTCGCACCGTGAGACAGGGGTTTAACTCTGAGTGAGTGCCAAGTCTTGGGCATCTATGTTTAGCAATGTTACAAAATTTTGAGATTTAAAAAATAAAGTCTTCAATTTATGCAATCAGATAAAGTATAAAAAGAAGTTGCACCTAATTCACTTTCATGTCTTCAGTATTAAAAGAGTTATGGCCATTTTCATACTCGGAAATTAGCATCTTGTTCCCCATTGCCTTTCCATTGACTTGACACAAAAGCTGTGATCAAGGACAGTCAAAAGGCCATAACTTTCTTAAAAATTAAGAGAACTCAATGACATTTTCAGTTATTATATAGATTGAAGCATTCTGAAACAAATATGAAACAATTTTACTTGGATGACCTGAAATTAAAGCATATAATTAGTTAGTTATCTAATTGTAGCTAATTACAAAATTCAATTACTAAATCTAAACATCTATCCATTTCTTAAGAAATGATAAACATTTTTAAATTGCCCAAGTGTCCAAATAACATTCACACAATAATCCACAATATAATATGATTTTTAAATCTCATTTTCATGAATTTAAAGGCCAAATGGAAGGAATTTAGTGTTTACTGCCTGTAAATTAATGGCCATTTAAATCAACTTGCGAGTGGGTTTTAGTGGAACACGGTTGATTAGAACGTTGCGGTGAGGTCGGCATGTAAAACTCTGCGGGTTCATACATTTCTTTTGTCCCCTTTTCGCAACATGAAAATTTGATTAAATGCTTCCTAAGAACCACGTTTTTATGTAAAAATAAACTGTGTACCTTCTTTTATCGCCTACATTAGGTCCGTTCTGCTGTCGGCATTCAGAGCTTTAGAAGATGATTATTCAACTATTCTAGTTAATAAATAATCTAGCGTAGTTTAAAAATAGCTTAATGATGAAATGTTGGAGCTATTTCGCTTTAGCGACGAAATCGCCCGACATGGATCAATTTGGACTGTCTGTGGAAAAACGGCATTTAAACCCGCCCCCCACTGAAAGGCGCCAAAGTCACGCACACGGGGAGTGGCAGAACTGCAGCACTGCTAAAGGTAGGTATTGTAACATACCTACTATGTTAGACAAGATTGCGACTCGTCATGGTCAAACAATCCTCCATCCTAAGGCTGTCGGGCAGCAGCTCCTGGTTCAGGGTTGCAAAATTCCTCCCACTCAAATGAGCGGAGTGATAAAGAGGGTGCTACAGAAGTATGCACATGTGCCTGAAGCAACGCCTGGTTCAGGGTTGCAATTCCTCCCACTCGGTTGAACGGAGTTATGGAGATTGTGCTAAAATACATGCACACATGCCTGGGGCAGCTACTGGTTCAGGTTGCATAAGTCCTCCCATTCGGATGTATGAAGGATGAAGATGGCCGAGGCAGCCCCTGGTTCAAGTCCACCCATTCGGATGGATGAAGATGGAGCCATATATATTGTGCCTCCTGTCAAGGCAGTTCAAGTCACGTGCCTGCAGCTGCCTTGGGTCAAAATTTGTGTTGCCTCCCATCCAAAAGACTGTGGGATATGGTGTCGCAAAACATGCTTGGTACAGCAGCATGCACAGACAATTTGAGGATACGGATGGTACACCTGGTTCAGGTGCAATTACTCCTCCTCTAAAAGAGTGTCGAAGGTTAGTTTACCTCCAAAGAGGAACCCAAATATGACTATGTGCGGGGATCCCACGCTTATAGCATAATCGCATGAGGGGAAGTGGTGTGTTTTGCCTCAAATATTGCTCCTCCGTCGGGGACGGACTAGTCACTACAAGAAAAGTTGGCCGGCAGCATCAACAATCTAATGGAAATTACAAACATGTGGACAGTCTGCAAATGAAATTTCGCTGAAACTCCAGCAAAAGTAAGGGACCTGGAGTTAGAGACGCTGGTAAGTAGGTCTCGTTATTTACCTCCATAAACACCGAAAAGGTAATATCGATTTGTTCGCAGCTCAACTCGATCACCAGTTAGGGTGTCTAGACCCAGGGGAAGTAGCGGTAGATGCATTCTCGCTACGCTAGGGAGGAATGTCTTTTATACGTTCCCTCCACTTTGCCTCATCAGTCGGTGCTTGCTAAAAACCAGCAAGACTCTGCCTCAAGCATTTTGGAATGCCTGACTGGCCTATGCAGCTATGATTCCCACTCATATTGGGTATGAGAACTGAGCCTTTTATTGTGTTGTTCCCATACGCAGAAATCTGAAACCTTATAGAAATATATAAAATTATAAAAGGACTGGACAAGCCAGATGCAGGAAAAATGTTCCCAATGTTGAGTGAGTCCAGAACCAGGGGCCACAGTCTTAGAATAAAGGGGAGGTCATTTAAGACTGAAGTGAGAAAAACCCTTTTTACCCAGAGAGTTGTGAATTTATGGAATTCCCTGCCACAGAGGGCAGTGGAGACCAAATCACTGGATGGATTTAAGAGAGAGTTGAATAGAGCTCTGGAGATAGTTGGTCAAGGGATATGGGGAGAAGGCAGGCACGGGTTATTGATAGCAGACGATCAGTCATGATCACAATGTATGGGTGGGGTGTCAAATGGGATAGTCGAGGACGGAGTTAAAGGGAAAGAGTAACGGGATGGTTAATGACCCCAGAATTAACGGGAAAGAAAGCTCACAAAGGGACAGGAGAGTATGGCCATGTGTAATTGGGATCGATTTGAAAGGGGCCACTTGTCAACATAATTGTATAAGGAGTAAGAGTGCTGTAAAAACAAGCCTGAAGGCTTTGTGTCTCAATGCGAGGAGCATTCGTAATAAGGTGGATGAGTTGAAGGTGCAGATAGCGATTAATGAATATGCTATAGTTGGGATCACGGAGACATGGCTCCAGGGTGACCAAGGCTGGGAGCTCAACATCCAGGGATATTCAATATTCAGGAGGGATAGACGAAAAGGAAAAGAAGGTGGGGTAACGTTGCTGGTGAGAGAGGAGATTAATGCAATAGAAAGGAAGGACATTAGCGTGGAGGATGTGGAATCGATATGGGTAGAGCTGCGAAACTCTAAGGGGCAGAAAATGCTAATGGGAGTTGTGTACAGGCCACCTAACAGTAGTATTGGATGGCATAAAACAGGAAATTAGAAATGCGTGCAACAAGGGTAACACGGTTATAATGGGTGCATTCATTGTGATCATGGCTGATCATGCCTGCCTTCTTCCCATATCCCTTGATAACTCTCCCTTAAATCCATCCAGTGATTTGGCCTCCACTGCCCTCTGTGGCAGGAAATTCCACAAATTCACAACTCTCTGGGTGAAAAAGTTTGTTAGAAACATAGAAATTAGGTGCAGGAGTAGGCCATTTGGCCCTTCGAGCCTGCACCGCCATTCAATATGATCATGGCTGATCATCCAACTCAGTATCCCGTACCTGCCTTCTCTCCATATCCTCTGATCCCCTTAGCCACAAGGGCCACATCTAACTCCCTCTTAAATATAGCCAATGAACTGGCCTCAACTACCCTCTGTGGCAGATAGTTCCAGAGACCCACCACTCTCTGTGTGAAAAAAGTCCTTCTCATCTCGGTCCTAAAGAATTTCCCCCTTATCCTTAAGCTGTGACCCCTTGTCCTGGACCTCCCCAACATCGGGAACAATCTTCCTGCATCTAGCCTGTCCAACACCTTAAGAATTTTGTAAGTTTCTATAAGATCGCCTCTCAATCTCCTAAATTCTAGAGAGTATAAACCGAGTCTATGCAGTCTTTGTTCATAAGACAATCCTGACATCCCAGGAATCAGTCTGGTGAACCTTCTCTGCACTCCCTCTATGGCAATAATGTCCTTCCTCAGATTTGGCGACCAGAACTGTACGCAATACTCCAGGTGTGGTTTCACCACGACCCTATACAACTGAAGTAGAACCTCCCTGCTCCTATACTCAAATCCTTTTGCTATGAAAGCTAACATACCATTTGCTTTCTTCACTGCCTGATGCACCTGCATGCCTAGTTTCAATGACTGGTGTACCATGACACCCAGGTCGCGCTGCATCTCCCCTTTTCCTAATCGGCCTCTGTTTTCCTATTTTTGCCACCAAAGTGGATAACCTCACATTTATCCATATTATACTGCATCTGCCAAACATTTGCCCACTCACCCAGCCTATTCAAGTCACCTTGCAGTCTCCTAGCATCCTCCTCACAGCTAACACTGCCCCCCAGCTTAGTGTCATCCGCAAACTTGGAGATATTGCCTTCAATTCCCTCATCCAGATCATTAATGTATATTGTAAATAGCTGGGGTCCCAGCACTGAGCTTTGCGGTACCCCACTAGTCACTGCCTGCCATTGTGAAAACGACCCGTTTGCTCCTACACTTTGCTTCCTGTTTGCCAGCCAGTTCTCTATCCAAATCATTACTGAACCCCCAATGCCGTATGCCTTAAGTTTGCATACTAATCTCTTATGTGGGACCTTGTGGAAAGCCTTCTGGAAGTCCAGATACACCACATCCACTGGTTCTTCCTTATCCACGCCATTAGTTTCATCCTCGAAAAATTCCACAAAATTTGTCAGACATGATTTACCTTTTGTAAATCCATGCTGACTTTGTCCAATGATTTCACCACTTTCCAAATGTGCTGCTATCCCATCTTTAATAACTGACTCTAGCAGTTTCCCCACTACCGATGTTAGACTAACTGGTCTGTAATTCCCCGTTTCTCTCTTTCCCCCCCCTTCCTAAAAAGATGGGTTATGTTTGCTACCCGCCAATCCTCAGGAACTACTCCAGAATCTAAAGAGTTTTGAAAGATTATCAGTAATGCATCCACTATTTCCGGAGCTACTTCCTTAAGTACTCTGGGATGCAGCCTATCTGGCCCTGGGGATTTATCGGCCTTTAATCCATTCAATTTACCCAACACCACTTCCCGACTAACCTGGATTTCACTCAAGTCCCCCTTTGACCCGTGGTCCCCTGCTATTTCCGGCAGATTATTTATGTCTTCCTTAGTGAAGACGGAACCAAAGTAGTTATTCAATTGGTCCGCCATATCCTTGTTCCCCATGATCAACTCACCTGTTTCTGACTGCAAGGGACTTACATTTGTTTTAACTAATCTCTTTCTCTTCGCATATCTATAACGACTTTTGCAGTCAGTTTTTATGTTCCCTGCCAGTTTTCTTTCATAATCTCTTTTTCCTTTCCTAATTAAGCCCTTTGTCCTCCTCTGCTGGTCTCTGAATTTCTCCCAGTCCTCTGGTATGCTGCTTTTTCTGGCTACTGTGTACGCATTATCCTTTGCTTTGATACTATCCCTGATTTCCCTTGTTATCCACGGACGCACTACCTTCCCTGATCTATTCTTTTGCCAAACTGGGATGAACAATTTTTGTAGTTCATCCATGCACTCTTTAAATGTCTTCCATTGCGTATCCACCGTCAACCCTTTTAGAATTGATTGCCAGTCAATCATGGCCAATTCACGTCTCATGCACTCAAAGCTACCTTTCCTGAAGTTCAGAACCATTGTTTCTGAATTAACAATGTCACTCTCCATCCTAATGAAGAACTCGATCATATTATGGTCACTCTTGCCCAAGGAGGCACGCACAAGACTGCTGACTAACCCTTCCTCATTACTCAATACCCAGTCTAAAATAGCCTGCTCTCTCGTTGGTTCCTCTATATGTTGATTTAGATAACTATCCCGCATACTTTCCAAAAAATCCTCTTCCTCAGCGCCCCTGCCAATTTGATTCACCCAATCTATATGTAGATTGAAGTCACCGATTATAACTGTTTTGCCTTTGTCGCACGCATTTCTAATTTCCTGTTTGATACCATCCCCAACTTCACTACTACTATTAGGTGGCCTGTACACAACTCCCACTAGCGTTTTCTGCCCCTTAGTGTTTCACAGCTCTATCCATACTGATTCCACATGCTCCAAGCTAATGTCCTTCCTTTCCATTACGTTAATCTCCTCTCTAACCAGCAACGCTACCCCACCATTTTTCCTTTCTCTCTATCCCTCATGAATATTGAATATACCTGGATGTTCAGCTTCCAGCCTTGGTCACACTGGAGCCATGTCTCCGTGATCCCAACCATATCATACTCATGTTCTCACCTCAGTCTTAAATGGCCTCCCCTTTGTTCTAAGATGTATGTATTGTAAGATTCATGTAAAGCCTTTCCATTGACTGGTTAGCCCACACCAAAAACACCTCTTCACTGTTGGTCCAGCAAAACAGATATTCCAGAAAGGCTCTGGAACCAAGGATGCTGGAAAATCAGTAGTGGAGATAACAGATGTTGAAGGTAAATATCCTGCATGCCTTCTTTACCACCTTAAATGTTACCAATTTCAAGAATCCTCATACTCCAGTCCCCATTCCTCAATACTCCTTAGGAATCCAGCAATCCCTACGCATATCCCACCCTGAATAGCCCTCACCAAGTACTTCACCTCACACTGGTGAGGAATATATTCTATCTTCCATTGTTCTACCAATGGCATGTGTGTTCCTTTAAGAAATGTGTCCCGGGCCCCCTCCTTTGCCAGATTGAGGCTGTGCACAACATGGAGGAACAACTCACTACCCAGAGAAGTAAACATTGGATTCTCTGAGTTAAGGTCATTTTTACATATGCTCCCCTTCCTCCTCTCCTCTCCTCCCCTACCCCACCCACCCCCTCCTTGCACTAACCAGTTAACCAGCTGCCCAATTCACAATATGTTCCTCAGATTCACACCATCCCTAGTAGATAATCAGCCTATCAGTTAGATTGAGCTAACAGAATCAAGAGATATGGGGAGAAAGCAGGAACGGGGTACTGATTCTGGATGATCAGCCATGATCATATTGAATGGCGGTGCTGGCTCGAAGGGCCAAATGGCCTCCTCCTGCACCTATTGTCTATGTTTCTGTATGAGTGGTACTCCTTGCCTGAGGTAATCTGTTGTCAGTCCTGATTTGTCCTGGTCCTTTCTTGCTTCCAATCCACCCCCTCCCACCCACAATCAGTCCGAAGAAGGGTCCTGATCCAAAACATCACCTATCCATGTTCTCCAGAGATGCTGCCTGACCCGCTGAGTTACTCCAGCACTCTGTGAAACGTCCCCTATCCATGTTCTCCACAGATGCTGCCTGACCCACTGAGTTACTCCAGCACTCTGTGAAACGTCACCTATCCATTTTCTCCAGAGATGCTGCCTGACCCACTGAGTTACTCCAGCACTCTGTGAAACGTCACCTATCCATTTTCTCCAGAGATGCTGGCTCACCTGCTGAGTTACTCCAGCACTTTATGTCTATCATTAAGAACCTTTGGTGCGACAGACCCTGGTCCGATCCTGACTACGGGTGCTGTCTCTACAGAGTTTGTATGTTCTCCCCGTGACCGTGTGGGTTTTCTCCTGGTGCTCCGGTTTCCTTCCACATCTCAAAGACATGCAGGTTTGTAGGTTAATTGGCTTCTGTACATTGTCCCTGGTGTGTAGGATGATCATTGGCTGGCGCGGACTCGGTGGGCTGAAGGACCTGTTTCCACGCTGTATCACTCAACTAAACTCATTATTTGGCTTTGCAAAGTTTGAAGGTGTAAGAGAAAATAAGGTGGAGAAATCTCCAAAGTCTAAAAGTTTTAATCTGAGAACCAAGTGAAAATAGGATGGGAACACAGGGAATGTTGATGTTAGAATCTTGAGCAAAACACAAAGTTCTGGAGTAACTCAGCAGGCCAGGCAGCATCTGTGGAAGGAATGGGCAGGCAAAGTCATTAGAATGAGCATCCAAAGATGTGCAGGTTAATTGGCTTCTGTAAATTGGCCCTCGTATGTAGGATAGTACTAGTGTACAGGTGATCGCTGGTCGGCGTGGACTCGGTGGGCCGAAGGGCCCATTTCCACGCTGTATCTCTAGAAGCAAAACTAAAAGGTATGTAGCATGACTTTTGCCATGTTTTGCATCGGCATCTTTTGAACATTTCAATGTTCATCAGGATTAAACATTGTTTGGCTTGCAGTTTAGAAGCATAATTAGATCGCAATATAGGAAGCGCTTACAGACCATACGTGAGAAGTTGCACATTCCACTACTAATCATGGTTAAAAGAACATATTAATCAAAACTCTCTACAGATTTCTGGACGTTGTGAATCTCACTTCTCCAATTCATTTGCGTCATTAGACTATTTATGGGAAACATCTGTCTAACCAGAACCAGCAAAGAAAACAGTTGGATTCATAGCAATGGGCAGCCAGAAATCCTTGCACTAATGCAAATCCTACTGAGAATCCTGTTATAGAGAACGCCACTCTGTGTAATTGGAAAGCTCATTCAGGTACAACACCAAGGATTTACAGTCTGATACATTCAGGGATAACACAGCGGTATAGTTGCTGCCTCACAGCGCCAGAGACCCAGGTTCGATTCTGACTACGGGTCCTGTTGTACGTTCGGCCCGTGACTGAGTGGGCTTTCTCCGGGGCCTCTGGTTTCCTCCCACTGTCCAAAGATGTAAAAGTTTGTAGCTTAATTGGCTTTGGTAAAATGGTAAATTGTCCCTAGTGTGTGGGCTAGTATTAGTGTGCAGGTGATCACTGGTCGGCACGGACTCAGTGGGCTGAAGGGCCTGTTTCTGCACAGTACATCTAAACTAAACTTTCTGGAATTGTGCCCAAATGTCCAATATATTTTTGGAACACTACCTTTGAAACATGACAGATTTTTTACAGATGGCAACAGACTTGAGTCCAAAGAAGGGTCTGGACCCAAAATGTCACCTATTCTTTTTCTCCAAAGATGTTGTCTGATCCATTGTTTTTGTGTCTATCTTCGATATAAACCAGCATCTGTAGTTCTTTCCTACATCGTTTAAATATTACTGTATCAAATGTCGGTACAAAATGGGGAAAAGGAGGTGAAGATGGGGGCGCAGATGCAACGGCTGGTAGGGTGGAAGGTGAGGACAAGGGGGACTCTGTCCTTGTTACAAGTTGCGGGATGGGGAGTGAGAGCGGAGCTGCCGGATATAGAGGAGACCCTGTATAATCTCATCTATAATCAAAGAGGGGAATCCCTGTCCCCTAAAGAATGAGGACATCTCGGATGCCCTGGTCTGGAACAACTCAACCTGGGTGCAGATGCGGTGCAGACGGACGAATTGGGAGTGGGGGCAGAAATGGGTAGAAGGGAGAATATGTGCTGATGCTGGACATAAATGCTGGAGTAACTCAGCAAGTCAGACAACATCTCTGGATAGAAGGAATGGGTGAATGGTTTTGGGTCGAGACCCTTCTTCAGACTGCTCCACTGCTAGTCTACACAAAATATCTGAGTGGGACAGTATCTTTGGAGAACATGGATAGGCAATGTTTTGGGTCGGAAATAATGGGCCATTATCGGCTCCACCCTTCCCTGGTCATCTGTTGCTGGCCCTGATTTGTTCTCTATTGATCCGTGTGTTCAAGAGAGTTAGATTTAGCTCTTACGGCTAATGGAATCAATGGATATGGGGAGAAAGCAGGAACAGGATAATGAAGTAGATTTTCAAAGTCTACAGAGAGATTTAGGCTATTTGGAAGAGTGGGCTGGAAGATGGCAGATGGAGTTTAATGCTAATAAGTGTGAAGTGCTACATCTTGGCAGGAAAACTCAAAATAGGACATACATGGTAAATGGTAGCGAATTGAGGAATTCAGTTGAACAGGGGGATCTAGGAATAACTGTGCATAGTTCCCTGAACGTGGAATCTCATGTAGATAGGGTGGTAAAGAAAGCTTTTGGTATGCTGGCCTTTATAGATCAGAGCATTGAGTATATAAGTTGGGATGTAATGTTAAAATTGTACAAGGCATTGGTGAGGCCAATTCTGGAAAGATGTCAACAAAATAGAGAGAGTACAGAGGAGATTTACAGTGGCTTGCAAAAGTTTTCATACCCCTTGAACTTTTCCACATTTTTGTTTGTGGTTGTAACGTGACATAATGTGGAAAAGTTCAAGGGGTATGAAAACTTTTGCAAGCCACTGTATTAGAATGTTGCCTGGGTTTCAGCAACTAAGTTACAGAGAAAGGTTGAACAAGTTAGGTCTTTATTCTTTGGAGAGCTGAAGGTTAAGGGGGGACTTGATAGAGGTCTTTAAAATGATGAGAGGGATAGACAGAGTTGACATGGATAAGCATTTTCCATTGAGAGTAGGGAAGATTCAAACAAGAAGACATGATTTGAGAATTAAGGGACAGAAGTTTAGGGGTAACATGAGGGGGAATTTCTTTACTCGGAGAGTGGTAGCTGTGTGGAATGAGCTTCCAGTGTAAGTGATGGAGGCAGGTTCGATTTTATCATTTAAAAATAAATTGGATAGGTATATGGACGGGAAAGGAATGGAGGGTTATGGTCTGAGTGCAGGTAGATGGGACTAGGTGAGAATAAGTGTTCGGCATGGACTAGAAGGGCCAAGATGGCCTGCTTCCGTGCTGCAATGGTTATATGGTTATATGATTTTGGACGATCAGCCATAATCATATTAAATGGCGGTGCTGGCTCAAAGGGCCGAATGGCCTACTCCTTCACCTACTTTCTATGTTTCTAGTTTAATCTTACCTCCAGTTGCCTCCCCTCTATTTTCAGTCTGAAGGAGAGTCCCGACCTGAAACGTCACCCGCGGTAGAGCTGCTGCCTTACAGCACCAGGGACACAGGTTCCATCCACACTATGGGCACTGTCTGTACGGAGTTTTACGTTCTCCCCGTGACCTTCATGGGATTTCTCCAGGTGCTCCAGTTTCCTCCCACAAGCCAAAGATGCTAGGGTTTTAATTGGCTTCGGTAAAAATTATAAATGACCCCAAATTGGTAAAGCTGCATCAGTCTTCAGACGAATGCAGCCAATATGGTCTAGTGGTGGGATATCCAAGATGCTAAAAGTCAAACTCTTCCAGTCTGCAGTCCTCCCTACAGCCCACTGTGCCAGTGATACATGGAAAATCAATGTGGTGATAAAAACAAATTGGATGCATCCCAACAACGCTGCTTGAGGAGGATCCTGAAGGCTATCGACAGAGACCACATCACAAACGAGGAAATCTACCGGGAAACTGCAACAAAACCTCTGAGCCAGGACATAGAGGGACGCAGGATGAAAGCTGCAGGACATGTACTCAGAATGTCACCAGAACGTGCACCTAAGACAGCAATGACGTGGCAAGCTGACGGAAGAAGGATAAAGGCCGACCAAAGCTCACACGAGGTGAACATTCCAATAGGATTTGGAAGCCCGGGATGCTAACCGATCGAGGGTGGAAGACGTCGCACATAACCGAACAGAATGGCCAAAGCTTGCTGCCCAATGCACTCAACAGTGTGGGAGGAACCAAGAGTAAGTAAGTGTGTGTAGGATAGCGTTAGCGTGCGGGGATCGCTGATCGGCATGGACTCGGTGGGCTGAAGGGGACGGTTTCCGTGCTGTATCTCTAAACTAAACAAATTGCCCATCGTTTTTCTCCAGATCTGCTGCCCGGCCCATTGAGTTACTCCAGCACTTTGTGTCTATCTCGATAATGTTATTGAAGGGAGTTACCATAAATAGTGCGTGAACAGCTTATTGGGGAATCAGGTTTGTGCTTGGATCTGTGATGTGTAAGAGATGACAGTACTGCCAATACCTGATCCATACCATGGAACCAAACTCAGAACAACAAATAAACAACATGCAGAGAGCAGCGGTTATGGTCAGAGCAGAACAATAACAGCCGCCAAAGCCTAGAGCCTTAAATTTCTCAAAACTTTATTTCAAAAAACAAATTGATGCACTGAAATTCATTAATAATAGCTATTTTCTAAACAACAAATTAAAAACAAGGAATATTAAAAACTATTTACAAAAGTATACATACAGAAAGTTTCACTGATACCGCAGGCAATTTGCGTTTAACATCTGCGTACAATACCGTAGGTACATTTTCTTTTTACATTAGTGCACTTAATGCTGAGAGAAAGGGCCGAGATTTTGAAACTTTCACGTAGGTGGATGGTTCGGGGCAGTCTGTGTCCAATGAACATATTAGTTACCGGTGTTTCAGCTAAGATGGATCGGATAAAGGAAGAGAGAAAACAAAGAGTAGAACTCCAGATCTTTTTATGTGAGCTCCTTCAAACACTTGCTCATAGGCACCTGGTTACAGAGACAGAGAGAGAGAGACAGAGAGAGAGAGAGAGTGTGACTGAGTGAGTGTGTTAGTGAATAAGAGTGTGTTAGTGAATGAGTGAGAGAGTGTGCGAGTGAGTGTGTTAGTGTGAGTGAGAGTGAGTGTAGTGGCCGTTTGGCTTAATTTTGTGTGTCATAAATGATGGAATTTGCCTTTAAATGTTGCGTGCCTGTAATTATGTGGGTGGGATTTATTATGTATTGGGAGGCGTGTTTGCTGCTGGGATTCTTGGAAGAAGCTTGTAGTTTTTTATTTAGTTCAGAGGAAGCATGGAAGAGCTTTCGACCAATGGTCAGAGCTTTCCAACACCAAAGACGTTTTTAAATGTTTCGGAGCCACATGTGTTTCCGCTGCTTGAAGCAGCCAAAGATCTGGCGCCGTGCCAAGGTGATCGCTCTGCCGAAGCCAAATAAGCCTAGCGATGACCCCAAGGGATATCGACACATCTCACTGCTGTGTGTTCCATACAAGCTCCTGGAACGTCTCCTCCACACACGTCTCAATTCAGTGATCGACCCCCAGCTGCCTAAAGAACAGGCTGGCTTCAGAAGCAGTAGGTCAACGGCGGACCAGGTGACCCTCCTGTGCCAAGACATAGAAGACAGCTTCCAGGCAGGGGAGAAGGCTGGCGCTGTCTTCTTGGACCTCACAGCTGCATATGATACTGTCTGGTTGCGTGGACTACACATGAAGCTTCTGGAAACCATCCCAGACAAGCAAATGGTGAGCTTCTTCATGGAGATGCTGAGCAACCGCAGCTTCAGGCTACACACCAGCAATGGGCAATGCAGCAGGGTAAGGAAACTTAAGAACGGCATCCCTCAGGGCTCAGTGCTGGCACCAATGCTGTTCAACATCTACATCCATGACCTGCCTGCAACCCAGTCAAAGAAGTATGGCTATGCTGATGACCTGGCCATCCTACCCATCCTGGGAAGCAGCAGAAGAGGGCCTCTCTGAAGACATGAACATCCTGTCTTCATACCTGAGGAACTGGCGCCTCAAGCCCAGCACGAGTAAGCCAAGATCTTCAATGTTCCACCTCAACAACAGGGAAGCGACCCGCGAGATGAACGTCATGTTGGATAATGCCCAGTTACGGTCCCAGCCTGTCCCCACGTACCTCGGTGTGAAGCTCGACAGAACGTTGTCATTCAAACAACATCTGGAAGACTTCCGGTGGCGACGCGAGCAGATGGCTGCTTAATTTCCAGCTCCCAATAGCAAGTTTAAAACTAGCCTCCCTTAATTCACTAATTGCTACATAATTCACAGTTTTCTGTTTTGGAATGCGTGGGGGAGCGACAACTAGAAGTCAAAAGAAACGTGACGGACGAGAAAGAAAGAATTCACCGGAGATGGACAAAGCTCAAAAGATGACTCGGCAGAAACCGTGCGCTCAATGCTACACAATATCAGTGAGGAAATACATGACTTCAGGACTGAATATAAAGTGCTTACATAAATTTAAAGAAGAAATCAAAGGAGACATGAAGACCGAACTCAGAGTATTGAAGCAAGAAATTTGTCATAAACTTTCTGCAAATTCCAAACAAATCCACGCCCATGAAACTAGACTAAACAAAGCTGAAGCACGAATTGAAGAGGCTGAGACAATTAACATGGCTGTGAAAAATGTGCTGTTTAAATCTATGAAAAAACAGAAATCCATGCAAGAAAAACTGACTGATTTGGAAGGACGGTCTAGACGAAATAACATTTGCATCTACGGCGTACCTGAAGAGGAAGAAGGCAAATCTATGTCTGAATTTGTGGAGCAACTTTTAAAAACTGAACTCGTAATAACAACGGACACCAACGTACGGATCCAGCGCGTGCACAGAGCTTTGGCTCGCAAACTGGAAGGTAATTCACCACCTAGGTCTATAGCGGTAAATTTCTTGCAGTTTAATACCAAAGAAATGGTATTGAAAAAGGCCTGGGGAAAGGAGATAATGATTGACGGGCAACGTCTATCATTTGACCACGACTATGCAACGGAGGTTGTCCAGAAGCGCAAGGCATATAAGGGAATAAAGAGGGCCCTGAAGGAGAGAGGTGTCCGCTTCCAGACCTCGCTGGACAAGATGCGTATTCACTGGGACTCACGAACATGTACATATCATAGTGCACAAGACGCAGCGCAGGAGCTGAGGAGGAGAGGCTACTCAGTGGAGACACCTGATAACAGCGCTGAGGAGCTGGCGGACCCAGAGATGGTGCGTCTTCTCCAGGCTTTGACATGGCAGAGAGTTGGAAAGAGGAGCGATGATGAGAGTGAGACAGCAAGAGAGCCACTACAGGAGTCTGAGCAGACCCCATCCAACTAGCTTTTATTGTGTCACAAATTATTTTGGACTAAAAAATAAGTGCTATCGGATGACGTTGGATGATACCAGGATGGGTGAAATGGAGTGTTTCACCTCTAGTGAGGGGCCCTCTGGGAGGAGGCTTTCCCCTATACCTGCCAACTGGGACTCGGGGTGGAAAGGAATCACCCTTACTTGGAAGTCAACTGTTTTTTAATTTTAATTTTTATTTGGCACATGTTGTCCAGATGTTCGACCTGCACAGTTTCAAGTTATCTGGAGATTTATGAATGCAAGACAGGAGTAGGTAAATTACATGTCACATAATTCTATCAAATTGGTGTCACTCAATGTAAATGGGATGAACAATCCAGTTAAAAGGAGCAAGGTCCTGGCTAAACTGAAAAAAGAAAAGGCTCAGGTACTATTTTTACAAGGAAACCCACCTGCCTCAACAAGAATATGAGAAACTAAAATGCTTTGGCTTTAGAAATGCATTTTATAGTTCCTATAAAACTAGCCAAAAGAGGGGACTGGCTATACTTATTACAAATGCAGTCCAATTTGAATGCCATAAAGAAGTCAGGGACAAAGAGGGAAGGTATGTGTTAGTTAAAGGAAAGTTGGAAAACAAAGTCGTGAAACTGATCAATGTATATGCCCCCACCCCCCGAGAGTACCAAATGTTTTTTCAAAACTCTGTTTGACATTATTGCTTTAGAGACTGAAGGTATTTTGATGTGTGGAGGGGACTTCAATGTGGTCATGAATCATAATTTGGATACAACAAGCCTAAAAAAAAACCAAGATGCATCTGACCAAGTTTATTAACACATCAGTACAGGAAATTGGTCCAATTGATGTTTGGAGAGAACTTCACCCTTTAGAAAGGGACTACACACACTATTCAGTACCTCACTCAGTCTACTCCAGGATTGACTACTTTTTAATGAATACGGTGAAGATCACAGTATCACAGATGTAAATTCAGGGTGGCAGATGTATCTGATCGCAGTGCGATCAGCTTGACAATACACCTGAATAGTAGAAAAAGAAATACTGTTTGGAGGCTCAATGTGGGTATTTTGAATAATAAGGCAAATGTGGAATAAATAAGGGAAGAGATAAAAAGGTACATAGAAGAGAATGATAAGGACTTCTGGTGGCGCCATGTTCTAAGAGAGAACATCCAGATCAGCTCTTGAAAAATCTGCAAAAATAACGGGGTTAAAGGAGGCTACTAACGGTACTTACCGCAGGAGAACGATTTAAAACGGCTCCGGTTGCGACTGCAAGCTGCGTGACGTCATCAGGCGCGCGACTTCAGTAAGAATTTTAAAATACATCCCTCCTCCCCCCCTCCGGGGAAAAAAGGCACAAGAAAGGAGGTAGGCCTCGCCAAAGCTTCGAGCTCGAGTTTGGCTGCCTCCCAAGAAGAGATTTCACAGAGAAAAGGTGAAATAGAAGAACTTAAAAAGTCTTTGCTGGCCGAGATGAAGAAAATGCAGAAAGAAACACAGACAGAAATGAAGAAAGAATATAAAGAATATAAAGATGAAATGAAGGCTTTAAAAACAGATATCCAGAAGATCAAAGAAGAACTTACAAAAGAGGTTACAGTGATGGTAAAAAGCATGATGAACGAATGGAAATTAAAGGCGGAGGAGGAGATACAAAATCTAACGGCTGAGGTAACCGACAAGATTGATGGGATGGAGCAAATGATGGATGCGAAGATAGAGGCAAGGTTGAATCCTATTTTAGCCACACTTGATCAGCAAAATGAAGCGATTACAGAACTGGCCGAGGTCGCTGTAAAAAGTGCTAAGGAGACCGAGAAGATAATTGCTGAGAATAAATGTCTCTCAGAGTTATTACGTAAAATAAATGAGAAATGTATTGATTTGGAGGGGCGTCAAAGACGTAAGAATTTGCGTATAGTAGGTCTGGCCGAGGGTCGCGAAGGAAATCAAGACCCACGTAAATTCGCTGCAAAACTCCTAAAGGACATTCTGAATTTGGATCAAGAACCTCTGTTGGGCCGTGCCCACAGGGCTTTAAGACGTGTCCCTGGGAGAGATGAACCACCAAGACAAATGATTGTAAAGGTGGCTTACGATCACGAATTTGAAGAAATGATGAAGATAATAATAAGAAAGAGAAATCTGAAATACGATGGAGATAGCATCAGTATCTTCAGAGATTACCCGGCTGAAGTGGCTAAAAGAAGATCTCTATTCACAGAAACAAGACGCATCCTGAGAGACATAAAGGAAATAAAGGATATCAGATATGGTCTGGTGTACCCAGCAATATTGAGAGTTACCTATGAGAAGAAGGAGCATCGTTTCCCGAAGCATACGGAGGCACTGGAATTCGCTCGGAATATAAAGAAGATAGAAGAAGAAGAACAACAACAAGGAGGAGAAGACCCGACAGGAGAGGATTAAGCATGAACTTTACTGACCAGCGGTTATGAATTATTCATTGAGAAAAAGACGGAATAATGGACTTAAAGTTGTAGGATTGTATTAATTATTAATTACTAATTACTAATTATTATGACCTTCCTTATCCCCCTAATATAGTATTACTTATTATAATACTAATTATAATAGAAACTAATAACTAGAAATCAGTTATATGAATAATAGAAATAGTTACTAAGAACATAAAGTTAGTACCCCACCCCAACATATACAGCATTCTAGATAAGAGCTGGAATAACGAACATCTTTTTTCTAAGAAAACGGAAGTCCTTAGATTAATAGCCATACTAGTGTGGCTTCCACTTGTGCACACTACACGCTATAAAAGTGTAGTTTCTTTTTTTTCTTTACACCCTTTTATCACCCTATACTTTTTTTATATTTACATTTTTTACTATTTTTTACTATTTTTCGATTTTATATTATATATTATGATTATGGTTACGACTTATATTATATAACCAGGTTAAATGGACATGGATTAATGGAATTGGTAATTTTCATCGGACTTAGGGCTGTTATGTCGGGCTGGAGGAGTCAAGAAGGCTACCCCAAAAAAAGCCACCCTAATAATAAAATGCAAGATATGAATGTAAGGATTGGGGGTGATGGAATCACCTTCTGTAGTTGGAATGTTAAGGGAATTAATGAACCAGTTAAAAGGGGAAAGGTGTTAGCTCAGTTGAATAGATTGAAATCAGATGTTACGTTTCTTCAAGAGACACATCTTAAAAAAGATGCTCAATATAGATTAACAGCTAAGTGGATTTCAAAGGTGTATCACTCATCATTTATACATAAATCTAGAGGAGTTGCAATAATTATTCGTAAAGGCATACCTTTTAAACCTAGTTCTATAATAGAGGATAAGGAGGGTAGATATTTAATAATTACAGGGGAATTGCAGTCAAAAAAAGTAATTTTTATGAATATATATGCACCCAATTTCGATAACCCATTATTTTTCAAGAAAATATTTAATAATATCCCTATATCCACTCAATATAATTTAATAATTGGGGGTGATTTAAATTGTACTTTAGATAATTATTTAGATAGATCTTCCACGAAAAGGAAAGCTCTTTCTAAGTCAAGTAAATTTATAAATTCTTTTATTAATACATCGAATGTTAAGGATATTTGGAGATTGGATATCCAACTGGACGTGAATATTCATTTTTCTCACCGGTATTTGGAACCTATTCGAGGATAGATTATTTTTTAGTCGATTCAAAATTACTTCCCTTCACGTATGATGCAAAATACCACAATATTATTATCTCAGATCATGCCCCGCTAACATTCAAGATAAAATTAAAAGATATAGTTAATAAAACTAACACTTGGAGATTTAACCCACAAATATTGAAGGACAAAGGCTGTTGTAATTATGTGGAGGAACAGATTAAATTATTTTTCGAAACTAATGATAAACCTGAGATTTCCCCATTATTATTATGGGATACATTTCAAGCATTTATGCGTGGTGCAATAATATCAGCACAAGCATATTTTAATAAAGAAAATCGAAAGACGGAGAAAAGGAGATAAAACGATTAGATAGTGAAAATATAAGACATCCTTCTAAAGAGTTAGTTAATAAAATTGCAATATTAAAATATAGATTAAATAAAATATATTCTGACCAAGTTATTAAACTTTTTCAAAAAACCAAACAAGTACATTTTGAATTTGGAGATAAGCCACAAAAATTATTAGCACGACAACTCAGAAAATTAGACGATGAAAAAACTATACATAGTATTAGATCTATGCAGGGAAACATACTGACTATACCAAAGGATATTAATGACACATTTTTACAATATTATCAAAATCTTTATTCATCAAAATCAACAGGGCAAACAGATGAAATGGAAAAATTTCTAGACAAATGTCATATTAATAGGCTAGATCTGGAAAGTAGACAATTGTTAAATGCTGAAATATCAGTAAGAGATATTGAAGAATCAATTGGTTCGTTAAAAAATGGAAAAACCGCGGGCCCTGATGGCCTGAGTGCAGAATTTTATAAAAAATTTAATGATCTAATCTCACCAAGATTACAGATAGTGTATAGATATGCATATGAACTAGGAAAATTACCAGAATCCTTAAACGAATCTACAATTACACTCATCCCTAAGTTAGACAAGGATCTGGAAGATCCTAGATCATATAGAGCGATTGTCTTTTAAATACTGACCAAAAAATATTAACTAAAGTACTATCTCGGAGGCTAAGTTTAGTGATTTCTAAAATAATACATCATGATCAAACAGGTTTTATTCCAAAACGTTATTCATCACACAATCTTAGGCGCCTGTTAATATCATATATTCGAAAAGAAAAAGACCCACAGAATTAGCAGTTATATCGTTTGATGCAGAAAAAGCATTCGATCAGGTGGAATGGTCATATTTATTTAATATAATGGAAAAGTTTCAATTGGGGGATGGATTCTGTAAATGGGTAAGAATATTATACTCTAATCCTACTGCAAGAATTTTAACTAATCAAATACTATCACCTAAATTTAAACTATTTAGGGGATGCAGACAGGGATGTCCGTTATCCCCTTTATTATTTGCCTTGGTCATAGAGCCTTTGGCTGAAAGAATTAGATCTGAACCTGAAATATATGGTTATAATACTGATACAACAATTAATAAAATATCTTTATATGCAGATGATGTTTTGATTTATATTACAAGACCGGAATGCAGTATTCCCAAGTTATTTAATGTTATAAATGAATTTAGTATATTTTCAGGATATAGGATTAACTGGAATAAAAGTGAAATTATGCCTATAACTGGCATAAATGAATATATAATGCAACAATATCCATTAAAAATAGTCACAGATAAATTTAAATATTTAGGAATCAATGTACCTAAATCCTATAAATTATTAATTAAATCTAATTATCCTCAATTATTAGATAAACTTATAAAAAATATTTCATATTGGAAAACACTTCCTATATCTATGGTTGGTAGAATTAATGCTATGAAAATGATTTTTTTACCACAATTGTTATATTTGTTTCAGGCTGTTCCTTTTTTTCTCCCGAAATTTTTTTAAAAGAAAATTGATAATATTGTTAATAGTTTTATTTGGGACTATAAAAGTCATAGAATAAGTAAAAAACACTTATGTAAGTCTAAGATAAATGGAGGGTTAGCACTTCCAAATTTTTTATATTACTTCTGGGCAGTTCAGATTAAGAATATGAATTTTTGGTGGATAAATCTGGATAATGAACCAATGTGGTTAAAGATGGAAAAGGAAGACTGTTTACCTTTTAATATAGGCTCGATTCTTTTTGCGCCAAAGGAAGTACAAAAAAAGATTTATAGGGATAACCCTATAATTTATAATAATAGGCGTATATGGAAACAGATAGTTAAGACTTTACATCTGGATAATCTATCTTTCAGGTTACCAATTAGGAATAACCCATTGTTTAAACCCTCAATATTAGATGCGGGGTTTAGACTCTGGGAGGATTTAGGAATTAAAAGGATAGGACACCTTTATAGAAATGGAAAATTTTTATTATTTGAAGAGTTGCAAGATATTTTTGGATTGCCTTCACAACATTTGTTTAGATATTTACAAATTAGAGATTACATTAAATGTAATACACAAGATTATAAAAATAAAGAACCAGGCTTATTAGATGGTTTGTTTAATTTACATCCAAATACGGAAAAGTTAATAGCTCATATATATAATATTATTCTAGATAAAGAGACCCCAATAACTGAAACATATCGCCAAGCATGGGAAAATGAAATTGGATTACCTATAACAAAAGAAATTTGGAAAGAAAGCTTACAGAGAATAAATCGGTGTTCTTTAAATGCTAGACATATATTAATACAATTTAAAGTACTATATAGATTACATTATTCGAAAACCAAATAGTATTTTTCCCAATCTCTCCTCTATTTGTGATAAATGTAAGAATCTAGAAGCAAACTTAATACATAGTTTTGTAACATGCCCTAAGTTGAATTATTACTGGACAGAAATTTTTTAAGTAATTTCTGAAGTTCTTAAAGTTAAACTGGACCCTGACCCAAAATTAATAATATTTGGAATTCCGGAATCAAGTTTGGTTTTGACAGTAAATCAAAGAAATTTATTTGATTACTGTTTGATAATAGGGAAAAAAATCATATTGAAATTTTGGAAGGGAACATTATCCCCAACAATTAAAATGTGGACAGCAGAGATGCAGGAGACGTTATATTTGGAAAGAATTAGATTTGTCCTATTGGACAGGTATAATTCTTTTGAACTGATATGGTCTCCATATATACAGTATCTAGAGAAGTAGCTGTTCTTGGCATCACGGCTCGACGGGCACCCTACGGAATCCGATGAGAATAACTTATTTACATATGGGATTAATGCGCATGTCCCATTGATATTATTGTTTGAAATAATTTCATGTATAATGTACTTAGTTGTTTTTGATTTATATAATATATATATTTTTTTTAATTTGTATTTGTAGATTGTTTTCTATTTCTATCTTTTTTTTTCTTTTCCTCTTTATTATATATCTTTTTCTATCTTTATTTCCAAAAAAACAGACGATATTAATTATCGATGTGCTATTTGTAGAAATTTTGAATTAAGATGATAGTTTTAAATGTGTGTTATACATTGTAAACTGGTTACTTCAAATAAAAAAATATTTAAAAAAAAAAAGAAGAGAATGATAACGGGGATGTGGATCCTGTAATACTGTGGGATGCTATGAAGGCAGTTATACGTGGAAAGCTGATCGCCCTGACATCATCACCAAAAAAAGGCCCGGCTAGCTACGTATGAACATAAAGTAGAAAAAATTGGAGAAAAAAACATAAAAACATACAGGATCAGTTGGTACTAAAACAGATTAAGGAAAAAAGGGGGGAGATAGATGAGATTCTCAGGGGAAATATGGGAAAAAGGGCAAGATTGGTAAAGCAGACCTATTATGAAGCAGGTCCAAAAGCAACTAGACTGCTGGCCAGACGCTTCCTGCGTAAACAGCAGGCCTCTAATACAATTCATAAAATAAGAGATCCTAAAACCAATCAATTATCACATGAGCCAGATGAGACAGAAAGAATATTTGAAGAATACTATAAGAAACTCTATTCTAAACCACCATCAGCTGACGAATGGACAATGAGAAGTTTTCTTAACTCACTTGATCTGCCATCCATTGGTGAGACACAAAATAATATCATTACGTCACAATTTACGGTTAAGGAGCTGGAAACTGCATTCAAGGTTAGTAAATCACCAGGCAGCGATGGGTTTCCACCAGAATGGTACAAGGCCTTTAAGAAAGAGCTAACACCTCTGCTCCTGTCTTGCTTTAACTGGACCCTTAAAGAGGGCAGGGCTCCCCCATCATGGAAGGAAGCAATTATTACCCTTTTACCCAAGGAAGGCAAAGACAAAGAGCAATGTAAAAATTTAAGGCCAATCTCAATTTTAAATGTAGACTACAAACTATTTACCTCCATCATTTGCAAAAGACTCGAGACTTTTGTACCAGATCTGATTAATGAAGACCAAACTGGATTTATTTGGGGGTGTCAAACAAGGATAATATTAGAAGAACCCTCCACATTGTGGATAATGCTCAAACAAAGGATACAAATATGGTCCTGGTCATTTTAGATGCAGAAAAAGCATTGATAGTGTTATTTGGATATTCTTATATGAAGTACTGAGGAGATTTGGTTTCAATGAAGATGCAATTTGGTGTATTAAAACAATATATCAGGAGCCTACAGCTAGGTAAATGGAAACATATCAAAAAGGATCCAGTTAGAGAGGGGCACAAGGCAATGATGCTGTCTTTCTCCTACTCTCTTTGTTTTTTATATATTGAACCCTTAGCACAAGCAATAAGGCAGAGAGAAGAACTGCAGGGGGTTAAAATAGGGGGGAAAGAACATATAATTGGTCTTTTCGCTGATGATATCATTATTTTTCTTATATAACCAGATATATGTTTTGCAAATCTAATGAACCCATTTGAAACATATGGATACTACTCAGGGTATAAATTGAATATAACAAAAACACAAATTCTTTCATTCAATTATTCTCCATCCCAACAAATCAGAGATGCATATAATCTGAAATGGAACTCTAAAACGTGCAGTATCTTGGTGTAACTATAACCAAAACACTTTCCAACTTGTTTGAAACTAATTACAACAAATTTGAAGAAAACATCAAAAAGGATGTTGAGAGGTGGTCAACCCTTCCTCTAGACTTCAGTGCCAGAATACAAACGGTAAAAATTAATATCTTACCTAAAAGACTATATTTATTCCAATCTCTCCCAATTAATTTATCCCCGAGATAAATTCACAGCCTGGGATAAAATTATCTCTAGATTCATTTGGAAAAGCAAAAAAACAAGAATAAATCTAACAGCACTTCAACTGCCGAAAAGCAAGGGTGGAATGTCTTTACCAAATCTGAAGAAATACTTTTATGCAGCTCAGCTCAGACTTCTGGCTTGTTGGTGCAGACCTGATTATGAATCTCGATGGAAAAAAATGGAAAGGGAGATACAGGGTTACCAGACCCAGATTTTGGTGGGAGACAAATATCTGAGAGGGGCTTTGAGACGTGCTATGGATCCAATAGTAGCATTTACGTTAGAAATATGGAATGTTATCGTGGAAAAATACAAATTAAAAAGAGGGGTTCACACATTGAAGTGGTTCGCATATGACACAAAGTTTAAGCCAGGGGTGTATGATTCAAAATTCAAAGAATGGGCACAAAAAGGCATAACGGCAATGTATACAGTTTCAGAAAATGGCAAGTTTATGAGCTTCCAAGATTTAAAGCCAAAGTATGGTCTCGAAAACAAAGATTTTTTTAGATACTTGCAATTAAGAGACTACTTTATAAAAGAGATAAGGCCAGAACTAGATGAAACTTCCAATATTGTGATCAAGGTGATTATGGATGCATACAAACAGAAGGAGTTTTGGGTCATCTCTGCTTTCTACCAAGCTCTGGTGGAAAGCGGGGGAGAATCAACGCTCTACATAAAAACAAAATGGGAAGCAGAATTAAAGATTCAAATAACAGAAGAAGAATGGTATCAAATGTGTGAAACACAATGTTCATCCACAAGCTCACTAGTATGGAAAGAATTTTGCTGGAAGAATCTATCTCGCTTTTTTATAACACCCAAAGTAAAAAACAGACAACTTGCTGTCCAACAACACTGTTGGAGGCTGTGTGGGAGTACGGAGGCAGACCACTTGCATATCTTCTGGAACTGTGCAAAGATAAGGCCATACTGGGAAAATGTTAATGCAGCTGTAAATAATATCTTGGGTTATAAATTCCCAAATACCTGCCCTGTGATGTATCTGGGGCGTATTAAAGATAGTGCAAAAATAGAAGATACATATTTGATTAAAGCTTTGCTTGCAGCAAGTAAGAAGGCCATTATCAAGTAGTGGCTTAATTAAAAAAGTCCAAAACAGGAACAGTGGTTAGAAATTGTGCGAGACATCTTTAATATGGAGAAATTGACATATTCCTTGAGAGTCAAGGAGAATTCATTTGAGAAGATCTGGGAAAAATGGACTGTTTATTTGAGCCATGACACCAATTAGGCTGTGGGCCGAGGAGCTTTATTCTAATGTTTCGTGACCCAAGGCACAGAACTACATGAAAATTTCACATATTGTGTATCAATATTATATAAATCATCCCCTGAAACTCGCCAGGAACCAGACTTGCACATTTCTTTTATTAAATTAGAGAAAACCGGAAAATCTTCGGGTATTTTTAGTCCAATCAATGCACGTTTAACATTGAGGTGTATTGCCAGTTGGCCAATGACGCACTTTGTTGCACGGTAGCTAGGCGGGGAGTACACAACATGGCTGACAGTACTTCTACTGATTCCAGTTTTACTGGAGATTCCAATGAAGGATCCTTGTTGTTCTGTGGAATACATGTTGTGAAAACTTGCAGCAGGGTAATTGAATTTAGTGAGAAAAGCAGTAAGAAGTCTGAAGAATGTGCTGCTAAGTGGATTGAAGTGAAACAAAGCCTTGAAAGTAAAGTCGCTGCTAAGGTGCTGCAACACAAAGAAGCCAGCCAGGAATCAACTCGAACAGAAAGGTAAGATCTAAAGTCTGAATTTATGAAAATAAATCTGTATGGACGTTAATTAATTTAATTGCACCCTTTTATGATGTGAAAAAAAGAGATTTGGAGGCTGTACATTCACTCATTCATTCATTCATTCACTCATTCATTCATTTATGAAGTTGAGCGCCTAAACTATGTGTATCCATAACACAGTAAATTAAACAGTTTCACTAATGCCAGCTTGTTGAAGTCTAATAAGTTTTATTTAACATATAATCTCGGAGCTGCCTGCGATAACTTACCGGGAAAAAGTGCTCCGGCCGCGGGGCCTATGTACTTAACATAGTGGAGTCGTGGGGGGGGGGGGGGGGGGGGGGGTGGTGGAGCAAAGAGGTTGAAATTTTGTGACTTGAAGTCCATGTAAACTTAATGACTATGAAATGTTTAATTCTGTAGCTTCTGCCCGACCTTCCACTTGAACTTGAACTAACTTATCAATGGGATTAAATTACAGTGTAAGTCTCATTGACATTAAATAGAGGTTGACATTTTATGAATTGAAGTCCATGCAGACCTAAGTACTATGAGATGTTTCTTTCTCTAGCTATTGTGCAGCCTCTGCTCCTCCACTTGAAGTCCATGCAGACCTAAGTAATATGAGATTTATTTTTCCCTGCAACCTCTGCCCCTCCACTCTTGTGAGCCTGTCCACACAAACGTGTTTTGTGTGGACATGCACTGTGCTTTAATGAACACTAATTTGATAATTTGAAGTGTGTTGACTGCAGAAACTCTATTGCTGCAATCAGTCTATCAGACTTTGAATCTGATGAAGAATATTCTGATGAAGATCACATTTAATATAAACTAAATAATTTTGGGAAATAAATGATTATATAAAGTTTTATTTTAATGTCGATCGTTTCACTGTTTATTTGGTCAAATTATTTAAACAATGAGTACTTATGTTAATGGCGTGCTGGTGAATGACAGTGCAGCAGTCCACCCACCCATCCACACATACATACGTACATACACGCATCAACACACACATTCATCCGTGCGCACAGTTCCATGCATGCAAACACACACACACATCCAACATGCACCCATACATCCGCACACACACATCCACTTGCACGCAGACATACATCTACACATCCACACATTCACCCACACATACATGCATCCACACGTACATACACACTTACATACACACTTGCATCCACACATCCACAGACACACGTTTGAAAGGTATACACAGACACACACACAAACTAGAGATAAACAATGCAACACTTTTAGGGTACTTTTAGGTCAAAGGTAATAGCCCTCATTTGCGAAGGCACCATCGGGGGGGGGGGGGTCTCTAACATAAACATAAGCTCATTGTAGCTTAAAATGAATACTCATCGAGTAAACATCAGACCATTCAATTCTTGGCCAGGGTACACAAAAGACTGGTGAAACGTTTTCTTGGCCAGGATGTGACATTTACATCAGAAATAAGACATGTCTCTTACAGGTCTGTCACCCAGCCTGGCACTGCCCCAGTCCCACTATGGCTGTTACCCCCACTCTCCCCACTATGGCAGTCAGTGGGGTTCAGTAAAAGGGGGGACCCAGAGGATCTGTCCTGACCCTTTAATTAGGCAGGTTCATGAGCCCTTAAAACCCGGGACCTCTGCTGCAGTCTCATTACATTTACTATTAAAGCGACTGGAAGATGCCTTGCAGGGCTGTCCTCCAGCCTGGCACTGCCCCAGTCCCACTATGGCCGTGACCCCCACTCTGCACACTGGCAGTCAGTGGGGTTCAGTAAAGGGAGGAACCCACAGGAACTGCCCTCACCCATTATTTAGGCTGGTTCAGGAGCAGGACCTCTGCGACAGTGTCATTAAAAAAACACTCACAAATATATTCATCATATTATTTTTATACAATCTAATTATACTTAATTATATATGATTACAGTCATATTTACAAGTCATATATATATATGCATAATAATATATGGTTTAAATGGACTGCAACACGGAAATAGGCTGCCCATGGTGTAATATGGGCATTGGCCACTAGATGGCATTTACTTTCCCGATCTCATTTTCTAATTAGTTTAATTAATTAATGTGCATCTTAGGGCAATGGCGAGTTATGACATCCTTCTCAATTATATTTCATCTAAATCTGTGGAAATGTTCATGTAGTTCGGTGACCTGGGTCACGAAAACTGATTTCTAGACACATTTTTGATGCTCGGCCCACAGCCTAAATTAGATAAATGCCGAACTAGATATGGGAAGATTGCGTTCTATAGAACTAGATGGTATGTTTGTATGAATGTTGAATTATCTCCAGATAACTAATCAATGTAATGTTTTTTCTTTTTTAAATTTGTTAAGTGAATCACACGGTCTTATTCCAATTTTTCTATTTATTTACTTTTTTTTCCCCCCATCTACTTATTTTCTTATTTTGATTGCTATTTTTCTTACTTTGTTTTATTTATGGTGATGGTGTTGCACTGTTTTGAAAATATCTCTTAAAAATCAATTAAAAAATTAAGTGAGAAAAAAACACCTGGAAGGTGCCAAGGCAAAGACAAGTGCCGGTGCCGCACTGATTCGCCGCCTAGCCGGCACCACATGGGGAGCCACGACGAAGACACTGCGTATGTCCACAGTGGCCTTGGTGTTCTCAGCCGCCGAGTGCTGTGCCCTGGTCTGGTGCCGTAGCCCTCACGCCAAGAAGCTGGATGCTGCCCTCAACAGCGCCCTGCGGACTGTCTCCGGATGCCTACAAGCCACCCCAGTAAACCAACTGCCTGTCCTCGCTGGCATCGCCCCAGCCAACTTCAGACGAGAAGCAGCCACGCTGGCCCTCTCTCGAAAGGCACAGACCAGTGAATCCCACATCCTCCATCAGATCGTCACAGAGACACCACGACGAGTGCGCCTCAAGTCACGGCAACCCTTTGCCACCCAAGCCCAAGAGCTGCTATGCACAACACCAGCTGATGCTTCTAAGGCTGCCTGGGTCAAGACAAGATGGAGAGACCAGTGGAAGGCAGAGGAACCATCTAGGCTACACCATTACACCGGTGACCCCATGGACGTCCCTGGCCAGGACCTGCCCCAAAAGCAGTGGACAACCCTCAACCGCTTGAAGACAGGCATCGGATGCTACGGAGTAGCGATGAAGAGGTGGGGCCTCGTGGACAGCGCCGCCTGCCAGTGTGGGGACCCAACACAAGCAGTGGAGCACATAGTCACCAGTTTCCCCAAACACCGGCCAACGAATGGTGAACGAGGTCTGATTGACCTGGACGATGACATGTTGGCCTGGCTCGCCTCAACGGAGCTGCAGGTCTAAAAGACAAACGACAGAAGAAGAAGAAGCCACATGCTGGAGTTTGACTGAAGCTAAAATATATTTATCAAGAAGAAGTTTGGATGAATATCTTATTGTTTTACTTTGACAATAAAGAAACTATTAATCAAGAGACTGTGTGTTGATGATTTATCTTTCTACGGCTTTGAATGTCTCGTGGAGAGCTCGCATTCGTAAAACATCGCTATCTCCACACCCCGTGTCTGCTCCTAGTGGCTAGAGGCAGCAATTCCTTCAACAATATAATAATCTGCCACTATATCAAGTCGAAAGCTACCTTACAGTCAGGAGGTGGTAGAAGAGGGACAGAAGACTGGCCTGGATCATTGGAGAGAGATTACGCCTGAACATTAGTATCAGAAGAGGAACTGAAGACCGATTCCTTGGAAGAGGAACTGAAGAAAATAGATCTCAGCCAGACAGGCTTCAAGATTTATTGCGCCTTATCTAAGGGAGGAAGATTTTAGCACGGAATCGTGAGCAGTAGTAGTAATGGTAGGCCCTCCTCAGTCATGAGCTCTGGAAATAGTGGATGCATTAGTGATAATCTTTCAAAACTCTTTAGATTCTGGAGTAGTTCCTGAGGATTGGCGGGTAGCAAACGTAACCCCTCTTTTTAAGAAGGGGGGGAGAGAGAAAACGGGGAATTACAGACCAGTTGGTCTAACATCGGTAGTGGGGAAACTGCTAGAGTCAGTTATTAAAGATGGGATAGCAGCACATTTGGAAAGTGGTGAAATAATTGGACAGAGTCAGCATGGATTTACGAAAGGTAAATCGTGTCTGACGAATCTTGTGGAATTTTTCGAGGATGTAACTAGTAGCGTGGATAGGGGAGAACCAGTGGATGTGGTGTATCTGGACTTCCAGAAGGCTTTCGACAAGGTCCCACATAAGAGATTAGTATATAAACTTAAAGCATACGGCATTGGGGGTTCAGTATTGATGTGGATAGAGAACTGGCCTGCAAACAGGAAGCAAAGAGTAGGAGTAAACGGGTCGTTTTCACAATGGCAGGCAGTGACTAGTGGGGTACCGCAAGGCTCAGTGCTGGGACCCCAGCTATTTACAATATACATTAATGATCTGGATGAGGGAATTGAAGGCAATATCTCCAAGTTTGTGGATGACACTAAGCTGGGGGGAAGTGTTAGCTGTGAGGAGGATGCTAGGAGACTGCAAGGTGACTTGGATAGGCTGGGTGAGTGGGCAAATGTTTGGCAGATGCAGTATAATGTGGATAAATGTGAGGTTATCTACTTTGGTGGCAAAAATAGGAAAACGTTCTATTATCTAAATGGAGGCCGATTAGGAAAAGGGGAGATGCAGCGCGACCTGGGTGTCATGGTACACCAGTCATTGAAAGTAGGCATGCAGGTGCAGCAGGCAGTGAAGAAAGCGAATGGTATGTTAGCTTTCATAGCAAAAGGATTTGAGTATAGGAGCAGGGAGGTTCTACTTCAGTTGTATAGGGTCTTGGTGAGACCACACCTGGAGTATTGCTTACAGTTCTGGTCTCCAAATCTGAAGAAGGACATTATTGCCATAGAGGGAGTGCAGAGAAGGTTCACCAGACTGATTCCTGGGATGTCAGGACTGTCTTATGAACAAAGACTGCATTGACTCGGTTTATACTCTCTAGAATTTAGGAGATTGAGAGGCGATCTTATAGAAACTTACAAAATTCTTAAGGGGTTGGATAGGCTAGATGCAGGAAGATTTTTCCCGATGTTGGGGAGGTCCAGGACAAGGGGTCACAGCTTAAGGATAAGGGGGAAATCCTTTAGGACCGAGATGAGAAGGACTTTTTTCACACAGAGAGTGGTGGGTATCTGGAACTCTCTACCACAGAGGGTAGTTGAGGCCAGTTCATTGGCTATATTTAAGAGGGAGTTAGATGTGGCCCTTGTGGTTAAGGGGATCAGAGGGTATGGAGAGAAGGCAGGTACGGGATACTGAGTTGGATGATCAGCCATGATCATATTGAATGGTGGTGCAGGCTCGAAGGGCCAAATGGCGTACTCCTGCACCTAATTTCTATGTTTCTATGACTGACCAGGGGTGATGCATCCTGGTTGGATGCAAGCCTGGGTGATGTCATATGAAGGACAAGCTGTTGCCCATGCAGCACATCCCCCACTCTCCACGTCGCTGTTTGCTCCAAAGGAACAGCAGGTCTGTGACAGTTTGGTACCAGCGCCGTCGCAAGAGCTGACGCAGCGAGGTTATAGAAAACTGCCTTAGGGGCTCCGACTCCGGATTTTCTTGAGGAGCCTTTTCCATGACTGGATATAGCCACAAGGCAGTGGAGGTTTTAAATCAGAGTTTTCCCTCTCCTAGATGGACTGCCTTCCCAGGCTGACGAGCCCCATCTGCCCGAGACTCGTGGGGACGGGAGCGTCTACCTTCCCGTGCAGGTCTATAGCACCTGCCCACTGCCCAGAATCGTGTGTAAAACAACTATTATGCTATGCTGAATTCAGAAGCTGGAATGTTTACTTCAAACGGCTTCTGAAGAGTCTGGAGACGTTTAGTTCTGCTAAAGATTGGAAAGAAGCCAAGAAGCTTGATTACTAGCCAGCCTGGATTGATCCAGGTGATTGTCCTTGAATTGTTTTGAAGTCAAAATAATACACATTCTTTCTAACTGAAGTCACTTCTGTACTATGAAAACATTTTTGATGTTGTCTGAAAGTCTAGTTTGTTATTGTTTCTTATTTGATGCTTTTAGAACATTCAACCAATGTTTAGCAATGGTGACTGAAGCAAATTAAAGACCCCCCCCCCCCCCCCCATTTGTCTAAAATCCAGATTTGGCAATTTGCCAAGATCTGTTCAAATCCATGGAGCAGGTGAGTCAGAGGAGCCACAAGAGGCCAAGGTATCTAGAAGAAGCAGATAAGGCCCAAGTTGCCTACCTGAACAAAACCCAGAAGGAGAGAAACAAGTTATGGAAACAGGTTACCAAATCAATTGAAAATCAGAAGAAACTAATGGAATCAGATCAGAATGCGAAGAAAGTACGATCTAATCTCGTTCAACTATTCAACCTCTGACATGATGTTGGTGAGAAACAAAATGTACTGCTGTGTTCTCAGTTGCCTCAAGAAGAACGTGAAATATACACCCAGTGGTGGGAAGAAATGGTGAAGTTATTTGATGAATTCATGCAAGTGGTGGAATGGTGGTTAACTGACATTATACCACAACTTACGTACTCAATATTTGAAAGAGCTACGCAACAATGTGCTGGAATGGAAGAGGTGATTACACCGCAAGATAGTATTTTAAATGTATCTGCATGAAGATCAGGACATAAATCTGGTTCTATAACCAGTTCAGCATAAAGGGCCTCTGCTGGAATGGAAGTTGAAGTTGATGGAATATCTTGGAGAAGAAACATGAGTTTGAGCGACAAGAAGAGCAGCTGAGAGATGAGATGAGGCGAAGAAGAGATGAGGCGATGAAAAGAACACCTGGAAGCAGCCACCAAGTTGGCGGTTGCCCAATGGAAGAGGGAGATAATGAAAATGGAGGGTTTGTAGATTGACCCTTATTGATATCTCTCTCTCTCTCTCTCTCTCTCTCTCTCTCTCTCTCTCTCTCTCTTTTTTTTTTTTTTTTTTTTCATTTCAAAAACTTTATTCAACACAAATCATAAAATACAACACATCAAAACACAATCAAAAATCACACTATAATGAACAGATCATTGTAGTACAGCAGTACATTCATTTATAATCGCCTCAACCCCACGCGGCGACCAGCGCTGACGGAAGGCCTCCAAAGTCCCCGTGAACACCGCGTGCTCCCTCTCCAGGGACACACGTGCACGGACGTAGGCCCGAAAGAGGGGCAGGCAGCCGACTCTCGCCAGACCGTCGACCGCCCGCTGCCTGGACCCACGAATGGCCATCTTGGCCAGGCCAAGGAGCAAACCGACAGGTAAGTCCCCCCCCCACACTCGGCTCTCCCCACTCCCCGCCTTGTGTCCAAACACCAGGATTGTGGGGCTAAAATGCAGCCAGAACTTGAGGAACAGCCCCTTCAGATATTGGTACAGGGGCAGTAACCTCACACACTCCATATACACATGGAATACGGTCTCCTCCTCTCCGCAGAAAATACATGCGGCAGACGAGCCCGTGAACCGACTCAAAAGTTTATTACAAACCACCGCTCCATGCAGCACTCTCCACCCCAGGTCCCCAATATAAAGGGGTACAACTCCCTTATAGAAGGACCCCCACTGGGGCCCCCCGCCGCCTTCGGATGGTAACACCGTCCTCCATGGTGAGTCAGGACGGGAGACGAAGGCACGGTGGTTCAGAATGTGCAGGAGCATCCTGTACAGTGCGCGTCTCCTTGCATCACAAAATGGCATGCTGGTCATCTCAGAAAGGCAGCTCAGATTATGCGGAGCCGGAGGCCGAGAAATATCCCGAAGCCTAGGCCCGATGAGCAGATCTGACGGAGCAGGGGTAAGCTCTATCTGAACCACTCTAGGCTCGCGCCTCTCCTCGACAACCACCATGACAGGATGAGGACCAGCCACACCCGCAGCCACAACATCCCCCTCTCCTCGTGGAACAACACTCTGGCTGAACACCACCAAATTCCTCACTCTTAACATATCCCTATAGAAACCAGGCAAGCCCCTTAGAGCGGGTCGACTGACACCCGCCACCGGGAGCCGCGAGACCCCCCTTAGGCAACGACCCTGACGAAAAAAATACATGGCCAGAGCGTGCCATCTGGGAGGGTTCTCTACATACATGTATCTCCGCAGAGTCCTGAGACGGAGAGCCGCCACCTGGGTGCGCACGCACACCAAGGACTGGCCGCCCTCCTCTAACGGAAGACTCAGGACCGCCGCGGAAATCCAATGCTTCCTATTTCCCCAAAAGAAATCCACCAGCTTCTTCTGTATAGCAGTTACAAATATAGAGGGCGGGACAAGAGTAGCCAGCCGGTACCATAACATAGAGGCCACCAGCTGGTTTATGACCAGCACCCTCCCCCGAAAGGAGAGAACTCCAAGCAGGCCTGACCAGCGCCCCAGCCGAGCAACCACCTTCGTCTCCAACTCTTGCCAGTTTGCCGGCCAAACATCCTCAGTGGGACTCAGGTACACCCCCAGATAGAGGAGGTGCGTGGTACTCCACGCATACAATGCCATCTCCTCCGGCAGGGAGTCTACCCGCCACTGACCCACCAAAAGTCCAGAGCACTTACTCCAGTTAATCCTAGCAGAAGATGCAGCCGAGAATATCTCCTGGCAGTCACGCATCCTCCGCAGGTCACCAGGATCAGTGAACATAAGAAGTACGTCATCGGCATACGCCGATAGAATCACCTCAACCCGCGGGCCAGGTAGGGCCAGGCCTGTCAACCTCCTCCGAAGAAGACACAGGAACGGCTCCACACAGACCGAATACAACTGGCCCGACATAGGGCACCCCTGGCGGACCCCCCTCCCAAAATGAAAAGGAGATAGCACCGCGCCATTAACCTTTACAAGACACTCCGCAGCAGCGTACAAAAGCCGGACCCGGGCCACGAAGTGTGGTCCGAACCCAAACGCTTGTAACGTCCCAAATAGGTATTCATGCTCTACCCTATCAAAAGCCTTCTCCTGATCAAGAGACAGAAAAGCAGCTGACTCACCAGTACCCTGGACTAAATGAATCAGGTCCCTAACCAGGTGGATGTTATCCTGGATGGACCGGCCAGGGACTGTATAAGATTGATCAGGATGAATCACTTGATGCAGCACGGAGCCCAGGCGATTTGCCATTGCCCGTGCAAAAATTTTATATTCTGTGCAAAGGAGAGAGACTGGACGCCAGTTCTTCAACAAACGGAGTTCGCCCTTCTTAGGCAGCAAGACAACAACCGTCCTACGCCACGAGAGAGGCATCACTCCAGTCGCCAGGCTCTCCCCCAAAACCAACATATAGTCACCCCCTAGGACGTCCCAGAATGCTCTAACAAACTCCACCGTCAACCCATCCAGCCCGGGGGACTTACCCCTCCTGAGCTGATGCAAGGCGCGAGTCAACTCCTCCAAAGATAAGGGGCCATCAAGAAGATCAGCCTCCCCCCTATCTACGGTCGGTAGACCCTCCCACAGATCTTGCTGAGCCTCCACACTGAATCCTTCCGCAGAGAACAGGGTCCCATAAAAGGACCTAACCAAGGCATTAATCCTCTCTGGATCAGTGACAGAGGAGCCGTCATCTGCAAGCAACTCCACGAGCTGTTTTCGAGCTCCCCGCCCCTTCTCCAAAGAGAAAAAGAAAGGCGACGCTCGGTCCAGCTCGTGCAGCATCTGGACCCGAGACCTCACATAAGCGCCTCGAGATCGCTCAAGCAGCAGACTCCTCAAAACCTCCTTCTTCCTCTGAAACTCTCCCCATTCACTGGAGTCTTCACCAAACTGACCCAGGCGAGACTCAGCGTCCTGTATCTCCCTCTCCAGCTTCGCGACCGCTGAGTCCCGCCTCCCAGTCGACCCCCATGTATATTCCTTACAAAAGAGACGGATGTGAGCTTTACCCACATCCCACCACTGCCTAAGGGAAGAGAAGCACCTCTGCCTCTCTCTCCACTTCACCCAAAACCGAGTGAATGACTCCCGGAAACACCGATCCTCCAGCAGCCTGTTGTTAAAGTGCCAGTACGCGGACCCAGCCCGAGCGCACGCTGGATTGAAATCCACACGCACCAGACAATGGTCCGAGCACGGCACCAGCCGCATTGAGGCCGCTGAGACACGGGAAACAAACGCTCGGGAAATATAAAACCGATCAATGCGGGAACCACCGCCCTCAGACCTCCGCGAAAAAGCAGTGGAATCAGGGTGAAGGTCCCTCCAAACATCAACCAACTCAAAGGAGTCAATCAAGCCTCTCAGCTTCTTCGCTACAGCAGGCGCACACTGAGTACCAGAACGGTCCCGCACCTCAAGTGTGCAATTAAAGTCCCCACCAAGGAAGACACACTCTCCCCTATCAATAGTGCCCAACAGAGCATTCACCTCCCGAAGCAGGCCGGCCTGCATCGTGCCGGAGCTAGGGGCATACACGTTAATGAAATGCAACGGCATGCCATCCAGGCTCACGGCCAGATGGAGCAAACGTCCTGGCACCACTTCCTGCACTTTTAAAATGCTTGGCAGAAAATTTGGGGCCAACAAAAAAGCCACCCCACTCGAATTTGAGCTGAGATGGCTCATATAAACCCTCCCTTCCCACTCCAGTTGCCAGGTAGGTTCATCACTAGCAACGGTATGTGTCTCTTGCAGATAACAAACTGCAAATCTCCCCTCCCTTAGGGCTGATAAGAGCTGAAATCTTCGAAAACTCGCTCTACTCCCATTTAAATTTAATGTAGCTACTGTGAATGTGTAGACACATTAGATTGTGACCCTCACACTCCCTGTAGTCACAGGAGGTCCTTTTCTGAGGACCTTCAACAAACCCCAAAACTGCCCCAAATCCGAGTCAGAAAGACCACTATCCTTGTTACTAAGGATAGCCTCGAGACTCTCCCGCACATCTGGCCAATCCTCCCATCTCCTTGTAATGGCCCACCATAATGTTTTGGGAGCACGACTTATTTTTAAGAACTCTCGCACCTCAACAATAAGCTTCGCCTCAGACACGGCCTTGGAGTCTGGGCTCTCAGCCAACCCGCTCGCACCTGAATCAACAACCTCAGAAAGACCAGAACTGTCTGACACATCACACTCTGAGCCCCCCCCACTGGCCGCATCGCTATCCTCCTCCACAGCCATGACACGACCACCCGGATCAATGCTGGGGGTGGGTCCCAGCACCCCTACCTGAGACTCGCAGCCCTCTGAATGGCTGGGCTCCTGCCCGCTACCATCACCCTCCTCCTCTGGGCCTGGGGAAGCAACAACAAGAGGCATCCCCAGGGCCTGTGGAACACTGGCACCCTCGGAGTCTGAAAGAGGATCACGTCCCATAACAGCCCTGACCTCCACATCATCCAGAGTGCCCTCTCCACAGGCATCACCCAG